>VBSM01003143.1:3677777-3688837 GCA_008086735.1 Cheirogaleus medius
ATTTGTTTTGTAATCAGAAAAAAAGTCAGGATAACAAAAAGGAAAACTAGAGAAAACAGCCATAGTTTCCGGTGCTGTTGGAATGTTGAGCCTGTGTAATCCTAGAGAGATCTTGCAGGACTCTGGACACCAATACAGAATCACTGTCTTTACCCAGACGAGCTTGGCCCTGGTGCCTACACCCTCTGCCAACAGCTTCCACCTTCGCTCATGTAAACTTCACAGCCACCCACTGAGGTCGGCATTACTGTTTGCATTTTTACAGGCAAAGGAACTCAGAGAGGGTGGCCACTTACTTAAAGAGGCCCCGGGAATTTAAAGGGAAGGAGAGATTTGAATCCAGGTCAGCCCACTTTCAAAGCTCATGCCCTTTTCGCTACATGAGTATTTTTTTTATTATCATATTACAACTAAGACCACCAAAAAGCTGTTATAAACTCTTAACTCACAGAGCAGAGGGCCTCCTTCAAGATAAACACAATCTGTTTGGAATGCACCAACTTTATTGAAAAATATTACTGAAATCAAAGCATTTTGTACTACTTTATTCATTATTTTTATGGTACTCCAGGATTTTTGTGGGATTTGTTTTTCATTTCACTTCTGTAAGTCTGCCAATACTGTAAAGCAATATTTCAACTGGGGGAAAAAAGTAGTTTTCCTAGCAGAAACCCAATGATGTTTTCCATCCTTGTCTTGGACGGTTTTGAGAAATTCTCCCCTCCTACTTCCCCTCTCTCTCCTCCCCACCTCCCTTAAAGCACAAATTTAGTACTCAAGCTACTGTTTAAATATCCCCTAATGTTCAAAAGAAATTAAATTTGCAATGGCAAAGTTTTGAAGTGTTAATTGTATCACCAGCAGTTCCGCCTGAGAAGTCACAAATCATCCTGGGACGAAGGCAACGAAGGCACAAGCCGTATATCCCGAGCAGTGTGGGACTCTGTCGCCTTACAGGATGATGAACCACTGCATGCTCGAGGACTGGAGACGCCTGATCTCTGACATAAAAACAAACTGTCTAGCTCATCCATTCATTCAGTAGACACCTGTGTTTTCAACAGGTGCTGGTACTCCTTGCTCTTTAGAAGTTTACCATCCAGGTTTGGTTTGGGGCAGGTAGATTTTAGAAAGTGATCTTAATTCTGCAGATGTGGAGCAATCCTACAATACTGTGGTTTCAAACTGTTCTCTGGACCTCTAGGGATGCCTCAGAAGTGCCCTGCGGGCTGCGGAAAGGAGAGGGAGAGGTGGAAATTCTAGATCTGCAACCCCACCCCTCACTGCGACCGCAGGAGCTTGCAATGACCTGTTTCATGTACTTGGGTTCCTCATCTGTTTTATTTTGAACAAAGGATAATGTTGCTTAAAATAGAAATCTGGGGGAAAAATCCCTCCTTTAATGCATTGAGAAAGAGCTCGAAAGCAAAGAGAAGACTTCGTGCTCATCAGATCATTGAGAGAATAAAAGCGTTTTCAACCTACAAGTGTCCAGAACGACCCTCTTGGGTCTAAACTCCTCCTCTCATAGCTGAGGAAATTGCAGACCAGACCAAGGGAGGACATGCTCAGAGTCACAGGGATGTTCTCAGCAAGTGCCACAGCAAAGTTAGGAAGTATCAGTGTTGCTTTTCTAGCCCAAAATCTCAGCCACAGGATTTTTGTAAGAAAATCACATTTCTAAAACGCCCTTTATTTACTTAAATCCTGCTTTTTTTCAAAACATATAAATAGGTAGGAGAGTTACGGAGAGCCACTGCTCTGCAACTTGAAAGCTAATATTATTATTATATGTTACAATTAATTTTGAGCTTCCTGCCACTCGAGGTAAAAAGAGCAACATGCTATGTTCTGTAGTTCTCATGGATGAGGGAACACCAATTCTTTTTAAGGGAGATTATTTCACAAAGAAATGTCCTCACATGACCTCACAGAGGAAAGGGATTGCCATCTTTTTTCTGATGGAAGATGCCAATAAGTGCAAAGATACGAACTTCGCCATCTAGACTGACTCATTCAGACAATCTGCACGTTACTGTGCGGACTCATCCCTGGCTGCTTCCACTGACATTAGAAATGAAATCACTGGGTTTGTATTAACAATAAATTGAGAAATTGAAAACTCGTGTTTTTCCTTTTCTCTTTTGTTATTCCAAACTTTGCATTCTGCGTAAATTGTATTTGCAAAAGGGAATATAAAGTCCATAGAGAGAAGAAAAGAGCAGACGAGGAAAGAACACAACTATTGGTTACCTGGGAACACCCATTGCTCCACATGCCATCTCATGACATTGACACCATCGATTCCATGCCCGCTCAGTGTCCCTAACTTCCTTACTCAGTGAATGCCACACCATATCTCAGTTAATCCTTACCACAGCCCTTTAAAGTGGCTTTTCCTTAAATATAAGAAAGCTGAGGACCCCCAGGTGCAGAAGCTCGCCCTGGTTACGGAGAGAGATTCATTCGAACGCTCGAGCCACCTGCCGTGAGCCACACCTTGTTCAAGGCACTCCTGTTTGCTAAATAACACCCTTCAAGCCTTCAGTGACCTCAGTCTCATGGCCAGACACAGCCAGCAGTCAACAAACAAGAAAGAACAACAAACAGAAATAAACAAGAAAATCACAGGCAGCGCCACGTGCCGGGAAGGAATCAGACTGGGGAAGCCATGGGAGGTATTTTGAGGAGGGAGGAGAAGGCACGGCACTTTACGTGGGTGCACAGGCAAGGGCTCTGTGAAGAGATGACAGTTGGGTTGAAAGATGGAGGCTGAGGAGGAAGCACCAGGGAGCTGAGGGCCAGCTGGGACCAGTGGAGCCTGGATCTGCACTGAGCAGTCGAGGAGGTCTGGGCTGCCTCCCGGCCACTCGCTCTGACAGCCCTGCAAGGCTGGCACCGTCTTCCATTGTATAGACATGCGCACTGGGGCTCAGAGAGGTTGAGTGACTGTGTTAAGACCACACAGCCAAGACCAGTGGAGCAGGATTTGAGTCCAGGAACATCTGGCCCCAAACTTGTGCTCTTAGCATTGACCTTATTGATGGAACCCATTGATTGACTTATTAGCTACCAGCATTGGCAACTCAATTTATCGTGGGTCAGTTAGTTAACTAGTTAGATGTCTATCTATATGTTTTTATTCATACTCAGCCTCATTCCAAAAAGGGTTTGAACCCCCAGATTCTCTGTACTTACTAGAGTTTTCTTCAAATAGAGTCTCCCATTCCAACTGGATTGGTGGTACAGAAATCCTATGATAATGTCTTCCCAGGGCACAAGTTCACATTCTTCAAGAAATGCTCGCAGACAAGGGTGCCCAGCGACACAGTCCTAATCCTTGTCCTGGAGGTGCGTGGGAACCTTGCTGTCCTCTGCTGGGAGCTGGGGGCCTCCCCAGAGCAGGAGCTTCACGACACTGTCTGTGTTGTCATGAATCTTCCAAAGGTTCTATGTACACCTAGAAACTCAAGCTTTCCTTCACCGAGTCAAAAACAAAGCAAACAAACCCCCTCCTGCGTCCTCCAGTGATGTAGCCAAGCCTGGGGAGCTGAGTGAAGAATGTGTGGTCTGCCACTCCACCTGTCTCCATCACCACCATTCTGAACACGATGTCATCACGCAAACTCCCCGACCCTGACACAAGCTGCAGAGCAGTGACAGCGGTCCAGAGGGGCAGGAAAAGCTCCCTCTAACCCTGTGGCTCATTTCCAAGCCTGCCGGTTGATGAAACCCATTGCAATGACCTCTGTGAAGTGCAGGAAAATGGGTCACTCCCTGAATTGCCACGTCTGCCAAAAATAGGTAGGTTACATCATCACCACACAGGACCTGCCTCTTACTCCAGGTGCAGTTTGGGGGGTTTTCTGAGTAATTTGCCAGCTGAAAAAAGAGACTGCCATTCAGGGAGCCCTTGTTAGCTCAGAACAACAGCCAGCATGTGTTCAGTCTTCCCACGTGCCCAGAGCTATTCTTGGCCCTTTACCCTATTAGCTCATGAATTCTCACAACAACTCAGTGGAGGCGGATTTTGTTATTATCATCACCATTTTACAGATGAGGAATCCAAGGCACAAGGAGCTCATATCACTTATCTGAGGTCGCCCAGCTAGAAAGGAGTAGGGCTGAATTCAGGCTCCTAACTGCTCAACGTGCTGGGTCTGGGTCTCATGCAGCCATCTGAGAAGGTTGTCAGCCTATTATTCACCAAAAATCAGAACCTCATATCCATTTGTCATTATGGACAAATGAGGGAAAATGGAAATGGTAGAGATGACATTAACAGATTTTGTTCAGTTTCCAGTTTCACTTTTATGAAAGCGAAAAGCATGCATTGCAGAGAAAGTAGAGGGCTGGGCCTGGATGACAGAGAATAGAGATGATGTTGGAAGCCTGCAGATCCGGGGCTTGAATTAGCACCTGCCTGTACCATGTCAAATCCCTGGCTCTGACTGTCCCATGGTTTGCAGGGCGACAGGTCTGTTTCTCAGATCTTCAGGTGAATCCCTACCCTGGTTCACCGGGAGACCTTCCAGGAGACAGCACTGCGTCCGTGGGCATTGCCAGGGCCTCTGCCCCCTGGGTTCCTAAACACTCAATCCCCAAAGAGCCACCCCAGCAGCCATCTTTATTTGGGGTGATGATGTGCAAATTCCATTCCTCTCAGTGAGGAGCTCTACGCTGAAGACAAAGTTTGCCTTCTCCTAGAGAGGCAGTTTTGAGGTGAAAATTGATAACCCCTATAACGACACAACTTTTTGTCTCCTGTTTACTTCTGAGAGAGAAGGAGGAAGAAAGAAAAGCAGAGACAAACACACAAGCTCCATCCTCACCCTCCACCCCTGCCCCAGGCAAACAGGAGGCTAGAGAGACCCTCATGCCTCTGTCCCTCCCTCTCTGCTTGCTGCCTTTAGCTGCAACAAGGGAACAAGCCACAAACATTGCCCAGGGAATGCCCACATGGACAGGCATGGACAGCAGCTTAGAGTTTGCACAGGGTGCTCATGTTCAGAAGGGACTGGGAGATGACCTGGCTCAGCACTGTCCAACAGAAATGGAATGTGAGCCATATAGGTCACTGTAAGTTTCCCAGTAGCCACAGCAAAAAAAGAAACAAGAAAAACCGTAAAAACAAACAGATGAAATTAGTTTTAATATTTTATTTAGCTTCACATATCCAAATTATTATTCAGCATGTAATCATTATGAAAATTATTGGGATATTTTACATTCTTTTTGTTATACTGTTTGTGTATTTCACACTCATAGAATGTCTCAATTTGGACTCAATTCGCCTCCTTACAAATGTTCAATGCCACCTCTGGTGATTGGCCACTGCGTAGGACAATGAAGGTGTAACACGCTGCTCCATCTGATGGAATATCACAGACTTTCTTCAGCCTCCCCCCAAGGAATCAGCCAGCTCCTGCTACTCAAGTGTGATCGATTGACATGTGTGGTATCGGCACTGTCTGGGCTTGCTAGAAATGCAGAATCTCAGGCCCCACCCAGGACCCGTTGGAATCAGAATCTGAATTTTAACACTATCCCCAGGTGATGCCTCTGCACAGGAAACTGAGAATCCTGTTGCCTCCTCTTAAACACTTTCAGTGGCAGGGAACTCGCCACTCCATCCCCAAGGAAGCCCATGCCATCCTTGAATGGGTTTGGTTAACAGAAAAGCATTTATCCTTCGTTTGCTGAGTGCCTCTGTGAGCCCAAGACCGTGCTGAGCACGTCCCGTGAATGATCTCCTTCAAACCCAGCACAGCCCTACGTGAGAGGGGCTAGTTTTGGCTCCGTTTTTACAGATGAGAAAACGGAGACCCCACAAACCTAGATGACTTGCCCACAGCCACGTGGCTGGCCACCAGTCTGTCTCGGAGCCTGTTTTCTCAGCCACTGACTGCGCCAGGACCTGCCTGCCCCTACCTGCCCCTGCCCGGGGCCATTCAGAGCCCAGGATTCTTCTCCAGCCTCACAGGAAATGTCATTGGCACTCAGTAGAGATGGTGTTCGATGCCAGACTTTATGTTTTTGTGGATTTCATTTATGACTGATTTCATTCTTCCATGTATTTTCATTCCGTATTGCATTCATTGCTTGAACACACTCCGTTGGTCCCTGCATGCTCAGCACGTGCTTTCCTCATCAAGATCTAGAGCGAGTTTAGAAATTGGCAACTAAGCAAATAGGCAGAAATGAATAAAAGTCATAGGATGTCATTAGACAGCTCAAAGGTTCTGGTTTCCAATTAAATAAGGTACATGGCTAGAAAAATTAGGTAAGGTACACACATCATGTGAGGGACCCCAATTATATAAGATTCACATGTAGGCACCAGCCTTGAGGAAGATACTGAGCGTGCCACAAAATGTCACGAGATAGCAAGCTCTGGGTCCCAATGGAAGTACAGTCAGAAGGAAAATGAAAGTAAAGAGAAGTAAGCAGGCTCTTAACGAGTTTTACTACTTAACCACTACCTGTCAATAAAACTCCTAGACAACCAGATCGTTGCTTTCCATCTGTCTGTCCACTTGTGGCATGGAATTGCTGACTGCCCTGTAGAGGGGTGAGCATTTAGGTGGCACTTATACTGTTGTTTTGCAAATGAATTATATTCCCTATTCAAAAGAAAAGTCTTTTGTCTTGAATAATAATGGAAATCACTGGTAACAACGCTCCACCTTTTGGTATAGAATTTTATAATTTTTAAATAACTGCCATATCCTTCAACTTTCCAGGAAGTCAGGAATCACTGTGCATTTGAGGGAGAGTGGACCATGGAAGTAGGAGAAGAGAGGGAAGAAGTAAATGCAGGAAAGGATAAATCAGAAGCAAAGAAAAATGACTCGCACCGACTGGAAGCCTAACATGGCCAATCTCCATCAAATACCGTTCTGCCCTTTTGTCTCCGTGTTACATGAAATGCCTTCCTTGATTTTCTCAAAATTTAGAGAATATATTCAGGATGGCCAAATTTAAGATAGAGACTACATGGCACACACCATATTCCCTTTGTGGGGTGGGGCGGGTTATGGGGATCCCAAAGAAATAGACAGTCATCCTCTTGAGCAGCTGATGACAAGGAGAGACCTTCATCAATATCAATTAATAAAGAAATGCCAAACATATTGAGATGCTTATCGTCTATGTTTATTGTCTATTAATATAGACAATATTGAGTTAACATGTCTAATATATTATAATAATATATAATATATAATAATAATATATGTCTAATATTAAGTTAATATGTCTAATATATTAAGTTAATATGTCTAATATTAACTTATTGTCAATAAGTTATGCTTATTGTCTATTGCTTAACCACTTTGGTACGGCCTCACCGGCCGCAAAACCTTGCCCACAGCCGGCACTCACAGTCCGCACGATAGTTTGTGCTGTGCATTGACGACGAATCCGTTTTGCTCTTGTGTGATGAGGAAAGCTTTAAAGCATTGAAAGGTTGTTTTACTTTACAGGCAGCTTTAGGAAAATAACTATAATAAGTCCTACAAAGGACTTGTTAAAAGGTCACAGATTCGTAGTAACTTATTAGCTGAACGTGCACGCTGCAACTGCAGAGATAAAAGCTGTAAAAGTAAAAGCTTTTGGCTGTCGGCTAAAGTCGACGCTCGGCTGTGCACATCCACCTGCAGCTGTCGACTATAGTCGACGCTTGTACCGAAGTGGTTAAACATAGACAATAAGCAGTAGTTTCAAATATGAGTCCCACCGTAAAGTCTTAACAGCAGACCATCCAAATTGCAGCCCATGATTTATGGTCCTGATACTTCTGACATGGGCATTTCTTTTCGGCCGCAGGCACTGGTTGATTTAGAGATTAGTAACGATTCTCCAACGCAATCCCAGGCACCACAGCAACTTGGGAAACACACACCAGACCCCTTCCTGGGCACCTTTCTGAGCAGCCCAAATTCCACATCCTCATCGTTCCTTTCATACATCGAACAATGTGTCTCCACGTCAGGCCAGGGATCTCTAGAATTACTGAGGCTTAATCCTCAAGAAATTCTCTGCGACAGAACCAGCCCATGTCGCCCTTGAATCCTCAGGGCCTAGGAAAATGCTTAGCTCACGCTACCCCATGGAACAACCCAACAACATTATGACTCTCTGACCTTTATTTCTGTCTTACACACAAGGCAACTATGGTGCAAAAAGATTCAGTACCATGTCCAATGTCCCCCTGCCAGTGGGTGGCAGAGTCAGGGTCCTTGTCTCCGACCATCTCACTACGATGCCTCATTCTTATTTTCATCCTGTGTACCCAGAAGCCTGCAGTAACCCCAAGTTCTCCTTCTCTGGGGAAAGGGAAAGAAAGGTCATTCTGCAGCGGGGACTGCCACCTCTGAGATGCCCCTGCAGCAGCTCCATTCGAGGGCAACACGATCACTCATTCTGACATTTTTCGGTCTTTCATGGCCCTGTGCCAAGACCTGGAGATACAATACAGGCTGGCCTAGGGGACATGGGGTAGACTCTTTAGAAGGGCAATACAACGTGTCATTGAAACAAACTTCTACTGAACTATTTTTTGCCAAGCTGGCATCGCCAAGCGAGGCAGGGTGGGGAATGTTGCAGACCCTGCCTGCCTCTGGAAGCTGCGCAGCCCACAGCTCAGCCCAAATGCATGGTCAAGACCAAATGTGCTGGAGGTGTGCATAAGGGGTGAGATCATGGCAGGCTGAGGTCATTGGCACTTCCAGGAGAAGAAAGCAACAACAGTCCCGACAGATGCACCCAGAGTGTCCCTGTCATTTCTAAGTACGTTCGGGTTGGCATATTCCCTGAAGACGGTTATTAAGGAGGGTTATTAAGGATGATAATGCTTGCATGGACACATCTGGACAGCATCCCTAGGCTGAGGGTCCCCCACGGTTGCCTTCGAGCTTCCACAGTTCCACTCTGGTTAGAAAACCTCAGGAGAATATGACCTCGGTCAAAAATGCACAAGGCTGGACAGCGGTGAGTGGCTGGCAGGTGCTGTGGCTCAGCAGGGGTGAGTAAGAGTCCTGCCTTGGCTCTGGCTCCGAACAACATGTCTGAGCTATGTTAACACTGCAAAGGGTGGCTTCTAGTGGAAACAGCCTGGAGAGCTTTCTCCAGAAGGGCCACACGGGCACACCCACTTCTCAAAGCTCTGACCAGGGCTCCGGGGAATTCTCCCAGCCTTCACTGAACCAATTTTCCAAAGTGCTATGTAATTAATGCCTCCCAGAAGAAATCCTCTCCTGTCACCAAGAAGGGAAAAATAAAAGCATTCCTGCAACTGTTTTATACCTTGGGCAGAGCAGATTCATGTTTAGCCAGCTCAAATAAAGTGCTATGATGTAAGTAATAGTAGAGCCCAATATTTTACAGGAAAGATTGTCAAAGGCCCTTCAAGCATGTTCATCCCTTTGAAAATGCAAAAATAGAGTCGACATAGAGTTTGTAGGAGATGTTATTGCTATTAAAAGAACGGTTGGTTTGTTTTTTCTGTGGAATTTCTGCAGGAAAATAGCTAGTTTAGTCTGTGTGACACCTGGCATGGAGACTTAAGTATAATTTGTTTCTACTCTAGGCATGGATCTGTTTTTTTGTTCACCAAGTATTTATTAAGAACCTACTGAATGCAAGACATTCAGATAAATGCTGGAGAAAAAGACAAAGTCCTCATCCTTATGGAGCTTGCATTCCTGTGGGGGAGATGGGTATTAATAAAACAATAAGATATATCTGTTAAATATGATTTGTGTTAGATGCTGTACAAAAAATAGAAACAAGAAGTGACTAATATTGAGGGAAAGGTATATTTGGGTTCAGGCTCAAGAAAGGCCTCCCTATGAAGATAACCTTTATATTGAGTTCAGAAAGGAGCCAGACTTGCAGATGCAGGGAAAGACTTTTAAGACATGAGAAATAGCTTGTGCAAATGTCCTGGGGCAGGACAGAGCACAGCTGAATTGGAGAAACTGAGAGAGAAGCAGTGGGGCTGGAGTACGGTGAGTGAGGAAGAAGAGACTGGAGTGGACAGGGGCCAAGACAGGTGTTCCAAGCTCTGAAGGTGGCCTGTCTTTCTTCTCTGATCTTCTGCCCGGCTTCACTTAGCAACTCACTGCCATAGACCAGTGCCTGATTCCTTCTTCTTCCCCCATTTAGCACACCAGGAGCACTGTCTTGAGGCTTAAATAGAAAAACCAACACACCATGGCCTCCCTCTGCTTCCTTCCAGCAGCTTCCGCAGGGATGAGGAAGCGGGCTCCCTAAAAGGGCGTGGGTGATGTTCCCCCAGAGAACACATCCTTCCCACCCCAGCCAGCCAGCCTGGGCGGCTGCACTCAGTATGCTGCTGCGGTCGTTGGTAATAATTGTTGCACTAATTGGTGCTGTCCGGACCAGACAGAATGTAAAAGATCCCACTGTGTCCAATAATTAATGTTTTTCCCTCACTGCAATGCCATTAATAAGGGGCTCTTCCAAGAAACGAGTAATTGGCTGGTTGGGCGTCATTAGGGTATTTATAGATAAGCTTTGGTCTGGAGACATAGAAGAAAGCTGATTATGTTTATTTAGACTCTATTATCTATCGCTAATGTGTTATCCTGCGTTCTGATCGTCCCCATTCTCTGGGTCGTAATGATGCGGGGCACACGCACAATGTGATATCAGTGGCCTACAACACAGCTTTCTCTCTGTTGCAGGGGAAGGGGGGACTTAGGGGGGGCTGTTCACAGGTTCCGCTCCCTCCCACTCATCCGCCGTGAACCTTCCCTTTCCTCTGAGAAATTTAGAGCAGGGCTCTCGGAAGTACCAGAAAGACAGTTTCTCCTAATTAAACCTCAGAGGAGGGGAACTTTCTTGGGTTTGTGATTATCTGAAGGGTTTTTAAAAATGTATTATATGCTCAGCATCTCTAATCATCAGGGAAATGCAAATCAAAACTGCAATGAGGTATCACTTATTTCCAGTAAGAATGGCCTTTATCAAAACGTCCCAAGACAATAGATGTTGGCGTGGATGCGGAGAGATAGGAACACTCCTACACTGCTGGT
>VBSM01003143.1:3695557-3757487 GCA_008086735.1 Cheirogaleus medius
GGGGGGGTGCACCGAGAGGATGGCCGGGCAGGGAAGCAGGCGTGAGCGGCCGAGCCCACGAGGGAGGGGCAAGGGATGGGGCTCCCTCAGGCTGCAACCTTCCAGGAGACTTGCCAAGATTACAGGATGGTCCAGAGGAGAAAAGAAAGAAGGAGAAGATGGAGATGAAAGGGCTTCAGAAGAAAGCACAGCCTCGGAGGCCTCAGTAATGCCCCTGTTGTCACTGGGGCCACTGTGGGCCATGGCGGGTGAGGGTGAAGACTGCAAACGGGCTGAAAGGCTGTGCGGTGTGATGGGAAGCTCAGCCTCCAGCTCTGGCATTTACCAGCTGTGTGATTTGGGACAAGTTGCTTAACCTTTCTGAGCCTCCACTTTTCACTTGTAAAATGGAATCATGATCCCTCTGTCTGCAAGATTGCTGTGAGGATGACATTCCCCAGCACATGAACAGTGCCTGGTGTATGGGTGGTGCGGCTTGGTGACATTTATGTTTGTGTCTCTAGCTCAATAATCATCAGAAAAGTCTCCAGGATAGGAAACCCCTCAGGGTACATGTGTCATGAACAGGAGAAAAAATATAAGAGAAGCAAAGCTTATCCATATTTCGAAAGAGGACAATGCGGAGTGAAAGCCTCTGACAGTGTGAATTACTGGTGATTTCATCATTGTTGCCTTCTCTGGAACAGGCAGCCCCAGAAAGCACAGGGGTTCCAACCCTAAGCTCGTGGCATCACAGGGAATTTCTAATTATCTCCAAGTGTGTCACAAAACCCTCATCAAACCTGAGTTTTCTCTAATACAAAATGCCAGCATTTTCAATCATCAGCACTTTGGCAAGAGGGAGAGGTGGCATAGAATCACATGTCACAGAGCCTGCCTGCAGCTTCCTCAGGCCCCATTCTCCTATTCTTCCTCCCTCGAGAGCACCTGTGTTCCAGAGGCAGAGATGTGCCCAAAGACTCTACTGCCCAGCCCCTCCCACAGCCATCTGTGGCCGTATGATTAAGTTCTGGCCAATGAAACAAGAAAAACTAGTAGGCTAGGACTTCTGGGAAGGTTCTTTAAAAGGGAGAAAAGGCAACTGGAGAAATCCCTTTTTGCTTTACCTTCTTGTGCCTTCCCACCCTCTGGGATGTGGATGTGATGGCTGGGGCTGTCGCAAGCATCTTGAAACACTGAGGGCAGAAGCCATATATTGGGAATGGCAGAGCAGGAGAAGAGACACAGCCCAGGCCTCAGATTATTGTGAAGCTACCACATCAGCCTACCAAGGACTTCTTCAACATTGGAGGAAAAGCCTTTATGCATTTAAGCCACTGTTATTTGGGTTTTCTTTTATATGCAGGTAACCTAATCCTAATATCCACACTTGGTGACTGAAGGCTGGTGGTTGTTCAAAAGAGGAGCTCTGGGCCCCTGCTCATTCTTGGCAAGAGACACTGTGTGGGGTAGGGAGGAAGAGGGTAGAGTGTCATGGTTCAGGATGAGGGTCTGATGGCACCTTCTGCCTAGTGCCTATCAATCTTGGCTGAGTGATCCCAGGTAAGTGAGCCCTCTTTCTCTATTTTACCTCCTAGAAACCTCCATTCCTTGAAGCCTAAGCCCAAAATCTAAGGGATATGAGTGCCACAGGAAAAGGACATAAGTAAAAATTAAAATCAGGTTAAAGTCCCAACTCTTACCTGCTGTATGACTTTGGGCAAAGCCACTTAATCCTTAAGCCTTGATTTTCTCCTCTGTAAAATGGGAGTCATAGTGCCCACGTCAAAGGGCTACATGGATAATGTCAATCAAGTGCCTAGAAGTCAGCCCTTAAAAATGGTAGCTCTTATTATTACAGATTAGCTATGAATTGACATAATTATTTTCAGAGAGAGGTCTTGGGCCAATGGCACATCCTCTCTGTAAATGCAGGAGATGGCAATGCTTTGGCCAGATGGCGTTGCTCTGTTTCTTCCAGGCAAGGTGGAATCAGCTCTAGAGCCATGAAGGTCTGTCCCCAGCTGTCTGAGAACTGGAAAGAGGACAGGACCAGGAGCGGTGAGACACAGCTCCTGTCACTGGCTTTGCCATTAACTATCTGTGTGACTTCAGGCAAGTCACCTCCTCTTCTGAGCCTCAGTTTCCCCACCTGTGCTACCCATGAAATGAGGGCGCCAGACTCCATCCCTGAGCCTCCTTCTAGCATCAAAGTGCAGCAGTTCCATGATTGCAGGGAGCCTGGAGATCCAGGATCAAAGCAGCAGTCCACCTGCTCTCACCTTTAGCTATGTCAGTTTCAGTTTCGTCCCCAGCCTCCTCCCGCCTGCTACTCATTCTCAGACTTTCTTTCCTGCTGTTATTCCGATAGTATCAAGGGTCTGATTCGGCAAGAAGCATCATTTCCGTAGACACTAAGGCTCGATCTAAGGCTTGGGGCAAGAGGAGATTTAGGAGAGCAGTTTGTCTTATTTCACGAAATTTGATGTAAAAATTCAGATGTGCAAACCCAATACATTGGAAGACTGTTGGTTTTTAACAGAATCATCTAGAAACATAAATTTGCTCATCTGAAAGTCCCCCACATGGATGATGGGAAGGAAATAATACTGAGTGCTTGGCTACCACACTTCAGGTCCTGAACTAGATTTAACACATGTCATTTAATTTCTCTCCATAAGAATCCAACAGGTAAGCAATCTCATCCCATTCTGCCAATAAGGTTGAAAACAGTACAATATGGGAAGATGCCGGGCCAGGTATCAGAATAGAATTTTGTCCTAGAACCAGCTGCCCCTGGCTGCTAGCTTCCTGAGTTTTCTCACATGTCAAAGGTGGGTGTTGGAGAGATCAGAGCCTGCACCTGTTGGTAGCTCTCCAAGCTGCCATGATGCCCCCATCCCACCCAGTACGCAATGCATGCCAGGACCACTAAAGGGAGGGCAGGTAGCCATGGAAACAATGCCCTGATGCCTGTTGTGCTTGGGAACCTCCCAAAGGGAGCATCTTCTGCCCTGCAGAAGGTTTGGGACCTTGACCTCACACATCCGACACATCCGCCCTTCCCTGCCCCTCTCTGACCACCTCTAGAACCCCACACGTCTCCACTGGACTTCCAAACCCAGGCAGACCTGCTTCCAAACCTGAATGTGCAACACTGACTATTTGGGATCATTGAGGGCCTCTCTAAAAGTTCACCTCAATCTCCATTCTATTTAGACACTGGCTTCGCCCAGTAGCTTCATCAGGAGGTGGGGTCCCTCCCTTGCGTTACGTTTACCTGCATCAGCCATGCAGTGCCAAAGGATGGAACTGCTTCCTGACATCCTGTGAGACTTTTGCAACATGTAGATGGTATTGCCGTAAAAAATTTAACAGAATTACAATTGACATTCGAACGCTTTTAGATTCGCCAATGAATCTGATGCCCATGTGTTGCCAAAAAGTATTTATTGTCTCATAATTTGATTTACTTTTTTCCACGCTGCTCCCACTGCCTGCAAGTAGGGGCAAAATGGCTGAGGCCTCCAGATGCCACGGAGGCTAATAAAGCTCGCTGTGCTCCCAGCATGCTCTCTGCTGTCAGAAACCGGCAATTAACTTAATAGGGTTCTTGAAATGGAGTCGATCCGGGAAATGTGGCATGTGTTGACACTCTCCCGCTGATCCAAGCAGCCTCCCACCATTGACTTGCAGGGTCTGTTTGCTATTTGAATTATTTAGGAGCTTGTTATGTGAATTAAAAAGCAGCACTTTGCAGCATTAAGTCTAATATTTTATGATCTTCAATTGATTAGGTGGGCTTTCAGGATTACATGGAAAGGTTAAGATAAAACACGCCTCAGACAGACGGCTCTCGCCAGTCTGTTTTGCTTTTCAGAAACCCAGATGAAAACCCAAAAGGGGCCTGGCTCCCCCTTCCTTTCTAAGTACTAGTCTTCCGGAACCAGCTTTTGGGTCATCGCAGAGCTTTTTTGCCCTGAGGATACCAGAGGTCCTGGGTTCTCAGGACCAAAAGGAGGCTGGTCTCCTATTTCTAGACCTTTCTTTTGTCTCTTTCTTGGCACAAAGATACCTGTGATAGCTGGAGGGACTGCACTCCAGGCCTGAGCCTGCAAAGGGAAAACCCTGCAGTGGGTGCCAGCCACTCCCTGGGACCTGGGGTGGGCACCCCTGCCATGCCTGCTTTTGGCCAAGGCTGTGTGCAGCACACACCCTGAGCAGCATGATCTTTACAGACCACCAAGCTCCAGAGGGCCTCCCTCCGCCATGAGTGCCAATTCATGCCCTCCTTGCCCTGCCAGTTGTCACCATCCTATCCCCTGGCCAATGACAACAGTTTTCCACTGGGCTTCTCCCATTATTCCCATTCTAATCTACCCTACACTCTGCAGCCAGAAGAATCTTTCTACAACCCAGCTCTGGCCATGACACTCCCCTGCTCAAAAACCTTCAATGGCTCCCCATTGCCTGTTGAGTATATGCAACTCATCGTGGCTCCGCCTCTCTTTCTAGCCTCATCTTCTATTGCTCCCATATGAACCAGCCAGACCGAGATACTTGTTATTCTCAAAACACATTTCATGTTTTCTCAACTCTGAAGAGCTGTTTGCGGCATTCATTCAGGGCCTTAGGCCCCCTTCTTCACCTACTGAAATTCTACAAGTCCTTGATAATAACAAAGACTAAATAAGGATATAACATAGGGCTTACTATGTTCTACAAACTTTATATATTAATTTATTTAATTCTCCTAACAATCCTATAAGGTAGGTACTTTTATTATCTCCATTTTATAGATGGCAAAACTGAGACTCAGGTTAGGTAAGTTCCCCAAGGTTACTCAGCTAGCAAGTGGCAGAGCTGGGATTCAAACCCAAATAGACAAGGCTCATTTCAATTCCACTTCCTGGGTAAAGCCATCTCTGCCGCCACCTGTGTGGCCTCTTTGTCTTCTGCGGTTGGCAGCATCCACCTAGCCATGGCACTGATTTATCTGGGCTGGAGGTGGAGGTACACGGCCTTCTTCTCTACTATAATGCCAATGCCTTGAGACAGTCCAGGCCTCCTTGTATCATCACAGGGCTTAGGGCCAGAGTGTGCACATAGGAGGTGTTAATTCAAGCAGGGTGATTCAACTCGACCCTAGGGTCGTGCCCACCCAAAAGTCACTGGCCCTGGAAGAGCACTTCCCTGGTCCTCACTGCAGTTTCCGAGTGGCCGGAGGAGGCATTACAGGGAGTACAAGAGTACTTAGAGTACAAGCTCTAAAGAAAGGGACCTTGAATTGGGATCTGGGCTCCTCTCTTTTAACTGTAAAAACTTGGGAAGATTAATGAAATAAGAGACAGGCCTGAAACAGAACATTCAATAGATTAAAGTCATTATTATTTTCTATTAATATGAACTTCACCCAAGCTGAGGATTTTTATTTTTTTCAGAACATCAGCAGGATGGTCCCTGACTCCTGAAAGCAATAACTCCATGCAAAATAAGCAATGGCTGCTGCATCCCAACCCTGCAGCAGGCAGGATGAGCCAGCACATCCCCCGCATCCAGGGGTCCCTGGATTGAATGGGGCGGGGGGGGGGGGGCAGCACAGAAGGAGCCCATCTCATCCATGCAGAAAAGGGCAGGGCTGAATGGAGGGGGGCCCTGCGCAGAGTGCTAGGAGCTCAGCCGGGAGGAGCTGGGACCCGCCTGATGCCTGTGGTCCGTCCAGGTTAGTAGGGGTGCTAGTAGGGCCAGCACTTTGGCAACAGCACCTGGAGGAAAGTGTCTGTATGATTAGCGAGCCCTTGTAGGAGACCTGTGCCCTGAGAGGCAAGGTCGTCACTAAAATCCCATAGGTGAGGGGCTGTCCTCAGAACCTCCCCACTGCAGGGAGGCCCTGAAGCCAGGAAGTTGCTCTCAGGAATTATCTCGCCACCACTAATAATTCCTGGGTCTTATTCTTTAAGGCAGCAAGGTCCTAAGGGGACTGGGGCTAGGAAGACACTAAAGTATGTGCAAAATCTTGAACACACGTATGTATGTGTGTACACTAGGTAGAGATTCTATAAAATTCAGTGTATGTCAGGATAGGCTCACGGCTAGCTGCAGTCACAAACACCCCGTACAGCTCAGTGGTTTAATACAAGACGTCACAGGCCCAGCAGGCCGGCAGAGAGCAGGCAATGAAGGGCAGGGTTCTGCCAGCAGGGGCTCCACCATCTTCAATGTGTGGCTCCCAAGGTCACGCTGGGCACTGATAGTCAGTTGCTAGATGGAGGGGAAAGAAGCATGAAGGATCTTACAAGAAATGTTAGGGGCCAGGCCTGGAAGTAGCATCCATTATCCCTGCCCACATGCCATCGGCCAGAACACAGTCACATAGGGCTCTGACCCCACAGGGGTTGGGAAGCGTAGTCTTCCTGTGCACCCAGGGGAACATGCCGCATAGTCTTTCAAAACGGCTCATACAGAGAAAAATGTTCAAAGGGCAGGGGGTTGAAGAATAATAAGGACCATTTGTCAGATGTACATTATTCATTTAAACTTCACCATTGGTAACAGATGTTTTTATTTTATACCCATTTTGTAGATAAGGAAACTGAAGCACAGTAAACTAATCCAGGATCACTTACCCAGGATCACACAGCAGTGATGGAACCAGAAATACCCTTCCGGCTCGCCTCTTGTCAACATACAGCTCCAGAGCTACATCTTGCGACTTGTATGAGTTATCTATTATGAGTGAGAAGGCAAATGTGAACAGAGAAGATAATTTCAAACTTATATTTTGGGGACAGCTAACATTATTGCCTGCTTATGCCGCAGCAGACACCGTTCACAGTGCTTTTCCATGTGTTGCATAATTGACTCCTCCCAATAACCCCACGAGATACATCCAGCTATTATCTTACAACTCTCAAGCAGAGGCCTTCCACAGGGCCTAGAGCAAGGGTCTGTGGGTTCATGTCCCATCTCTGCCACTTACTAGTCCTGAGACTGTGGGCGAGCTGCTGGACTTCTCTGTCTCATCTGTCAAATGGAGGTGATATTACTCCCTATCCATTTCAGAGACTAAGACAGAGGGACAGTGCAGTGGGTGGTTAGGAGTGCAGGCTCTGACTCCAAGCCCAGACCTCGTCACTTCCTGGCTGTGTGATCTTTGAAAGCTCTGGTTCTGTTCAGAGCCTCGGTTTCCTCTTATACAAAGGGGACAAGAAAAGAACCTATTTGATGGAGATGTAAGTACTGTGTGAAGCATGTGACACACATAAAGCACCTAGGACAGTTCCTGGCACATGAGAAGTGCTAAACAAGTGTTAGCTATTATTGTATCTGTGTCCCTGGCACCTACCACTGTGCCCAATGGTGCTGAGCAACCGCTGTGGGATACATGAACCCCACATGTATACTTCTTGTTCTCTGCATAGCCACAGATCCTCTCCAAATTCTCTCCCAAAGATAGGACCCCGAGACAGGAGTTGTCACCAAGGATGGTCACCGTGCCCCAGATACTCACTGTTTATAATGATCTCACTGAGTAAATAAATAGCACGAGATGAGAAGCCAGGCCAGGCCTTTCAGAAATACTCTGTCCCTCACTCCAGCCAGGGCACTGAGATGCAGAGACCCTGGCCAGCTGACTCATCTCCCCAGTGCAGTTGAGCTGCTGAGACAGCCCCACCCAGCCCCGCTCAGCCCCGCAGGCTCCTTCAGACGGTCTGGCAGGCCCGGCAGGAGCCAGTCTAAAGCAGCTGGCTCTGGGGCGGAGGAAAAGCAGGTGTGAATCTGTGACTAATGCCAAAGAGGGACCATCAAAGGAACAGAAAAGCTCTGACCAAGGAGGTTAAGGACAAAGGCCAGTGCCACATGATGGAGTCACTGGGGGCTGGGAGGGGTGGTGTTCAAGGGCAGATAAAGCGGCTTTGCTGTGCTGTGGGGTGGAGGTCTACAGGGTCCCTAGGGCCAGGCTGGCCTAGAGCCAGCACAGCCCTCAACTAGGGAGGAAATTCCAAAAGCCCCTCTCCCGCCTCTCAGGCCCCAGCCCCAGGATCACAGAGCTGTGGGGACAGTTCACAGAACATGGCTCCAGTCCAGGGTCAGGACTCATCAGGATAGAAAGATGGTGGCATCGAGAAAAGTCTCTAGTTGTTGGGCACCCTTCTTGGGAACCAAGATTTCTTTAGAAAAGTATTTTTTTATTTTGAAAATATAATTGATGTTGATGATTTCACTTATACCCTTGAGCAGCAGACTTTGGCACTTAGAGATGATGCAGGTCAATCACTTTGGAGTGCAGGTGAGAAATACTTCAGAGAAGAAGTGACTCCACCTGTCCATGCTACAGTATTTATTGAGCACCTATCGGGCACTGGCCAAGGTGCTGGGGACCTGCAGAGAACAAGAAAACCAGGTCCCCATTCTCATGGAACATACATTTTCGGGAGAAGACTGACAATACACACTAAGCAAATAGTGCAAACCATTCAGATTAGGATGAATATGAGGAGGGAAACAGCTTTATGATAGTGATGGTGGGATGTTGGTGGTCATGAAGACCTTGCAGAGGTGACAGATTAGCTGAGGCCTGACACGGAAGCCATGACAGGAGCAGAGGAAGAGCTCTGCCTGCAAGTGCAAAGGCCCTGAGGCAGGCGAATGTTCTGGGAAGTCCAGGCAAGTGGAAAAGATGACATGGCTGAAGCACCACGAGCCCTGCTAACACTTATTGGGTACTTTACTTCATGCCAGGCTGCATTATAAGCACTCTATGGGTAACTCATTAAATGCCCATGAAGGTAGGGTTCCATTATTAACCCCATTTCCAGTTGGGAGGCTAGAGGGGGTAAGTAACTTGCTCAAAGCCACCCATGAAGGACAGGGCAGGCAGGATTCCATCCCGGCCATTCCAAGTTCAGAGTCCATTGGAGCAGATGCACAGGGAAAAGCCAGAGAACACAGCCTCTGTGGGCCTCAGGAAGGAGTTTGGATTTTGTTCCAAGTACAATGAGACCGGGGTCAGGTCCCACAGTAGTTTAGTGGCCCCTTCCTGCGCGCCAGGCTGCCGGCGGTGAGCCTGGGGTCTGGACACTAGGCAAGCTCACCTCTCAGCCACAGGCGACCCCCGCCTTGCCGGCCGGGCCCTAAAGCCTCTCCCTAGACCCCTGCATCTCTGGTCCCTTCCGGGCTTCGGGCTCGGGCCTCGGACCCCAGTCGCGCCCAGGGACGCGCAGAGCACAGCCCACCGCGCTGCGCCCGCACGGGGCTCGCAGAAGGGCCTCCTCATCCCTCGATCAGCCGCCTCCCGGAGCCCTCAGGGGAGTCTCGCGGAGTGAGAGTTGCAAGGGTAACCTATTATCCAAGCGCCGCGGATCACCCGCCCGCATCCGGAGCCCTTTGCTCGGTCAACACGGCCGCGCGTTTCCAGCGCCGTAACCCCCGGTGGCCGCGTGCCCGCGCGGTGGGCGCCCCGGCCCTAGCGCGCACACGCTGACCCCAGCAGAGACCTTGGCTCTCAGCGAGCCCGGGCTCGGTGACCCCCGCACCGTGACACCAGAACGTTCCATCCCGGAACGCAGGCGACCCGAGGCTTCCCAGCCGGGTGGTGACGCGGCCTGATTGGCAGGTTCCCCCTTGGCGCAGGTGGGGGACCCGGGGAGGGCTGTTGTGCACAATTGCTGTTTTTACTCCTGCCATCATTAATTCAACTATTGACAGAGAAAGGAGGGTCCGCCAAGGCTTTGTGTCATGCACTCACTGTAATTTACTTGAAAAGAATTAAATCACAATTACCTGCCATTTGTTTTGCATAAGCTGTAAGAAGCTGTGAGGAGTCTGTAATCGCCGAGCGCTTGAAAGGACAACAGCCCTATTGTTGCCATATTAGAACAATATTTCTCAATTTGAAACTTTAAACATTCGAATTAGCAGCTTTGTTTGACTACGGTGGCCCACGGATCGGCAAGACTGACACCCCACCTCGGACTCCAGACATTACAGTTAACGAGCATAATTTTCATTCATTTAAGTCTAGACCGATTTTTTAAAATCGTTGCACTTATTGTACAAATGTACCTCCCAAATGTTGGAAAGGAAAACGCAATCTTTTATCTGTTACCTAGCACAGTTGATAAATTATCTAAATGCCATGAAAATTCCTCTTGCTAGAGTTAAAATCAGAGCAAACTGTAATTTGCCCACTTGAGATTTGTTTAAATGTCCAAGGAAACTACACTGTATCTCAAATAAAGTTACTTCTGTTCTCATTTTCTCCCCTTTCAGATACGGTGGTCATGTAAATATGACTGATTAGCTTTTAAACCAAGGTTTTTAACGTGTATTTAAAATATTCAATTCTGCAAAATTACATCACTGTTAACTGGTGTTTTCAGCAAATTTAGAGCAAGGGCTGGTTTTTTAACAACTTCTGTAAAAGTAAAATGATGCTTTGAGTGAGCTGTAGTTTCCATGAACATTAATGGCTTTTTAGTAACACACTGTAAGTGTTCAATCAAGCTTGAGTATTAAAAAGAACCCAGTTACTAATTGTAAGCACCCTTCAACAATCAGGAAAAACAGAAAATACAAAAATATAGTTGGTAACATTGGAAGTTGCATGCAGAGAAACTAACACGTTATAGTGACTTTTGCATAGCAAAACAAATAGAAGTGGCTGAAAATGAGGTTGAAAATAGAAAAGATGAAGGAATAAAATGGAAGAATTTTTAAAATCGGATTGATAAAAAGCAAACTGAGATACAGATTTAATTCAGGGAATAATTAAAATGTGAAATAAGAGAACTGCATAACCCAAAAAACAACTCAGAGAAAGAGTAAAAATGCATTTGCTGTTGTTAACATTGGACTCTGACAATTTTAAAAAGTGAAATTTTATGATTGAAATGTGACTCATATTTTAAGAGGTTTATTTTTTAAAAAAAGAGTAAAAAGTACTGGCTAATTTTTTTTAATGAATGGCTTTTTTTGTTGTTTAGGAAAAACATTTTGTTGTCTACTCCCCTTTATTTTTTTAAATGCATATGAAAATCTAAATGTTTTATTTTATTTTTAGTGACTTTTACATTTTTCTAAGTAATTTGTTCTGTACTCTTTTAGGAGAGAATAAACACTTGGCTTCAGCAAAAAACAGATTACAAGTGGAACAAACCAAGGACTCAATTCCATTTTTCATGCCTGGGTTTTTGAACAATAATCCATAGAAGTGGGGGAGGAGGGGATTCATTAGGCAAATGAAACAAAGTCCCCGATCTATATTCCTATTCTGATGTCACCTCCTGGAATATCGGCAACATTTTAAGATCCAGCCTAAGCCATGAATTCTTT
Organism: Cheirogaleus medius; assembly: GCA_008086735.1. Classification (NCBI taxonomy): domain Eukaryota; kingdom Metazoa; phylum Chordata; class Mammalia; order Primates; family Cheirogaleidae; genus Cheirogaleus; species Cheirogaleus medius. The sequence continues at coordinate 3,706,871 of VBSM01003143.1, forward strand.
CAGAACAAATCAAATGTCTTTAAAGAATATTTCTGTTTGAAAAGGAATTAAGCTCTCCTGAAAGAATTTTAAAGGTTGTGATATTCACAGTCTGATAAAGCAGCACCTTTAATGAAATTCTAATTAGCAATTTCATGCACTTTGCTATTAGTCATATCAGATTAGTGCACATTTTCACAGCCTTCCTTTAATTAAGTGCACTTATTCCAAGTTTCAAACACTTTCCTTATAAGATGAAAACTGTGCTGAAATGTTATTTAGTAAACAGAGGAAGTGTGAAAGTGTAGGTGTGCGTGTGTACAGGGACGGACATTTTTAACTGTCTACAATGTTTTTTACATTTAGAGTTGGTGAACTCAGGTTTTCATCTTTCTTTCTTGTATTCTCAGTATTTCCTTGTATTTCTAAGAGACCCACCCAAATCCTTATCCCAAGTGCACATCATATGTATTTTTGCTTAAAATAGAGAGGGAGAGAGAGAGAGTGGGAGAGAGAGAATAAACACTATACAATATTTAATCTTAAAATTCTCCTCTGAAAAGCAATGAGTGAACATTTACACATGTCATATCCCCACCCCCACCGCCTTTTGCAGCTACCTCCTCTCCTTTGAAAACAGCAACAGGATTTCATTCTACCTTCTAAATTTTATTCGGAAGCTCCAGCCAGGAGCAAGCAGCCAGCTTCATGAGCCGGTCCATGGGCGCAGGATGTCTTCCTTCACTCCAGACTTCACTTCACTTCGGGAGCCCAGCAGTCAAGCCAGTCGATTCTGGGCAAGGCAGGACCTGCCCTGGGGGTGCACCCTCTACAAACCCCTGAATCCCCTGGATCATCCCTCCCCCCCCCCAAGCCTGCTGGAGGGTTGCTCCAATTCAGGGAGATCATATTGTCTGGGAATGGACTCGATCTTATCTGCAGCCTTTGTCAAGAGGAAATTTTTGTTGCCTGTTTTGCTCAGAGGTTGAAACTTGTAATATCTTATTAACTAATTGCTTGCATCTCTAACACATGTTCTCTTGTTGGTGTCATTCATTTATACTGTAACATTTTTGACATTTTTAGATCGTCTCTTGGGACGCCTGGGCCTCTTAGCAGTTCCCTCCATGAAGAGTGTTTGCCTAATGATTACTGACTGACATCTCAATAACGTGCAACATACGAGTTGGGTGCATCTATTGAAGAGTTCTGGGGTGTGTGCGTATGTGTGGTGTGTGTGTACGTGTGTGTGTTTTAATTCACGGTCCACTTTGTCAAGTCATGTGTGAGCCATAATTTAAGCTAATAATTACCAGACATGAATTCAATGAAACATTGGTGTCTACACTTAAAAAAAAAATAGTCCTGAATTTTAATGCATTCAGAAAACGTTTGCCTTGGGCCAGGCTGGGTCCAACACGCATATGGAAGCACTTTAAAAGTGATAAATGATTTGGAATCTACCCTGTCTACTGGTGTGCTTCTCAGGAAAGAAAATTAGAGCTAACAGGTGTTAGATAGGGAATGCTGGGGCATTTTAATAGAATTGTCAAAATGTTGGTACCAGATGTTGACATTAATGCACACAACTCGGAACGTAATGCCGGGCCGCCATTTAAATGATTATTTGTTTAAATTTCAAGTCGCCAGCAGGAAATCCTTACTTTGTTCAGCACCTTTCTCTACAGACCATCCCCGGCTCTCTCCTCTACGATTTGCATCAAAGTGGAGTGGCTGTTCAGCTCACATATGCATGCTTTAAATAATCCATGCCTGTCAAATTTCATTTTTTCTTTTCAGATCATACTCATCGTATCCCCATCCTCGCCAGCCTTGAAGTCGGCCTCAATGTATTCGTATACGAGAAAAGATGATTTAAATACTGCCAGTTACAGGATAATTAATCTTTGAACTACTGGATAACTTCAAATGTATATACCAAGTAATCTGCATGAACTTGTAATTACTATGTATTTATATGACATTTTCCATGTAATCACCAAGTCGTTACATGGTTATGTGAGCCTTGTGAATTATGGCAATAGCAGAAAACTAATCTCACCCATGACACTGCGAATAGCCTGGGCTAGAGTCGCCGGTATCCACTGCAGTCATTTAATCAAAGGACTCAGAAAGAGTCTATATCCTTTAAAGGATATTGTTTGCCTGCAATAGAGTCCCAACTTTCAGAAATACCAGGGGATTGAGAGCCTGGGTAGGTTGGCGAACAGTGGCCTTTGTCATATAGTTTACACACAGAGGCTGTGATTGGTTTGGGCCTTTTATTGCTGCTGGACTTGAAAGGCAACTGGAGAAAAAAAAACTCTCTAGGCAAAGTCCACCATCAGTTCCACAAGCAGCTTTCTGCTTCAACGTGGGGAAGGTTCTGAAATAAATTCCAGTGCGAGTTTCAAAAGCAAACCCCGAGGCAGATTTGGTTTGTCATCTTTTTGAACCCAATTAAAACAGGAGCAAAACCTCCAGTTTTTTCAGACCAGGGCATCTTGCTCCAACACTCCAAAAGTAAGATCCCTTATGAACGGGGTGTGTGCTCACATGCGTATGTGTTCATGCAGGCGTGTGCACCCACAGATGCTCGGGCTATCTTAATGTCCTCAAGACTCACATAGGACCATGTGCCCCCTTTTGTTCAAAAGCAACCATCCCAGCGGGAAGGCCCCTTCTCCCCTGAGTGTGAGGTCCTCTCCTTTCTCCTGGGCAGGGCAGCCGAACTTTGCTTTCCTTGGCACAAGAAAGAATGAAGTAGCATGCAGAACTGGGGGCCTTTCTGGGAGTTACAAGTGGTTGTGCCACCCAGAACAGGGCAAGGAGGCAGAGAAGCTAAATCTATCCTGGCTTCTGGATTTCTCCAAAGTCACAAGCTTCCCTCTTTCCTCAGCCCTGCTTAGACACAGGGAGGAAGAAACAAGGCAATAACCCCGGAGACGCTACCGGGGCCCTGGTGCCTGGCAACTCCTTGCCCAGCCCCTGCTCTGGCTCCCGGACAGCCCTGAGGCCATGTCCCAGACCATGAAGGGGTGATGGCCACGTGACTCAGCACCCCCAAGACCTCTCTTCTTCAGATGATCAGTCATCTAGAACTGTGCTGTCCAATATGGTAACCAGTAGCCACATGTGGCTGTATAAATAATTCCAATTAAAGACTTAGTTCTTGGTTCCACTAGCTGCATTTCACATGCTCCATAGAGACATGTGGCTAGTGGCTACCATGTTGGACAGTGCAGGTATAGACTATGTTCAGGATTATTGGTCTAGAACTCTGCATAATTCTCTGGTGTCTCTCCTGATCTTTCCCTGCCCAGAGATACCAGCACATGGGAGTCAAAAGACAAAACCAGAGAGGCTTTCCCAAGCCCAGAAAGAGGATGCCTGGCCTCCTCATAAGACCTCTCTTTCCTGCACGTGAGTTTCTGTGCAGGGCCAGGGTCAGCCCTGGGACTGAGTGAGTCACCCAGACACAAGAGAGCTCTGGGAGTTGTCTGAGGCCGTGGATGCCTTAAGTGGCTAGTGGCCAGTTCTGACAGCTGAATTGGTAATTATATCATGGAAACAGCAGCTTTGCTGGTATAAGCCTGGGATGCCATTTTGCCTTCCAGGATAAGAAATTCTAGGCTCATTTGCTGGGGATAAATTCTAATTACTCATTATTATTCATTACCTTTCATCGTGTAAGCTGTTATTTGCTACTTGATTGATAGCATATATTACTCATTATTCCAGCTGCTATTCCAATGCCCACCATATGCTGGACTCATTGCCTCTTTAATCCTCACAATAACCCTATGAGGTAGGAACTGGGATCCCATTTCACAGATGAGAAAATCAAGGCTAAGATGGATTCACTGACTCCCCCATTGCCATGTGGCTAGTCAGTGGTAGATGAGGATGTGAACCTCACCCCATTCACCATCCCATACACACAGACTCATCTCTGCTCCCAGCAGGCAGCCGGGAAGCTAAGTGGAATTTCCAAATCCTCAGCAATGCTCTCATGCTCAGCATGGTTTCCTTATGTCCTTCACGCTTCTAACAACAGCTGTTGATGAGTCTGCAATAGTTTGCAAAATGGCCCCAATTTTCCACCTCTTTCTATATTCATGCCCATTTGCAATGTGACTTTGCAGCTCCTTCCCTCGAGAGGCAGAGTATATGTTTGCAGAATGTATTTCTGAATCTAGGTTGGCCTTATGACTTGCTTTAACCAGTAAAATGTGGCAGATGCAACACTGTACCAATTCTGAGCTTGGTCACAAGAGGCATTTCATGCTCTCTCTCTCTCTCTCTCTGAGTCCTGCCACCACCTCTAAACAAGCACAGGCTAGCCTGCTGGATCATGTAAGATCAATGGCCCAGTTGTCCCCATTGCCCAGCTAATAGCCAGCCAACCTCTGGAAGCAAAGTCACCTACCTGACCTGCAGCTGACCGTGGATGTGTGAGGAAGCTTTCTTAGGAAAGAACTGCCCAGCTGAGCCCAACTTAACTTGCCAACCGCTCGAATCATCAATAGCTGGGGGTTGTTTAAGCCCCTATATTTGGAGGTGGTTTGTCTCGCAGCAGGCACTAACTAAAGCACCCTTCCCAAGCCAGAAGTTTTTTCTCATTATCTGAAATGTATTCAGCCTACTTCTTCTCCTTCTTTAATCAACTCTTTCTTTAGGGCTATGTATGAGCTCCTGCTAGAAACTTCAAAACCCCTGGACCTGGTGACATTCAATAAAGCTCCTGTCACCACCTGAGCACCATGAAACCTCTTTCTCTGCTCATTAAACAACTGACAGATGAGAATTTTTATTTAAAAAAAGTCTAAATCTGTGGCCATTGGACATGAGATTAGTTCTCACTTTTGGTTCTGATTTTGGACCAAACCACAAAACCTCCCACATCCACTGAGATTCTTTATTTTCTTTTCCCTTTCATAGCCAGGCATCCAGAGGAAAATGTTCTTCTCTCCCAAATCCATCAGCAGCCAGCAGGGATGAATGAGACTCACTCACCTCATTTTCCGTTTTCCCAGTGGATCCATTGATCCCAGGCCTCCCGGAGAAATCCTATCAGCCTCATGTCCAGAACAGTGAGTGCTGTAGAGCCCAGAGCACGTTCCACGCAGCTGGAAGTGGGATGTTGGCAGCTGGGTTTGGCCAAGCTGGGCAGTTCCAATAGCCTCCACAAGGCCTCAGTGGAATGGCCCATCACTCATGCTTTGGGTTTTAGGGTTTTACAGTATAAAGATGAGTTCCTGGGATTCCTAAGCATTTCAAACTCTGTATTCATTCAATTCGCAGGTCTTAGTCCCCTACTATGTGCAAGCAAGACTTGAAGGAATAAGTGAAGAAGGAAGAGAGTCCTATGATTGGAAAGAGCTCACTAATGGAAAGCTACAAAAGTGACAAAAGAATAAAAAAAGATGTCCAGCAGATAATTTAAAAAAAGGAATAGCTTACTTTATGGACATTCAGTATTTGCCAAGCACTCTTCTAATTAATTTAGCATGCATTAATTCATTTAATCTTCACAGGTCTTATTATGGAAGCACTCTTACCTGCCCCACTTCACAGATGAGGCATAGAGCAGTTAAATGACACAGGCAGTCCCCTACTGCGTTCTTTTGAAAATGTGCATGAGGCTTTAGCATGTGGAAGTTGAGCAACAGGCTGTATTTCAATGCTGTGAAACATGGAAAATATCTAGCACCAATGTTCTATGATATACATCTGATTGTGTTTTTCTTTTTTTGATTGACATATAATAATTGTACATATTAATGAGGTACATAGTGATGTTTTGATACATATAATGGGTAGTGATCAGATCAGAATAATTAGCATATTCAACATCTCAAACATTGTCATTTCTTTGTGTTAGGAACATTCAATATCCTTCTAGCTATTTGAAACTATATATTATTGTTACCTGTAGTCATCCTACAGTGCTATAGAACATGCCTGATTATTTTAACATTAAAAATTATTGGCCAGGCATGGTGGCTCACGCCTGTAATCCCAGCACTCTGGGAGGCCGAGGCGGGAGGATCACTCAAGGTCAGGAGTTCAAAAAATTATTAACACATCTAAATAATTAAAATATTAATTAAATATAAATATAGACAGAAGCATTACTAAAGTAATTTCTTAAACCCTTGTCCTCTTGGCTGATCTGAAGTGGTTTTTATACAACAAAAAAAGCTGGGCTCCTGAGCTGAGAGTCTGCCAGCCCTCATAAGCCATGTGGAGCCAGGCAGCTGGCAACCCTGAATTTGAACAAGGGCTGGGTGTCTTTGAGCTAGTCACTTAACTTCTCTGAGGCTCAGTTCCTCAGCTTAGCATGAAATTATTGATAACTTTTCAAGTCTCTTGGGCTTTATGTAAGGATCCATTAACCCATGTTGTGAATGAGTTCTGTGAACTGTTAAGCTCGTGGTAAAGTTTGAGAACCACCACCTTAAGTGATGCTGATTCCCAGGAGAGTCCCAAGTTACAACTGTGATCCCAGGATCATTTTTAATAGTACTCTCTCATCCTCAAATTGTTTCAGAATGGATGATAAATTGTACTGCCCATACAAAGGGCTCACATGAGCCTAGCAGCCTTCCTAGGAGATGGGGAAATCACATTATCGCCATGGAGATGGGGGCTGGGAACAGGGGAGAAAAGAAGGGATAAAGACAGGTAGTCAGGCTTTCTCTAGGAGCTGCCTTTTGGGCAACTGTAAACAACTGGAATTAGAGATGATGGGTCCAAGACCTCAGTGGCCCAGTGGATCCTGGCTGTTGGGGCCATTTCTATGTCAACAATTCTGCTGTTATCAATAGTGGTCACTTCTGGTCCTCGGTCTCACAGAACCTGGGTATGGCCTCAGAATTCTTCTTTTTTTTTAATTTCAAAATATTAAGGGGGTATAAATGTTTTAGGTTACATGGATCACTTTTGTAATGCTTGAGTCCCAGCTATAGGTGTGACCATCACCTAAGCAATGTTCATTGTACCCATTAGGTAGTTTTTGCCCCTCCCGTCCTCCCCTTCCCCCCCCCCAGTTGATTTCCACTGAGTTTTACTTCCCTCTGTGCACATATTCACTCATCGGTTAGTTCCAATTTAAGAGTGAGTACATGTGGTGTTTGTGTCTCCATTCAAGAGATACTTCACTTATAAGAATGGTCTCCAGTTCCATCCAGATTGCTGCAAAAGGTATTAATTCACCTTTTTTATGGCTATGGTATACCTCTACCACATTTTATTAATCCATTCATGAATTGATGGGCACTTGGGTTGATTCCACATCTTTGCAGTTGTGAATTGTGCTGCAATAAACATTCAAGTACAGGTGTCTTTTTGATGAAAAGTCTTTTTTTCCTTTGGGTAGATATCCAATAGTGGGATTGCTAGATCAAATGGTAGGTCTACTTTTAGTTCTTTGACGAATCTCCATACTGTTTTCCATAGAGGTTGTACTAATTTGTAATTCTACCAACAGTGTATAAGTACTCCTTTTTCTCTGCATCCACATCAGCATCTATTATTTTTGGACTTTTTAATAAAAGCTGTTCTAACTGGGGTAAGGTGATATTTCATTGTAGTTTTAATTTGTATTTTCATGATGATTAATGACAGCATTTTTTCATATGTTTATGGGCCATTTGTCTTTCTTCTTTTGAGAAGCTACTATTCATGTCTTTTACCTAGTTTTTAATAGGGCTGTTTGTTTTTTTCTTGCTGATTTGCTTGAGTTCTTTGTAAATTCTGGATATTAGCTCTTTATCAGATATGTAGCTTGCAAATATTTTCTCCTATTCTGTTGGCTGTCTGTTTGCTTTGTTGATTGCTTCCTTAGCTGTGCAGAAGTTTCCCATTCAATTAAATCCTATTAATTTTTATTGTTGCTATGATTGCCACTGGGGTCTTAGTCAAAAATTCTTTGCCTAGGCCACTATCTAGAAGAGTTTTTCCTACATTTTCCTCTAGAATTCTTATGGTTCATGCCTTTAGAGGCATGAAAGATTTAAGTCTTTCATCCATCTGGAATTAATTCTTGTGAGTGGTGGAGGTAGAGGTCCTGTTTCATTCTTCTACATATTGCTCTCCAATTTTCCCAGCACCATTTATTGAATAGGGCTTCTTCTCCCCAGTGTACATTGTTGTCTGCTTTGTCGAAGATCAGTTGGTTGTAGGTAGATGGTTTTATGTCTAGGTTCTCTGTTCTGTTCCATTGGTCTATGTCTTTGTTCTTGTGCCATTTTTATGCTGTTTTAGTTACTATAGCCTTGTAGTACAGTTTGAAGTCTGGTAATTTGAGGCCTCCAGATTTGTTCTTTTTGCTTAAAATTACTTTTACTATTTGGGCTCTTTTCTGGTTCCAAGTGAAGCATAGAATTATTTTTTCTAGATCTGTGAAGTATGACATTGGTAATTTGATGGGGATGGCACTGAATTTGTAAATCACTTTGGGTAGTATGGACATTTTAATAATGTTGATTCTACCTATCCATTAGCATGATATGTTTTTCCATTTGTTTGTATCCTCTGCTATTTCTTTCCTCAGAGTTCCTTAGTTCTCCTTGTAGAGACCTTTTACCTCCTTGGTTAAGTATATTTCTAGGTATTTTTTTGTAGCTATTGTGAATGGTATTGAGTTTTTGATTTGACTCTCAGCTTGACTATTATTGTATATAGAAATGCTAATGATTTATGTACTTTGATTTTGTTTCCTGAGACTTTGCTAAATTTATTTAGAAATCAATCACAAGAGAAACACTCAAACCTACACAAAGTCATGGAAATTAAACAATCTGCTGCTAAATGATTATTGGGTCAAGAATGAATTTAAAATGGGAATCAAAAAATTCTTGGAACTGAACAACAAAGGGGACACAAGCTATCAAAATCTATGGGACAAAGCAAAAGCATTCCTCAGGGGAAAACTCATAGCTTTAAATGCCTACATTCAAAAGACAAAAATATCACAAATTAACAACATAATGGCATACCTCAAGTAACTAGAACAGGAAGAACAAACCAAACCCAAAGCCAGCAAAAGAAAAGAAATAATGAAGGTCTGAGCAGAACTAAATGAATTGGAAAACGAAAAAACATTATAAAGGATTAATGAAATAAAACATTTGTTCTTTGAAAAGATAAAAAAAATTGACAGACCTCTTAGCAGATTAACCAAGAACAGAAGAGAAAGGATCCAAATAAGCTTGATCAGAAATTAAAAATGTGACATTACAGCTGATACCACAGAAATACAAAATATCATTCATGAATGCTACATAAATCTCTACACACATAAACTAGAGAACGCAGATGAAATGGGCAAGTTCGTGGAAACACACAACCTCCCAAGACTCAACCAGGAAGAAATAGAACTCTTGAACAGACCAATAACAAACAGTGAGATCAAAACATTAATACAAGAAAAAAAACCTCCCAACAAAGAAAACAAGGCCCTGGACTGGATGGATTCACAGCCAAATTCTATCAGACCTACAAAGAAGACCAGGGACCCATAACACAGAAATTATTCCGTAATATTAAGAAAGAGGGAATCCTCCCCAACTTTCTACAAAGCCAGGAAAGGATATAACAAAAAAAGAAAACCAAAGACCAATATCCTTATGAATATAGATGTAAAAATCCTCAATAAAATACTAGCAAACCGAATTCAATAGCACATCAAAAAAATAATTCACCAGGACCAAGTGGGCTTCATCCCAGTGATGCAACGATGGTTCAGTTTATGTAAATCAATAAATGTGATTCACCACATACACAAAAGCAAAAACAAAAACCATATGATCGTCTCAGATGCAGAAAAAGCATTTGACAAAATCCATTACCTTTTTATGATTAAAATCTCTCAACAAACTAGGCATATCTCAGAATTTAAAAAGCCATGTATGACAAACCCACAGCCAATATCATATGAATGGGGAAAAGTTGACAGCATTCCCCCTGAAAACTGGAACAAGACAAGGATACCTACCATCCCTACTTTGATTCAACATAGTGCTGGAAGTCCTAGCCAGACCAGTCAGGCAAGAGAAAAAAATAAAGAGTATCCAAATCAGGAAAGAGGAGGTCAAACTATCACTCTTTGCTAATGATATGATCATGTATCTAGAAATCCCCAAAGATTCCACCAAAAGTCTCTTGTAACTGATAAATAAACTCAGAATTCTTCTCTATACAGCACTCCAGGAAGCTCTTACTTATTTGCCAGACCTTGGACATAGTTCATTCTAGACAGGAGCAGACTGAGGCTGAGACAGTGACTCCCACACCATGGACATCCAACGTGTTTGTAGAGCCTGGAAAGCCTCACAGAGCTAATTTTTCTTGGCCCTTTGCACCCACAGATCACCTAAGGATGAATTAATTTGTTTGGCTGGGCCTGCTGAGAAGGAGAGGAACATTGTAACTTTGGGTGAAGCAAGCCTGAGCAATCCTGGAGGAAGTAACCTTAACTTTAGCCTAACCATAAAGGTAGCATCACCCATTTGACAGATGAACAAATAGAGTTGCAGAGAGATGAACTGGCTTGCCATAGTGGCAAAGAGGAACTTAACCTGGGCTTCCTGATACTACTTCATCCTTGGATATTTGATTAGGAGAGTGGATTGCCTTTCAGATATAAGGAATCTCACTCACTGCTGGCCTGAAATTTTTATATTAGGAATTCATTCCTTTGGCTCTTGAGAACATTTTGGTCTTCTGGAGTCCTCTCTGTGAGACCAGCTCCTATATCTATGAATGCAATTCTTAGTTGGTAGTGAGCTGAGAATGAGGCTGGGGATGGCGGGAAGAAAGACCAGAAGGAGGAAGTCGCCATCTCACCTGTTTGGTTGCATCTGAATACCTACTCTTCTATTATAGACTCAATATTTTACTTTAAATTGATTTGATTTTTTGTTATAACTTTAATATGTTTATTTTAAAAGTGCATATCACATTACTATTGTAAAAGGAAAACAAGTTTCACTCACTATAATTTATTAAAACCAATATATGGATTTCAAAATATCAAAATATTGCTCAGTAATAACAACAATCAACTCAATAGTACATTTTGGGAAACTCCAACACACAAGGGAAGAGCAAGACTAGGAGAAGAAAGGAATTCCCATTTCGGCACTAAGGCATCATAGTACTTTTCAGAAGAATCCCAGGGAGTGGAGAGGGGCTTGGGCGTGACCTTGGCTAAGCTCTTCTATTCTGTTCCAAGCCTCAGTCTCTTCAGCTGTAAAATGAGGCTGAGTATGATCATTCTTTCCTCTCACATGCCTAGGAGGATGATTAATTAGGATATGGCTGTTCACAAGCTTTATAAACAGTGACTCAGGGCACAACATTGAATGCTCAAGATTATTTTTCTCTGCTCTCCCCACAATATGAATCTGCTAGCCCTGAGCAGATGAGGGTGGCTGCTCCTCATGGATCAAGGACACCTGGTAACACTTGTCGTGGCAACATGTAAACATAAAACAGAACCTGAGAAAATGTAAATGAGAGTAGGCCATCAAGACTAGGGGAAGCAAAAGAAGGGTGTGCAGGTTGTAAGAGACCACACAGCTGCTTTAGTTTAGCTTCATATTTAATATTGAGCTTCCTGGTGGCAAAGGGGGAAAATAGTTATGAAGGAGAAAAGGAAGGAAGCATATCTACTTCTCAGGGGACACAGAGGTCTTTTCAGTCTTGAGCTAAAAAATTAATTTCTCACACAGAATTTAAAATGAGGATGACTAGGGTAACAAGAAAAATAGTGTCAGCCCATAGCTATACAGATCCCTGTGCCACTGTCAAATATGACAGTACATCCTGACTACTTGTGGATTCGTACTTTTTCTCTCTTTTGTCTTGTGACCATCTTGACAGTGTGCAGTGTGAAAAGTGCTGAACTCTGAGCCAGAGGACCTGGTCCCAGTCCCGGGTTGTGGGACCATGCAAGGCAGTTAACTCTAGCCAAGACCTCTCCGTCTGGTGGTGCAGCCACTGCACATCATTTTAGAAGAACTACAATGACATCAGAAATGCTCACGAGGCAATATTAAATGACAAAAAATCAGGATGCAATATCGCAGATATGGTATGATTTCATCCATATTAAATAAGTCAACAGATTATATAAAGAGGCCGAATGCAGAGTGGCGAGGAACGCAGGACAGGTGCCAGAGCCTGCTGGTCCCTCTGGGTTCAAACCTTACCCACTCTCACCCCCACTGTCTGCGTGACCTGCAAGTCAGAACCATTCTGTGCCTCTGTTTTCTGTAATATATAGGTAAGAATTGTACCTACCTAGCACAGTTACTTTGAGGAATAAATGAATTTGCATGTAAAAAGCACTTACAATAGTCCCTGGCATGCCGAGCGCTCAGTGAGCACACACGTGCATGTGTGCACATGAGCATGTGTGTGTGGTCACTGAGAAAAGTCCAAAAGGGAAAAACCCAAAACGATAAATGTCATCTGGCACCGATTTTTGTGTTCCTCTTTCAGCTTTTCCTTACTCTCCAAATGCTTCCCTGTATTCTACTTTTCTACTCAAGGGCGATAAAGAAAAAATGCTTTGCATTTGCCTTTCCACATCTGCAAAATCAGGATCACAAGGCTTGTTCAGCCTAACTTCCAGGGTCATTGTGGGGGTCAATGGAAATACTGAACCTAGAGGTTTATAAACTGTAAAGTGCTGTGCACAGTTGGAATATTACCTGTATAAGCACACTGGGGCCTGGGATCCCCAGCTATTTGGGCGAGTGACCCCCAAGGGTGGGCCCTGCAGCTGTGTCTCCCTCACATTTTGGCCCAGGATGTGGGTTGGGGGCTGCTTCCCTCACTCAGGTGAGTCCTTTCTGATCCTCTCTCCCAGAATGGTGCCTTGAGCCAAGGAAAACCTTTTACCCTCAGCCACCCAATGTTCACCAGCCCCTCAGGTTTAAAAGCTGAAGCATTCTCGATCATTCTGTCTGCGGTGGTAAGAGTATCTTTCCTGCATCCTCCCACCCACGTGCACCCCCACTCCTGCCATAATCCACCTCTGAATGCTTTTCATCAAATGCAAGGATTTTTTTAATGTGTGTGTGTGGGGGTCTCCTTCCTCTGGCCTTTGTCCCACCACTTGGGGGGGACATCTAGAGCCAGCCCCTTCTCCAAAGCCACATCTAGAAATGAAATAATAATAACCAATCGACCTTCTGGGCTTTTCTTCCACATTTTCTTTCTTACTCTTTTTCCTTAAAACAAATTTGACTTTTTAAGCAAGATACCACCATATATTTATGGGAGTTTAATAACTTCTTCCATTAATAACATAGACAAACTAATTTACCCAAACGTGTCTGTTTTAAACTCTGGGAACAAAGGGTGGGAGGATGAAAATCAATCTTTCCTTTGTACTTGAGCCACTGACCCGTTAAAGCTTTGAAGATCATTTCTTTAAGAAATTGTGAGGAGTTATTTAACTACAAACAGCAGCTACCTTCCCATTCCAGCTGCGTAATCAAGCATAATAAATTAGAGTTTTTTTAAAAAAAAAGTTGACTCTATTTTTTCTTTTTCTTTCTTTCTTTTTTTTTTTTCTGTATAACTGAAAGTCCTTAATAGCACTTTGACAAATCGCCTTCACGGCAGACGGCAGCAGCAAACTCTCGCACCGATGGCTAAGCAAAAGGGAAGCCATGTGCTTGGGGACACTCGTGATTGGAGGCTGCAGGAGGAAAAGCCCAGGTTTTACCTTTGAGGCAGGGCTTGATAAAGTTCCTGTCACCAGCAGCAGTGAGCGTGGCCCAGCCACCCTAAAGTGGGTGGCGATTCAATTTCCGGCCTCAGCCCTGAACGCCCACCCGACGGAGGGACACTCTGTCGAGAACAAGCAGTCCCAGCTGGGCCCCACAACAGTGAGAAAGCTCCCTTCCGACTCTGGGCAGCATTCCTCCATGCAAACCTTCCTGATCCACTTTGATAAAAATCAGTCTCTGTGGGTCTTGAAAGAGTCAAAGGCCCTTCTTAATCAAATGATCAACTGTTCATTTTGAAAGCTTGACTGGTTCAATTAAGACCCCAGGCAGGAGACGGGCCGGTCATATTACGCTCCTTTCCAGCCGACCTGGCCAGTCGAAGTCCCTGAAACCTACCTTTGACCAGCCCACTCCTGTGCCTGCCTGGAATGCTCCACCACCCCCCACCCCGTGAAATTTGACCCACCCTCTAAGGCCCCATTCTGGTCCCACCTCCTCCCAGGAGCCTTCCCTGGCCCAACCAGCTGGCAATGACCTCTCCTCTCTCGGCAATTGCACAGTCTTTCGCTGGGGCCTTACTGTGCACGGCCTGAAGCTGCTTCTTACCTTCTTACAAGCAATCGGATGGCGATCTGCTTCAGCAGGGTGGCCACAGGGCTCGGCCTCCCTGGACACGCTTGGCCTGACTGCCCGGAGACGGGGCCTTTATGTGCCACCATGCGAGGCTCCCTCAATGACAAAGGGTTGGCTTCCAAAAGTTCACTTGTGAGTCAGCTGTTTGGTATTTAGAACGTACTCTTTCATTTTTTCCAGAATAACAACGTTCTAAAATGATCCAATAATCCTCTGGTGGTGGCCAGGTCACAGGCTAGCCCTAACGTAACTGCAGCAGCCTTCAAGACGCACTGCGATTATTTCATCAGTGTTTGCCAGTGCCCAGTTTGGCCACTGAGTCAACAGCCTTAATCCCCTGTGAGCTACAGATCTTCTTCTGGGCCAGACTGCGAGCACTACCCCGTTATCCACTCAAGAGCCATGCTGCGGTGGGGATACTCATGCATCCGCCCGTGCTTGCTCCCCTCCCGTCCCTGCCACAGCAGCTGGCAGGACACAGAACAGGAGCGCAACTAAGAATCCCCTCCCATCTGCTCTCTCTTCCTGGTGCACCTAAAACAAAAGTAGAGGGAGACTAGAGTCACTCGGACCAGTCAGTGTCAGCCAGAGTCAAGCCCTGGTGAAAGCCAGTGGCCTGGTGGACGAGCGGCAGGGCTGAGGGGCTACCGGCGAGTCAGGAGGGGCAGTGCCCACATTGCAAATCCGTGGGAAGTTGCCCTTCCAAGCAAGCCCAGGCCCAGCCCGTCACACGTGTTATCTCACGAAGACATTAGTATTTCAATTTGGAGACACAGCAGAGACACCGTTATCCTCTCATGTTGCCATAACTTTCCCTGTCTGTCCCTGCCACCAGGCTGTGTGGAGCTGCAGCCCCCACAGACCCCCAGCCACAGAGTAGAAGGTCAGATGATGCCAGGACCTCCTCGGGTTTGGTCCTGCCAGTCTGCCCACACGGGGAGCAACTGGCCATGCTGAATTTTTATTTTCTGAAACAGCAATGCTTAAGGAATAGAATGTTTTCAGTCTTCCCACCAGCTAATCCTCTCCGTCAGCTCCTACCTTCAGGATTTGTGCACCCGCAGATAATACCACAGATATGTCTCTTCTGATCAAGCGACCAATAAATTATGTCCATGTCCAGTGTGTTTTCTAGAAATGTCTCCAACCCAAATTTCAGACCCATCCTCTCTTCAGTTCATAGGACCCCAAAACACCTTTTAAACCAACAAACTAACACCAGGGAGGTTGACCCTGGCAAGAAAGTCAAAAGAGGCCTGCGTCACATGACTGTGGGGAAATTCTAGTGGCACAAGTCTAAACAGGGAAGCTTTCTGAGCCGCCTTACCTTGTCGCTACGCCACTTTGCAGATGCTGTGTTAGAACCCATTTAAAGCATTCAAGCATATAATCAAATTTCAGTAATGAGTTATTAATTAAGCAGGGGCAACCAATTCTCTGCTAACTGCCTCATAAACAATCGACAGGAGATTTGTGAATTTTGACTTCCTGACACTATTAAACAAATCAATATTAGGTTTCAGACACAGCAATTCAGACAGTTTTCTCTGTTATTTGGCAGCCATCTGCCTGGAATACTAATGAAAGAATTAAGAGCTGGAGATTTTGCATGTGTTCCATCAAAAAGATCCTTATCTGTGGGGAATTGAGGCCTGATTTGCATGGAAGAAGACTTTGCTTTTGTAGGTACAATTTTTCTCAATATGTCACTCATTAGTATTTATAAAAGCACTGGGCAGTGGAACGGCCACCAGGCTTCACAACAAGCCACCAGAGCCCTACTGGAGATAGCTCAAACAAAGAAATTCATTTATTTATATATTTTGCAAGGTGGTTAATTTATAGCTAACCTAACCCGGGGAAAACTTAGGCCTAAGAATACAGCCAAGCTTCTTTCTCAGCTTTTATTTCTGTAAAAAGGTCTGTTCGTTCCAGTGTAGAAACAGCTAACTAAACAAGGAGATAGAGTTTTGCAAAAGCTGGGTGACCTCTAAGTGGCAAAATGTGGTCATCAAAGTCACCTAGCCTTGACTTTCTCTCTTTCTTTCTCTATTTACCACCAGTGTTCACTTAATAGCAGTGCTGTTAGAAATACCTTGTAAGGACAATGTCGAGGATTTAGCACCGTTTATCTAAGGAAGAAATGTAGTGCAGCCTGCTGCAGAGCTAAGTGTCTCTCACTGGTCCTCCCAGCACCCCCGGACCCAGAGTGGTGGCTTTATTCACGGGGCCACTCGGCATGTACAAACCATTTGCTCTGTGGCCTCCTGGCTTAGCCAGAAAGGTTCCCAGTAGCAGTCAACCTGAAGATTTAAGAATTGGGACTAACACAGTCACAAGGACACTTTCCAGACTCACACAGAGAAGGACTCCTGCCAAATACTCATCTAAATTGCTTGAAGACAAAAAAACTCATATAGTATACAATTTTTATATTGTATATGTATACATATTATGTATATATGTGTATGCATATATGTGTGTATTATATACACAGAGTTTTAATGTGTATTTACATATATGTACTTTTATATATGGATATATATTATTTATATATATATATACATATATATCCAGAAATGTACCTGTTGGGAGATTTGGGGTTGAGTGTTTTTTCAGATGCATTTTGATTCTGTTCATAGGCAAAAGGAATTGAAGGTATTTTAAAACAATAATCTAAAACCAAAAATTGAGAGTGCTGATCTAATCCTAAAGCTGAATGATCTTCTCGAATTCTGGTTCCCATCTCCAGGTGCTTAGACCTTTAAGGAGCTCACTGACTGGCTTCAGAGGCCTCTGGATATCTCCTGATACTGTCTTCAAAACTTTGCATATTTGTATTTTTTAAGGAGATGACTCACAGCTTAAATCAACATTCTTAAGAGTTCTACAACTCAAAATAAATTAAGAACCACTTTTCTGCCGCTTTTATAGGTAAGAAAGCAGAGGGCCAGGTGAATGATGTGATTCACAAGATAGTGGATACACTCCCACTCCAGACTTCTGGTCTTCTGGTCTTTTACTTCACGACATGCCTATATACCAATTAGGATTAAGATTAACTGTTAGCAACAAGAAACAAAGTGACTTAAGTAGGTATAAAGCAGCTACTGTTAAGATGACAAAACTGTGTTGACAGTTTAGGCACATACTTTGATTAATTGTACTGCTTCTTATTTGAGACATAATAAACTACACTTTTGATTCAAAATCAGACGTTTCATATTTAATGATGTAAATAGTTTGAAATTACCGCAGACAGTTAAAATAATTCATAAAATGAAAAATCAAGAGAAAATTCAGAAGTCATCTCTGTTCACCATCAATCTTCGGTTTGTCGCCTGTTGATAGCGCAACCTGGAACTATATTGCATATTTTTAAATATATTAGTTGAGAATGCTGGCCATATGCCAACAGACATCTTGAACACTAAAGGTTGACATGTCCAGTTCCATAATCCTGGGTGGTGTTGTGTTAGTCTTTGAATATTAGTTTTGGAAAACCTACACTAGTCAGTTTAAGCAGAAAGGGATTTATGAAGGAGGATTGCATAGCTCACAGAATCGCTAGGAGGTCTAGAGAACCAGATTCGAATGCTTTAAGTAATATCACAGCCAAAGGGCCACTTCGCTAGGAGAAATGCCAATCCACACCATGGGACTGTTGTACTATAAAACCCATAGTCTCTGTGGCTCACTCATCAGAACCTATGACACTGAGAAATGGACTCTGCAGACTCCACCACAGCCAGCTCTAACACAGATGCCTACACCCCACTGGCCAGCACATCTGAGCTTCCTGTGCATAGCTATCAACTTCTCTTGCTCATTTCACTTACAAGATTTGCATTTAACAAAATTCAGATCATATGCAGATTTCTAGCTGCAAGAGAATCTGGGAGATGTAGCTTTGATTTGTTTTGTCTTTAGCTCCATAGCATCTATAATATGAAAAGTTAAGCTAGAAGGGAGTTGTGATGAGGAGTAAGTGAGCTAATCCACACAATCAGCCACAGTCATGCTGGTCATGGTTTTCCTCCTTAAAAACGAACTCGCACACTGTGAGGCTTACAGTGTACAGCCCTACAGTGTATCAGGTGCTGAGCTAAAGACTTTCACATCTGTAATTGAATTGAATTTCCACAAAAATCCTCTTAGGTATTTACAGCTTTATTTGCAGATGACAAAACTATGGCTTAGAGACATTAAGAAACTTTTTCAATTTCATATAGAAGTGCATGGTGGAGCTGAGCTTTGCTTTGCTGTTTCCTAGTCCAGCTACTGCAGTGAAAAGATCACAGACGCTCTGCCACTGAGTGGCTTTATATGAGTTTTTATTTCACTTCCCTAAACCTCAGATTATTCATCTGAAAAATGGAAATAATTACTACTTCATAGTGGAGTAGCAAAGAGGGAATGAGATAACATATGTATATCCTTTAGCTTAGAATCTAGGAAATAAATGTTAAATAAATAAATACGTAAAGAAATTTTGAAAAGCAAACTAAGATTTTAAAAAAGGAGATTGTTCTAACTTTTCACTCCCCGACCACCCTTCCCTTGCTAAGTGGGACATGATTTACTTGATAATCTGCCTAACACAGGAAGGTTTCGTGGCCAATAGCTCAGTGTTAAAATAGGATTATGTGCCCAGGGACAGGAGACCTTTTATAGTAGCAGTGGCTTGTTTTAAAAACAGGAGGTCTGTTAACACTCAGGTTTAATTAAACTAACTTCTTGATGAATCTAGTGTGACAGGGACCAACACTGCTAACACACACACGTGCTCCCAGGCTTTCTCGGGGCTTTTGTGATTCATATTTAGGCAAATTGTTCAAGAAACAGTGGAATGGAGAGTTGGGAGAAATCTTTCTTCTTGAGTTGATCTCCGGGCTTTTGTAAGTGTGCTAAATTCAGGAATTGGGGAAGTGAAACTTAAAATAAAAAGAACCCAGAGAGATTAAATTGATACAGATCTTAAAAGAACTTGGCAGGGGAAGGGGAGAAGAGGGCAAGAAAAGAGAAAATCTAGTTATCAGAGTATTAGGAGGGAGTGGGGTGCACAGAGGTCAGAATGTGGAAGACTCCAAGGCAACTGTGGTTTGGGGAGAATTGGGGAAGAGGAGAAAGGAGTACTTTTAGAATTGTTGTTGAGGTTATTCAATGGCTCTCCCTTAATGCTTTTGTGTGTTTCCAAAATTCCTTTTTAAGTTAGTTTTGGCTGATGGGCTATGCTTCTTTGTATATGACCCTACATAAACCAGACCACATAGGGCCTGATTTATATTTAGGTTACACTAATTTCTAAAAACTTGGCCAACAAAGCAATTATATTTGCTTTATTTAAAGGTTTATAATTTATGGGTTTTAGGCCTTCAAACGGATAGAAGGTGGGCAAAAATTTTGTAAGGAATCTCTGTCTTTATATGTTTACCAAACATCGTGTGTAGACTGAATACAGATATACCTCCAGCACTCGCATATGCACGACTATTTTTTTTATTTAAAACGTTTTAGTTACATAAGTAATACATTACTAATTCTTGTTGCAAAAATTCAAACAGATAGAGTTAAAGACTCTTTGCCAGTATTTCGTTTAAAAAAAGGATAACTAAAACTTATTGTGTATTTACTATGTCCTAGACACTAAGTGCTGACATTTAACTTATTTCCAGGGTTTTTGCTGTTTCATACAGTGATTCTGTGTTCATCTCAGCTTGTATACCAAAGGAGTTATCAAGAAGTGAAGTTGCCAAACCTTAGTGCATGTGTATGTGATATATTTTAATAATCACTGCCCTATTCCCCTCCAAACTGGCTACGTTGATATATGCTCCAGTGAACAGAAAATAGAAAAAAGTAAACATTTCTTCATATCCTGACCATCACTAGATAATATCAAACTTTTGATTTTTGCCTATCTAATAAATGAAATGTTTTATTGTTGTTTTCATTTGTGTTTCCCTGATTACTAGAGTGAGATTGACCATGTTTTCATATACTTATCGGCCATTTGTACTTCCTCTGTGAATTACCTATGTATATCTGTACATTACGACCCATTTACATAGATAGTGTGATGAATAAAATACAGGCTTATTTTCACATATTATTAAATTGATTACCTTTTATCATTGTGTGTTTTCAATTAGGTTACTAAACAGAGACTAAAAATACATTGAATGTTTTAATGTTAAATGGCTTCTGTACACAGTGGTTAAGAGCCACTGGATTCTGTGGACTGCAGGCCCAGAGAACCCATGACCTGGAGCAGAGTAAGGAGAAGCTGAACCAGAACTGCCTGAACCAGGCTTCCACAGACCCCACAGATGTCAGCTCTGGACAGGATGGACCCCAGAGGTCCAGCCAGCCTCAAGACAGGTTGCCTGGGAGGGTCTCTCCACATGCAGTGGCATCAGCTAAGGCTGATCTAAGGCCAGAAGTCTTCCCTTCCCAGCCCACTTTGATCTGGGCAACCTGGTTGTGGAGCAAGATAGAAGGGGGCTTAAACACATGCTCTGATCTCTACTGTTCGTGCAATCTCAGGCAAATCACGAAACCTCTCTAAGCCCAGCTTTTCCATCAGTAAAATGCAAGTAGCTTTCCTAAAGCTACTCTGAGAATCCAAGTACAGTCCAGTCTCCCACCCAGAGATGAGCCATGAGATGCCCAATGAATAGCTGCTATCTGACTGTAATATGTAGTAACTATTTCCAGTAAGGACAAAGAGGTAAAAATATCTTTTGAGCTAGTTTAAGTTAGAGCAAAGTGTCCTAATTTCCAACCTCACAAATGGATTCTGGGCTGAGGCTCTGACCAGAGTGCATTTTTTAATTTAATTTAATTTTTATTTTTTAATTGACACATAATAATAATATGTATTTATGGAGTACATAGTGATGTTTCAATACATATAATGCATAGTGATCAAATCAGGATAATTAGCATATCCATCATCTCAAACATTTATCATTTCTTTGTATTGGGAACATTCAATAACCTCCTCCTAGCTATTTGAAACTATATATTATAATTAACTATAGTTACCCTACAGAGGTATAGAACACTAGAACTAATTCCTCCCATTAAGCTGTTATTTTGAAGCCCTTAACAAATATCTACCTATCTCTCTTCCATCTGGCCTTCCCATCCTTTAGTACCCTCTGTTCTACTTTTTAATTCTATGAGAACAACTTTGTTTAGCTTCTACGCATGAGTGAGAACATACAGTGTCTGTCTTTCTGTGCTTGGCTTATTCCCCCCAACATAATGTCCTCCAGTTCCATCCATGCTGCTGCGAATGGCAGAATTTTATTCTTTTTTGTGGCTGAATAATAGTTCACTGTGTATACATATCCCATTTTCTTTATCCACTCATCTGTTGTTGGACATCTAGGTTGATTCCATATGTTGGCTATTTTGAATAGTGCTGCAATAAACATCGGGTGCACAGTGCTCTCATGGCCCGCTCCGCAGAGACACCTGAAGCAAGGCCATCGGCCTGGGACTCAAACCTGGTATCGTCCCCCCAGAAGCCCATCACTTTCCTGGCAACCTGGAGAGGCAGAGTTCGGTACTGATTTCTTTGTCTCTTGCTGCCTCCCTTAATCTTGCGATGCCAATTAACTTTGATAAAAGTTAGATGGGAAAATTGAGGGGTGTAGACACACAAATATGTCTTTAGCAGGGAAACATGAACAGCCTTAGAACTGTGGTCATTCCCAGATGGAAAGAAATGTGGAGCCTCTGTCTCCTCCAGGTAAAAGAGGATTTGCGAAACCCAAAGAAAATAACTCTTGAAGCAGAGGTTTGAACTGTGCCAAGTTTGTGACATGAAGGAAGCAGCTTCCAGAAAGGAAGTTTTGATTAAGACTGACAGTGTTGTTGCCACTCCCGGGGGGATGGGATGGCGTTTCTCTTGGACAGGTACATGGGCTCCACCCACCTGCCAAATGAGCCCAGTGGGGCTGGGTGACGCCCCTGACTGCTGGTGATGGATTCCCCCACTTTTAGTTAATTACCCTAATTCCTCACATCTGTAGAGCCCTTCGGAGTGTGCGGCATACCCATGATCCTGCTTCACCTCATAACCACCCCATAGGGTGGGTGTTTGGGTCCCCATTTTGTACATGGACAAATACAAAATTCAGAAAGGTGAGGTGATCTGCCCCATGGTGAGACTAAACCCAGGTGTACCATCAGCACTGAATGTCCTGCTGGCTTTCTCTCTCCCCCTCCTGAAAACTTCCTCTTGAATATGACAAGTAGAACCTGTTGGTGGCATGACAACCAAGTCACAGGTTGCCTGATGTTTGTTATGACTGTCTCTTGCCATTGAAAAATCCTTATATCCTAGGGCTCATCTAAGGGACTCCTCTAGAGAGTCAGTGCTTCCTCCAAGACTCCACCTTGAGATGGACCTGGAGCAAGTGGTACAACCTACAACAGGTTTTTTCCTTCTAGGCTATACACTCCCTGAGTCTTGTCCAAACATTGGTGGCTAAGCCCTTTTATTTTTTCCATAGCCCTCTATCCCACTAAAGACCCAAGAAAATGTGCACTCTGATTACATTATTATAACACTCATCTTAAAACAATTCCTTTGAAATTATTAAATAATAGCTCACATTTCTCAAGTGCGGACTGTGTATCAGGTCCTATGCTTTGCATATTATACATAACTTAGTTCTCATTATGGTTATCTGATGTCACTATCTATGATAAGACAGCTAGTTATCCACCAAAGGGCAATCTCTCCTTCTTCCAGAGAAAGAGAATTATAGCTGAACCCATGGCTGCCCAGCTTGACCACATTTCCCAGGCTCCTTTGCAGTTGGTCTGGCCATCTGGCTACATTCAGATCAATGGGATGTCATTGCAAGTTAGGTGTGCAATTTTTGGGTCATTTTTGACTCCACAGGCAAGCCCCTCACTTTACTCATTCTCTC
The DNA here is from genome assembly GCA_008086735.1 of Cheirogaleus medius. NCBI lineage: Eukaryota > Metazoa > Chordata > Mammalia > Primates > Cheirogaleidae > Cheirogaleus > Cheirogaleus medius. Next base: position 3,730,179 of record VBSM01003143.1, read on the forward strand.
TCTTTCCCATTCCTGTATAAACATGGCGATGACTTAGTTTTGACCACGCACATGAGGACAATACCCTAGGGAAGACAGAGCAACAAGATGGAAGGAGCCTGGGTCTTAGAATGATCACATGAATAGAACTTCCCCATCAACCTTGGTTGTTCTTCCAGGACTGATACATGAGAGGGAAATAGACATAATAGTTTTTGAGCCACCACATGTGGAGTCTCTTTGTTTTGTTACTATAGCTTTGTCTTTAATGAATGCAGTATTTTGATATCCTTTTTACAGATAAGGGAACTTAGGCTCACAAAGATTAAGTGACCTGCCCAAGTTCACGCAAATAGAAAGGAAGGATTCAACCCATGTCTGTTGGATTCCAAAGCCTCTGCAATATGATTTATTTGCTCATTTATTCATCCAAGCTTAATGACTATCTATGTAATTGAAACAAGAACCCCAGGGCTTTGCCTATATAGGAGAATCTAAATTCGCACATTGCCTCCCTCCCTTCCACCCTTAAGAGACTGCTCTGCTCAGGAATGAGTTATCCTGAGAGGCAGATGAGAGTTAATTTTAAAACTTCTACCTGTTCTTTGTGAAGCCATAAGTGGGTAGAGGGCTCTGAAATGGACCCTAGTCCCAATGTACATGGATCCCGGCCAAACAACGGTTGAAAGTTAGGAGGAATAAGTTCTAGTGATTTATTTATTGCACAGTGTGGTGATTAAAGTTAATGATAATGTATTGTATATTTAAAAATTGCTAAAGGAGTAGATTTTAAACATACTCAAAGAAACAATAGGTATGTGAAGTGATGGATATAGTAATTACCCTGATTTAATCATCCTAAAATATATGCATGCAGCATAATTTCAAATTGTACCCTGTAAATATGTACAGTTACAATCTGCCAATTAAAATAAAATAAATTTTTTTCAAAATTCACTTTAAAAAAAAGGGGGGAAACCAAAACCACCTTCATTAATACCCTAAAGGCTTTTTTTCCCATGGAGGGCCAAAGTCTGTGAGAAGGATGAGGTTGCCTTTAGAAAAATGTCCTTATTCCTTAGTACGTACTAGACTGTTTGATCTGAGAGTCTTGAGGTGGTGCAAGGTGTCACACAGAGAGAGATTAAGTGTGCCAGGCACTGTGCCCAGGTTTGCATGTGTCATCTCATCCAATTTTCCCAACAGCCCCTCTTTCCAATTGAGGAAACTGAGGCCTAGACAGATGCCCAGAAAGTGTCAGCACTGACCATTAGCAGTCCCATGAGATCTTGGGTGATTGACAATAACGGGACAACAAACAACAGGAACAGCTGGGATGATGATGACAGGCGAGCAGAGGACCACCAAGAAGCAGGGCTGTCATCCATGCCCAGGTGCACAAGGCTTGTTGATCTTGGAGCCCAAACGCCCACATGGGTTTCCCATAAGCCAACTTCTCAAGACCACTATAGGCAAGTTGCAGAGAGCTCAGCTCCGGAACTCCTCAACAGTTTCCTACTTCTGTGTTTAGACAGGGGTGGTGTGTACAAAATGCCCAGACACTGGCCAACTGGTAAGTTCCACAACAAACCTCCTCAACATCATGGAGTCCCATCCACTTGGAGAAAGTAAATCTGTGCTTCACCAGAAAACATGTGTCTGAAATCACAGTGGAATATTACTACACACCTACCAAAATGGCTAAAGGTACAAAGATTGATGGCACGGGGTATTAGTGAAGATGAGGAGTGGCTAGAACTGTCCCACTTTGCTGGTGTGAGTGTAAACTGGCACAATGACTTCTGTAAACATTTGGTCAAGTATCTACTAAAGTTGAAGGTGTGTACATTTTAGGACCCTGAGATTTTGCTCCTAGGTCTATACTCTGCAGAGACTCAGGAACATGTGCAAGAGTATTCACAGCAGTAGTATTCCTAGGAGCCCTGAGCTGGAACAAACCCAAGGTCCACCCCTAGAAGAAGATAAATAAATGATATAATAGTTATATAATTAAAAACTGCACATAAATGAAGATATACACACTACTGTTACACCTGACAATCGGCATGCATCTCTCAAACACATTGTTGAATGAAAGAAACCAGATATGGCAGAATCCATACTGTAAGATCCCAGTTACACAAAGTTCAAAAACAGGCAAAGTGAGACTGTGCTGCTTAGAGATACTTGCTTAAGTGATAAAACCGTAAAGAAAAGTAAGGAAGTGATTTCCATAAGAAACAGAACAGAGGGCTTTGATGGTGATAGAGGGGGCCCTAGGGGGCTTCTCAGGTGCTGGCAATGCTCTATTTCTTGACCTAAGTGGAAGTCACATAGGTGCATACTTTACAATAATTCATTTATCTATAAATTTATCTTATGTATTTCCTATATTTCATGCTTCACAGTTTAAATATATATATATGTGTGTGTTTTTATTTTAAAACATGGACCCATCCTCTGTGAGCTATTCACGTTCCAGGGACCCTGGAAAGTTGGCCTTGGAGTCAGGCAGTCACGGATTCAAATCCTGGACCCACCACTGGCAAGCTGTGCGCTTAAGCAAGTTAAACAGCTTCTCTGAGCCTCAATTTTTTTGTTTGGAAAGTGGGGGTGAGAACATGTATGAGAACTAGAAAGCCACACATATAAAGAGCACAGATGTCCCTGGCACACTGATAGGCACTCCAGAGACAGTAGCTGAGTTAAGAGGGTAGCAAAGGTAATAGTGATATTGCTTTGCTTGATGCTGACAAGAAAAGCTTTGCAGGGAGAGGTGCTACTCTAATTTATGTACTGGGGTTTTCTCTGTTAATATCCTTCATGCCAACATCTCAGGGTGCCACCCCAGACCACAGCTAGCCCTATGTCACCTTGGTGTGAATTAGAAAATGCACCCCTTCCTCTGGGCAATGCACCGCCTTCCACAGCAGCCTGGAGCCCTTGGTACAGACATCTCCCTGGTGAGCATTTAGGGGTCTTTAAAGTCCTTACTTTGGGACCAAGTTCTATATAAAGAGGAGAAAGCAGGTCAGATCCCACCCCAGATAAACACCAGGCAAATCCCATCCATGCACACAGCCGCTCACTGAATCACATGGCCAGATGCAGCATTTATGTTGATAGATGAGTGGGGCTGTGATGGAAACAGCTACTGCGGTTACTAATGGCCACCCGGTCTCAGTGCAACGTGTGCTGGGGTGGCGGACACAGGACCTGTGTGTTCCATGCAGAGAATCCAGCCATGGAACACAGCCCGAAACTCGTCCTTGTGTCTGCATCTGTCTGCAGGGTCCATTTTAGGGGCTATTCCCAGGAGTAGGAGGACTGGAGAGGGTCACCCCATCAGTAGCAGGAAGGACACTCTCCACGTATCCCAACTTGGGATTTTTATACACTTGGGCAACGACTTAGCATTGGTGTGGACTCTGCCATTAGATGCCTCCATATCCACCAGCCCCCAACACCCCCCAAAAGAGGCTAGCTTCCAGGACCCACGTGGAAAGAGAATTGTTACTGTATCCAGGAGAGGCATCAGGTCCCAGGCCCCAGGAAGGTAATCGGCAGAACGTTACTACAGATATCAGGTAAAGGAAGTTCCGCCCCTTGGGCTGGGATTTGACAGGCCCATAAAGGCCGCCTAATACCCCTGAGCCCATGTGCTTTTGATATTATGCCTCATTTTCTGCATGAATGAGAGACTTGGCCAATCTGAAAAAATCTAAAGTTTTCCTTTGCAGCAGAGGAAGCCTCGCTCACCTGCTCTTGGCAGCCTGGAGGGCGCGTGGCCGGTGGCAGCCTCGCCCAGTAAACACAAGAATGTGGTTTTCTGAGGGACACTCAGCAACCTAATACGGAATGCGAAGCTCCCTTTCCCCGCTGAGGATGAGTCTTGACAAACAAGGCTTTGGAGCCAAGTCAGAGTGAGTGAGAACCTGGATTGTGTGGCACTTTGGGGAAGAAAAGAAATTCAGGGTCCATGGGTAAGACCAACCCTGGGAACTCTGTCACGTTTGTGGTTAGTGACACTGATCTTGACATCCAGACCCTCCACTCTTGACCACTCCACAGAAGGGAAGTGGAAGGGAATGAGGACATATTTAGCACTTACAGTTGTCAGGCCATGTGCCAGGGTCTCCACCTCTGGTCTTTGGCTATTATTCCCATTTGACAGATGGGAATACCAAGTCGTGCAGCTGGTATGTGTCAGAGCCAGACTTCTCACCCCCTCAGAAAGGCAGCAACCTCTGGGCTCTCCTGCCCCCCTCAACCCTCAGCCATGCTTGCTTCCCCAACCCCTGCTCCCGAGACAGGGTCTGGTGGCTCACATGGATGCCTCAGCACAGAAGGGTGTGCAGGGCAGGGTTTCCGAAGCCTGCTAGGAGAAGGGCTGGGATGCTGCCTTGAAGGTGCATGTGAAAAACAAACATTGAGTTCACACATATCCAGAAGCTTCCCCTGGAGGGCACCTCCCTGAACTCATCCATTCCAAGGCCCACACATGGTTTTGTATTTGTAATTTTGTATTCTTACCCCAAATTTTGCCAACTTGGAGCTTGGAGCCTCCCTGCTACACGGGTCTGTTCTGTTTGCGAGGGGGCTTTGGAGGTGGCCCTGACGGAGACGTTGGAGGAGCCCCAGAGTGGTTAAGAGAATAGTATCGCGAAGCTGCTCTAGCCCTAAGCCAAGAACCGTGTGTGCCTCAGGCCTGGGCAGTAGCCTTCCTGGAGGCTGAAAGGCCACCTCTGTGTCCCTTTTGGCTTCAGTGGGGAAGGGCATGGCCCCTGGGGTAGAGCATAACTCACTGCCGCTGACCCCCGTGTGCAGGACACACAAGAGGACCAGACCTTGTGGGTCCTCCCAGGAAGGAGCTGCACTCATTCCCCTGGGGCTGTCCGGAGCACATTGCCATATGCTGAGTGGCTGAAACAGTGGAATTTTATTCTCTCACAACTCTGGAGGCCAGAAGTTCAAGATCAAGGTGTCATCAGGGCTGGTTCCTTCTGGAGGCCCTGAGGGAGAATCTTCCATACCTCTCTCCTGGTTTCTGGTGCTTGCCAACAATCCTTACCATCCCTTAGCTGGTAGGTGATTTGACTACAATCCATGCTTCCATCTTCATGTGGGCTTCTTTCCTGTGTTTTCTGTGTCTGTGTCCAAATTTCTCTCTTCTTATAAGGACACCAGTCATTTGGATTAGGGCTACCCTAATCTAGTACGACCTCATCTGAACTCGATTACATCTGCAAAGACCTTACTGTGTTTCCCCAAAAATAAGACAGGGTCTTATATTTATTTTTCCTCAAGAAGACACCCTAGGGCTTATTTTCAGGGATGTGTTATTTTTTTTAAGTATGGTACAACAATCTACATTTATTCAAATATAGTTAAGTCATCTTCTTCTGGAACATCATCATAACTCTCCAAACCCCGAATTCCATCCTGAATTTCTTGCAACTCTATTTCCTTTAGAACCATTGGCCCCAATCTCTCATGTCGAGCAATAGAGCTCTCATGGGGCAGATGAGAAGGGCTGCTCGTCTTCTTTACCGCTCTGCGACGAAATATGTTGTGCAGATATGCTGTGTAGCCACGCCCATCACTAGGTCTTATTTTCGGGGTAGGGCTCATATTGCACAAATTCTTAGAAATTCTGCTAGGCCTTATTTTATGGGTAGGTCTTATTTTGGGGGAAACATGGTATTTCCAAGTAAGATCACATTCACAGGTACCAGGGGTTAGGACTTGAACATATCTGTTGAGGGAACAGAAACCTACCCAGTAGAGGAGCCAAGGCTACCTTTGCCAGAGTGGCCTCCTGGCCTCTTGGCCCCATCAGTGGAGCCTCAGTGGTCCTGAGTCCATATGCTGCAGCCCTGCACAGTGTCTCCCATTCTGTCACGGGATAGGAGAAGCCAGTTGGGCAGACTGTCCTGAGCTTGTCTCCCACAGTCCAGAGGCTTGAGGCTCTCCCAGGAAAAGGGAGGCTGGTCCCATCACCAGACACCCTGTACCTGCCCTGGGAGCCTCCCAATTTACCCACCCCTCTCCATCACTCCTGTTCCCACCTTTCCTCTGTCCTGGTGTCTTCAGATTCAGCAAGCCTTTATTTGATTTTGGAAAATTCAGGAGGGATTAAAGTATAAATGAGCAACCATCCATGTGGCAGACACAGTAAGTTGCCTTCTAGTGATCCCTTCTTTCTTCCTTCCTTACTGACAAAATCCTGATTGTGTTCAGGGTTGCAACATGCCCAGCTAGAAGACTTCAATTCCTAGCCCTCCTTGCAGCTATGGGTGATCATGTGACCCCATTCTGGCCAGTGAGACCTACGGGGAAGCTTGATAAAGGGACCACTCAGCCATTTACACCTTTAGCCCTCTGTCCTTCCCCCAAAACCTGGGGACAACACTCACAGACCTCAGGTGGTTGAGGCCAGGTGCCTGCTGGGGTCACAGAGCCTCCCATCCAGCCCTGGGCCACCTCCCCCAGACTTCTTGGAATGTGAGAAAACAAGCACATCACTTGCTTAAGCTGTTATTTTCCTGGGTTCTCGGTCTAAGCCAAAGACAACCCTAACGGATAGAGCTCTCCTCCCGTACCACCCACACACAGCTACTGCTATTAATAATATTTTGCCCTGTTCCTCTCAGGCCTTTCTCTGTGTAGAAGCAGACTCCCTATCTTTGAGTTCTGGCTCCTTCACTAAGCAGGTAGGTCTCTAAAGCAAATTTCTCTTTCTCTTTCTTTGTCTCCACTTTTTAATCTGTAAATACATGGTAATAGTAGCTTCCACACGGAGCATTTTGAAGTCCCGATGAAATGATACATAAAGAGATGGGTTTAATACATACAATTATTACGCATACTAGCATTTTATATCCTTTTTTTGCATCCCTTGCTCTTAAGAAGTCCTTATAAATACACTTTAACAGTGCCTAAAACTTCATATGCACTTAACAAATGTTATTATTAATATTAAAATTTCATAGCCTACTTTTTTATTGGTCATTATGCTATATGCATTCTTCCATGACAATAAAAAATTCTTTCTATCATTTTTAATGCTTACCTAGCATTTTTTATATGGTTCAACCAGAGGTCAGAAAACTCTTTGTTAAAGGGCCAGATAGTAAATATTTTAGCTTTAGCAGGGCATATGGTCCCTATAGCAACCACTCAACTCTGCTATTGTTGCACCAAAGCAGCCACAGACGATATATCCAGGAATGGGCATGGCTGTGTTCCAATAAAACTTTATTTACAAAAAGTGATGGAGAGCTGGATTTGGCTCCAGGACCATAGTTCGCTGGCCTCGGCTAGACCATCATTTATTGAACCAATCCTTCTCATTGTTAGAGCTTAGGCTGGCACTCGATTTGGGGCTATTATAAATATATCTGCAGGGAAGATCTTGGTGCTGAAGTTCTTGACCACATTTCTGATTATTTCTTTCAGACATTTTCTCAGGAGAAGAATTACATGTTTCCTCTTCTTGAATTATATTGACAAATTCAGTAGGCATTAATTTTTTTTTTCTTTTTGGGCCAAGCCTTGCATTAGGGACCTGTACCTTTCCATGTTACACCACATCTGTTTTCCAGATGATTCCCGAGCAGGAATTCTGGCTCTTCTATCAGACTGCCAATTCCTCAAGTGTAAAGATGTGACATCTTCTTATTCTGCCATTGTTTCTCAGCCTGGCCATCATCCTCCCCATAACACACATGCACACCTGCTGTCTCTACTATGACTGCACACAAGGTAGAAAAGAGAAACTTAGTAAATGGCTGAACAAATAAACCCCACAATTTAAAAACTCCAAGGAGGTATGACCCAGATACACTGGCCAATTACTGAGAGTTAAATGTAGGTAATAAGCAAACTTAACTGTTGCCCAGACAGCCCATGGCAAGACATCAAAGAAGACAAGAGATTTGTCCCAGAGTCCTATGTCCCTCTCTGCTTGCCCAGAGCTTGGTGTCACCCTCGACCCACCCCATCCCCAGAGCCACCCTTGAAAGGACACTACCTGGACTCTGCACACGCTTTTCTCTCCCACCACCGTCCATTCCTTCCCCAGCCCTGTACCACGGCAGCCCTCCTACCCATTACACAACACTGAAGAGAGCTGCCACCTCTGCCCAAATCCAGCTCATGAAAAATGGAAAATGTTCACCTACATTTCTTTTCACCTTGAATTTTTCGTGAAACCAAATGGCAGTTTCCAAAGGTGAAAAACTGTTATTTTCCCAGACAAATTCCTATGAAGTGAAAATTGCTAGTTTCACACAGCTCTATCACCGATGACTATTATTACTTTGGGTACAATTTGATCAGGAAAAAAAAAAGAAACCTGGGTTCTGGTCCCAGCCGGTCCTAAATGTTCTTATGGTCAGACTTTCACAGACCAAGAGCCAGTGGGAGGCCTTCCCAAGGGCCACCATCCCCATCAGCAAGTACTACTGACCCGATACTCCTTGGGCAACTAGGGGAACCTTCCCTATAAAGAGCATGGCTCTAGACCCTCTGAGAGGAGACACAGAATCATCTAGTGGTTTTACACTGGGATAAATAGAATTCCTTAAAATGGCAACCTGTGTGGGAAGCTGGCCCTCCATGTGTTAGTTTGCTAAGGCTGCCATAACAAAAAGTACTACAGATTGCGGGGCTTAAACAACAGAAATTTATGTGCTCACAGTCTAGAAGCCTAAAAGTCCAAGATCAAGGTGGTGTAGGGTTGGTTTCTTCTGAGGCCTCTCTCCTTGGCTCATAGACAGCTGCCTTCTCCCTGTGTCTTCACGTGGTTTTCCCTCTATGAGTGTCTGTGTCCTGTGAGTGTCTTCTTGTAAGGACACCAGTGATAAGTGGATTAGAGCCCACTCTAATGACCTCATTTTAATTGAATCACCTCTTTAAGACCCTTTCTCCAAATACAGTCACATTCTGCAGTACTGAGAGTTAGGACTTCAACATATGAATTTTGGGGAGACACAATTCAGCCCCATAGCATCCCATATCCCCAACCCAGCCATCTTATGATAGCTTCACAGAGCATCAGAAATAAAAGGGCTTTGGGGACTTATCTAGTTGAGTGGTTTTCAAACTGTGTTCCGTGGAGAACTTAGGGTTCCTAAAGTAACCTTAGGAGTTTCCACAGTTAGAATGGAGGACAGCAGGTGGGAACCTGGGACCCCAACTCTGCCTCTACCAAATCAGCCCAGCTTTCATCTACCCCACACTGAGTCTCCATTTAAGATTTTGTTAGACCAAGGGTTATTTTTTTTAAAAAAGTTTAAAAATTACTGATTATCTTTCAAATAACCAGACTGCAACGTAGAGAGGTGAGGAGATTTGCCCGGAATTGTACAGCTACTTGTTGGCATATTGGAAAAAGAGCTTAGTCCTCGCCTTCTGGCTTAGAGTTGCCACCACTGCCAAGGTGGCTCTTAAGTGAGACATTAGGAACCACCTGCCATAGAAGAATGTGGGAGATGCCAAAAAGGTAAGCACTTAGACTCAAACACCAAATTGAACTTACAGGTCACACAGAGTCTTAGAGGTTTGGACATGTGGATCTGGGCTGAAATGTTGGAAAATCTGAGTCACCACTATCCTGACGTCAGATATTGCTTAGAAATTTTCACTTTAAACAAAAAAGAAAAAGTGTCCCATGTAGGTACATTTAGGTGTCTTGTCTAGGAGCCATGCACAGCGCTGAGAAGTGATAAATATCTCTGGTGACAAGCCGTGGATAACTGTGTTTGCACGCTTTCCTGGGTGTCTGGCTGTCAACAGCAAAGATGGAGATGAGAGAGAAGCATCAGCCTTCACTTTCAAAAAATTTAAAAAGGAATTTAATCTCCTAAAGCCCAACATGCTAAACTCACAGCAAAGCAAGAGTTTTGTCTCATGTACAGTCTGGAGAAATGCCCTGTGCATGGAATATCCCAAGGAATTCTTGGCTTTGGAGCCAAGCAATTATTTTACCCAGAGAAAATTAGGGGAGGGGCAGCTCTTCAGGTGAGAGAAAAGGGCACGTTCCCTGCCATCCATGTGGGAATCACCTACACGATTTTGTTAAAAGCTAAGGCTCAGAAAGGCTGAAGAGCTTGGCCAAGTTGACACAGGTAGTGCTGTGACAGTGCTGGGGTTGGCCCACACTAACCACTGAGCTATGTGGCCTGGAGTTGCTAGGCAGGCCTCGAGAGAAGCTACAAATATTACACACGGGTAGGACTAAGGGGTATAGGCGTGCTGATATTAATGATCCATCCTTTCTACGAGGGCATGGGTGCAGACGTGCCATACCAGGAGGCTTCAGGGCGAGGTCAGCACTGGCCTGTTCTCTTCCCCAAACTGGTTCCAGGGGACTAGGACCGTGATCTGACTCTGAATTTTCCACTTCCTCGTTCCATTGGGCACACACCCTTCTGAGCCTCGGCTTGCAAAGGACTCTCAGAAATCTACCTTTGCTCCAAGTTCAGGTTTCTGTGCATTTATCATGTATTAGTGAAGTATGGAAGAGACGCAGAAAACAGAAGAGACAGGAGGTAAGTCTTGTTAGATCTCAGTCCTTCAGCCTGGTTCCAAGCATGGCTAACGGGGAGTGTGAGAGGACCTCGCCTTCAGATAACACAGTCGCTAAACGTACTTCCACTCTCTTCTGTCTTCCTGAGGCTCCTTCAAAGGAGCTAGGAGAGGTCTCTGCACTTAAGGAAAGTGGCACCCAGGAGGGTAAACAAATGGCCCAAAATCAAGGCCACATGGCCTTAGGCAGTCACTTTTCCTCTCTGGACTTCAATTTCCTCATCTGTAAAAGGATTGACCCCGGTGATTCATAAGAGGCCGTCCAGCTGTGACAATGTGCAGTTCTAAACGGGGAAAAAATCAAGAGAAAATCTTCGTCTTCCAGTTTTACTGGTTGTTCTGCATGTTAATTACATCTGCACTGTGAAGACACCCCGTAGGCTCAAACTAACCAAAAAAGTAAAAGAAAAAGATAACTATGTAAAAGAAAAAGAATAAAAATACAAACAAGCCCTGCTGCTCTATTTATGGTTTGGGCCAAATTCTGGGGAGCTGAAAAGCATGACTGGATTTCTTCATCACGTGGCTGACAGCAAACTGCCCGTCACCAAGTGAACAGGGAATCGTGCCATCGGCTGCACGGCCACTATCACCCAAAGACAATGGGTGCTGGTTTCATTTCCTCACTGCCTCCCAAACTGCACTTGAAGCAAAGTCAGATGTCTCCTTCCCAGAAAGCAGAAGAGGAAAATATCAATCTGTTTCGGGGAAAGTTACGAATTGCATGTGCCTAGAATCCTTGATATATGACTGTAGCCTGGTGAGCAACAAGTGATTCTTGCTGTTGCATTTGATCTCGGGATGGTAATGTGCTCTCCTGACATCATCCAAATGGGGAATGACTGAAGATGTTTTCTATAAGATGGCTGCAAACTTCAAAGGCCACTCTTAACCCCGCGCCACCCCCACCTCCCTCCCTTTTTTCCTCCTTTCCCTCCAGGCCCTCCTCTCTCTTCACCCAGCAAATTGTTTCGGGGCCAAAAGTGATTGTAGGACGATCAAGAATCAAGGCGCTTGTGGCAGGTGGTACCACCTGTGTCTGGGCAGCAGCCACATACAGGCCGCATCTGCTCCCCAGTTGTGGAGGGAGGAAGGGGCTGCGTCTGAGAAGCATTCCCAGGCAGGCCCAGCCGCAGCCCAGGTGGCTGCCAAGGGAAGCTGGCAGGGGACTGATCCCCGCCACCCTCTGGCTCTGAGAGTTCAAGGAGGGCTCCTTGGGGACCTGGCAGCTGTCTGTGGTCTGACGGGCAGCATGCAGCCACTGGTAAGGCCCCCATATTTCACAAAAAAGGAAATTGAGGCAGTGAAGCAGCTACCCAAAGTGCCCCAATACTGAGAGGCAGGTACAGAAGCGGACCCCATCCCCCCCTAACTTCCAGCCTGAATTCTTCTCCTACACTAGCACTACCCCCTGCTTGGCTGGACAGAGAAACACTCATCCCACTTGTCTTCCTCCACCCCTGAATTGATGGGAGCTCACATTATCCCAGGCTTACACTAGTCCAGGCACGTTATGTGCATGAACACATTTCACCCTCACATTAACCCAGCGGCTCTCAACTGGGATGATTTTCTCCCCTGGGTACATTTTAATGCCATGACTGGGGATAGGGGCGCCACTGACATCTAGTAAGTATAGCCTAGGGATGCTCCCAAACATGCAGCATGGGTAGGACAGCACACCATGACTAAGAACGAACCAGTATAAAATGTCAGTAGTGCTACAGTTGGGAAACCCTGAATTAACCCCATCAGATATGTATTATTATTATCATTATTGTTGTGGTAATTGCTGTAGTGGTGGTGGTAGTTAGTCTCATTTTACAGATGTGGAAACAAACATTAAGTAACTTTCCTGGGGTCACACAGCTTTAAGTGGCAGAGCTAAGACATAACCCAGGCAGTCAGACTCCTTGGACTCCTGCTTCAGCCACGACACAATTTTTCACAGGGAACACAGGAAGCCAAGCTCATCTAAAATGTCCTAGAAATGCAGATCAAGCCAAAGAACCCTTGGCCCCCACCCAAATTTGCCCCCTCCCCAATGTTAGCAGTGCTGTGCATATTCTCTTAGGCCTTTTTCTCTGCATGTGCATGAATGCATAGAGCTCTTCACTCGTGTTTTGTGGTTGGAGAGTAAATAAATGGAACTGTTCTATTCTTACCTTGTGCAACTTGCTTTTTCTCACTTAAGCATTGTCTCGGAAATCACTGCATATCAGGACATGCAGGCACACATCATTCTTAAGCAGCTGCCTAATATCCCATGGTTTGAATATCCTGTGTCGTCACGCTCCTACTGATGGACATTTGGGTTGTTTCCATTTTTGGGCACTGAAACATATGGTGTAGGGTCAAGAGCAGAGGCTTTAGAATCACAAAAGCCTGGATTAGAATTCTGGGCTGGCTGTGTGACCTTGGAAGAGTTCCTAAACCTCTCTGAGCCTTGGATTCCTTGACAAAAGGAACGCTCACAGGACTAGTGTAAGTTCTCAATGACGTGTATACAGAGAGATGAATGCAGTGCCTGGCATATAGGAAATGCTCGAAAGTGGTTGAATTTGCCATTATTATCACCATGCATCATTATAACATATGATTATTATTATTTGTATGATTGCTATTAATCCAAATAGTTGGTAGTCTGCCCAAGCCAACTTACCCGGGCCAATCACAATAGACACCTGTGGTTTCCTTCCCCACTCTTCCTCTCTCAGGGGTCCTGATGAGGAAGGCTCCTGCTACTTGAACCAGGAGGGTGGGGTCATAGCCAGAGTGGACCAGTCACAGTAGAGTGCTACCTAGGAACTGTGATTGGTCCCAGGGATGGCATATGACTCGAGATGAGCAGGTAGAGATCTTCATTTTTCCCAAACCAGAGGAGAGGGGAAATAGCTTTCCTTCTTAAGACAACGAGCCCTGTCGATCTGTCTCTAGAGCCATCAGCAGCCACGGGCATCTGAGAGCATAAGGCAACACAGAAACACCCATGGGAAGGTGGAGAGAACCTGGCAACCATCCAGATCCCAGAAGCAGTCTTCCTCATCCTCCAAGTTACCTATGCCAATTGATGGATTTTTTCATAAGCCTATCTGAGTTGGGTTTCTGTCATTTGCAAATAAAAGAGCTCTGAGTAATACATCCACCAAATCTGGTACAGCAGTGCTGCAGGTGGTGTCAAGTGGGTACAAGCAGCATCTCAGCAACACCTAAGGCTCAGGGGCTAATGGCTCTGGAAGAGCCCTTGGTGATCATCAAAGCCGGTGCTCCCTAAGGACCATCACCGTTTTCCAAAGATGAGAGGCTTGTTCAACCCAAAGTGAGAACCAGACCCATAGGTCCTTGCAGATGTGTCCTGCGTTCCTGCCAGCATGCTGGACAGATCCTTCATGAGTGCCAGCTGGGCTCCTGAGGGAGAACATTCAAGAGAAAGGCCGCAAAGCTCAGAGCTGGGTTGAAGAAGGGCATAAAAGCCCAAGCGGAGGAGCTGAATCCTGGGAAGGGAAACAGACTCCAGCTAGAAAGAGACAAGAAAGAAACAAGCTCCCAAAAGAACAAAATGGAAAGATGGAGGGGAGAGAAGAAGTGTCAGGGCAAGCGGTGTTGAGAGTGTGCGCGCACATGCTTATACATGACACAACAGGGGTGCGGCCCGCAGTGCAGGTGTTTGGGGTGTGTGTCTGCCACATGTACATGGGCTGGGGGGCGTCAATGAGGGGCCCCTCCTTGGGGCTTCCCCTCCAGCCCTTCTGGGCCATAGCAGGGGCTCCACACGTCACCCCGCACCCCCAGAGCCCAAGCCCAGAGGTAACCAGGAAGGGCAGCGGCAGGCAGGCACCCGAGCCCCTCCCCAGCCCAGCAGACCTGAGTTAGGATTCCTGCCAAGAGAAGTGAGACCGGTTTCCTCACCGGGTGTGCCGGCACCCGGGAGCTGGGGAAATGAAGTTGTTGGGAAAGACACTCTAATTTGCTTTTCCAGCCTGAGGCATCTTCCGGATGCACAGGCGAGGCAGGGAGAGACAGCACCTGATGCGGTGGCTGGTGATCTGCCCACTGGGGCTCTCCCCAGAGGCTGCCACCCCAGAGGTGGACCATCAGGGTGGCAGCCGAGCAACCCCTGGTTCTTAAGAACCAAGAGCTGTGGTCTCATGGAAACCACCACCCACCAAGGATGGGCCATGCTGGGGTCCCTGGCGTGTTCCCAGCCCTGCAAGGACAGTGTGGGGATCACCAGGATCCGCCCAGCCATCTCCCAGAGGCCAGAATCACCAGGAAACCAGGGCTGCCCGCTTCCCGGCTGAGCACCAGGGGCCCCAGGTGTCCTGCGGGTGCACAAGTTGGAACGGGCCTGGCCTCAGCCACATCTTGACTTCTAAATCTGCTTCCCGTTCAACACTCGCGTGCCAAGCTGGCTGGAATATCTGGTCCTTTCTGGTTGTCCATTTTCTTCACCCCGGCCCAGACTCCCTCGCCCCCGGCCCTTCCTACCCCAGCCAAAGGACACTCTTCATCCTGTAACAGGTGGGAATTGACAGGGTCAGTGGCCGCTGGCAGGGGCTGCCCTCTGCTTTCACAGCGGGCTGCTGGGAGAGACCCCCTCGTCCCCCCAGCTCTGTGCGTGACCCACGCCCCGGTTCCTTCCTCCCCAGCGGATGGTGAAATCATAGCCTCGATCTGGACCTGCTCACGCCATAAGATAAATTGTCAAAATGTTTTGATCTAATTGGGTCTTTTTCAAGTCAGCTGAAAACCATCAAGCGGGGAGCCAGCTGGAGCCGGTGATTAACGAGGGACATTTGGTTGCTTCCCCACATCCGTCATGGAGCCTGTGTGGGCGGCAGCGCGCACATCCTCCCAGGAATGGGTATGCAGGCGACAACTGAGGCTGCTTCATCACAGGAGACCTGTCCTTGCTTCCAGGGACACAAAGTGTGGCCTTTTCCTGAAGACGCTGCCCCTGGGCTGGAAGGAGACAGCCTCTTGCCCCTAAGCAGACCCAGGCCCGTTGGGAGCCACAAGATGCTGTCACACTCCACAAAGTGGGGGCCAGAGTGGAAGGGGGATGGGAGGGTTTCTGTGAGCCCAGGGAAAGCACCGGCTGCCCCCCAACACACACACACTCAGGGCAGACAGCACCTCCATCAGACTGTGCCAGGCTCTGAGGCTCAGCCTGAGAAGCAGCCTCTCCTCCCTGTCTGAAAGGCACCCTGCTCTGGGCTGGAGGAGTTGAGGGGACTGGAGAGAAAGCTGCCCCTGTACAGGGAGGGAAATGGCCTCCTGAGCACCGTCGCAGGCCTGGCAGCTGGCCCAGGCTGCGTGACCTTCATTGAGATCTGCCCCACTCTGGGCTTCAGGTGCCTCATAGGTAAAATACAGGTGGGGTCCAGCCCTCCGGTTCTCTGGCTGCAGCCAGAACTGTCTCCTCCACCCTAGCTGCACGTTGAAATCGGCTGGGGGGCCTTTTAACAATACTGATGCCAGGGTCTATCCCCAGCAACCAAATCAGAATCTCTGGGGATGGGCCCCAGGCATTGGTAGTTCCCAAAACTTCCCAGGAGGTTCTAATGTACAGCCCAAGCACGGAACCCAGGAATGACAGGGAAGTCATATCACGGCCCAGTTGCACATCCCAACCACGTGCTGAGTCTGGAGTGAGCCTCGATTTCCTCATCTGAAGATGTGAGCTATTCAAATCAGCTGTGGAATATTTTGGGGATTTAAAGGCAAGAGGAATCTAAGAGTACATTGAATGGTTCCTTTAAGGAGAAGGAGGATGAACCGCTCAAGACATTCTCACTGTGGTCTCAACAACAGTGACTACTTATTAATATTATTCATTCATCCCACAAACATTTACTAAGCACATACTATACATCGGGCATCCCTGGGGATGCGAAAACAGAAATGGTCACCACCCTTGAGGACCTTGTAGATCAGTGGGAGAGGCAGACATTAATCAGTAATCACATAAGTATGTAATTATGTGCCATGAGGCCAGGCGGAGGGCCTGGGATAGAGCCAGGGGACCTGGAAAGCTTCCCTGAAGAGAGAACTTTTGAGCTGAACTAGAGAATAGGTAACTAGGCCATGGGGTGGGCAGAGTGATCCAGGTTCGGAGAGCAGCATTTACACTTTACCTGCTCCACAAGTTCCTTCTAATGTTTTCATTCCTTGATAAATATGCATGCCTTGTGCTGTACACAAGTAGTAAAGAGCAGGAAAAGTGCCTGTGGTGGTGCTAGACGATGGTGGTGCCACTTCTCTGTGTCGAGCTCATTCTTGGGTCTGTCTCGCCAGCTGTACTGGAGCTTCGTGAGCACCGAAGCTTGCCCAAGGCCAGACATGGCACATGGAGCACAGTAGGTGCTCAGTTTGTTTATACTTGCTGGTGGATGAAATGAACAAAGTCTTGCCTTGCTGGCATACCAGCCCCCACTCCAAGCCAGGCCTCCAGGAGAAATTACAGGAACCCTCAGCTCATTCTCTCGACCCAAGAAAACCACTCCACCTATAATTTCCAGTTCTACATGTTGAGAACCCCAAGGAAGGGGTTTAAATGAGGAGGTTCTAAAAGCACAAAAAGTTCCTCCATCTTGTAAACTGCTAGCCCTCCTTTCAATACTAGCTCAATGTCCCTTCTTCCAGGAAGGCTTCCCTGATGCCCTCATCACCAACAGATCAATCTTCTGTGATGCCATTGTTGCACGTGTCACGTTTTGATCTGATGTATTGGTTACATTTCCACCCCCCGCCTTCCCATCTGAAATGATAAGCTCTATGAGTCCCAGGGCCAGTGTGGTTTGCTCACCATTGAATCTGCAGCACATAGTAGGTGTTCAGTGAATAATGACTTCATTCGCAACGATCATGAGAATAGCGACTGGCTATGATTACACCGAAAGCCAATTAACATGTGTGTGAAAGCACTTGGGCCAGGTGGGGATGAAGGAGAGAAGCAGGTGACACAGGATGGAGCCTTTGCCCCTGCAGGCCTCACCATTTGGAGACGGAGCCAGCTCAGCCTTTCCCAGCCTGGTAGCCCCAATGCCAAGAGCTGAGAGGTAGCACCTTAGAGTCCAGTCTCCAGTTCTGCTGGAAAGCCAGCTACTCACACCCCTGCAGGTGACTGGGGACAGGAAGCAAGGAGACTGTTGACTCCTTGAAGAGAAACTCAACATTGTCTCCGTATCCGGAGTGATGCTGCATCTCCCCAGAGTCCACAAACCCATCAGACGGTGTCAGCAGTGTGCGGTTCAGCCCTAGCTCACCGCTGCAGATCTCCCCAGCCGAACGCTTTTGGTTAAAATTTCACACTCACCCTGAAGTGGTTCCCAAGACCCAGGATTTGTTTTTCCTGATGATCCTTTACTTTGATCAGTGAGACTCAGCGAAGTGGAATTTACTGCATAATTTGTTTTAGAGAGCTGGGAAGTTGTCTCTCTTCTAAATGGTCATGGGTCCTTCCTTCCCCAGGCTCAAGCATCACAGAAGGTAGCTGCTCTGTCTCACTCAGAGCCTAGGATGGGGAGGAGCTGGGGTATGGAAGACCAAGCCATTACAGTCAGCATATCAGTGCCTGCTTCCTGCCCATGTGGCCTTGGGCAGGTCCCACCCATTCTCAGATACTCCGTTTCCACATCTGTAAAATGGGGTAATCATGCCTACTTTCTCCTGGTTATCATGAGGCTTAAATAATACAATGTTTGTGAAAGCCCTAGACCTTTGTAAAATAGATTTCTTGGTGTTAGTTGCTGTTATTATTCTGTGGCATCATCTAGGGGGAATAGAATGGTTGCTTCTGAACTCCCAAACTAATTTCTCCTTCTGATCCCTGAAATTCCTTTAGTACCGTATTTCTCAAGCTTGGCACTATTGACATTTCAATTCAGATAATTCTTGTGGGGGGCCGAGTGTTGTAGGGTGTTTGCCAGCATCTGTTCTCAACTCTCTAAATGCCAGCAGCACCCCTCCCCCCCCAACTGTGACAACCACAAATGACCTGGATGTTGCCCAATATCCCTTGGAAGGAAAAACTGTCCCCGATCAAGCACCACTGCTTTATAGTAGGACACATGGTGCTTCTGCCCCTAGACAAGACGAACTGCCTGGTGAGAAGAGGCACACACAGTGGTCCCAGTTTACACCGAAGGTCTAGCTGGTTCTGCCTCTAATGAGCTGTGTGAGCTTAGCCACGGCCCCAACCTCTCTGGGCTTTCGTGTCTCATTTGTAAAAAGCACAGATGAGATGAGCTTCCCAGCAGGGTTTCTCCACCTGGGGCTGAGTCTTTTCCCAAGAAACAGTTTTGCCAGGGTAGGGAAGGGGTTTTAAGAGGCATGGGAGGAAAGGTGGGGAAACAGGGGCTTCCAGATCATGAAGCCACCATTTCCCCAGAGCTGGCCCCATGGAGGACCTACCTGTGGGCTGAAATTCTTCCTCCTCAGAATTCCTTCAGAAGAGAGCGTCAACTCTGCGTAATAATAGCAATGCTAATAGCAATGCCCACCAAGAGTCATTGAACCTTGATAAGAAGGCGCTGTGCTGAGCTTTTCATGTGCATTATTTCATCTAGTCTTGATAACAATCCAAGTGACCCTCCAAGGTAGGACTACTCATTGCCCATTTCGCAGATGAGGACACCGAGGCTCAGGGAGATGATGTAGTAACCTGCCCGATCCCACACGGTCAGAGATTTAGATCCAGCTCTCCTGCTCTCACCTCCAAGGCACCTGCTAGCCCAGGGCTCAGGCTCTTATTCCCTGAAGAACTAATGTCAAGAGCAGCTTTGAACATCTCTCCCC
Organism: Cheirogaleus medius; assembly: GCA_008086735.1. NCBI lineage: Eukaryota > Metazoa > Chordata > Mammalia > Primates > Cheirogaleidae > Cheirogaleus > Cheirogaleus medius. The sequence goes on from VBSM01003143.1 coordinate 3,749,547, forward strand.
ACTCTCTACCAGTGGCACAGAGATGGGACTGAGACACTGAAGGACATCTGCCTAGGTAGGGTGGCAACCAGAGGCCAGGCTCACCTTGGCTGCTTGCTGTGTGGCCTTAAGCAAGTCAATTCCCCTCTCTGAGCTCATCTCCTCACCGTCAACATCCTTCCAGGGGTGGTGCTAAGCGCTGGGTATAAGGTAGTGGACATCACAGCACACTCTGCCCTCATGGAACTTACAGTCTGTTGTGAGAGACGGATCATAACAAATAAAGGCACAAATGGAAGAGACCGAGGAGGTGGCACAATAGAGCCCAGCTTGCTGTGTGGCTTGGGGTCTCTTGACTGATGCCTTCTAAGTCTCAGATTCTTCATCTGTAAAATGGGAATCGAATCTACTTCAAAGCTCATTGGAAGAATTAAAAGGGGACAATGAATTTAACGTGCACGTAGTGAAATTACACGAACAAAGAGAGCCCAGAGGAAAACAGAACTTTTTTCCTGCAGCAGAGCCCAGCACCAATGCTACTGAGCCCCTGTTCCAATCGGAGAGAGATGTTCCCTTGATCTATGTGTCTGATAATAAAAGAGGTGCCAATTACAAGCCATTTACTGCTGTTGATTAGGTCTGTGTTGCTGGAAACTAGGTCTGTCACAATGACAAACCCACGCCACATCATTTCCATGTGCTGTGACCATTCTCTTTCCGCCCTCCTTGCTGCTCTCCCACTAAACACAAAATCGACCCAAGCCCTCCGGGGCCCGGCAGTTCCCACCCCTGCCCAGGAGGCTGCCAGTCCCCATATTTCAAACTTTTCCTGCATGTGAAGCCTTAATACTTTTGTCCCTGCCTTAGCTTCTTTCCCTCCCACAAATAAACTTGGGGCTATTTTGGAAAGATTTGCCACAACAGCCTCCGAGTGCTAATGAGTGTGACTTCGAAAGAGAATTTTCCATTAGTAGGTAAGAAAAAAAAAAAAGACAAACCACCTTGAAATCTAATAAGCAATATTGGACCCTTATCTCCTAACAATGCCCGAGTTCAGACAAAAGCTGCTTTTTGATTATGTGTTTCAGTCAACAAATGCGTTTCGAGAACCTACTACGTGCCAGGCATTGGGCGGGGTAATACCGGGAATACAGGGAGAAAGGACGCGGCCCCTGCTCTCTGGGGACTTATGATTTCAGAAGACAGTGCAAATAGTGAAATATGGCCAAGGAAGGATGAGAAAGCAGATCCTTGAGAAAGTCAGGGAAGGCTTCCCGGAGGAAAGAGGCAACAAGAATGGGCCTTGAAGGATGATAATAGATGGTCTCGCTCAGCCTAGATTCAAATCCCATCTCTGCTAATCACCAGCTGTGTGACCAAGGCAAGTTATTTAACTTCTCTGTGCCTCCTCTTTTCCTCATTTGCAAAATGGGGACGAAAATGGTACCAAGACCAATGAGTGCTATGATGATTAATTGAATCAATACATATAAAGTACAAGGCCTGCCACATAGTAAGTGCTCAATAAAAGTTAGCTATTAAATAGCTATTATCTGTTAAATGGGGCTGATAAAAGGGCTTATTTTGCTTCCAGGATAAAGAGGAGAAAATTCTGGTACAGCACTTAGCACAACACCTAGCGCATGGTAAGCTAGACTAGATTATGTTGCTATTTATTATTGTGGTTGTTGGCATTGTTGGCAGCTGGGGGTTGGGAGGGGGTGAAGGGCAGGCAGGGCACGGCATTAATTAGCTCCCCCACCTCTCTTTCCGGGTTCTGGGCCCTGTGTTTGGCCCCACGCCCTCGGCTGCCAAGTGTCATCTCCAGATTCCCAGCCATGAATCCCCCCGGAAGCGGGAGCAAAGGGAAAGCTGATTCTGGCCGCTCTCCTCTGTTCTCAGTCAAATGTGCTGCTTTTCTGCCTCGCTTCACACATTGTAAAGGGCAGCCGTGTGTGGCTCGCTCAGTGTCCGCATGTCGGGCTCCCCGTGACCTGCTGCTCGCCCACGGATAGATCCGAAGCCCATTATTGTAATGGATTTGCTGTTGGGAAGAAGATGGGGTTGTCTGCCTAATAAATCCTTGCCCCAGTGGATCACATCCTGCGGGTATCCTCTACGTGGTGGTTTTACTCTAACAGATTTGTTTAGTGATTTCTGAAAGACAGATAAGCTCTAATGAGTGCCCTGAGATGATACAGACAAGACATTACTGAGATGGAATAAGAAACACAGGACTTTTTTAGAGCAATAATTTTAGTTTTTTTTTTTTTTTTTGTCCACCTTCAGAAAGCATGTAATGCTGTCTTGCTGTTAGGTTTAAAAAAAAGTGCTGCTAATGGAATGCATAGAAAAGTAAAAACATGTCATGCAAATTAGACACCTTTGGGGATTTTGAAAAACTTGTTTGAAGGGCTAATTAAGAAGCTATTAAAAATAATTAATAATAATCTGCGTTTCCCAAATTCTTTTCAGTTCAGAAGTGTAAGTGATGCCATTTTTATTTCACTTTTTAAAACACATAAGTAGCAGGTCCCTTGTTTACCTGGAAACATTTTTTTTTTTTAAGCAACAGGTCCCTCCTTTACCTGGAAATATTTTGCAAAACTTTTAATGATTTTTTTTTCAAGGTAATCCCATTTGTGCCCTTTCCTTCTCATGTTTTCCTTTTCTGCTTGAGCTGTTCACGCAGCAGATTGCTCAGCAAACGTGGTCAGTGCACCATCGCAGGAGTGAGTCTAAGTCTCGCTGGGAGAAAATTGTTGTGAGTTACAGGAAATTAAAAAATTCCTGCAATACCAACCCACTTCTCAAAGTCAATCTGTGGTATCCCAGCATCCACTCGACTCTGAAGTCAGGCCAGAATGATGTTTGAAGAGTAATTTCCAGCCTTATAAAGGGTCACGTCGTGTATTGAAGCCATATTTGCTTCTGTGTTTTGTAAATTTCGAACTCATTACTAAACCTTTGTCTCTTACACCCCCTGTCTGCTCTTACCTCTCCCTCATCAATCTGAGCCTTGAAAATCTAATGAAAAATATTGAAACACATTTTACATGTGGAAATGTGATAAAACATCAATTGTTACGAACCTGAAGAGGAACTGGCTTTCAAGGATGGGCGGGGACGTGGGCCACCGTTCTTTAAAGACAGCTCGCTGCTAGGTCTCAGCAAGTCCCCAGGAATAAAGAGCAACAAATGGGATTTTCCCACTCTCCTCTAAGCCCACTGATCCCTGTCTTTGAGATAAGCCACGGGCTGTGTCTGCTCCACAAGATTCTAAACTGTGCGCTAAGTGCCGCGCTAGAAGATGAGTAGTGTGGCATTTTCTCTCTCGAAAGCATGTATCCAAGGTCTCTGTGTTCTACAAAATGTTGTTGGCTGCTGCCTGTGTTCCAAGACAGTAGCTTAGCTCAAGTGAGACTCATATGGCATCTCATAATGGATAGAGAAACCCCACCCTTGGGTTCTATGATTTCCTCCAAAGAAACCTAAAGACAATGGAGCCACAGATGATCATGGTCTTTGGTACATTAAGAAGTTGATGAAGGCTGTGGAACCTTCTCCTACATACATGCACACATGCACAGTGTGTCTGTCTGTCTCTCCCTCACATCTCATTTTATTATTTTTATTTATTTAATTTATTTAATTAATTTGTTTTGAGACAGGGTCTCACTCACTCATTTCCTGGGCTAGAGTGCAGTGGCGTCATCCTAGCTCACTGCAACCTCAAACACCTGGGCTCAAATGTTCCTTTTGCCTCAGCCTCCTGAGAGGCTGAGACTACAGGCATTTCCCACTATGCCTAGCTAATTTTTCTATTTTTAGTAGAGACAGGGTCTTGCTCTTGCTCTTGCTCAGGCTGGTCCTGAACTCCTGGCCTCAAGCGATCCTCCCACCTTGGCCTCCCAGAGTGCTAGGACTACAGGTGTGAGCCACCATGCCGGGCCACATCTCATTTTAAAGAGTTCACATGAAGATCCTTTGGTGCAGGTAAGTATCATGCCTGAGCTCCCTTCTCCTGGGCAGATGGGCGTTAGCTTGGAGAAATGGAAAGGACATGAACTTCGGAGGCAGGCTGACTTGGGTTTGAAACAACCCAGCTCTGCCATTTCCTAACTGTGTAGCCTTGGAGAGTCACTTGACCTCTCTATGTCTTGGCTTTCTCACCTGCAAAGTGGAGATAATAATACTTGCTTTTCAGATTTGTGCTGAGAATGGGCAAAGGACCCAGCACCAACCCTGACCCGAGAAAGGGCTCGGTAAACAGAGGCTCACATTTTGGTTCAGATCCTTCTGGCTTTGCTTTGGGAGGGGGAGGTGGGTCCACCAGGAGGGGTTGCTGACGAATCACTGCTGAGTGCCGCCCCGAAAACTCTGGATTCAGGGCTAGAACAGCTCTGTTCTTTAACACCCAGCCTGACACCTCCTAATGAAATGTAAATGAGGGTTCTAACAAGCCTGGCTTTTGCTGGAGAAAAGGTGCGAGCAGCCAGCCACAGAGGGAGCGGGAGGGAGGCATGGGGTCTGGGCGTGCTGGTTTGCAGGGACAGCACCTCGCTTTCTCCTCTGGGGGTGACCCGAGGTGGGGGTCACGAACCTTGCCCTCTCCATGAAGATGAAGCCAGCCTTGTTTTGGTACACGTGTCCCTCTGGACCTTCCCACAGAGGGTCATTACAACTGAAGGGCCTGGTGACCCAACAGGAAGTGGACACTTGGACACTTTGGGAGGTCAGACTGGCTACCCTGGCTCCTGTCTCTTGTGGACAAGAGGTGGGGGGCCACTTGGGGAGAGCCCTGCCTGCAGCCATCTTGGGACTTGCACTCTTGGAACCTAGGTAGATGCAGCCTCCTCAAGCCCATAAGCCAAGAGGCCAAGCCCCGTGAGTGACTTCATCAAGCAGGTCTCTCCTAAGGGCACCCGTCTGGCCACAGCTCTCCTCAAATGTGAAACAGATCCTGCCCTGGAAGCACTTGGAATTTAAATGAATTAAACATGTGACCTACAGGCAGACATGGCTGGCACCAGGGGCCAGCCCAGTAGGCTCTGCATATGTGAGAGAGTGGCCCAACTAGCAGCCCCGAGTCAAGTCCACTCCCTGCAGGGCAGGGGAGGTAAGGCCAGAGAGGTGAAGCCACTTCTCTGAGATCACAGAGCAAACTAGTGTCAGGGCCAGGAGAGCTCAGAAATCATAACCTGACGCTCTGGGCCTCTGACCAAAGGGTCCCGAACTACAGATCTACCCTTTCTCTTTCATTCAAAGAGAGTGTCTCCTGGGTACCTATGCTATGCCAGCTGCTGGGAAGCTAAAGGTGAGTGAGATCATTGTGATCCTGTCCTCCCAGAGACCAGGCAGGCTTCCCCATGGAAAAGACGGTGAGACAAGATCCAAAGCTTGGAAAAGAGTGACTGGGCCAGGGGGCGTGAGGAGTGTCCCCAGCAGAGGAAACTACTCGTGCAAAAGCCCTGTGCCCAGAGGAACATATATGAGGCACTGAAAGAAGGAAAGGATGGCTGAGGCTCAGAGACCAGGTGGGACAGGTTGAATATCTCCAGCAATTTCTCCCATGTTGGGATTCTGATAAAGCCCAAAATGCCTTTTTGCTGGCACTTCCCTCAATTTTTGAAACCATGTGTCATTGAGATGAAAATGCAATCCATATACATTTCATTCATTTATACTTAAGTTGTCAAAACATGGTAGAATATATTAAAACCTATTTGGTAACCACTACAGTTGTTGGTCCATTTTAATAAAGTTCCCTTCCATCTTTCTCTCACAATCATCTCCAAGGATGCGAGAACTAGATGTTCAAAGTTACCAAGCGGGTCAGAGGAGCCCAGTCTAGACTGAGTTGGGCAGAGGAAGAATGAGGTCTGGGGCCCCTTTCCAGCCCCAACAGCTGGTGCCACTGTCATGCTCCTTTATGGGGCTCTCGGTCTGGGGGTGCTGCGAGTGCCTGGGCCCTCAAGGGCTGCCTCCAGGCGCTCTGCTCTGCCCAAGCACAGCACCGGCGGGGGCCAGCAGGCTCCTTTCCCTCCCGGAAAGGTCACCTCCCTGGAGCCAGCTCAGGAGAACCACGGAACCCTGGACAAACAGCTTTGGGAGAAGAGGGCCCTCCTGGGTTCTGCACTTGCCCCCACTAAGACAGGCTCAGCCCAGGCTGCCCCAGGGGCTGCATCCGGCCCCAGAGGGACAGGCAGTCTGGGATAGACCCCGCCCAGTGGATTCGCCAAACGACTAGTTCTTCAACCCATGGACTCATTGAACAGTGCAGGCTCTGCTGAGTACCTGCAGAACTATTCAGGACCGTTTGACGTCTGAGTCTCTTCTCTGCCTCCTCTGTCTCTGGGTCTGGGAAAATTGGCTACAGCCATTTTGCCTTCAGAGGTAAGAGCAGTGTCTGATATAGGGGAGGAGGGAACAAATATCTTGGGAAATTCCTCAGGAATTTGGCAGAGTTGGCCAAGGAATTGGTTGTGCAGGAACTAGGTCATTGGGCTGAAAGGCTTTTTGGCAACCCAACTTTAGGGAATTGTCCGGGGCTATGGGGTAAGCTGGGAGAGCAGGGGCTTTGCAGCTGGGGACCCTGAGCTTGGGTCCTGGGCTTGCTGTTCACTACCAGGGCTGAATGGTGTCTCAGAGCCTCAGTTTCTGCATAGAGGGGTGGAAAGTGGTGAAAGCTTCCCCACGTGGCAGGAGGCAGGACTGATAATTAGCATCAGTATGGCAAGATGGCCGGCTTACCTACAATAAACATTTCTAGCAAACTGCTGGTTGCAGAGTCTAAGAGAACAGGTGAGTCAAGGGAAGCCCATGGTGCAGGTGAGCACCAATAAGTGGTGGGTTGGTCACATTGCCCAGAGCCCAGTCGTCCTCACACGTCCCAATGACTGAGGCTAAAACCGCCCCCTCCACCACCCCCCAACCCGTGCTCACCACCAATGAGTGTGAGAGAGAGACAGACCTGTGTGGCTGAAGAATGATCAAAATCAGCTTTTCATTCTTTCAGTCAGTCAACAAACAGCTGCTGAGGACCTACTGTGTGTCTCGGGCACTACACTGGGCTCTGGGGGACACAAGGTGGGTGAGATGGCATTTATGACCTGCAGGGGCAACGTGGCCTCTGAGACAAGGAAGTGCAATGGCCGTGGCATGGGGACAGTGAGCAGGAGCATGGTCCTGCTGGGCAGGGGCAGGAGGGTGGAGAACTTCCTGAGAGCCAAACACTGGGTCGAGGTGGTAGAATGGCACGAGGTATGGAACTCCAGACAGGGAGACAGCTCACGTCCATGAAGGTATGGAAGAAGGTGACATTGTAGGGTTCAGTTTGGGACCCACCTGAGATGGGTATGATCTCAAAACCTAACTTGGGGACCTGAGAGGACAGAGCAGCAGTTGGGGGAGAGGGGGGTGCCTGCCTGACCCTGCCTCTAAACTCCCTGTGTGGCTTTGGCCAGTGGCTTGTGTCCTCTGCCTGTTTCTTCATTTAGAAAACACCGAAGTATAAGCAGGTGGTACCTTGAATTCCCTCCTTTTCAAACCTTCTCAGGCAACAGTTGGGGCTGTGCTTTAGCCAAGGCCTGCTTGTCATGGAGGCTCCACAGAACTCCGCTCTGAGGGTCATTCGCTCCACCCTCCGGCTCTGCCTCCTGGACCCCCGGATACCCCTAACAGCAGGCCAAGTCTCCCGGCGGCCCAGGAGGCTGCAGGCCGACCATACTCACAGGATTCGTAGTAAGGGTAAGGGAGCTTCCAGAGCCTCTCAGAGCCATAGCACCTTCCTCTCCCCTGCAGTGGGATGGGAAGCTCAGAGGCACAGCCACCGGACAAACGTGGCCCAGAGCCCCGACACTGCCCAGAGCCCTGACACTGCCCAGAGCCCCGACACTGCCCAGAGCACCGACACTGCCCAGAGCTCCAACCAGAGCCCCGACACTGCCCAGAGCCCCGACA
>VBSM01003143.1:3762632-3850407 GCA_008086735.1 Cheirogaleus medius
GAAACAGGGGCTTTGAGTCCAACTGGCCTAGATTAGAATCCCAGCTCCATTACTTACTAGCTGTGTGACACCAGGCAAATTACTTAACCTCTCTGAACCTGAGTTCTTCATCTATAAAATTCAGAGGAGAGTATAACTCTTTTAAAAGGTTTCCCTGAGTGTTAAATGCACTGAATTTAATAAAATGTCAAGCATACAGCCCTTGCCATTAGGTAGAAGCCATTATGATGATAATGATGAAGCTTGTCCCATCTGCGTGTGCTATTACCTTCACTGCACCAGCCAGGACACTGCTGAGCCTGTCTTCCCTAAGAGCCCTGCAACTCCCAGGCAGATCTCTGAGCAGACACTCTCCTTCCTGCCCTTCACACAACCAAGTAAGGCAGCCCCCTCCCACCACAGGGCCTTTGCATGTGCTCTTCCTCTGCCTGGGATGCTCCTTGCTTCACTATACTCGTGGTTGGCTCCTTCTCATCTTTTAGACCCAGGCACAGATGTACCTCCTCGGGGCCTTCTCAGCCACCCTATCTGAGCAGCTGCCCCTGTGCTCTCTACCCCACCATCGTCCATCTCAAACTCTGCTGGTTTCCTCCATAGCACCTCTAAAGTGCGTAACTATTTTGTGCATTGTTTTGCCCTTTCCACATTAGCCCCAAGACTACAGTGGCACCACCATCATCTTCACCACCTGGCACTTAGTGTGAAGCTCAATAAATCAATGTTGAGTGAATGTTGAGTAAATAAACAACTTCGGCTCCATTCAGCAGAGCAGAGCAACGGTGTGGGCATTTTTAGCCAAAGCCCCTTCCCCGGCAGATGGAAATGGGACCCCTCCCTTTCCCTAAAGCCTCAGCAAGGCCACACCTGGCTGCCTGCAGCTAGTGGTGTTCAGAACCAGCTCACTGGAGACAGATTGGAGGGAGTTCAGAGGAGCAGGCCAGGCAGGATTAAGTGGAGGGAGAGGGTGATTTATAAAGAAAGATAAAAGGGCCCAGCTTCATGAGGCTGGGCTGCAAGATTATTCCAATAACAGCCTCCAAATGTTGGCAAGGTGTGTGCGCCAGGGAAGCAGGGATGACCCCCAACAGGGTGCAGAGATGGTCACCAGGAAAGACACAAAGAAATCTCAGCTGACTCTGGGGTCCCAAGGTGGAGTGGGAACCTGTGAGCAAAGCAAGGAACCCTCCAGCACCGAGGGACAACCTCACCTGCTCATTCGGGCAGCCAGTAACTCATCTTTGAGTCATCCCGGCGTTTATATAGTGGAAGCAGGAGACTCTAGGGAAACCAGCCAAGAAAACCTGTTACCTCCCTGAGACCATGTGCCAAGTATCAGAGAAGGAAGATGCTGCAACAATCTTTTAGAGAAGGGATGAAAACTACAGCCTGCAGGCCATAGTCGGGCCATTGCCTATTTTTAAAATAAAGTTTTATAAGAACACAGCTGAGCATTTGTTTACATATTATCTGTGTCTACTTTTGCGCAAGAACTTTAGAGCCGAGTAGTTGCAACAGAGGCTACGTGCCTCGCAGACCCTAAATATTTACTCTCTGGCCCTTTAGACCACCGTTTTAGACCACTGATTCTTAGGTAACGTGCACGGCACTGTCAAAGGGGAAATACATGTCCACAAGGCCCCAACTCTATTTTAAATTATTTTATTATAATGTTATTTAAATAGACACATATAATTAGGTATAATCATCTTAGGCTTTTAGTTCTTATTTAACTAGAAAATCAAAAAATATTTTTGGATTCAATGCCCACAAAAAGACAAAAACATTCACATTAAAATGAACAGCATTAAAATAGTGCAAGTGGTGATGTTTTTGCCAAAGAGGCATTGCCACTCGGAGCACAGTGGCCTGGCAGGGTGCAGATGTGTTTGCATTCAGCAAGGCGCAGTGCCATGCAATGACTCGGTTCTCCCACTCAGTTTCCTTCTTCTGACTACTGCAAACACTTTCATTCACGCAGAGTCCTGACACCACGACACCACCGGCCTTTGGTGAGCACAAACACTCAGTCACACGTGCTCTTCTCTCCTGAGCCTGTGAGTACTAAAGTGCCTAGTTCTGATCAACCCCGTGTCCTCATGACACGATGAAAACTCGGGCACTAACATCGGATAGCCCAGGTATAAGGTGACCAGCCAGACAAGCCAGAACATAATATTTACATCCATTTTTTGAATTATCAGTCAAATAAAAATAGAATTTTTTTTAATTTTAGAGGATTTGTCCACTGGTTTGAGGATCCCAGTTTGAAAAGAAGGGATCTAGCCCACCTTTCACCTTTTCCAAATGGGGAAACTAAGTCCCACCGAAGGAATGTGACTTGCCAAGATCACGATGGGAGCTGGGGCTGAAGCTGGATTTGGTTGCAGGTGCCAGTGAAGTGCTCTCGTTCTCAGCCCAAGGGTAGGCTCCCAGGAGCCCCCAAGAATAGCTGGCCAGAGCCACAATGTGAGCGGCAGAATTTTGTCCACTGGGATTCAGAAGGGGGAGCCATTAGCTAGAGCCACCAACCCTGATGTAAATAGCTTCCTCCAGAGACAGAAGGGGAGCTGTGCCCTCCAGACACCATGAACAAAAGCTAAAGCCAGCATCCTGGAGGCACACAGGGGACTCACAGGCTGGCTAGTCTCTGGAATGACTCCCAAGAGCTTTAGATGCGGCAACAGCAGCAGCAGCGGCACCCCTGCACCAGCACAGGCTCTTACTTACCCCCAAGAGCATCCGTGGGACCCACCTGGGCTCAAAGAAAACTGGACCATCTGAGCGCAAAAGTTAAGCCAAGTCCTCACTGCCCTGGGAAACTGCACGTGCAAAGGGGTGATGTGGCTGCCACTGGGCAGCTGTAGGCCCAGATTTGCAAACTCGGCTGTGGCAGCAGTTCATTCATTCCGAGAATCCAGCTCCTAGGGGGCCAGGCCTGGCAAGACGTGTGAATGTGCGAGCAGCTCATCTGGCCCCAGGCTTTGCAGGGTGCAGCCCCTGTTTTCGAGGCTGCGGCTGCTCCAGCCCAGGACTGCCTCACTCTGTAGGAGAAGCAGCAGGCAAACCCGCAGCAGCAACTTTTCAGACAGAATAGAATTGCACGCGCATATATCTCCTACACAGGATGCATATTTTAGGGCTTGTAACTGGTTGGTTCAGACTAAATAAGTTATTCCAGAATATCCGGTGCATTTTCAGTAAAGAGCCAGATAGTAAATATTTTAGGCTTTGTATTTTAAGCTTTTTTGAAATCATCTTTTAAAAATGTAAAAACCATCCTCGGCTCACATGCTGTACAAATACAGGCTACAGGCTGAATCTGACTCACAGGCAGAAGTTTGCCGACCCCTGTTCTAGAATGTCGCTAACTGGAAACATTCCCCACAAGGTCAGCTGGGCCTTCCCCATGGAACTATAAACACCCGAGGAGTGATCATGTTCCCATTCTCATGCTCACACACACATAGACACATACAAACACACAGACACACAAATATTCTCACACGTGGATATACACACATTCATAGGTGTGCATCTATTGGGCAAAAATATATTCTCCGAAATAATTTTTAAATTTATAGAGCATGCACATGTCCTGAAGTTCGTCAAGGTTCAGTGTATTGTGTGCAAAGCCACAGTGTCCAGAGCTGAGAGGTTGTGCATGACTTCTCATGGGAAGAGGAGATCAGGGCAGGGAGAAAGGACCTTGCCCGTGATCTAGTCTAAAGGTCTCCAAACTGTTCCTCAGAGCCATGGGGCTTTGAGGAGCAGCCTCTGGGGGTCACCTCTTCATGCTGCCATACTCAAACCAACTGAGCTGCCTTATGGGTACTGGATTTCCATCTAAGATTTCATCTGAAGGTGGCATATCATGGCAAAGTGGGGTGGATGAGTGTTAAAAGCTAGTGTCTCACCAATTGCTTCATATGTGGCCCCTCTAAACATTCTGTCAAGATCAGTCGATATGTCTGCCTACCTATTGAAGTGTAGGAGAAGCAGCCACCATTAGACAGGATAGGGGCTCTCTGGTTTACCCTAGTCCCCACCACTCCCTATTGCCTTATGCTTGCCTATTTCACTGATTAGTAGTATCTGCCTGGCCCTTAGAGGTATCTGATTTTGTGACTCCTACTCAGCACTGTTAAGCTGCTATAAAATGAAACTCTGCTCTCTGAAAACCAACAGTGGTTAATTTACTGAAGTCACCAGTAAACTCAACCAGAGGTCCTTGTCAATGCCTCAAGATCCAACATGCTGGCCTACCAGCAGCTACCACATCCTGAAGGTATCAGATAACCCTTGACTAATCCTGATTTTTGTAATCTTATGGATTTATTTATATCCCACTACATTCCAAGAAGTATTTGAGGCAGCTTGTAATTATGCATATTGCACAATAAAATTTTTAAATAGATAAAGAAATCTGAAGAAAGGAAAATCACATAAAAATAGCAAGATGAGGCCAGAGGAAAAGTTAGGACATCAAAATGCAAGTCCAAAAGGTCTGTACAGTTTTTAATGTTAAGCAGAGATTTTTGAGTTAGGATGGCTGGTGGAAGCTGCATCTAGAACCTCCCTCCCCAAATAGCTAAAGGAATTGATTTGAAACAAACTGGAAAAAAGGGAAAGAGACTCAGCGCAAAGCCTCAAAGTATCAGACAAGGGAAGAAAAGAAAAGTTAGAGCAGAGCAAGATGATTCAGTGCAGCCAGGTGGCCAACCTTACTCCCAACCCCCCAGAAGCCATTTTGGGGGCGGTCCACAAAATCTCAGCCATTCTCACTAATACCCTCAGATCTGGAGTGAAGCCAAGCAAAAGGGAAGCCACAGTTACTCAGCATTGCCTGTCCAGAGTAGAGAATGCTGCTGGCAGAAACAGAAAAGATGGGACCACGAGCAGGGCCCTAACTGGCTCAGACAGAAGCGAGGCCATATGGCAAGCTGGGGAAACAATCTGAAACCAAGAACACCCCATGGGAATGGTAGACATCCCCCAACTGGGGGTGATGAGCTCAAGAGAGGATATTAAGAAAAATTCCAGAAGTGGAAGTCTAACCCAGAACTGCTTTATTGGAGCTATACAGAACAAAAATATGTGACTACAACATGAAACACAAGTCCTCAAAATATTGCCAAGATACGAACACCCACAAAAAGCCAGTATGTGGATGCTCATAGAAGCTTTACCTATAATCACCCCAAAGTGGAAATAACTCAAATATTCATCAACTGGAAAATGGATAAACACATTGTGGTACATCCATAAAATGGATTAATACTTAGCAATAAAAAGAAAAAACTAGATTCATGCAACACCATGGATGAATCTCAAAAGCATTACTCTAAGTGAAAGAGTACAGACTCAAAAGGTTACATACTATATGATTGCATTTATATAACATTCTGGAAAAGGCAAGGTTATAGAGACAGGAAAGAGATCAGACATTGCCAGGGCTTGGGGATTGGGGGCAGGATTGACTACAAAGGCACATGAGGACACTTTCTGGAATAATGGAAATAATGACTATCTTGATTATAGTGGCTGTTATACAACTGTGTACACTTGCCAACATTCATAGAACTATATGCCTAGAAAAGGATGAGTTTTACTGTATGTAAATCATACCTCAATTAACTTGCATTAAAAAAATAATGTAGCCAAGGGAAAAAACCAAACCCCCGCCCCCCACCCCAAGCACAATGGAAACAAAGTCAAGAAGCCAACTGCACTCCATTAGGTCAAAATATTAGATCAAAATAAACGTCTGGCAAGGGCTGCTCAAACACTAATGAAATGAAAAGAAACGGCGCAGCAGCCATGCAGCCAAAAATGTCCAGTTGATGAACATGCCTTATGGAAGGGAAAAGAAAAATAGTGGGCAAAAGACAGATGTGACAGTACCATGGAAGGAATATTAAATAAATTACGGAAGAAAATTCTTTACAATTGCATTAGGTAAAGAAAAATGCAATAAGAACATGAATCCAATTTTTAAAAAGAGCCCGAAATGACCACTATACCCCCACCAGGTGGGCTAAGATTAAAAAGACTGACACCATCAAATGTTGCCAGGGATACAGAACAACTAGAACCTTCAAGTATTGCTGGTGGTAATGTAAAATAATGCAACAATTTGGGGAAAGTTCTGGTGGTATCTTATTAAACTAAACATATACCTACTCTAAGACCCAACAAATCCAGTTGTAGGTATTTATCCAAGAGAAATGGAAAAAGGCTTGTGCAAGAATGTTCCTGCAGCTCTATTCATAACAGTGGGAACCTGGAAACATCCTAGGTTGCCCATCAACGAGAGAATGAATGAATAAACAGTGATACATTCATACAGTGGGAAACCACTAAGAAATAAAAAGGAACAAATTACTTACAAAGGCAACTATAAAGATGAATTTCAAACACATTATGCTGAGTGAAAAAAGCCTTACACAAGAGTGTGCACTGTATGATTTTATTTATATGAGGTTCTAAAGTGAACAAAACTAATCTATGATAGGAAAAAGTCAGAACAGTGATTTCCTCAGGGTAGGAGCAGGAGACTGGCTGAGGAGGAGCACCAGGGCATTTTCTGAGGTAAAGTTCTATACCTTGACAGTGGTTTGGAGGACTCAGTGTATGTATTTGTTAAAATTCATCACAGGTACACTTAAGATTTTCACATGTAAATGTATGTAAATTATACCTAAAGTATGTGATAAATACATAACAAAGCAAGTACAGTTTAATGTTAATGGAGAAATCTAGGTAATAAATATGTGATTATTTGCTGTAAAATTCTTTAAATTTTGCTGTATGTTTGAAATTTTCTCATAATTGGAAAACCTTAGCAAATGATATATTTAAGATTTGTGAACTTCATTGTCCACAAATTTTACATCAAAGGAAAAAATGATTGTAAATAAATATTAAGCTCCAGTTACTGATATTCATGCTGAGGGATGTATACCAATGTCAACACTTGCATTTGAAACCTAGCAAAAAGAATATGATGGATGGAAGGGAGAACTGATTAACAGATACACGATGCAGCAAATAGGCTATAATTTGAATTGTAGAATGTGGGTGGTGGGCATGTGGGTATCCACGATAAATTCTTTCAACTTTTCTGTATCTTTGGAACTTTTATAATAAAATGATGAGGAGGATGAGAAAATGGCAGGATGAGAGGAAAATGGAGATTGCAAACCAAGGAAAATAAACTGTGGGCCGAATAGTATTTAAAAATAAATAATTAAAATCAGCAAGAACAGCACAGGTATAGATGAAAATCAAATTACTGGCTTAGAGGAATGGCTAGAATAATCACAAAGAAATAGATGAAAAAGACAAAGAAATCAGAACAAAGAGAATCCAACATGAAGGAATTAGTGTCTCTGGAATCGAGAAACCACAAAAGAAATGGAAAAAGTATTGAATGGAAAAGAATTAAATGATATAACACTGCACTATCTGAGATGAAGGAAGAACTGAATCCACAATGCAAGATGTTCCAGAGAAAACAATTTCATTCAGTATGTTCAACACCATGATATGCTCTAATTAACAACTTAACTTCAATAAAGACATAACGATTTCTCAAGAATCCAGGCATGGAAAGCAAATGACCACTGAGGAAGGAGAGGGTTTGGCTGCCCTCAGCTTAAGGCAACATCCCATGTCTGAAACAGCAGAGCAAGGATACCCCATTCAAAGGGAAAGGGAGGGAAACTGAGAGACCACAGCCAGCCAAGATGTGTGTTAGGTAGAAAGGCAATACACAGACGTTCTCAGACATGAAAAGAATTAAAAGGCAGACACTTAAAGAATTCAGGGAATATAGTATCTTCTTGACAAAGCTTCTTGCAATGAAATCTAGCCAATTAAGAGAGAAATCAAAATTGAGAACTCAGAGGTGGAAAAGGTGTGGTATAATGGCCAGTGGTGCCAATAGAATCTATTTAAACATAGAATTAATATTAAACCATTGTGAGAACTGCGAACATTTTAAAAGTCCTCAAAGAAGGGTGTGGGAGGTGTGAGCGTGCTCATCTTCATCATTCATGGCAGGGAGGTGGCTGAGAGTGCCTGAAAGTGAAACACGCAGCTAGAAAAACATCATTACTCCAGCTTCGATGTTTTCTCCATAATCTCTCTTCTTAACTAACCTTAGATCTTTTAGAAAAGAATGTCTCTTGTGGTGAAAAAAAGTTTTTGTTTCAAGGTTCAACAATTCCTTTCACTTTCCTTTAACTTCTTTCTTTTTCTTTTAAATTTAAAAGAAATATAAAATGTAAAATCAACTTTAAGGCTTTATATTAAAAATAATATGCATAGTTCATATGATCTCTTTTTCATAAATAGACTTCTATACAATCATCTATTTATAGATAGACAGATAATGTGAGAGAGAGAGAGAGATGGAGATAGTTACAGAAGTAGAATTAGATAAATAAATAAATAAATGTATGAAAGTCCATTCAAGGATATTGATATGTATGGGGAAAAATATATATATATATGTCTTCACACAGAGAGAGAAAATCATATCTGGAATATTTTCACCTAATGGTAATATTTACAATGATTTTCATACTTTCTTTTTCATATATAGTAGTATTGTTAAAATTTTTAAATTATTTTATATGTATATTTATAAAAATCAAAAGCGTGCTTTGTAGTTTTTAAAATATGTTAAGAAAACACTTAGTCCTGAGTTTCCTAGCGGCCAAAGGAAAAAGGGAACTACAATCAATTACAGTCTAACCATGCATGATATCCACCAGATTAAAGCAAAGCAACCCAACAAGAGCACAGCAGTTTCTTGGAAGAAGTACAACTTTTCTGGGCCCTCAGATCTGATGGAGGAGATCCTGACTGATGAAGAGTGTGGCATCCTCACAACCTGCCTTCAGGTATGTAGCATGGGGGTATATGCCCGTCCTATGGCACCACTGCAGGCTTTCCAAGAGCACTAAAGCATATGTCTCCTTGCTCCCAGCTGGGGGAAAGTACAAGGTGACCATTAACTATGGAGTCTGACTAGCAAGACAGACACTTCTCCAAGACTTATTCCCACCATCCAGGGATTTTCCCTTTAGGTAGAATCACACTCTGGTGGGGCCAGTTGAGGGAAGGGCCCATCTTCCCATCTTTTCCTTCTTCCTGCTCCTAACACACACACTCTACCCTTTAGCCATAAAAACTCACATATACTTTCTCATACTGGTTGCTGCTGTTTCCTCTTATCTAGAAAACACTTCAAACTATCGCCAATGCCTCTCACCAGGCTGGCCCTACTCATCCTTCAGGGCTTAGCTTACATGCCACCTCCTCCAGGGAGCCTCCCTGACCCCCGAGACTGAGAGGGATGGAACCAGGAGCCCACTGAAGGACTAAACTCAGGGGAGAAGGAAGTGGAGGAAGAGGACCCCAGAGGATGAGGGGATGACATTCAGACAGACCCCAGCACACCAAGAGCAGAGCAGGAGGCCCGGAACTCACACTTGCAGCCTGGCTCTTCTCAGTAAAGAAAAGGCAGGAGCCCTCTGTCCAGAGTGGCAGGGTCAGAATGGTCCCCCAGTCTCAAGAAGGGGGAGCAGTCACAGAGCCAAAGGAAAGTGTGTTTTGGGGGGGTTCCCTACAGGTGCCCAAAGATGTAAGAACAGACTTGGGGGAAGAGGAAACTGACATAGGCATCACACCTATGGGGCCCATTAGAATTCCTAGGGGGGAGTGAGACTCTCTCTGAACCTCAGTTTCCCAGTCTATAAAATGGGGCAAATAACTCATGCCTGACTACTCCACAGGAATGCTATGACAGTCAAGTGGGACAAACAAAGGGCTTCATATACAAACCTTATAACGGCCCTAAAACATGAAGAGTAGAACTATTTTTGCCCCTTGGTGTGATGCATAAATATTGGGGTATACTTTTAACAGATCCTTCAGGCTTACTTTTAACAGCATTTTGGAAATTTGAAAAAAGTTTACATCATAAACTGGGGGCTAGAAATGGCTTTTTATTTGATTCTCTTATGCATCCACCTATGATAGATTATACTCCAAAAGGAAATAATATGTAATAAATTACAATCTACCAGTACCAGATGAAATAAAATAATTGGGTTATAAGAAGCTAGTCCATGATACAAAGGCTACATGTCAATATTGTCATACTAGATAACTAGAAGTGAGACTCTTAAAAAGATGGCATGTAGAATAACCTGTCTCTCTCTCTCTCTGTGTTCTGGTCTTGGCCTTGTGACTTACTTTGACCAATAGGACATTAGCAATCATGGCATAAGCAGAGTCTTAAAAAGTGACTGCTCAGGGAGGGATTGCTCCCTTGCTGCACTTGGAGCCCAGTGACCACCATGTGGACAGGCTGGGCTAGCATACTGGAAGATGAGGGATCACTTGGGGAGAGACCTCAGTCATCACAGCCATCTCAGATGAAACCAGCCCCAGCCAGCATACCAGCTGATTGCAGACACATAAGTAAGCCCAGCCAAGATCAGCCAAGCCCAGCATAGACCAGAAGAACCATCCAGCTGAGCCCAGGCCAATAGCTGACCTACAGAAATGTTACTCTGATAAGTAGTTGTTTATTTAAGCCACTAAATTTGGGGCAGTTTGACATGCAGCAAAAGTTAACTATATATTGTGGTATCCTAGAATGAGTCAGGAGAATGGGGCCCTGCTCTAACTCATTGTGTGACCTTTGGCAAGTCACTACACTTTTCTGGTCTCTAGTTTCTTGCACTAAAAATGAAGAGAGTCAATTAAATGATCATTGAAGTTCCCTTCTAGGTTTGTCTCATTCAGTGTTTCTAAATTTTAGTAACAAATGCTCATGAATGTGGTAAAATTGTATGAACCAACTGAGACATAGCATAGTGTCTGGAGGGGTTTTGCCTCAAGGCCACACTCTGAGATTCAGCTACCTAACAGATGAGCACAAATATAAAATGCTTCGTCCATTTTCTAATGATCTTGTTGGATTTTAGACTAAAATATGAAGTTGGAAAAAGCTGACTAGAAGAAACTGTAACTGATCCTGGCATGTGAAGAAAGGAAATTACTATTAACACTGAAATCCAGAAAGAGCTTTCTGCTGGGATGTGAAGCCTTTAGAAAGTGCAAGAGCAGAGTTGGGACCAGGCTTTCTGGAAAAGAAAGCCCCCAGATTTCGACAAGAAGAAAAGCTTTGGGGAACCTCAAGAATTTGCTGAACCTTCAAATTCATACTTTTACCTATCTGGAAACTGACCCAACAATTTTTTTTCAAAAGTTATCTAGAAGAAAAATTGATACATGAACAATATGTATGTGTTTTCTTAAATGATCGTAATGGACATCTAAATGCTCTCTGAACAAAACTGATATTTCATAACGTTGTATCTCTGGAACTGAAGCTGAAAATGTAAAGAATGTACATTAGCCAAGAGGGATTTCACTTTTCTAATTCAGAATCAGTGCTAAGGAGGACCCAGAGACTGATGTTGCTGCTGCATCTGAGAGTGAGCTTGTTAGGGGTGGGGGT
This sequence comes from Cheirogaleus medius, assembly GCA_008086735.1. Lineage (NCBI taxonomy): Eukaryota > Metazoa > Chordata > Mammalia > Primates > Cheirogaleidae > Cheirogaleus > Cheirogaleus medius. The sequence continues at coordinate 3,774,169 of VBSM01003143.1, forward strand.
TGGGGGAGAGAATGAGTAATTTTCCAGAAAAGAGTCATTAACACAAAAGAGTCCTTTCACAAACTTGGGGTATAAACCCCTGTGTTACTGCCTGATAGCACAAAAGCCCACAGAATCCGCTCATTCTGTCTTCTAGGTATATAATTTTTATATAAAGTAAACTTGGGTATATCTTTAAATCAAATGTAAAATTTACATTAATTTTCCAATAAAACATCAAAGAAATTTCCTCCTTCCAGCATGTGTCTTCAGGGGTACCTGGCTACTCTCCTCAGTCATGAAGGCTACTTATATGGCCAACATTAGAAGCCCAGTATTAAGCAATCTCCAGGTGCTAAAATATCCCCAAGTTAAGCCACTTTAAGTGACATTTTCCTGAGTTAAAAAAAATTATAAGAAGCAATGCACTTCCTCTGTCAGATGGTTTGGGGCTAAAATATTGGTTCTTTATATACACCTTCCTGGGCCTGAGAAGCAAATCTCTTAGAGACAGGCTGGAAGCCCCTAAACCCATGCAAAGAACTTGTTAACAATACACACACACACACACACACACACACACACACACACCACCCTCCCAGGTTGGAGCAGAGGGGGATCTTTCAGTGGAGGTGACAAATAGCAGCATTCCCTTCTCCCAGAGCACTGCTTAGCCTGAGCCCCTAACACAGACCGCACCTCGCCCTTACACACTGAGCCCAGAGTAAAAGTTCTTCTCTGTAAAACTCTTGCCCTCACCTCTCCTTTAACTTCCCCTGCAGAGCAGCAACCTAGTTCATACATTCATCTTACTAAACACGCATAGAACAACCCTGACAGAATTTCAACCAATCAGCACAATGCTTGCCGCCAAAGTATAGGAGTCTGATCTGAAGGAGCTCAGATCACTCACAATGGAATGATTTGATGAGCTGAGACCATGCTAGAAGGATCCCCTCTTCCTAGTTCTTTAGTGTGTTTATTTGTTCAGTAAACATTTTATCAAGTCCTGACTCTGGGCCAGTTCTGTTCTGGGCCCCTGTGGATCCGGGATCGCTCTTGTGAGCTGATATCCAACGAGGGAAACAATATTAACCAAGGAAGTATACAGATATTTGTATATAGGGAGGCAACACACTCTTGAGTACTTATTAGCCAAGTGTCCACATTCATGAGGTTTCATAGGGAAACAAAATTTATCATGATAATTTCAAAAATATTCAGTGAACCAACCACGTGTAAGATCAATTTCCACTCAAGCAACATACATCACGTCAGCGTGTCTCACAGCCCAAACAGTTGTCATCATTTTTGATTCATCTCTCCTAGTTTTTTGGTGATCTGACAGCATGATGCAATTGCAATGCAAACAAATTGCATAAAGAAATTGAAGACTTTCCCGAAGCTGTAGGATTTTATGAAGTCTATGAGAATGATGCTAGAGAACAGCTTAAACCTCAGGCCAAGCAATGATAGATGAGGCTCTGACAGTTAGATCAGGTAACAACAGAAAGGGAGGGATTTGCCCGGGATGATAAATTGATAGTCAAAACCGAATGGCTGGACCATCAAGTGATTAAGGGAAGCCCTTAGGAAAACTCATAAAGACTCAGACTCTTTTTGCAATAAATAGCTTTATGTTTGTGTTGCAAAGACTTTTTTTAAAAAAAAATCATGAAACAAGGGAAGACATCTCATGCTACCATCCTGTTTTGTAATAAAAAATATATTCCTTGAAATTATCAACAACTGATTCATCCTTTGTCCATTCTAAACTTCAATATGTGGTTTGAATTAGAATCTTAAATTGGGTAAGTATAAGATAAAAATAAATTTATTTTCATAGTTTCCAGTCTCCATTTTCAAAAGAGTAGGAATCGAATTTTCTTTAAATCCCATTTTCCATGAAATACTGGCTCCCATGCTAAGTGGGCTTGGTTTAAGGTGCCTTTCCAGGTAAGATTACCCATGGATGACAAAGCCTCCTGTCATCTCACTGATGTGTCTGCCATTGAGGAGAGTCCAGAGGGCTGAGAGACCCCCAAGGAGGACTTAGCTAGTCCAGGGAAGTGACATCAGAGCTGAGACTGGGGGTGGAGACATGCCCAGGAGTAGATGTGGAGGGAGGCGGTTGGCACAAGGAACTGAAGGAAACCCAGCACGGCTGGAGGCAAGAGGAAGGGGGGCTGGAGGTGAGTCTGCAAATATAGGCAGGGCCCAGGATGCTGCCCCTCATCATACAAGCTAGGGGCAGCCATTCCAGGGTTTTGAGCAGAAAGGTGACAATTTGTGACTTAAAGAAACTCTTGTGGGTACCACGTGGCAGGTACTGTCTTATTTCTTGTCATTTGGAAAAGCTTCTCTTATTATCATAAGACATAAGACATTTTATTCCTTCCTAGAACCAAAACTCTGTGCAAAACTCCTGGGCCTGATTCAGACTCCCCAACTGTGGGGTCTCACTTAGGGACGCTACTTCACTGCATTAGAAGACAATGCTGAGGAAGCCCACCGAGATCGTAGGGCCCAGCTGGCGTTGTGAGGCTGAGAGTCTTGGCTCCAAAACTGCCACTTCCAACCTTGATGAACTGACAGGGACTGGATTTACCCTCTCACCTTAAACAAGCAAAAGCAGTTTCAGACTATGAATAACTGCAGCATGGGGCAGTGCGCGCTCTGGAAGAAGGACAGTAGATGAAGCGAGCCCTGTGATTGCCCAGCTTGCTGCCTGGAGAGCGTTTCCAACAACAGCACAGAGTGGGGAAACCCAAGCAGGCCCAGCATCTCCTCGAGCTGAAGAGACACACTGAAGGGCTTGGGAGGCCAAGGAGGCCAGACTCTGAAGGGTAGGGTACCTGTGAGGAGAGGGCGGCACCAGACGGAGAGTGGCACAGATCTGCTTCACTTCACTCTTCAGCTGAGTACTGATGAGTGTGAGCATGTGAGAAAACCATGCAAGAAAAGGGGGAGAAAAAACCAACCCCAGAAAGGGCTGGAGAGAACAATCACCAGGGTTCACACATGGCTAGGAACAGTCTGTGTTCCCATCCGGTAGAGTGGCACAACCTCCTAAGACATTGGCCCCCAAGTAGGGCATTCAAAAGGGTATCATTATCCCTGGGCTAAAGGCTGCTCTGGTCTCTCCTAACAAAGCTTGAAAACAAGCTCCAAAAGCAGCAAATAGTTTCTAAATGATTTGTCTATGTCCCGGAACAAGCTCAAGAATATTTAAAGGAATATAAAAATATCAAGCACCCAGCAAGGTAAAATTCACAATGTCTGGCATCCAACAAAAATTATTAAGCAGGCAAAGCAGCAGGAAAATTCAACTGATAATGGGGAGGAAAGTCAATCAATGATGCAGATGATAGAATGAGTAGATGAGAGTCCCAGATCAGTCATCAGTAGACTTCTACAATCATCATCACTGTAAGGAGAGCCACAGAGAAAAGAGGTCTGACAATGGCCACCATATCAAAGTCACTAGAACATCGAGAGTAAGAATGAGTCTTAACATTGCCACAGAGCAGCCTCATTCAACATGGTTCTTGTCTCCCCCCAGGGCTCTGGAGCCCAGAGACAGTTTTCTCAACAGAGGTCGATGCTTCCATTACAACTTCTAGACTCTAAGAGCAGAAGTCGTTTCAGTTAGTCAGTAGTTTGAAACAAGGCCCTTCCTTGAGGGACAAGGAAGGCATGAGTGATTTTGAGCAAAGTCTGTAAGAAAATCAACCTGTTCAGCAGCCTTTCAAAAATATTATTCAATCAAGTAAATTATCAGGCACGAAATCAGCATTACTCTTTGTTAGAAAGATAGCACATTCTGGGTGAGCAACTTTCTCATTCAAACCTCTGCTTCACTATCTATTATCTATTCTGCCATCCATATCTTCTGTTTAAATCACAAGGAAAAATTAAGTTATTTGAGAGACAAGCATTCTATGATAACTGAAGAATATTCTCTATGGTAGTGATTATATTATTGCCAAGCTGTGTTAACATGTAAATGCTTTTCTGAAGTCAAGTGTAAGAACACAACACTGGGAGCCAGTGATTTAAAAAATGGAAAAATCTTGTTACATATTCAAAATGACTAGTCTTGGGAATAACCTTTCCCAGAACAGGAGCACAGCTAATTTTTAACATCCTCTGACTATAAAGTGGAAGCCCAAATCTTCAGCCTTGACTTTACCTAGTGATTTTATTCCTCTTACTTTCTTAATTCGATTTTTGTATAACAAAGGAATGCGTGCTTGCTATAACAAGTAAATTTATCCAAAGACAAATAAGGAAAATTTAATAATCCTCCAACCCCCCCCAACAACCCATATTAGCGAGCTGGAGAGCACCCTCCATGTGCACCCAAACACCAGTCAGACCACTGATACACATACACAAGCCTTTGGTTTGGTTTGATTTGGTCTTTGCTAAAATGGGATCATATGATAAATGTTACTCTAGTGTTTACTTTTGACATTTAACATGTCGTAGACCGCTGTATATCAACACTCTAATTTATTCATCCGATCTTATTTTAATAGACTTCTAGGTTGTTTTCAATTTTTTAATTATTACAAATAACACTAGAGAAACATCTTTATATGTATGCCCAGGGACAGGAAATCCAGAGGTCAGACTGCTGTAGATTCAATTTTTCAAGGAGCATTTCAGGCTCAAAGATATATGCATATTTATTCCTAATAGCTGTTGTCTGATTATTTTCTTCAAAAAAAAAAAATAATAAAGTTTGCAACAACACAATGCACCAGAAACAAATGAAGGTGCCTGGATCCTTTCAACTTATGCTCTGGAAACTTGGGAAAGTTACTCAACCTCTCTGAGCCTAAAAATGAAAATAATAATATATACATGTGAGTGGTACATGGTGGGCACTTAATATATGGAAACTGTTGACGGTATTATTTATTGTTTTTAGCATCATCATATTTAATCTACTATCTATCTCTGAAATTAGTCAAGTGACGGTTTTAAATTACAAGCAATGCCATGTCGAGGTAAAATAAACTGCATTTATTTGGGGCATCCAGAAAAAATAGAACTACAAGCAAAATGGTCTTTATAATGCTACAAAAAATACTATTGTTTTGAAGCCTTATATTAGAACAGTTCTGTTATGAGTTATTTATATTCTTGGGCTATTGTTCCACATCTTAACGCCTTCTTGGATTTTTCTTATTTTTTTGCCATCTATCCTTTAGAAAAGGACCTTGAAACGGTTTCTTGAGGGAATGAATTAATGGTTGAGATGACGGTCAGTGACTGGCAATAGCAACTTAAACTGTACAAAGCAGTGTGTTTTCTAGTTATTTTTTACTGGTGAAGACCCAAGAACCCAGTGAAACCATGGAGCCTTTGAGGCAGGGTGTTGGGGTGGAATAAGCACAGATCCTGACAGCAGCAGCAAGACCTGGCCTGAGTCCCAGTCCTATAAAGTGTGACCTCAGAACATGATTTCACTTTTCAGAGCCTCAGTTTCCTCATCTGTAAACTGGGGACGATAACATCTTTCCCAACACTGTAGATCTGAGTGTCTTAATGGAACATTCCCTAAGGAAACCATCCACAGGGGAGGTTGATGTGGCCAATGGCCAATGGCCAAGCTTCAGGAAAGTGGAGGAAAGACCCCTGGGCAGCAGTCCAGCCTCGGTGGGGAGCACCAGGGCTGTCTTTGCACCCTAGCAGAGGTGTCCCCAGGAAAAGCTGCAATAGGGATGACCTGTGTTCTCTCTGTCAGCATCTCCAGCTTTGTTTCCGGCCTTCTGTTTTCCCAAATGCAAATGTGGAAGAGGACAGGGAGAGAAAGCACGAGACCAAACACGCACTGTAAGTATCCTGTTCATCTGGTTGGTATGGAGCCAAGCAGGCCTGATTGGGGTCACTAGCAGAGCCCGGGAAACACAATGAAGGCTCTGCTTCCTGGATGGTCCTCCCCCTAACTCCAGCCTCACGGGGGATCCCAGGCTGTGGCCAGCCAGCTCTGAAGAGCAGCCATTCCTGAGAGCTTGGGCTCCCCTGTCCCTACAGCTTCCCAGCAGGTGACCTGGAAGCGTAGCCCCGAGCTGTAAAACCCAATATCCTGAAAGGGGCCATGGCAAGTCATTTATGAGCATCCTCCCCTCTTTCCCACCCAGGCCTCCAGTGCAGTGCACCGTCAGGCCTCGTGAAGCCAAGAGCCGTCCCTTTGCTTATGTCCCTGTTGTAGTTGCAGAGAAAACAGGAAACCTGGGTTTTTGTTTCTACACAACAGCCTCAGCCATTTTCTCATGTTTTTATGGTGCCTGGAATGGCCATGGGTATCGTGTAAGTGGAAGCGGCCACCAAGAGGAGAGAGAGGAATAATCTCTGTCTCTCTCGGAGAGCCAGTCCTTCCCCGCTCGCTCACCGGGGACTACTCATGGTCCCCGGCCGGAGGCGCACGCTCTGAGAGCGCAGAGAATCTGTGACTCTGTCTGTTTCAGCCCAGGCTCCATCACTCTCAGCCCACAGGGCAGACAGAATTCTGCCATTAGCTAATAATAGCATTACCAGCTCCGAAGCAGGAAAAAAAAAAGTCTCTAATACTTCGTCTTAGCAGCTGATAATGTAAAACAGGGTGGCATTTGGAGGCCTAGGACGATGCCAGTCTCCGGGGAAAGAAAGGTGTTAACTTCTAATAGCTTTTCAGTAATAGCCAAGCATCTGCAGTCCCCTATAAAAAAGGGGGTTTTTAAAAATTAATAGAGCTGAATGTGCTTCACACTGAGGAGAATGCCAGATTAATAAGTGCATTAAGGGCCGCTTTGGATTGGAAATAATTATGGATGATGACAAGGAGCAGAGGGCCACGGGTGGCACTCACAGGAACGCATTTTAAAAAGCAGTTTAAAGAGCCTTCAGATGTTGGTATTATCCTGCGTGACCAAATTAAGAGCAAATGAGAAAAGTTTATCTGGCATTTTGGAGTATTGAAAGGACTTAGTGTTATAAATTATACAGTATGAGGATAGGAAATGGTGAGTAAATTCATGTTAAATATTATTGGCAGTTTAAATAGCAACTGCTTTATAAAGCATTAAATATTTTAATTTCGAATTAAAAGTACAAATCACAACATCCCCCAATTGCCAAAAAAATTCAAAGATTGCTTCCATTATTTATTTGCCAGCACAATAATTAGAAGTTGCCTCGATCAGAAATTTATCTCTATCATGTCCAATTTGCACTATCAATGTGGCATAAAGTGTGGTTGGTCTGTGCTTTGGAATTGGTTTAGAACGCTTCAGACAGGAAATGTCAAAATGCTCCTCCAATATCTTAATTGGTCTTAGAGAAGCATGTTGTAGTCACAGCCTGGACTGGGGTTTATCAATATTTCATCCAGCCTCGCTTCGGGCCTTCCTTTCTGACGGTGCTTTATGCAGTGAGAGGTGGTCAGAGATGGAAACCCAGGGCTTTCTGGGTCAGGACCAGGCATGCCCAAGCAATTGCCAGGTCCGTGGTGAGGGGCAGTTTCTCATGCCCATGGAGGCAAACTCCCGACAGTCCCAAAACTGTAACCCATGGACACTCTCATCTCTGCTGGTGGGTGGGTTAATTGTCATTCTTTTCTAGAAGTCAATTTGGCAACATTTAATAAACACCTTCAAAAGATACACACCTAACAATTCAATTTTTAATAGTTTATCCTAATCAGATAAGAGCATAAAGATGTAGGTCAAATGATGTTCATTACTTCATTATTAATAACAAAAATAAATATTAAGTAACCTAAATTCCAAATAATAGGGAATGGTTTTAACAAAGTACAGCATGTCCATAAAATGAAATATAATGTAATTATTTTAAAATTATGTTATAGATTCCTGGTTTCTACTCACAGATGGAAAGAACTGGAAAAGGCATCATTCCCATCCTTACAAGAAGAAAGAAACCAGAGAAGTTACAAGATTACATTTCTTGAACCCACCAGAGAGCTGAGGTCTTAGGACAGCCAACTAAGCAAAAATCTGGACACAGACAGGTGCCTGAAGGTAGAAACAAGATATGAGCACTTAATTAACTGGGGCAGACACAGTCAGACACTTAAAGAGGAGAGAGAATGAAGCCAAAGAAATGTATGAAGAAACAAAGGCCAAGAACTTCCAAAATTAATGACAGACACCAAACCACAGATCCAAAAGGTCAAAGAATACCAAGCAAGATAAATACAAAATAAAAATAAAACAACAAAAAAACCCAAACTACCTAAGTATATGGGGGAGGGGAAAGTCAAAGAGAAAATCCTAAAGACAGCTAGAGGAAAAAGACTTCCTACATACAGAGAAAAAAGGTAATAATTATAGTAGACTACTCATCAACACATCAGAAACCATGTAAGTCAGAAAATAATGAAGTAACATCTTCAAAGTATTGAAAAAAAAAATTGCCAATCCAGAATTTTATAACTAGCATAAAAATATCTTAAATGAAAGGGAAAAAAAGACACTGTCAAACAGAAACTGAAAGAACGTATTGCCAGAAGACATACACTGGAAGAAATGTTAAAGGAAGTTCTTCAGGTAGAAGAAATATGATATCAGACAGAAACTTGGAGCTAAACAAAGAAATGAAGAGCACTAAAAGTGCAAAAGAGAAGATAAAATAAAAAATTTTTTCTTACTTTTAATTGTTCTAAAAGATAATTGATAATCTAAAGTGAAAATACTAGCAACATATCATGTTGCTAGTATTAGATATGTTGCTAGTATTACAGCATGAAAAAGTAAAATATATAACAAATGTAGCACTATGGATTGGAAAGAGAAATTAGGAATGTTGTTGTGAGGTCCTTATGCTATACATAAAATGATATAATATTATTTGAAGGTAGATTCTGATTAAAGATATATATTTATAAACCTTAGGACACCAACTAAAACCATCTTAAGATGATATAAATAATAAGTCGATAGGTAAGAACATTGAAATAATTTAAAAATTCTCAAGTAACCTAAAGAAAGCAGTAAAAGAGAATAAAAGGCAAAAGAAACAGAAATCAGCTAACAAGATGATAGACTTTAATTCAAAAATATCAATAATCATATTAAATGTGAATGTTCCATACACAAATTTAAAAATATATTTTTTACAAAAGCAAAACCCAACTATATGCTATTTACAAGTAACTCACTTTAACTACGAATACATGAATGTTTTAAAAAAACAAAGGATAGAAAGAGATATGTCATACAAACACTAATCAAAATAAGCCAGAGCCCCTATGTTAATATCATACAAAGTGAACTTCAGAACAAAGACTATTATAACACATAAAAAGGAATATTGAATAATGATAAAGAAGTCAATTCTCTAAGAAAACATAACTATCCTAAACAAGTATACACCTAAAAACAAAGCCTCAAAATGCAAGAAGCAAAAAATAAACAGTACTGAAAAGAGAAATAGATAAATCTCTAAAATTTTACTTGTAAACATCAACATTCCTTTCTCAGTAATTAATGGAAAAGTAATCATAAAATTATAAGGCTATATAAGGCCTGGACTACACTATCTATGAAATTGACATAATTGACAATAAGAGAATGAATAGTCCAGCCAAAAATAACAGAATACAATGTTTTAAAGGCATATACCACCTTAAGTGCACATGCACCAAGACAGACCATATTCTGGGCCATTAAACTTTCAACAAATTTTTTTAAATGCAAATCATACAAATTGTGTTCTCAGACCATGGCAGAATTAAGCCTGAAATCAAACACAGAGAGATATCCTGAAAAACACCCAGATATTTGGAAATTAAACAACACGCTTCTAAATAATCCATAAGTCAAAGAGGAAATAAATTTTAATGGAAAATAAAAATTATTTTATACTGTAAGAAAATGAAAATGTAACATAACAAAATGTGTGGGATGCAGCTAACACAGTGTTTAGAGAGAACTTTATAGCACAATGAGCCTGGAACATCTCCAGGTGCCAGAAAGTAAGGAAGTGCTCCAGACAAGATGGGAGAGCATGTTGCACAGGCAGAGCCTCCAACCTGTAAAAGCTCCCCAAGGTCAAAGCTGGGACAACCTGGGCAACAAAATAAATGAAGGAAGCATTAGATTTTAACCATAGAATAAAGATCTATGAGACCATACTAATATTAATTAATTAATTAATAAGAAGGATTGCTCTTCAGACAGAATAATTCCAATTAATATGTATAAAGGAATGAAGAATACAGAAAACCACTATTCAAACACCACAATAATAATTGTGGCAAGCAAGCTCCACTCATGGATGCTAAAATCAGCAGGCTAATGTTTGAGCAGGAACAGGGTATTTGCATACTCTCAAAGTATCTCCTCCAAGATATTTATTAATTACAAAGGGAAAAATAATCACTCGACATTGGAGAAACCCAATAGACATCACTTTGACCAAGTGATCAAGGTTAACATTCTAGTAAAAAGACATATCAATATCACATAACTCCTGACTTACAATATACTGAGAAGGACCATTGTGTGGTATCTTTAGCAAAAATGCATAACCTCAATCTAGTCATAAAAGAAAACATTAGACAGAAGTGACATTCTACAAAATAACTGACTCTTCAAAAGTGTCAAAGTCATAAAAGACAGGAAAGGCTGGAGAATTGTCATACATGGAGACTCATGAGAAATGACAACTTTAGGTAACGTGGGGATCCTGGATTAGATCCTGGAACAAAAAAGGGCGTTTGTACAAAAGACTGGAAATGTCCAAACAAGGTCTGTGGTTCAGTGAATTTTAATTTTCTAGTTTTGATCATTGTACTACAGTTATGCAAAATGTTAACATTAGGAGAAGCTTGGAGAAGTACAGGAGAAGCTCTCTGTACTGTTTTTGCAACTTTTTCAGTAAATCTAAAAGTATTTTCCCCAAAAGCCTAAAAATTATGTACATAAAAATGTATATTTATGGACATGAAATATCCTCACTATATACCAAGATAAAAAAGCAAATCACAAAAATAGGCATGTGTAATATGCTTGTTTAGTTATCAAAACAAGTATATATACATATACATTTATGGTACAAATGTGTGTATATACACATATACATAATTTTCTACACTATTATAGCTTTTATGTATATATTAATATCATGTCATATCATTTTATATTCTACCCAAAGTATAAAATGATACCAAAGTGTTCCTAGTAGTTTTCTCAGTGTGAGTGGCATCATAGATGGGGTTATTTTTTTTGCCATTAACATGTTTTATTGTGTATTTTTTAACTTTTGCCATTTCATTTTTACCAATTAATCCAAGGATGGAGCTGAGTTGGGGAACCAGGAAAACATCCAGGATTGAGCCCCAACAGTGTGGTCATGAGATTATGTGATCACTGTCTTCTCCAAACCCAGTGTGTATTTTTTAATGCCAGGGCATCTCTCAAATGATGATGCCCTCTCTCCTCCTTCTTTGATTTCTGTCTCCTAGTAGGTATCCAATCTCTACCAATGGGGATTCTGAGTTTTTCTGTTTCCACCAATGTGCCCTCCACCAAGAACCCCAAAGTCCTCTTCAAAGTACACAGGAGAAGTACAAAGAGATGGCTACTAAACCCTGGGCTTCCTCAGCCCAGAGACCTTTCCAGAGCCAATAGAAGCAGCACCATGTGGCACTAGTTCAGGCACTCCCTTTATTGATAGAATAGGGGTGTTGAAATATAAATGTTATGTGTATGTGTGTATGTTCAGACCCCAAAAGAAAATTGAGTCCTTCATTCAAAACTTTCTACAGTCTTAATGCTCATCTCCAAGGAAGAAGTGAGTTTTGCCAGAGATTGACAGTCATTTATTTTAACCGCTCTCTTTGGAAAGTGATTCTACCTGCTCAAATTTACAAGAAATTTAATTTTGGGCCCACTATTCTAAGATTTCACAAAAGGAAGCAGATGGCAGAGGCTGAGGTAGGGCTTCCCAGGAGCAGAGGGAGTCAGAAAAGAGGCCAACACCACGATTAGAGCGACTCTCTCATTACATGACTCCAAGCACAGTGGACGTAGGCGCTGGCCCCTTGGAATTTCAAATCCAACTTCTCAGAGATTTATTTTTCTTTTGAAACAATTTCTGGCAGCTTTTGATCTTCTAAACTGAAAAAAAAAATCAAAGAAATCTGTTTCTCTGGAGTATTAATAGCAAAGGAATTTCTGGATGCTGCAAAGTAGGAAAGGAACATAATAGCATCTCAGTTTTATTCATCTTCAAAGCAAACTAAATATAGTTTTTTTAAAAAAATAAATGCAGGCTACCCTACAGATTTTTGAAAGGATGGAATAAACCTCTTTACACAAGAAAAGATGACATGAAATTTATCTTGAAGGACATTCACTGGGCTCTTGTCTGTTTAATACCTACAAGTGGGCTGTCAGAAGGGATCATATTTTACATCAGAAGTAAAATTATCTAATCATTCAGGGTAACTCACAAGCTCTACCATTTTCATCAATATTGAGCATTGCCTCCCTTACCCTGCTGGGGTAGCAATACCACATGGCCCCCAAAGCACAAGGATGTACAGACTTCAGACTTTTCTGATGAGCAGATACACAGCCAGTGTGCATGAAAAACAGAGCAGCAACACCACGTTCCCATGACCCAAACTCAGTCTTTACTGCCCCTATTGGTAGTAAGCATGGCAGATGGCAAGGCACATGTGTGTGCAGATGAGGATGCCTGGGGAGTGTCTTCATGTGTCATTTGAAAAATTAGTTCTCAAGGTACAGCTTTGAGTTAGATGCTTCTCTAGGCACTAGAGATATAACAGCACCTACAAACAAACACCCAAGCTAATTTCTGACTGTGCCGCGTATGGTGAAAGAAATAAACGAGAAATACAATGGAGAGTTTCAGGAGGTAAGTGAAAATTTAGAGAGGATCTGTCTAGGGAAGAGACTCTAGGCTGAGAGCAAAAAGATGAAGTGCCAGTCCTTCAGCAAGGGAGAAGGCTGCTCCAGACAAGGGAACAGTAGGCGCAAAGGAACTGAGGCCTTAGAGCAGTCCCTCTCATGCGCCCTCTGCACTTACCCATCCAGTTCACAGCTATGGTGCTCTACTGCAAGCACCCCAGACTCTCTGCCTGGGGGTGCTCTCATGAAGTGCCTTAAACAGGCCAGAAGTGCTGGGAAGTTAATGCCCCTGGAAGCAGCCCTCAGCCAATGCCCAGTGGGAATTGGTGCACAAACACCCCAGCTTCCTCACCTCTGGAGTGGGACCATCAGAGAGGCATGTTCCATACTGTCTCCCAGAGGTCTACATCGGGGCCAACCTCCATTCACCACAGTAATCACCTGTTCTAGTGAGACACACCCGGGCATCTGGCTTCCTTTCCTGTGCTGTCTTCCTTCCCCACTCCATCACTGCTGTTCTCTATGGTCACCTCCAGATCAACTGCTTGCATTAGAACTAATGATCGCAGAGGCTGCTCCCAGGGACCCAGGCTGACATAGACTGGAAAGGACCTGGTTGGTGAGTGGGGGGAAGATTGGCATGCAAGGACTCCAGAGAGAAAAAGAGGGGCCAGACCAAGCAGGACCCTGAAGTCCATAGATGTCTGTAGAGGGAGTTTGTCTCTCCAATTGTGTAACAGTGGCACCTGTCTTCCCCAGCCAAATGACAAACTATTTTCAGTCAAGGACTGGCCTTGAACTGATTCTGTATCCCTACAAAATGCCTTCTCTCTCTTCTCCTCCCCAACCCCCACCACCACCCATCTAATCATTGAGCTCAGAGGATTTAGAGACCACGGAGTCCAGAGTCAACTCCACGGGGTCAGGAACATTGTTCTGCAAACAGGTGTAACCTCATCACCTACAACACTGTCTGGCACATAGTATGTGTCCAATAAATATTCGTTGGCTAAATGAATCCTATAAATAAAAAAACAGGAGTCAGAGAAGGCAGATGACTTAGATGTAAAAGCAGTGTTAAGAGGAAAGTTCACAGCATTAAATGCCTACATCAAAAAGACACAAAGATCACAAATTAACAACCTAATGTCACACCTCAAGGTACTAGAAAAAGAAGAATAAACTAAACCCAAATCTAGCAGAAGAAAAGAAATAGCAAAGATCAGAGCAGAACTAAATGAAATGGAAACCAAAAAAAAAAACAAAACTAATAATACAAAGTATCAATAAGACAAAAAGTTGTTTCTTTGAAAAGATAAACAAAATCAATAGACCACTAGCTAGATTATCCAGAAATAGAAGAGAAACGATTCAAGTAAGCTCAATCAGAAATGGTAAAGGAGACATTATAACTGATACCACAGAAATACAAAATATCATGTGAGACTACTATGAAAACCTCTACCCACACAAACTAGAAAACCTAGAGGAAATGGATAAATTTTTGGAAACACACAACCTCACAGGCTTGAATCAGGAAGAAACAGAAATGCCAAACAGAACCAATAACAATTAGCAAGCTTGAAACAGTAATAATAAAAAAATCTCCCAACGAAAAAAAGCCCAGGACCAGAAATATTCACAGTTGATTCTACCAGACCTACAAAAAAGAACTTGCACCTATCCAACTGAAACTGTTCCATAACTTTGAGAAGGAGAGAATCCTCCCTAACTCATTCTACGAAGCAAGTATCACCTGGATACCAAAGACAAGAAAGGACACAGCAACAACTAAAAAGAAAACTACAGACCAATATCCCTCATGAACATAGATGCAAAAATCCTCAACAAAATACTACCAAACCAGATCCAACGGCACATAAAAGATAATTCACCGTGATCAAAAGGGTTTCATTGCAGAGATACAAGGATGATCCAATACATGCAAGTCAATAAATGCGATTCCCCAAATAAACAGAATTAAAAATAAAACCATATGATCATCTCAATAGATGCAGAAAAAGCATTCAGTAAAGTCTCTTCATGATAAAAACCCTCAACCAACTAGGTATGCATCTCAAAATAATAAAAGCCATATATGACAACCCTACAGCCAACATCATACAGAATGGGGAAAAGTTGAAAGTGTTCCCCCTAAGAATTGGAACAAGACAAGGATGCCTACTGTCATCACTTCTATTCAACATAGTACTAGAAGTCCCAGCCAGAGCAGTCAGGGAAGAGAAAGAAATAAAGGGCATGTAAAACAGAAATGAAGAGGTCAAACTATCCTTGTTTGCTGATAATATGATCTTATATCTAGAAAATCCTAACGACTCCTCCAGAAGACTCCTAGAATTGATAAATAAATTCAGTAAATTCTCAGGTTACAAAATTAATGTACACAAATCAGTAGCATTTCTATATACTAATAACAGGATGAGAGTCAAATCAAGAACTCAATACCGTTTACAATAGCTGCAAACAAAATAAAATACCTAGGGATATACTTAACCAAGGAGGTGAAAGATCTCTACAAGGAGAACTACAAAACACTGATTAAAGAAATCATAGAGGGACGGGCATAGTGGCTCACACCTGTAATCCTAGCACTCTGGGAGGCCGAGGCGGGTGGATCCTTTGAGCTCAGGAGTTTGAGATCAGCCTGAACAAGAGCGAGACCCCACCTCTACTAAAAAAATAGAAAGAAATTAGCTAGACAACTACAAATATATATATATATATAAATTAGCTGGGCATGGTGGGGCATGCCTGTAGTCCCAGCTGCCCGGGAGGCTGAGGCAGGAGGATCACTTGAGCCCAGGAGTTTGAGGTTGCTGTGAGCTAGGCTGACGCCATGGCTCTCTAGCCCAGCAACAGAGTGAGACTCTGTCTTAAAAAAAAAAAAAAAAAAGAGAAATCATAGAGGATACAAACAAATGGAAAAACATCTCATGCTCATGGATTGGAAGAATACACATTGTTAAAATGTCCATACTACCAAAAGTGATTTACAGATTCAATGAAATTCCCATCAAAATACTTAAATCATTGTTCATAGATCTAGAAAAAACAATCCTAAACTTCATATGGAACCAAAAAGAGACTGAATAGCCAAAGCAATCCTAAGGAAAAAAAAAAATCTGAAGGCATCATTTTACTTGTCTTCAAATTATACTACAAGGCTATAGTAACTAAAACAGCATGTTACTGGTATAAAGGTAGAGACATAGGCCAATGGAACAGATTAGAGAACCTAGAAATAAAGCCATATAGCTACAACTAACTTATTTCCAACAAAGCAGACAAAAACATACACTGGGGAAAGGACACTCTATTCAATAAATGGTGCTGGGAACATTGGAGATAGCCACATGCAGAAGAATGAAACTGGATCTCTCTCTTTTACCATACACAAAAGTTAACTCAAGATGGGTTAAAGTCCTAAATGTAAGACTTGGAACCATCAAAATTTTAGAAGAAAATGTAGGAAAAATTCTGGACATTGGCCTAGGCAAATAATTTATGACTAAGACCCCAAAAGCAGCAACAAAAACAAATAAATGGGACTTAATCCAGCTAAAATGTTTCTGTGCAGCAAAGGAAATCATCAACAGAGTAAACAGACAACCTATAGAATGAGAGAAAATATTTACAAATTATACATCCAACAAAGACCTAATATCCAGGATCTACAAAGAACTCAGACAAATCAGCAAGAAAAAAACAAATAAACCTATCATGAACAGAATTTTTTCAAAAGAAGATATACAAATGGCCAAGAAACATATGAAAATATGCTCAACATCACTAATCATCAGGAAAATGCAAATTAAAACCACAATGATATACCACCTTACCCATGCCAGAATCACCATTAAAAAGTCAAAAACTTACAGATATTGACATAGATGGTTAAACTAGTATAACCTCTATGGAGAACTGAAATTAGACCTACCATTCAATCCAGCAAACCCACTACTAGGCATCTACCCAAAGGAAGTCATTTTACAAAAAAGGCACCTGTACCTGAATGTTCATTGCAGTACAATTCACAATTGCAAAGATATAGAATCAACCTAAGTTCCCATCAACTGATGAGTGGATTAGGAAAAAAAGGTGCTGTATATATACCATGGAGTACTACCCAGCTATAAAAAGGAATGAAATAATGTGTTTTGCAACAACTTGGATAGAACTGGAGACCATTATCCTAAGTGAAGTATCTCAGGAATGATAAAACAAATGTCACATACCACTAATAAATAGGAGCAAAATGAGGAGTATATATGGTCATAAAGAGGTGTGATGGACATTGAAAACTAAGAAGGGGGGTAGGTGGGAGGCGGATAAGGGATAAAAACTACCTATCAAGTACAATGTACACTGTTCTGGTGACAGGCACACTAAAAGCCTTGACTTAAACATTATACAATTCATGCATGTAACAAAAAACATCGGCACCCTCTAAATCTATTGAAATTTTTAAAAATTAAATCTACCTAGAAAGGAATTGATACTGATGAAAATAAAAGAAAATCAGGACCTATTTAACTGTGTTTTGTTGGAAAGTAATCAATCCGTTAAACTGGCTTGATGGAGTCATCTCTCAGTGTGAATGTATCTGTTTTTGTATAAGTCCAGTGTCTACGAATAATGTTTGCATTCACTAAGATGCAGTCCGAAAATTCTAGGAATCAAAATGGCAGGTTCTCAATGTCTGCAGCATCAAAGTGGTGAGGCCCTGACTCCATGTACCTGGCACAGAGCCCTGATTGCAGGAGGAAACTCACTGTTCCCTCTGCAAGCATTCGCTGATCCTGGGCCTGCTGGAAACACTAAGTGCCTGGGATTTGGGATGAACTTTAAAATCCCAGACCTGAGAAGCCTGGCATCTAGCATGGAACCCAGACCGAGGGAGAACAATGAGATCGAGCGTGGCAGCAGCTGCAGGAACAAAGGGACAACCCATCCACTGGGGCAGGGGCTTTTCTTAGCTGACTCCAAGAGCCTCAGGCTGAAAAGGGCAGAAAGAACATTCCAGGGAGAGGGAATAGCCTGGGCACTGGCCTGAGCACAGAGAGCACAGAGTGTTCAGAAATCTGAGCACAGTCCCCTGGGGTTAGATGCAGAGGAGAGGTAGGTGGGGCAGGGAAAGACAGGACAGGGACAGGGCCGAAGTGCTGGACACCTTGAATCTTTGGCTCTGTCCCCAGGCAGTAGAGTCAGGGAAGTGTGGAGGGCAAAGGCATGAGACTAAAGGCAGGGCCGGTGAGGAGGCCATGGCCACTGTGCAGGGCAGGATGGTGGCAGGGGTGCTAAGAGGGAAACTGAGGAAGTGGGATAGCTAGAACACAGTGTAGGTGAGGAAGAGAAGGTGGGATCCAGGGGTGCCTCCCAAGGAATTGATTAATGGGGGTTGGGGAAGTACCATAAACCCAGAGTGAAACTCAGGAGGAGGTTAGACTTGAACATGTGAGATAGTTTTGTTTAGTTATTTAGAAAAATGTTGGCATCATAATCCTGATTAAATCTTGAGAATTAATGGGGGGAAGAAGAGGAGAGAGAGAGAGAGAGAGAGAGAGAGAGAGAGGGAGGGAGGGACAGACAGACAGAGACACAAACTCAGGGCTGTTTTTTTTTTTTTTTAGAGACGGGGTCTCGCTCTTGGTCAGGCTGGTTTCGAACTCCTGACCTTGAGCTATCCACCCGCCTCGGCCAGGGCTGTTTTAAATATCAAAGTGCCTGGAGAGGGGTAGGGGAGGTTGGCCTCCCCAGGATCACTGTTCGAAGACCCCTGATCCAGGTCCAAGCCCCTCTTCTCAACTGAGGCTCAGAGACGGGTGTTTCCTGGCCCAGGGCACACAGCCACAAAGGCTCTAGAACCCAGGTCAGGGGCTCCCGGGGCCCAGTTCCTCCCTCCACGGCCAGGAGGCCGAGCTAAGGAGGACTTTGCGTTCTTGGCCCCACTCCTGCCCAGCTGGCCTCTTGGCTGAGGACATCTCGAGCCACAGGAGAGCCTTGCCCCTCACAGACAACACTGTGTCTCTCTGGCTCGGCCCAACCCCCTGGATCTTGTCCATGCTCTGGTCCCTTCTGGGAAGTGCAAGACTCCGGCAATGTGCTTCTTTGCTGTTGGAGGACTCTCCCCGCCCCCAGCATCCCCCTCCAACAGACATTCACTTTTCACAACCCCCCAGGTGCCTCTGGCCCAGGCTATGAGCAAGCCAGCAGAGAGTGCAAAAATCACCAGATTTGCTGTTGAGTCCTGGATTTGAGACACAGCTCTGCTGTATGCCAGCCGTGTGGCATTTGGAAAATCACTTGGCCTCTCTGAACCACAGATCCCTCCTCAACAAACCAAAGGTCATAATGCTGACTCCACCTACGTCACAATGCTGTAAGGATGGAGGGGGCAAACAGGCACACACACGTTGCATCCTGACAGGTCTCTCTGGGGATGCCAGGGGCCCATGGTACTCACATCTGTCATTTTACCTGTCATAAGTAGCAGCATCTCCCTATATTATCACCAGTAGCCACCCTCCGAACAACCCTAGGGCTGTGAAGCAGGAGAGATCGTAAAGGAGGCGGGATGAAGGGACAGGACCTACACAGACCCGTGTTTGTCCCCCTAGACCCGTACTCAGGACCTATTTACTCTTAATTTAAGTACAATCAGAACAAACTTGCGTACCTGTTTCCCAGCTCACTGTACCTGAGAAGTAACAAATTAAAAGGGACAGGAAGAAGGGAAGGGACAGCTGAAAGGGTGACACAGAAACGTCATGATAAGTAGGTACAAAAGCCCCACTATCATAGTCTGGGGACATACAGGGAAAGTACAGGAAGCCTGAGGCCATCACCGTATAATGACGAATGTTCCCAATACAACACCGAGTCACCAAGAAACAAAAACGGCAAGAAAGCATTAAATAATTTTAGCATACTCTGGTTAAGAAGCTACAGCTTTTTAAGATAGTCATATCCTTTAAAATTCACAATTCTACTTCTAAAACATATGTCCTAAGAAAATAATATGGGCATAAGGTATATGTATAAGATTATTCATTACAGCTTGTCTTTAGTAGGGAAAAACTGGAAACGCTTCAAATGCCCTTCAGAAGAGGACTGGCGTCTCCTGCTCTCAAACCACTCTCCAGAAGGGTCGCTGTGTCTCTCTGTCACCCATTCCATGGTTTTTCTTTAAATTAATCCATTTGTTTTCATCAAATAAATGTATTTTCTTAAAAGAAAAAAAAATCTATACTATCCTACACAGATTATTAGTGTCAGTTGCCATAAATAAAAATAAAACTATATTAGTAATCACAATGGAAAGAAAATAATGTAATTAAAATCTAGCTTGATAAGGTTGCCTGTTTAAGCCTGAACCTGCAGGTTACTTACTTAATAAGAAAGAAAGGGAGAGAGAAAGGGAGGGAAGGAGGGAAAGAAAATGATAAAAAATAATAATAATAATTTATCTTAAAAAGCAAGGGAGACATTAGAAGTGCTCTAGTGAGGTGCTAAAAACATACTACCAGCAAGCTGAGACTTTCCCCTGATCTGGCCAGAAGGCTTGAAGTATAATCGAAACTCATGAATTATTATACCATCTTACTATGTGAGTTAATACTATGTGAATTAATATTACTATTGAGTTAATATTACTATGTGAGTTAATATTAATAGCTCTAAATACAAGCTTAAGAAACACAACAGCCAATGAAAAGTGTTCTTCCTGTTTGTTTCCTGATTCAAACAAAACAATTTTTAAAAGCACAGTTTTGAGACTATTAGGGAAATCTGAAGACAGACCAGATGACTCCAGGACACCAAGGTCAGTTTTGTTAGATATGGCCCTGGTATTGTCACTGAACAAGAAAATATCTTTTTTTTTTCCAGAGAAGCATAGTAAAGGATTCAAGGGTAAAATGACAAGATAGCCAATTTGCTTTAAAATATTTCAGCAAAAGAAAAAAATAAAATATAAAAGAAGTAGACAAAGCAAAAGAGGCAAAGTTTTGATAATTGTTGGATCCAAGTGATGGGTATTTAAGGGTTTATTATACTATTCTCTCTACATTTAAAAGTTTGAAAATTTGCATATTAAAAAAGTAAACAAAAAAGTATAAACAGAAAATCCCTTGTTCATAGGCCACTCTGGCTTAGAAATCCCACATCATTTTGAGAAGTTGAAAGATCCTCATCAAAGAGAGTTAAGCCCCAATTTCTATGCACTTCAGTGAACATTTTACACACCAAAATTTTGACCATTTTGAATAACTGTGTCAGACTCTACAAAAATAAATAAAAATAATGATAGGAATCCATACATAATGACATGGCTATGTGTCCAAGACAGATGGTTGAGAAGGAAAACACGTAATATTAAATAGAAGAGTGTATTTATGTGAAAACGCAAAGGAAAATCCCCCACGTGCCTAGAGTCCCAGAGGGAGTCTGGAAGCTGGCCACAGATACCCTGGGATGAGGAGTTTCTGCTTTTGTCTTTATGCCTGTCTGTATTGTGTAAAATTTTATTTTTTACAATGAATAGATATCATTCTGATAATCAGGCAAAAAGGCTATGACCACTTTGAGAAAAAAAAGAAATCAGAAAACTATTTATATCTATATAATGAAATTATTTAAGCATATATGGCTGCTTAAAAGAAAATTAAATTCCCATTATCACCACGGTTCTCTGTGGCACTGTGCACATTCACTGGCCTGGTCTGGAGAAGGTGCTAGAACAGGCCTCCTATAAGCTTATCTCTGTGCAGGGGACTGTGAGCTGGAGGGAGGAGTGTTCTTGACTTCACCCCTTCCTTCATGCTGCGCTCTCTGCCTGGCGTGATCTCTCCACTGTCCTGTGTCTCCCTGTCCCCATGGTCCCGGGCTCTGTTCCAGGAAGGCTGCAGGGAAGCCCCAGTCCACCACTCTTCACAGAGCTGGAGCCACGCACTGTCCAGCTTCTCCCTCGGCACACGCCAATCTCCAGTCCACTCACCGGCGCCAATCTCCCATCTACAGCGCGGCAGAGTCAGGGCCTCGTCCTGGGCAGGCCCCACACGCCCAGCAGAGAGCAACACAGCTCTGCCTCACGCCACTGCTCTTCCCAGTTGGGTGACCTCAGGCAAGTCACTGAACCTCAAAAGGCCTCCATTTTCACAGCTGTAAAATGGGAATAAGTGAACCTAATAGTTATGACCCTCTCTGGAAAATTAAATGAGATAACATATAGAGAGTGTTGGTAATATATAAGGCATTTGATTAAAATGTTATTGGTACTATATAAATGTTTATTGGTAATGATGAAGACAGTATTAAGTTTAGTGTTCTTCAAAAAACTGGTACATATTCATTTCAAAACTTCCTTAGGAGATAATCAGAAATGTGTTCAATGAACAAGATATTCACCGTGTCTAACAGTGAACATGGTAAAACAATCTCCTATGGTTTGTTACGTAGCTATTAAAGGTGATAAAATATGTTGTGTGATGTAGAAAATGCTTATAATATATTGCAAAATTTAAAAATCTAGTTACAGAAGAGTAGAATCTATATATGTGTTTACACACACAGTATATATTAATAAGGATATTTACATACATACATATTGTACATACAGAGAAAGAGGTTCAAAGAAACTCTAAAGAGAACTGCTCTAAAAATGTTGATCATGATTATCTGTGGATTAAGGGATTATAGGCAGCTTTTATTGTTTTCTTCTTTTTGTTTATCTAAATTCTCTAAAATTTTCTAAAAATAGCATACATTACTTGTGTAAAATTTCTAAGTTATTTTTTAACACACACACCCATGTCCCTGTCAGTGAGTTAATAATAAAAAGCTGTTTTCAGCCCCCAGCCTCGGGCTGCAAGGGCTCCCAAGGTCACATGACTGCCCCCCACAGCCTCTTGGTGTCTGTGCGGAAGAGCCTGGTATGATTTTCACGAGCACCGAATGGACACGGTGGGTGAACAATTAGCCAGCTCTGGGCAGAGAAACTGCCTCCCTGGAGGCTCACACAGGAACCATGGCCTTGGGAATAGACAGAAACGCTCTCAAACTAATTCCCAGAAGGGGGGTCAATTAGAAAACTTAACACCTAGAAATCACCCTCCTCCAGCGGGTAACATGATAGGCCGGCTCAAGGGTCCGAGAAGGAGTGAGCAGATGGGAAGAGACAAGGGTGGAGGGCTGGGCCCTCTCCTGCACCCCTCTCCCACGGCCCCAGCCCCACCAGCCCCCTCTTACCACTCTCTCTGGGCTCCTCCTCCAGCTGGGCCTCAGCTCTAGTCCCCATTGCACAATTTTCTTCTCTCCAAAAAACCTGTGGTCTCTCTAGGAATCTTCCTGATAGATAATACTGTAAAATATCAGCGCTGACTAGAACCTCAAATATCATTTCACTCTCTTGCTTTCCAGTTGAGGAAACTTATTCAAAGAGATTAATCAATGTGTCCACAGTTTCCCTGCTAGTAGATGCAGAAGCCAAGATTAGAACTCAGTTGTCTTTATTCCTAGGTCAGGGTGACTTTGTGCTCCACTGTTCTACTTCCTGCCATTGGGGCAAAAAGCATAGTGTCCTGCTGAAGGGATGTGGACTGCAAGGCAGAATTCTGGAGTTCAAATTCCAGCCCTGGTACTGACCACCTGTGTGGCCACAGATGCCCCTGTTTTCTCATCAGGAAAATGGAGGTAATAATAGTAACTACATTTTGGTTTTATGTGCAGATTAAATGAGTTAAAGCATATTTAGAACAGAGCCTGGCACATAGTAAATGTTATGTGAAGCTTTGCTATTTTAATAATTAATTTTGTTAGCTACTTAGTTGTGTCTATGGGAAGAAGTCAGAAAAGGGCAGAGATAAACCAAGTGCTTCAGCAAAGGAAGCACAGGATCGCTGTAGAAAGCAGAAGCCCAGCACCTCCATCTTCCTTGGGAACATGGGAAGACCCAGGCCAGCCATCATTCACCCTGAAGTATTTACTGAGCCAATAGAACAGAGTGCAGAAATAGATGCTCATGTATATAGTTACTTGATTTACAACAAAGGTGCCTCTGCAATGCATGGAGGAATAACGTTCCATATGCACTTCAGGGAAAACTGGATAGGTATGTAGAGAAGAAGGTAATGGTGACCCCAACCTCACACCACACATAACAGTCAATCCCAGATGGAATATAGACCCAAATGTGAACACTTAACAATGAAGCTTCTACAAGGTAACATAAGCAAATATCCTCATAGCTTTGGGATAGGCAAAAATTTCTTAACAGGACACAAAAAGCAATAATCATAAAGGAAAAGATTGATAAATTACACTTCATAAACATTAAGAATTTCTCCACAATTAAAAAATTAAAATAAAATAAAAACTGGCTGGACGCAGTAGCTAGCATCTGTCATCCCAGCACTTTGGGAGGCCAAGGTGGGAGGATCACTTGAAGCCAGGAGTTCAAGACCAGCCTGGGCAACACAGCAAGACTCTGTCTCTACAAAAAATTTAAAAATTAGCCAGGCATGGTGGCATGTGCCTATAGTCCCAGACACTTATGAGGCTGAGGCAGGAGGATCCCTTGAGCCCAGGAGTTCTAGGTTGCAGTGAGCTATGATTCATGCCACTGCACTCCAGTCTGGGGGACAGAGCAAGGCCCTGTCTCTAAAAAATAAAAATAAAAATAAATAAACAAATGAAGGTAGGAAGTGATATTTAAAAGGAAATAACTTATATTATGGTTCACACACAGTCTTTTATCTTTATTAGCTTCTATGAAAATGTATAAAGGGCAAAAGACTAAAACAGGAACTTCACAAGAAAGAATGTCCAAATGGCCAATACACATAAGAAAAGTGTTCAACATAAATAACTATCAAGAAAATGCATATTAAAATCACAATGGCATACTACCACACACACACCAGAAGAGGTTAAAAAAAAGAAGACGACGACAATACCAAGTCTTGGCAAGGATGTGGAACAGCTGGAACTCTCCCTCCTACATTGCTGATGGGAATATAAATTAGCAGAATTTTTAAAGGTGAACATATACAGATAATCTTACAACCATGCAATGTTACTCATAGGTATATACTCAACAAAGACCTGTGCGTATGTGTTCCAAAATACCAGAATGCTCATTGCAGCCTTATTCTAAGTAGCCCCAAAGTGGAAACCATCTAAATATACATCAGCAGTAGAAGGGATACATATTAATATGTTGGGTTCTATCTATACAATGGAATATATGTGGTAATGAGGTTCACACTACAACGTGGATGAATCTCATGAACATAAGGTCGAGAAAAAATAAGCCAAATACTAAAAAGCACATACTACGAGATTCTGTTTAAATGAAGCTCAAGAACAGGCAAAACCAATTTATGCGGTTGGAAGTCAGGATTCTAGTTAGTCATCAGGGGGTAGTGACTGGGGCTGGGGGGCTTGAGGGAGGTCTGTGAAGGGTGTCGGGCGGGCGCCTCCTAGATCTTGTTTTGGGTGGTGGTGACATGAGTAAGCACTCATGTTGCAAGGGTGCATGCTCACTTTGACAATTCTATTGTGCTGTACACTTGTGATTTGTAAACATCTCTATATGTGTTACACTTCAATATTTAAAAGTTTACTTAAATTTAAGAATCCCTTACTGAACACCTGTACATGGTTTATACCTACTGCTGTAAACAAGGTAGATGTTGCCCCGCCCCAAATGTTTTCCAAATGGGCAGCGACTGTCACAGAATAAACCTGCCCATGAAGGGAACAGTCATTACAGCCCCCGCATTTGAAGGAGCCATCTCGTTTCACAGTCCTTGTCTTCGGGAACCTTCACAACTGCATTACCCTTAACATGTCAGCTTTAACAGAATCCTGAAAGAGTGTGGCCCTCTCAGAATTTTACAACAAAAATAACCCTGAAGCTCTGAGAAAAAAAGACTTGTCCACGATCACCTAGAATGGAGGTAGCACTGTCAAGAGACCATTTGTGATGTGGAAACCAGGTAATCCACCTCCAGCTGGGCAGGCCCACGCGGACACTGTCCCAGAGACACAGGGTCAGGTCTCATCCCCGCCTTTTCCTGGCATATGACATCATTTAGTCTGTCAAACCTCTGGCTTTCCTATCTGTGAAATGGGGGTAAAAATACTTACAATGTAGAATTGTTACAAGACTCACTGAGAGGCTGCTATTTAAAAAGCATTCAGCTACGTTACAGGAAAAAAATGAAAGATTCCATGATTAGAAAAGCCATCTAAGGTGGAGCTATTTTAAGGGCCTGCCATTCAGGAAGCAGGTGATGAAGGCCCTGGAGACCCTGACCACAGCCCCTCCAAGTGCCAGCCACAGGGACAACAGGATCTGGCTCAGCGGTCCCCAGGGAGCAGGTAGGTGTTGGGCCATCCCTGCCTGCTTGGTGGGAATGGTCAGTGCTGCCATCCTCACAAAGTCCCCCACCTTGTCATCCTCCTCAGTCTCTGTGGCTTCCCCACCCCCACCCTAGCAGGGTCCGGTGGCTTTCACACCACCAGGTGACATCCCGAAAAGCTGAGATTGGGGCCTTCCACCAGCCATGTGGAATCTCCTCTAAGGTGAGAGGTTTGAAACTGTAAATGTGTGTCTGTGACCCAGCACCAGAAGTGTGACCTGGCAGTGGTCCTCAGGCTGGCTGCATAGTCGGGTCAGCCAGGGTGGGGTGCAGGCATGGATTGCTTTACAGTAGACCCAGGGGATTTGAATGTGCGCCGCCAGGGTTGGGGCCCACTGGCCTCACCCTGTCCCTATGTGTACCCACTTCCTGGGGACAGGCCAGATCAGACCTGTTAACTTCCTGGCAGTATTGCAGGGGTGAAGCACCGTAGTCAGGTGTCCCTGTTGCTGGGCCCCAGAACAGCTGCCAACAAGATCCATCTCAAGACTTACAGGAGTCAGTCCCAAAACACAAAACCGAGGAGCACCAGGCCTCAACTCCCCCTCAGTCCTCTCAGCGTCAGCTTCAGCCTGGTCGTCCCCTCCCTCACCTCTCACCCACTCACACCTCTTCCCCACCCTCCTCTGACTCCAGCCGCAGCATTGTGTCACCCAGGGCTCCCTCTGGCTGGCACCAACACTCAACCCCACTCTCAGGCCCCTCTCGGATGAGTTATTCTAATCCAGGTCCCCTCTCCCCTCCCAGCGTGTGATGGGAGGACTGGGGCGGGGGGACAGTGGTTGGAGTACTCAGTCCTGCCACCACCAGCATGAAGAAGGCTTATGCCCTGCGCTGAGACCATTCCTGGGAAGGGAAGCGGGGAGAGGAAAAGGGAAGAGGGGGAGGGGAGAATGTGGAGCCTCCCCACCCCTACCTGAGGAAGCCAGTAAGGAATGGCAGCTGGAAACAACTGTCCTGGATTCTAGAACCAAACTCAGGAAAATGAAAGAGAAAGGGGGCTGTGAAGGCAAGCAGAGCAGTTCTGGAATGTTCTACCCAACACCAAGGAATCGCCTGACCCTCCCACCCCAGGCAGAAAACATCAAAGCAGAGAGAGGCTCAGGGTCTCCGGGATGCTTCAGGACCGACCCACCAAGGAGGGGGGTGGCAGGAGAAAGGAGGGGATGCAGGAGCTGTCCTGGGCCAGCTTCCTTCCACCCAAGGAGCAGGGCTCTGGGCCTGGGTGGTTTGTACTAGACAGCCCCACCAAGCAGCCCTCAAACTCCTCACGATCTTGGATGGGCACAGCTTTGGGGGACCAGCAGAACTCAGTGCGGAGCCTCTCAAAATAAGGAAGAGGTCAGCCAGAGCATTTGAGGGTGGCTTTGTGTGTGTCTGTGTGTCTGTGTCTCCGTGTGTATGTCTATGTGTGTCTGTATCTGTTGCATGTGTCTGTGTGTGTGTGTGTGTTGTAGAGATAGCAACACCGTTTGTCACTAACATCCAAATGGTGATTAAGAGTAAAGAGTGACACCAGCCAGAAGACAGAGAAGCTGTGGGACCGAGTGGATCCACCCCCCAGGGTTGTGGCCCTTCTGGGACTCGCTCATGAGAGGGACAGGGAGCGTGTACTGCTGCTGCCTCTTCAATCTGATGGAGTCAAAGTGATGTGGTTCTCCGAACCAGGGAGTAGAACCATTGGAAGCTCAGAGTCCTGAGTTCAAGTCATGACCCTGCCACTCGCCATGCGAGAAACCTTGGGCAAGTTACCCAAGTCCTCTGAGCCTCAGCGTCCTCATGTATGAAGCAGCGAACAGCTACCACCGTGCAGGTCTAAGAGGGAGACGTAGCTAGACACAGACAAGTGCGGAGTAAGCTGTGTGGAAACAGCAGCTCACTTTACTCAGAGTTTACTATGTGCCAGGACTGACCTGCTTCACACGGATCATTCCTTCCACTCTTGCCACCAGCAGTCCTAGAATCCGCTTCTCTCACATATGACATTAGGCAATGTGCCCACAGCCGTACAGCTGGCGGCAGGAGTCAAATTCAGGCTTCAACCTCCAGAGAGCAAGCTCTGAGCCCACACCGGCTGCCCCCATGTGTGGGAGCTGTTGCTTCATCATGAATCACAGTTTCATTTCCATCAACTTGAATAATTACCAATGCCTGTGATTTGGACACAGATTGAGAGGCTGATGGGAAGACCAGCTCCCTTGACACCAGCAGAGAACGAGAGATGGGCCCACGCATGCGGCTCTCTCCTCTGCTGAGCAGGGACAGAACCCAGAAGCCCCTAACACCCCCACACTAGCAGGTCTGTCTCTATCCTCCCCAGACAGGTCTCTAGCTTCCAGAGGGTAAGTCATCCCAGCCACACCCTCTGCCCCAAGTCAGAAATCTGGGTGTCCTCTAGGATATAAATTTATCATTTTTGACTTCTCTGTAGGTATTAACGAATTCTTATAATTATTTTTTTTAATCTCTGTAAAATAAAAGTACAACATACATACACACAGGCACTCACACACGGATGGCTAGGTACTTAAGAGTAACTGCTGCCAAGATTCTAGTTTCTGCTTTACTCATCTCCCAGATGCACTGCTGCGATCTGCTCTTGGCTGGTCCTCATTCATCCATCATTTGTCCTCTTCAAAATCTGGCCTCACGCTTGGCGTCCCATCCTTCCCTGGCCTCTCAAGTGTCACAGTGATGCTAATTCTATCACTTCTCCCATCCAAGTTCTAACCAGGCCCAAACCTGCTTAGCTTCCGAGATCAGACGAGATCGGACACCTTCAGGGTGGTATGGCCATAGACTAATTATACCACTTCTCATTCACCTGTTGGGGTTCAAGACCCCCAGTGGCTGTCCCAATTTAAAGGACTTCTCATCCAGTCACTTGGAGAGGAGGCTCACCCAACCTACTTCACTGTGTTCTGTTACTCAGTCTCACCACGTTATTAGCAATGTCATCTGGTCACTCTGTGCAGTTTTTACATAATGGAGTCTTCCAACCACTCACCTCCCGCCTTCCCAATAGAAATGCCAACCACGCTTGGTCTCTCTGCACTGGAGACATTCTCTGTGTGATCAAATGCCCTGGGCCCACCTGTTATGTCAGCAATAGTTGAAGCATGAAAGCAAGATCCATGGCTGAAAATACTGCTTGACAAAGCAATAAATCATATCATCTTACATCATTCCTCAATCCTACACCTCACGCTGCCTGACTCCTGCATGGACTCAGGGATCCGATCTCTCAGGCACACTCCAGAGGAAAGGTAATTTCTGCCTTTTGTTTTGTTTAACCAAACAGCTAACTTTTTCTTTTGCACAGTCAACACTTTAAGTATGTTTACCACTTGCTCCTGCCGGGCTTGAGTTCTGGTGACCAAATGTAAACAGCTAAGCAGAAGAACCGCAGGCAGTACTTGTTTCCTAGGGCTGCTGTAACTCATTAGCACAAACATGGTGGCTTAAAACAACAGAAATGTATCCTCTTGCAGTTCTGGAAGCCACAAGTCCAAAATCAAGGTATCGCTTGGGACACACTCCCTCCAAAGATTCCAGGGGGATCCTTGCTTGCCGTTTCCACCTTCGGCTGGGGAGCTTGCTTGACTTATAGCTGCGTTGCTGCAATCTCTGTCCCCATCTTCACACGGCCTTCTTCCCTCTGTGTCTCTCTCCTTTCCTCTCTTTATAAGGACACCACTCATTGCATTTAGGGCTTGCCCTAAACCCAGAGTAATTCCATCTCAAGATCCTTAACTAATGCCAATGTGCAAAGACCCTACTATTTTCAAAGAAGGTTAGATTCTGAGGTTCTAGGTAGACATGAACTATGGAGGATGCTATTCAAGCTACTACACAGAATGTGGAAGGATCTGGTGCTTTCCTCCTGCGATGTGAGTCTTTGGATGCCTGCTCTTCATGCCTGGCCATCCTTCCCCACTGACAGCTACATAAATTTTCTTTGGTTGGTTATAAAATATTTTTTAAACTACTGAGGTTGTTATAGTTAAGTTTTCATTGGTGTTAAAGGAGTAGCTGCTTGTCAATCTCCCAGTCTGTGAAATGGGACCAACAATGCCAATCTCACAGGTGGTGGGGAGGCCTAACCCAGTGAGCCAGGTGAAGCAGCTGTTGCCAAGCACCAGCCCATGGGTGGTGCCCAAGCTGTGCTAGTCAGCCCCTAACCTTGGTGTCTCAAGCCCAGCATTCCTGACAAACCAAACTCCCCTCTGAACAGAAGGAAGATTAGAACATGAAAACCAGATGTTGATGATGTTTTACCTATAAAGTGAGGAAGAGGCAGCAAACACTGGCTGAGTGGCCATTGGGCTCTATTTCACGTCACCAGCTCCTCTAACCACCCCCCTCCAGGTGTTTCCCCAACACGACCCATCCTCTCCTGGCCCTGCACTGGAGAGAACATTATCCACTCTGCAGATGAAAAAACTGAGGCAGGGAGAGTTTGGCGCAAATGGCTTGGCCAATGTGTATGTTAAAAACAGTTTCAAGCCACGGGCCACAGTGGAATGTTTCCAGCTGGTTCTGGGGTCTGGGCTGAGACTCTAGGTGGTCAAGAGTGCCCTGAGAGAAATGAATCACAGGATCAGAGAGAGGTGTCGGAGTCCGATTCCTTCTGCTGAATTTTGTTTGCAAACACCAAATGTGCTCTGAGTATTAGGCTGCGTCTGATAACATCAAAACAGCCAAGCAAAATGTGGAAAATGAAGTCAAACCAGTTACTTGCTTCCATGATGATTTAAAAAAAAATGTGAATTCAACCTATTATTTCTTTTTAAGTTTAGTCACATCTATTTATACATGTAGACACATGGACTTAGAGTTGGAGGGTGGTAACCAAGCCTTAAAAATAGCACGCTACCCAGAATAGAAATGTGAACTTAGGGAGTCCCCGAGTACAAAAAAATTCTAGACAATTCTCTGGCTCTCAAAAAACTGAAAGTCCTTGGTCTGGAGATTTTTATTTGAATCCTTCTTAAGTGCAGGTGGTGTTGTGGTGAAGGGGAGTCCTTTCTCACGGTGTCCATTTTGCTGTCTCAGCCCGTTCACGGCTTCTTTGTCATACATGAGACCATGCAGAAAACCGCAGCGAGGGGCTGTGGGAGGGTCGAAGTTCAACCTGCCGGCACTTCATTTTCAGTCCAGAACTCGATTAAGCCAACCTGCTCTGGAAGAAGCAATCGACTCGGTTTTGCGTTTGTTTTCCTGTCAGTTTTGCGGCTGCCCATTATGTGTGAGGGAAACCGGGGCCTGCGTATAAACATCGCAGTTGAACAAGGAGCATATTTCTTTCTCCCTCTCGAAATCTGTGCCCTTCTCCTTCTCACCAGTGCTACAGTTTCCTCTGGCACTTGAGACAGACATATGTTATTTTCAGTTCCACAACTTTCTGGTTCTCTGTATCGCCACACGCAAGGCCCAGGCGTTGCAAATATAAATACATGTGGGTGTCTGCGTATCAACCACTGGACTCTCAGCGCTTTTTTCACTTTTTAAATGCAACGTAACTCAAGTGGCTTGTCATCAGAGCCAAGCAGCGTGACAAAGTCCTCTAACAAAGTCAACGTTTTCCCATCCCAGACCTGTACCTCACTCCCCAAACTCCTGCTATTTGAGGCTCCCACCCCCAAAATCAGCAAACGCTCAAACAGGTCCAGTGGGCAAAATCCTTTAATGATCCCCTTATTACTCTTAACTGCGGCTGAAACAGCCTAATAAATAAATACACTAATTGGGCTTTGCAAAGACAGACCTTCCCCAGCAGTACTTACTGCAGCATAATAAAAACCCGTGACAAGCTTCAGCTTTGTGGATCCTCTGATAGTAAACAAGAGATAATTTGCAAATTCAAACGTGCTGGACAGGTTGGCACCCTTTCAGGTAGCAGTGGGTTTAGGCCGGGTGCCAAGCTGTTGGAAAGGGAGATCTTTTAATACCCACCCCCTTCCAGGCACTGTCATCTGGAGTATGTGCTGGGGGCTGGGTGGCATGGCAGCGGCACACAGAGACAGAGACAGATGTTGCATTTTCCCCCCGGATCCTGGAGAAATTGCAGATGCCCTGACACATAGGATGTGGTGGGGAGTAAGGTTGATGATTATAAAACAGCAACTTCCATTTAATGTGTGCTTCCTATAAGCCATATGACAGCTCATTTTAGTTTCATAAATAATTATCCCCACTTAACAGACAGGGAAACTGAGACTAAGGCCAATAAAGCCTTTTGCCAAGATCACCCAACAAAGCCATAAATAGATGGTGTGGCTGTATTCCAGTCAAACTCTATGTACAAAAATAGGCAGCTGGGCAGACTGGGCCTGAGGGTTCTAGTTGACTGACCCTTACTCTAAAGTCTGTAGCAGACATGTCACACTGTGGTCAAGGCCCAGGAATGCTGGGCACAGGACCGGAGGCACAGAGACCAACACATAGCCTGTGCTTTTCCTAATTTCATCTCCACTACTCTTACCCTTGCTTTCTCCCATCCAGCCTCATAGCCTCCTTGCTGCTGTTCAAACACACCTGGCATCCGACAGCCTCAGGGCCTTTGTACTTGCTGTTCACCCTGCCTGGAGCATCGGTCCTTCCAGATATCTTCATGGCTCATTCCTTCACCTCCTTCTGTTCTTTGCTCCACTGTCAACTTTTCAGCAAGGCCGTCCCTGACTACCCTAGCAAAAATGGCCAGCCACACCCAAACCAGCATTTTCTTTCTCCCTGCCCTGCCTTCTTTCTCTCCATAGTACCTACCACCTTCTAGATATCTCTATCATTTTACTAATTTATTTTGCTCATTTCCTCTCTGTACCTCCTACCACTAGAATGTATGCTCTGAAGGGGCAGGTATTCTTGTTTCTTGTTTTGCCTGTTTGGGTCACTGTAACATATCCCCAGATCCTAGAATAGTACCTGGCACATAGTGAGTACCCAGTAAATATGTGTTGAATGACTTTATAAATTAGGGACTGACAAGAGCCCATCCTTAGAGCAAGTAGAACATTGCCCTGGCAAAGCTGCCCTGGAGTTCAGGGGCTTGGCTGTGACAATGTCTGGACCCGCTGGGGCATTGCCCAGGATGGAACCAGTGGCCCCAGCACCTCTCAGCAACTCAGCAGCGTTGCCGCTGGCCACACGAAGCACAGTGGTGTTGAGAGGGCGAACAGCAAAGAACAGCAAAGTAGAGCCATGACCATGAAATGTCCCTGGCCTCCCCTTCTTCATGCTGACTTCCATCCTTCTGAGGGCCTGGCCAATGTTTCTGAAGCCCCGTTAACTCTCCCATTCTCTGCGCATGCTGCTGTCTTTCGGCTGAGTGATGAGGTGAGCTTGGAGATGCTTCTCAGCAGCCCCCACAGGCCACGTCTCTGCCAGGGCTGGGGGAAGCCATCTGGGGCTGTAACCCAACACTTTGTTTTATGAATGAACCAATTTTCTGTAGGCACCTTCAAGCTGGGAAACATCCTAGAGGTGGACTAACCTTTAACATTAGATGTAATTAAGGATTAGCCATATCACATGACCCGTGAAGCACCGGAGACCAGAGATAATAAAACCGTGGGCCGTTTTCCATTGCGCGATCTCCCCACGGGTACATCCTGAGACCTGAAGGGCCAGGATGGAACCTGGGCACCTGCCACCCATGGCCCTGCAAATCCAGAGCAGGCGAGCTGGGCGAGGGCCAAATTGCCAATCAGCTGTCTTTTACCACCTTCATTTATGATGTGGCCTCTAAGCATAAAATCCCAGCCCTGTGGCCTGAGGGCTCTCTGTGTGCCCAAGACTACACACAGCTCTTCACATACAATATCATGTCTCTCTGGCTTGTCACAACAACCTGTGATCCCCATTTTACAGATGTGAAAACTGAGGCTCACAGGTTCAATAATTTGCCCAAAATCCCCAACTAGTAAGTGACAGAATTTTAACTGGCACCAAAGCCCATCTGTTTAATCACAATATTGTAGAACTTCTTAAGTTGTCTTTCTAGACCAAACTTAGAGTTTGCATATATGTGCATGGGGTGGGGAATTTTGTTGTTGGTATTAATTATAAGAAAAAAACAATCTCTTTCCATCCATGGTGGGCACACAGTTAGTATTTCCTTTCCCAGGGCTGAGGGTAAAACTGGGGTTGAGGGATATGGAGGTTGCTAAACCACCAAGGGATCCCCGTGCCAGCTTTAGGGGCCTCCCTGTCCAGCCACAGCCCCCAGTCCGAACTTAGGAGAGGCCCCACGTGGCCACGGGTGGTCTCGTAGACACCAGTCCAGCCCTGTACACTGATCTTCCACTGGAAAGTTAAAATAACGGGTACTATGAAGGATCCTCAAAAAATCAAACACAGAACTACCACAGATCTAGCAATTCCACTTTTAGGTATATATCCTCCCTCCTCCAAAAAATGTGCATATAGATATATTGAAATCAGAGACTTGAACAGACACCTGCACATCAATGTTCACAGCAGTGTTATCCACAGTAGCCAGAAGCTGGAAGAAACGCAAAGTCCACCTAGAGCTGGACAGTGGTCATGGCTGCACAATAACGTGGATTACCTAATGCCACTAAATTATAAACTTGAAGATGGTTAACATGGTTTTATGGTATGTATATTTTACCACAACTAAAAAAACAAAACAAAAATAAGGGGTAACTTCCTGTTGGCCAGCCTGGTGGAGCTGCTACAAGCTGAGAACCATGGTCAGAGCAGGGAGGCGGGAGGCCGAGAAGGCGTCTGCTCGTCACTGGGCCGTGTGTCCTGAGCGGCATGACAGCCTCTGAGCCGAGCTTTGCCTGAGAGCCAGAGCACCTTCCTAGAGATCCGGAAGCCTCTGGTTACTTACATCTGAGTGCATTGCAGGGGAGAATTAGGCTAACCCCGGAGGGTAGGCTAGCCCCCCGGTGTTGCTGTCACAACAGATACCTTTTCCATTCACTCAAAACATACATTTTGAGCACCCACAACATGCCAAGAACTCATCTGGGCACGCGCAGCGCAAGCAGCAAGTCACGCACCCTCCCACCAACGTCTCACGTAGGAACTGTGATGCCATCACAGACAAGGAGCAGAGAAGTTCTGTGACTTACCCGAGCCTCACATGGTGCTGCTCCTGGCTGATGATGAAGTTGAGATTCTAAAGTAGGCCCGATCTGTATCCATATCCCATATGGATTCTTCCCACAAACCAGTATCTCAAAAGAAGAGATATAAGAATCTGAAGCAAAAATAAAATAAAATAAAAAACTAGGGCAGGATATTATCAAGTAGCAGAAATAACTTCCCACCCTTTTGGCCCCACAGCCCAGTGTTTACCCCACACCCGGGTACAAACATGCACAGGCAGGGAGCAGCCCCTACCTCCCAGCACAGCACTGTCCCATAATCTACCATTTTGAGCAGCCACAACAGTAGCCTCAGAATTGTCACCCCTCTACCACCTGCAGAACAGAAGAAAGTATTGCCTGGCCTTGAAGCCAGTTTAGGTTCCAATCAGAGAGAGACAAAAGGGTCCAAGGCCATTTGACAAACACATCCAACACAGCCTGGCCAGCTCTCCATGTTTTCCTTCTTGGAGCCCAGCTCAGCCACTAACTTGCTGGGTGACCCTGGGCAGGTCCCTGGGCCCCGAATGTCCCTATGTGAGTACTAAAGGACAAGACCCCATGACCCCCAGATCCCATCCAGCCTTGGTGTTCCCACGAGAAGGAAATCACCATGTGGTAACAGAGATGCAGACCTTCCTCCCCGTCCCTCTTTAAGACCCAGGGCTTCTAATCTCCCGCCTGGCAGGCTTCACACAGGCCTGGAGTCTGCTCCTGTCTAACTCAGGCAAGCAGCCCCCGGCCCTTCTGGGGACCCCAGTGTGCGCTGTCTCTCCTTCCTCTCACGTCCGCTGGGCAGGCCCTGGGGAGAGGGATGTGGCCTCCCTCTTCGCCCAGGGTACTTGACTGTTAATGATCCTGGGCACACTTCCCCCACCCTGTCCCTGGGGACATTTCCAGAGTTGTTTTATGAGCGAGGCTGGGGAAATCTATTAATGAGAGCAGTAATTGTTACCTTTGGGCACCGAAGGCTGATTTACAACAGTTAATGCTTCAGATTCCAAAGGCATAAATTTCAGCTTTTCCATCATTTTGTCTGGAGCAAAACAAAACAGGGAGATTACATATCCAAGGCTACAGATGTTTGGCTGCACAGAACATTTTTCTAAGATGGGGGTGAGGGAGGGGGTTGTTTAATTGAATTGACAATATAGCATCCCGGAGGCTGCTTAAGCCACACGCATCTGCATCAGTGCAGGAGCACTGGACATCGTGGACATCGACGTGTGTTTCTCGGGAGCAAGGAATGTAGCACAGGTCAAGCAGACGGGACAAGCTAGCCTCCACCAGCTAAGCTCTTCCCTGATGGAGTTGAGCATCTTAGTCAAAGTGACATGTCTTCCGAAACATCCCTTTCACCCTTGGGAGTGGCTGTGGGTATGGGAGGGACAGGGGCTCAGCCTTTTTTCTGGGGTCAACTGGAAAAAAAAGACTTTGAAGAGCATGCTGAGGTTACCTTCATTTGGAGGGTGAGCGGGTGTCTGTCAGAGGCAAGGAAGCGACTCCATTTTCCTTCCAAATGGGAATCTGGGGGAGTTGGAAACTCAGAAAAGAATTCAGTTTTTGGGATTCATCCAGTCAACGTTTCCAGAAACTCCTGTAAGAGCAATAAAGCCACAGTAATTTATTCCCAAGAGAAAAGAGGAAAAACAGCTACATTTCCTAAGATGCAAGCATAAAAAGACAACCCACCCAACCCACCCCTTCCTGCTGCTAGTAGTCTATCAGCCCACCTTGGCTCACAGATGTCCCCATACCAGGCCCAGTAAGGGACACTGGCATTAAGATCTAGGTCTCCAGCACCACACAGATACCAGACAGCCCTGGTGCCCTGACCCCCAACCCTCCCCCCAGCTGCCCTATCAAAGACCTGAGGCTAGGACATAAAGTAGCACAGCCCAAGTGCTGTGTCCAGTTTCATTACAACTCAAACAAGCCCCTGGGATTCCAATCATTCAACAAATATTTGCCGCATGTCTGTTAAGTGTAAGACACAGTATGAACAGGCCTAAAGGAATTTCTGGCCCATTCTTAGGCCAGTTTTGAGAGTTCAGTAATAGCTCATCTCTGTCTCCCGTATAATTCTTCATGGTTTCCAAAGCCCTTATCATATTCAAACATCCCAACAGTCAATAAAGTAAATATCCCCATCCCCACTTTACAAAGAAATGGTGTTATGGTCAGAGAGGCAAAGTGACTTGCCCACAGTCACCCAGCAAGGTTGGTACTAGAACTCATGGTTCATGGTCACTGGAAAAGAAGGAAGAGTCAGTGAAATAATCATCTTGTGAGAGGGAAGCAAGTGGTGTTCTATCACATCCAGACCACCTGAAGCCAAGTTCTCTTTGTTCTTGAAAGGCAACTTTGCAAAAAACAAACAAACAAAAAAACCAGAAAACAAAACAAAACTGAATGGGGTTACACATGTGTGTGTGAACAGAAGGACCACTTTCCCTGTCCTGTGTAAGAAGCCGTCATGAGAAGGAAACAAAGGATACTATTGGATTTCATTCTTAATTCTAGTATCGCCCCAGAATGCCTTGGCTGGAGAGGGCTAACCCTTTGTTTTAGGGAGGGGGAAACCAAACCCAGAGGTGCCAAGGGCCCCCATTTATCGGGTCAGAACTGGCTCTCAAATCCAGGTGTCCAGGTCACCGCCTTTTTCCCTTAACTAACCATGATGCTGTTGACTGTGGGGAGAAGAATGGGCTCAAAGGGAAACATCCAAGTTGCTTCAGAGCTCTCTTCTCTTCCCTCCTCTCTTCTCCGGTTTTTTTCTCTCAGTCCAGAATGGAAGATGGGAAGGAAGCACCTGCCCCAGAACAGCCCCTTCTCCCAGAGGGTCAGTGAAGGATCTCTGCGCAGCGCTGTGCCAAGAGAAGGGTCCCCAGGCTGGAGTGTCCCGGGCTTCCTCCCCCAGCCCGAGCAGAGGCCCTTAACGGGCGGTAAATACTCCGGGGGCGCCGGGAGGCGGGATGAGGCGGAGAGGCTGGGCGCACGTTAATGACGCGCCCTGGCGTTTCTGGAGCAGCTCTTCTCATGTGCCACCAGGAACTTCCTCCAAACCAGGTCCGTGAGAACTTTCTAGACTCTCATTCCCTAAAAGCTCAGGCAGTAAATACACGCCCACGTCCTGCACGCAGGGTGGGCCCTGCCAATCAACCACAGCCGTCTTATTCACTGACTGAGACCGCCAACGCCAGTCCTGCAGAGGTGGCGTGTGGAAAGCAACCCATCACTGCGCAGGGGGTGGAAGATCTCCCTCACATTTGGTCGGCCACGCAGCCCTTACCTTTGAAAATTACCTCACCTGCTTGGCGTTGATTCTGATTGGTCTATCAATCAAGGGGCCACACCTACTTCCTCTGGGATGGCCAATCAGACTACTCTATGCTCAATCTCCAGCACGTGATTGGGGAGAGCAGGTGATCTAAGTCTGCCCATCTGAGTCTCTTTCCGGGCTTAGTGTGGATGAGGGTTCTCCTCTCTGTCTGGGACTGCTGGCCATGAGGGAGATGCAAGTTTGGGATTGCACTGAGAATGGGGACACAGTGAGGAAAGCAGAGACAAAGTAGGGTATGGGAGCCTAGTGACATTGTTTAAACCCTGGGTCTGGGGGGCCTGAAGCGAGGTCTACTCCTTGAACTTCCCAGTTGCGTAGTACAGTGTAAGTCAGCAAAGGCTGTGGTCCTTACGGGGATCCCATAACTAGCTTTGCCTCACAGCCTGCCCGGTCTGAAGCCAGTGGGGCCTGGGCTGCTCTGTGAATGCAGCCTGCGTTCTTGTACCCTGTAAAATCTCGTCACACACTGGTGCCTCCCAGGTTAGGGAAGAGCTCAGGTAGCTCCATGCAGACCCTTTGCAGCTACTCCACCAACCCCCTGGAGGGTTTGCAGCCTCCAGGCACTCCTCAGAGCCAGGGTCTCTACATATAAAGTACCAATAAGTAGGCAAGGAAAAGTCATCCAGGATGGAGCCAGGTATTTTCTTGAAAGAAAGAAAATTCATCTTT
Organism: Cheirogaleus medius; assembly: GCA_008086735.1. NCBI lineage: Eukaryota > Metazoa > Chordata > Mammalia > Primates > Cheirogaleidae > Cheirogaleus > Cheirogaleus medius. Next base: position 3,813,605 of record VBSM01003143.1, read on the forward strand.
GGACAGGAAAAAAAGATGGCAAAATAAATAGATAATCTGATGGTGCCGTGGTTTGGTGCATCTGAGCTCACAGCTTGAGCGTGGGGATGGGACATTGATTAGTTTCCATGACTGCCTGCCTTTCTACGACAGCCTGCTAACCAATCCCAGAATGTGACTACACATCAGGCATTCCCAGGTACTCCTCAGAGCTGTTTACAGTGCGATCAAGTTTGAGTGTGACAGAAAGAATTAACAGACAGGACAGTGATGGACTGGAAGCATTTACTAATCCCTTCCCAGAAGAGATGCACACCAACTCGTGCTCAGAAAGAAAGCTATTTTAAATCCAGGTCTTCCCACATCCAAAAGGGAATGGGATCCCCCTCCAGGGGGGTGTCCAAGGAGAGGCAATTGGATTAGTCCACCTCTAAGACCGTGAGCTGGCCAGTATTGTTGGGGGTGCCAGGAACATAAACACAATTAAAAAGGGAGAATGAGGTATTTATAGGTTCATTTAACTGATAGTTTTCCTGGCCTTCAAGCATGACCGAATGTAGGTATACAACAATGTGCAAGAATCTGTCTCTCCCCATTCTAAACTCCTTTTGCCTTTGCGATTGCTTCATTTCCAGACAGCCTCCCCCACATGGCTGCTAATATTTTCAGGCTTGCCTAATACCTAGAGCCACTAGCAGAGGAAATGTGCCTTGTTCTCACCAGTAACAAGAAAAGTCCCCAGATTCACCCTCATCAGATGGGCTTAGGTCACCTGCCCCATCCCTGAACCATTTGCTGTGGCCAAGGGGGAGTGGAAAGCTCTGGCCCAGGGAGTGATGTCAATCCACTCAAACCTAATGGATTGAGAATAGAAAGAGACAGTTTTCTCCCAGGAAATTGTTTCCAAGGAAGGTAAAATGGATGCTGAACCAATTAAGATTAAAAAAAAAAAAAAGAATATCATCGACAGTTTCCTCCTACCACACTAGAAACCTATGAGTTGGCTGGCATGGCTTCTTGCCTGGTGTGTTCCTTTTTGACCACGCATGTGATGTCATGCTCACTAGTCCTCTCTGCATTCCCAAGACAGAATCTTCCAGTCACTGATGCTCAGGCACCTGGCCCCAGATGGATGCACCTGCCTCTATCCACGTTACTATAGATCCATGGACACACACATCCAAATGGTGTGCCGAGGAAGCAGACTTTCCTCGCAAAGTCCCCTAGACTTCTGAAGTCATTGGGGCAGCTCAGTACTGGGCCAAGAATTCCAGTCTGAGTAAACCTCAGTGCTCTGCCTTATTTTTGTTCTTGGCAAAAGGAAGAAACCCTATAACCATCCACCCTCCCCTCTCTCCACCAGGCACATTGCAAGAACTCCTAGGTCACAGCTCACTTCCACAAGGACGCTTTTCATCACACAGTGACTAACTTTGTCTCCTTGGACCCCAGATGCTCCCAAGCCTCTTCCCACTCCGAGATCCTCCATCCCAGAGGCACCAAAGGCTAGTTCCTGCCATTCTCATCTGAACCCTTGGCATCGACCCACCCCATTTATGCTGGGAAGAATCAGCCAATATGGTAGGAGCTCAAGGGCGTTGCATTCAAAGCTATATGCTAATTGATCGAGGGCTAATAAGTCCCTTTTTGTCACTGCTTTTGGCAAAGCCATTGTGTAAATACTGAGCAGTGTTGGACCAACAAAATTTCTGGTTCCTACTACAGAAGGAAGCACATGGCTGCCCCTACCCCGGGTTCCAGAAAAATTTTTGCCTTCGCTATCACCAAAAGTCCAGGGAAAGAGGGAGAAAAATCTACAGGTGAGCAGGGCAGTGAGTCCAAACACCCTTATGAAGTGGTGACCTCAGAATGGGCACCTGGCCTGGGAGAGTCCCACAGAACCATGAGCACCTGCATCCCAAGAAGCCTGTGTGGGAGCCTCAGGGAATTCAGGGCTGGCTAATGGGATGAGGCAAGGGAAGCTGCGGGGCATCCCAAGAATAGAGACCGGCCTGACATCAGGCAGGACACCTGGGGAAAATTGAAAGAAGGAAGAACCTCTGAGAAAAGTCTCAGCCAGGTGGTCTTTAATACCAACTGCCATTTACAGGTGCTCACTGTGTGCCAGATCCATGTTCAACACACACTGTGCTCTCGGCTCAGTTAATCACTCCACCGGGTGACAACCAGGACTGTCACTATGCTCTTTTTACAGATAAGGAAAAGCAGATTCAGAGAGGTTCTTGCCCTGGGGTATGCAACCAGTTGGCAGCAGACGTGGGGCGTGGCTGAAGGCTGCACCTTGCGCTGTGCGGTCTGCCCTTCCAGAAAACTGCTCTCCTGGTTGCCTTGGCATTAGCTGTCTCTGAGGACCAGACCATTATTTTTGACCTGGGACTGCTAAGGGCCTCAAAGGTTAGAAGTTCTGCTCTTTTAATTACACATCCACCTGACAAAAGTCACCTTAATTAGGAAGGCTCTCCCAGAGCAAACGCAGCCGGCAGGGGCCGGGCTATGCTGTCCCACTGGGGGGTCTTTCTGGCACAAAATTTCTCCTGCATCTTTTTCTTCTCTCCCTCCTGCTCTGCTATCCCACTGTTCAACTCTTCATCCTTCACCCTTGGACAGCCAGTGTCTTTCAACTCAACTCTGCCTTCGCCCCACCCCCCCAAACCCTCCTCCACTTCCGTAGCAGATCACTTTGCTGCTCCTATGAGGAAACCTTCGGTGGCTCCACTGCTCACAGGAAACAGTGGAGACCCCTCAGCCTGGTGCTCAGGACCTGCCCAAAGTCACATCACTGCCCTCCACTTTCTAGCTTTGGTGGCACTCAGGCCTCGCCCCCTCCTGGAAGCCGACAGAGAGTCGGTCCTTGTGCCCAGAGCAGGTGCTGACCACAGCAGGGCCTGAAGAGAGACGCACTTGGTAGGGACACTGGCGGATGCTGGAAGAGACTTCCTGCACACTGTCACACCGCACTGCCACTCCCCACTGGTCTTCAGACCTCTCCGCCAGCAGGAGAGCACAGACTCTTAGGCCCACATTGGGAGATGTCCAAGAGCTTGGAGAGCCTGTCCTGAGGCACAAAGGGAAGCTGAGGCACAGCTGGAGCTACTCCTGGATCTCTCCTGACAGGAACGTGCTGAGACAAGAAGCAGCTTCAGGCGTGGTGGCCCCACCCACAAGAAGGGAGCTTCTATAAAGCTGTCACCCTCCCTGGCTTCATGCCCTCCTTCTCCCCAGCCCTCCCGGAGCCCACACTTCTGTGATTACTCCACACACCTATCTGGAAGGGCAACCCCGACATCCCCGGGGCAGTGTGGGGGCCAGTCCAAGGCCTTTCCTGCCAGTCTCACGGCAAAGGTGGGAGCAGGCGACAGCTGTGATTGGCATCACCATGAGGCAATGAGGCTCCACGCAAAGCCCAAGAGATGGACCCACCCTGGCTCACCCTGAGGGAGCTGGCGTGCACCGCTCTCCTCCAAGCCTCCGGAGGTTGCTGGGAGCACCTGTATGGGCCTCGCCCACCAACTCCCAAGCGCCAGGGAGGCTGGTGATGCTGGCTGCGAGCTCCTCCTTTCAGGCATACAGGGACAACAGCTGAGTGGTAGCATGTTGGCAAGAAAAAGGAAAGGCCTTGGACCAGGGGGACAAGGCTGAGGATTAGCACAAGACAACCGTCTCCAGGTATCATGAAAGCAGGAGTAGACTCAGGTGCCTTATACAGAGTCAGCCTGGGGGCCAGCACAGCCTCTGAGCACCTCTGTGGGCTTCTCTCACCCCACTGCCACCCCCACAAAGCACGCCCTTCAGGGCTGTGCCCTTCCAGCCACACCAGCCCACTCTGGCATCAGACACTGACCTGTGCCCACCAAGCCAGCGCCCTTGACCACACTCCTCTGCTCTCCCCACCCCAGAGCCACTCCCGCCCTTTCCTGTGTCTACTTAAAGCCGAGGTTCCCCTTCCATGGCCTGGGACAAGCCCAGCTCCTCTGTGGAGCCCGCCATTCTGTCCCACTCCTCCACCAGGGAGCTCTCCTTGGCCCAAATCCCTAGCATGATGATTTATGTCCAAGCTGTCAGAAAAATGCTTCTTCTCAGTAGAGAAACTCTCATCTGGGTATGAAAAGACATGTATAAGCTTCATTTGTAACCATGAAAAATAGCAGATAATCTAAGTGTCCAGCAATAGGGGACTGCTCTGTGAAATGGGGAGCACCCACATAGTGGAATACATGTGGCAGTTGAAAGGAACTCGTCAGGTACACGTGGGTCTGCAGTATGCTTCTGATGTAACACGCAGGCAAGGCAATGCTGTGTGTGCAGATGTAGATTTGTATGTAAGTATGGTTAAGGGTCTACAGGAATACCCACCACTGTGTTATCGTGGTGACCTCTGGGGAGGGTACAACAGGATCAGGCCTGGGCACCGAGGGCGAATAGATGTTAGCCTAATCTTTTAATGCTTGAATTTCTTTTAGAGAAGTGTGTATTTATTCAGTCACTGCTAATTATTTTTAATGTTTTCTAGCAATTCCTACCTCTCACTTTTACTAGAGAAGCTCTGCCTTTAGCTTTGATCTGTTTTTTCTTGGTTATATAGTTTCATTTGGGACCAAAAAACAAAAAAAAGGTTGTACTGATTTTTGGAAAAGACTTCCCTCTGGCTTTCCCCAAGCTGCTTCCTCCCAGGACCTGTGTGTGCCACACCGTGTCTGGTTCACGGGCATCATGATCCTGTCCCGCCAACCTTGAAGCCATGAGGTCAGGGACCACACTCACGTCCCCTAGCGATGCTCTGCATTGTCCCATCTTCCCCACCACTGGCCAGGGAGACGGGCCCAGCCTCAGGAAACCTCAGCAGGGGAGGTGGGTGCCTCTCACCCACAGCCACAGTGTTTGCCCCAGCCAAGAAGAGCCCCAGAAAAATAGCCCCAGTCCTAGACAATAATGAGTCTAAGAGACAGAAGCCACCCCATTGACAAGGAGGACAAGCCAGCACGGAGCCTAGATCCCCATGGAGAGCAGGCTCAGGAACCCTAGAAGGGGTTGGTTTCTATTGAGCCCTTTGGCCAGGAGGGAGCAGTGGAAGGAGGGGGAGGAAGTGGATGGGAGGCTCTATTTCCTCCCAGCATGAACCCACAGGGCCTAGCATGGAGCCTTGTACACAGCAGGCAACTGTCAAGTGAAGTTCACTTGACCTACCAAGAGAGGAGCCTCCCCAAGAGAACCTGGCAGTCTTAGATCCTAGTCTATTATCATAACAAGGAGCAAGGAACACCCAATTTCCCTTTGGCTGATACTTCTGGCATGTCAGCCCCACTCCAGTCCATACCCACCCTCTTCCCAACACACCCCCCCCCCTTTCATGGTGGCTCATGCCAGGGGCCACCATGTTGCTGGATTGGCAGCAGAAGTCAGTGTAGACATGGTCATCCCCGTCGGCCTCCTCCCCTCCCCCACCCACTCCCCACTCACCCCGCTGGGATTTCAAGGCCTGCCACCAGCTGTGTTTTTTTGAACACATGCCTCAGAGACTTCCAAGTCTCTTGGGGAAGACCACTGTTCAACCACCTTAGAATATAGATCATTAAAATTGTGTACGTGATGATGGCTCACTGGGGATCCAAAAGATGCTACTATAATTTGGATTTGAACTCTGAAGCAGATTGTGCAGGATATAGAAGGTGTGAGGAAGATTAGCACAACTCTAGAATTTAATTGTTTTTTTTTTAACTTAGAAAAAGTATTTTCTTAGCACTATGAGGCTTGTTGGTTAGGATGAAAAGTTTCCTCCACACCTACTGGGACCACCAAGGAAGGAGGCAGGCAATTAGATGTCTGTGCCTGTGAGTGCTCCAAAGGCAGATGTGTCAGGAGCCAGAAAGAAAATGTAATTGAGCCCCACCTTTTTATGTTGTTTTTACTGTTCGTAAATTTCCATAGCACATTTTCGAGTCCATGGCATATTCACTCATCGGCCCCATTGAGTGAGAAGCTTATGAATCGTGTCCTGCCTTTTTTTGGTGGAGCCAATAGATGTGTGAAAATATTTCTTTTCATCTCTCTCCTGGCATATGCTCCAGAATTTTCCTAACCCAGTTCCCCACTTTTTACTGATCGTGAACCTGAGTCCCAGAGAGAAGTGATCTGTCCGAGATCACACAGTAATCAAATGGCAGGGCTTCCTTCCCCTCTATTTTTGCCTATCGCTGTTCCCCATCTCATTTTGAAATATTTGAAGCTTCTCTCAAAACAGGCTGTCTCTGAGTCCCTTGTTTCCCATATCTAGAAGTTTGGTTACAAGCAAACAGCAACACTCTTGGTACCGTTGTCTTTGCCACCATTTTCCCAGTGTACCAAAGCTGCTCACTTTAAAGCATGGGCTAAAGATAATCCCAAATAATTTTTAATTAAAGATCATCATGTAAAATGTATAATTTTGTAAGTCTAACAGTGATTAACTACATTAGGGATTTTGGTGACACACGTCACAATTAAGTGTTTTCAGTGTTGAGCCAATTAAGGGTTAACAGGCCGCAAATACCATCTTTGCACATTTTTGCTTAATGAATTTGTAGTGGGAAACTATTCTCATTAGGTTAATTTGTCAACACAATCAAGTTACAGCACCAGGATTTTTTTGTTGTTGTTGTTTTATGAGCTCACAAATTTAAGTGGCTTTGTATCATGGTGCACACTTTTGCATTTGATTATGGCTATTGGAATAAAACACTTTTTCATGAAAAGGAAGGAAGCTGATTGAAGATTTTCAGGTCTTGGTCTTAATTCTCACCTTCTAGACATAGGCATGTTTATGTCGTTTTATCGAGCTCTCTGGGGCTTTCTGTCTGTATTTCCCTAGTAGGTTGTCATGCCAGAGAGTAAAACACGCATCTGTGTACTTGTAGAGGGAGGGCTTCAGCCCCTAGGATGGGCGTGATGGCCACAGGGAAAACCAGTCTGCTCCCTGAACTCACTCAGCCAGAGAGGGCTGCCGTTGTTTCTCTCATGAACTTGAAAGAATCCCCAGCCTCCTTCCAAAAGGCTTCCCCTGCCTTCTGACTGACTATCAGGCTGACTATCTTCTTGGCAGAAGGGAAAACATACTTTTCTACTCCACTGCTGTCTACACACTTAGTCTATTTAGTGGGGGAGTAAATGGCCAATCACGTTTGTCAAGCCTCTTCTAGGACAAGAAATATCATTCTCCACCCAGATTTTTGGGTACCAAGTTGTGTCCAAAGCAAGTGCTCATGTTGTTTTCAACAGCAAAGAGAGTGGAAACAGCTCACCAATCTAACAATGAGGGACTCTATGGTAAAGCTGTGTTATGAATAGAGCATAAAATAGCCTTTTAAAATGAAAACATGACACAGGACTATCCTATATTTATGGATATGGAAACATGTCCACAGTGTGGTGATACTTGACAAGCCTGTTACAAAGCACTCTGTGTGTGATGATAATTTGCATGTTTAAATGTGTATATGTGTTCACATACAATAGGAAACTGCTGGAAGGACATGCTCAACTCTGACGGTAAGGGTTACCTCTTATGTCTCAGGAGCAGGTTTATAGGTAGTTTTTACTTTCTTCCTTGTTTTTTCTCTTTCTACACTATTTGAATCTTTATGATAAGTATATATTACTTTGGTGATCAGAACGCTATTTTTATTTGGGAAGGGAATGAGCCAGTGAATCCCAGTGTGCTGGGGTCAGTGGGGGAGGAGAAATCCATGAACCCTAAGCTAGTAAGATGATAAGAATGAAAAGAAGTGTGGAATCACAGTGCCCTGATTTTTTTTCATCCCTAAGTTATTTTTCCTGATGATCCCCTTACACAAAATGACAAGTTAGGGTGGAAGGGATTTGATCTGGGTTTGTGTTTGGTTTTAATTTAACTAAGTAGTCTTTTCAAAATGTCAACACATGACAAATGGGGGAAAATGACACCAAGCTGAAAACTATTTATTTGAATGTTTATCACTCCATTCATTCCCCAAGCATGGATAAGCACTCACTATAGGCAAACCTCCTTGCTTGGGGTGAGATGAATCAGACAGTCCCATCCAAGGATTCTATAAGCAAAAGGAGAAATTCTGTAAGTCGGGACAGACCACCTACAGGAGATGTCAGCGTGGGGCACTGAGGGAACACAGAGGCAGGAATGGCCTAGACCAGGGTGGTAACAGAAGGAAGAGGAGTTCTAAGGTGACACCTGAAAAACCAAACCTGGCCAGGCAAAGCGTAGAGAAAGGGTGACACACTGTCTTCTATTAAGGGTGGAGCAGGTGACAGTTCTTTCTACCTGTGTAGACTCTGCTAGTGCTGAGATGGATGGTGGCTGGGGGCTGTGACGGAGTTGTTCCACACCAGGGCTGGTAGGTGGGACAACAGCAATGGGTTTATTGTGACTGTAGATGCAGAAGGACTGAAACACGGGGCAGAGTCTGTACTCACTCTAAAACCTGCCCAGGAAATTGCTCTCTTGCACAAATCCCTGCTCTCGGCTCCTTTATCTGTGTGTATCTCTCCTTCATAAAAGCAAAGTGCAGAAAAAAATTTTGAGTATTTGGACTTTCCAGTCTGGATTCTGGGTAAACAGGAGGTCGCTGCACATGCCCAGTGACTATATGGGGCCTCACCCACCCTCCGAGTACCCCCATGGCATGTAGAAGCTGATCCTTGGCCTACTTACATAGTTTGGAAAAGCGGAAGCTGGTAGCTGACTTTCTATCCAGACCAGGAAACCCCTGAGTTATCAACATCTGACTGCAAAGCACGGTCTCTTCCCACTGTTCCAAGAGGAGGGAGATGTAGTGCTAACTGCTGCAATATCTTCTGAGCACATACACATGCCATGTGTGTTACTGACCTCATCTAGCTTAACTTAACGCCTTTGTAAAGCTAAGAGTTAGGTAGTCATCCCATTTAACAGACGAGGACACTGAGGGTTAAAGAGGTTGGGTCACCTAGTCAATGTCACATTTGATGGAGGTGATATTTGAACCCAAACCCTCTGACACCAAAACCACAATAATGCTGCACATGCCCACACTCCTGCAGGCAGCCTGGGCTGCCTTGGAGAAGTCTGGACCTAGCAGGTGACAGCACCGAGCTAAAGTGCATCCTGGGCCCTGAAAATAACATTACAGCTGGTTACTGGGCTCTGGAAGTGCGGCAATCTACATTCTGGAACAGTATTTTTTGACTGCATTGACCACCCATTGGTTGGGTCAAGATCAGCAGTTGTAATAAAAGGATGGAATGGAATGGAAATAAACTAAATCAATCCAAGCAGCAAGGGTAAGTATTGTTTCAGGAAATTTTGTTTCAGTTTTGCACATGTGTGTGCAAGGCCATGGGGAACAGTTGCCAGATTGGCCTTCAGGCTCCAGCCCAATCCAGAAATCCAGCCCAACCTCCGCTCACCATCCCCTATACTCTGACAGGGGCCACATCCCCAGGAGCAAAGGGCACTTCTTTCCAGTGTTCACAAGGCTGCCCTCCTTGGCATGCTGTGCACTAATAGGGCTGGGTCTTCCCAGCAGGGGGAGAGGGGATTTTCTCATGCAGAGGTGTCCCATGGGTGAATGGTGTCTGTGTGTGCATGTGCTGGTCGCTGTCCATTCTGGTACACCCACTCACTGTCCATTTCCCACTCTTGCCCGCACTGCTCTGGGCTGCTGTAGGCTGACCCCTTGGCTTTTTCGCTGGTTGGATTTGGCCAGTGGGTATCCCTGTTTGAGATCATAAAGCTGTTTCTTCCCACTGCCTCCTGGCTTCGGCGTGGACACCTCTGATATAGGCTGCATCTCCCCGGACCACAGACCCTGCCGCGTCCCCCATCACAGCTGCAGCTCTCACTGGACCCCAGTGGCACTATCCCTCATTTTGTCCCTTCAGCCCTAAGGATGGTAACAGCTTCCCACTCTTGCTAGACTCTGAGTGCCTCAACAGCTGTTGCCTGTTTTCTTAACCCAGCCCGCACCTCTTTAAGTATCCCTGCAATAAAATCTCTGTTTGCACCATTGGGGAGAATTCTGTTTCCTCCGGGGACCTTGACCACTACTGATCCCGTATGTGTATGTGTGCATGTGTGAAAGAGGTGTGTGTGTGCTCGGTCACACTGTAAGGTGTATTTTTTTACTGTGGATTACAATCAAAAAAGTTTAAGGGTCAGCAACCTAGGAAAAGTGTAATGTGAAACAGCTGGGGGAAGGCAGGCAGCAGGGGAGGGGAGGTGGGGAGAGTGCACTGATGGCCTCAGCAGGGAGCCCAGGGGAAGAGGATTTGGTGTGAAGAGCCCTGGGTTAGGAGTCAGGACCCATAGGGCTTCCCCAGCCTCCGTTTCTTTGGCTGGGGTGTGGATACTGAGCCCCAACACCCAGGGGCTCCAGCCAGGACTAACAGTGTGAGATTGTGTTTTGGAAGCTGAGTTATTTGTCTAGTCCAAGACCCACATCTATGAACATCATACATATTTTTAATCTAAGAAAAATAACAAAATGACATCTACAGCTTGCTTAAAAGAATTAAAAGTCCCCCCTTGGCCTCTTCTTCTGAGGATCAAGTTTCTTTCACACCGTAGCGGCCACTTGGATTTTGTGCTAAAACCACATTACATCGCATGTGTTCCCTCTAATTCCCCGATTATGAGTCATTGTCTTCCTCTGAATATTTTTATACCTAACTCATGATCAAGCCGCCTTGCCAAAATTGTAAAGCAAAATCTGTTCACAGCCACCCCTCAGAGTGAGAGGCCAGCCTAGGGGCTGCGGATAAATCCTGCAGACTCTCCTGATGAGTCCTGAATGCAAGTCTCACAGGCCACAGTGAAAAATGCTCCTGGGGGAAGAGGGTCCCCCTCCCTGGCCCACTCCCACTAAGGATGGTTCGAGAGCCAAGAACGAAGTCATGCTGATCACGATGTGCATAATCAGATCCGCATGTAGATGGCATTCTTTTAGGATTTTCCCCAGGAGCCTCCGGATTTTCCAACCACAGTGACAGTGTGGCTCCCTATCAGATGACAGGGCACACTGCAATGCAACTGGCACTTTGTTCCCCGGCTTTGGGAGATCAGGCCTGTGGCTGTGACAGATAGATCCTCGTTTCATCAGCAAGGAGAGCAGCACACCCACCAGCCTGATGTGGGCCAGGGTCTCAATACGGTCCCCAGCCTGGACACAGCCTGGAAGCACATGGTGTAGTGGAAAGACACACATTGGCCTCAGGGGGACCTGAGTTGAAATCCCGGATCTGTCATTACTTAGCTGTAGGATGTTGGCCCGTCCTTTAACCTCTTTGAGCAGCCGTGTTCCCATCCATAAAACCAGGATGATAAAACCCACTGCAAAGGGTTACAGTGAGAGTTAAGTAAAGCATTATGGAAGAAGTACTTAGCGCCTAATAGACACTCAATTAATATTTGTTATGAAGTGTTGAAACATGCAGGTGCTGGAGTGAATCTATCTGTAATCACCTCTCAACTCTGCATTTTCTAGCCCCATGTCTTAATCCTGCTGAGTCTCCACTTTCTCATCTGTAAAATAGAGAAAGTGACAGTGCCCACCTCCCAACCTCTCTCGGTGGCCTTGAGGAATAACTTAATTAAACAAGACAAGTAGTAAAAGAAATTATGTCACAAAATAGTGCTCATAATTTTTTTTAACTTCTTCTTTTGGAATAGTTTCAGACTTAGAAAAAGTTGCAAGAGGAGTACAAAGAATTTCCATCAACCCTTCCATATGCCAGCTTCCCTAAATGTTAACATTTTACCACCTTGCGGGATCATTTTCTCTCTCATACATACAAACATACATGTATATAAATGTAATCTTTTGGGAGTGAGCTGGAGCAATAATGTTCTTTTATTTCTAAATATTTCAGAGTATAATTCCTAAAAACAAGGACACTCATACATAACCACAGTGTAATTATGAAAATCAGGAAATTGACATTGATAAAACAGCATTATCTAATCTTACTCAGATTTCACCAACTGTCCCACTAATGTCTTTTCCTGGTCCAGAATCCAATTCAGGATGACACGTTCCAGTTATTTGTCACGTCTCTTCAGTCTGCCTGAATCTGGAACCGTCTTCAGTTTTTCTGTCTTTACTGGTCTTGACTGTGTTGAAGAGTAAAAGCAGTTATTTTGTAGGATGTCCCTCAATCGAGTGTGTCCATTTTCTCATCATCAGATTCAAGTTAGGCATTTTTGGCAGGAATTCCATAGCAGGGATGTGCTGCCTTCTCAGAGCAGCACATTGAGAGGTGCGTGGTGTTGGTTTGTTCCTGTGCCTGGGAATATTGACTTTGATCTTAGTTCATGTGGTGGCATCAGGTTCCTTCACCATGTGATTAACTCCTCCCCACTACCATTATTAACTATCTTGTGGAGAGAGACATTGCAACTATGTAAGTATCCTGTTTCTCATCATAATTTCAACCAATACTTTTAGCATCCACTGGTGATTCTTGCCTTAAACAATTATTACTACAGGGGATGCCAAATGTTCAATTCCATCATTCTTTCTTCATCTATTATTTGAAAGCTACCATCATGAAAAGCTCCCTTTATTTGTTTGTTTATATCATGAGTATGATTTTATAGATTCTTATTTTATGCACTCTGAGTTCATGAATTAAAATAAATGTTAGGGTTTGAAGTAGGAGGAGTGCATTCTCTTGTGCCATCAATGATACCTGTTATTAATTACAATAATGACCGATATTTACTATGCACTTGCCGTGCTTCAGGCCAATGCTAAGCATTTTATTCACATTATCTCATTTAATTCTCACAATGACCCTATAAAGCAAGTCTCATTATTTTAGATGAGGAAGCTGATGCTTTTGAGAGGTTATATGCAAAATCAACAAGGAAGAATCCTTGTAAGAATCTTACAAGGAAGAATCAGGATTTGGACATGGTCTTCTAAATCCTTGCTCTTAACCACTTCATGCAGAAACTTTAATAAGCACTAGAGAGGTTTTTGTTTTTGGTTTTTTTTGTTGGGTTTTTGTTTTTTTGAGACAGAGTCTTGCTCTGTCTGTTGCTGGTGGCTAGAGTTCAGTGGCATCATAATAACTCACTGCAATCTCAAACTCCTGGGCTCAAGCAATCCTCCTGCCTCAGCCTCCCTGAGTAGCTGGGACTATAGGTGTGCCCCACCACGCCTGGCCGAACTGTGTGTGTGTGTGTGTGTGTGTGTGTGTAGACAGGGGTCTCACTATGTTGCTCAGGTTGGTTTCCAACTCCTGGCTTCAAGTGATCCTCCCACCTCGGCCTCCCAAAGTGCTGGGATTACAGGCATGGTGGCCCAGCTTCCCAGCTGGGGAGGGAATCAAGGTGCTTTTCTTCCACCCTTAACCTCAAGGACGCCAAAGCTCTGCATTAGTCTGCCTAGGATGTGGTGACCATTCAGAGGCCTCCAAGCATGTCCTTGGCACCCTAGAAGGTCATGGTTTAGGGGTCTCTGAGATCCTTTTCACCAACCCCCTCTACTGACAGATGAGGAAAAGGAACTGAGAGATGAGATGTCACGTGTCTAGGGTATCACAGCATGGTCAAGGGGCCCAGGGACACCGTCAAAACTAAAGCAAAGAATGGAGGCAGCGCCAGTCCCAGGGCAAGTTCTGCAATGACCCAAGACCACAACACTGAGCGACCTGCCCACTGCCCTTACCACCAGCGTTCCTGGCCCGGCTAGCTCATTGCCCGCAAGGGAGCCCAGCTCCCGCCTACTCCCCTGACCTGCCGTCCCACCTGGCCAGCCTGTGGGTCAGGGCACAATGGGGCCCTGTTTCTAGCTACATCTAATGATGGGGTACCAGTTTGAGCTAAATTAGGACCAAATGGCTTTTTTATTGTGTTAAAACACTCATAACTAAACTTTACCATTTAGAGTCTTTTTAGGTGTACAGTTTGGTGGCATTAAGTACATTCACATTGCTGTGCAGCCATCACCACTATTTGTCTCTAGAACATTTTTATCATTCTAAACTGAAACTCTGTACCCATTAAATAATAGTCCCCCAACTCCCCCCCCCCACCAAGTCCCTGGTGACCACCGTTCTACTTGCTGTCTCTATGAATGTGGCTACTCCAGGTGCCCCATAGAAGCAGAATCAGACAGTATTTGCCATTTTGTGTTTGGCTAATTTTACTCAACATAACATCTTCAAGATTCATCCACGTTGTACCATATATCAGTGTCTTTTTCAAGTGTACCATGTATTCGTGTCTTTTTCAAACTGAATAATATTCCAGTGTATGCACAAACCACATTTTGTTTATCCATTTATCCATCGATGGATATTTGAGTTGTTTCTACTTTATGGCGATTGTGAATAATGCTACTATAAACATAAGCGAACAAGTATCTCTTTTAGACCCTGCTTTCAATTCTTTTGGATATATACCCAGAGGTGAATTGCTGGATCATATGGAAATTCTATGTTTAATTTTTTGAAGAACTGCCATATTGTTGTCCAAAAACCAAGTGGCTTTTAACACACCAGTGCCCAAGAATACTCCCCTCTGCCCCTCGTGTCTACTCTGCTTTATTTCAGAGCCAGGGAGTGGATGATAATAATGAGTTTCAGCTTTGGCCTCAAGGGATTCAGAGAGCCACTGAAAACACCACTCTGCCCTAAAGGCCTCACATGTGGGGGACAGAACTCTGGCTCCCAGTAGCACCCACTGGCCTCTTCCACTGTAAGCAGGGAATATTCCTTCCAAAACTAGGATGCAGGCAGAGCAGTGCTCCACCTCTGCAGACCTGGAAGGGAGGATGGAAAAGCACGCCACAAAAATACAGGTGTCTGCTCTGCCTCTCTATCTAATTATGATCCAGTGTCTCCACGCCCCCTGGGGACTGGGACTTGTTTGTTCGAGGTGACATATCTATTATTACTCTTTAGGTAGTTAGGAGAATCATTTGCAGCATTCATTAACAAGCAGCACCTTATGGATTACTAAACAGCATCTCTGCGTTAGCTAATGAGCCCCAATAGTGTAATATTTTACATATTTTATAGCAAGACAATTAAGCAATGTCTTGCTTTTATAGCAGACCTTAAAATAAATCATTTGAGATACAAAGAGGAAACAGAGGGAACGGTGCATATGCTATGTGTGCGGTTAGAATTGAGGTAGTTAAAATCTTCTCCACCCAACTCCTTGATATACACATACTCTATCTACAGAGAAATAAGTTTCCAGAGTTTTCTTGCCCAATTTACCAGCTTCATAATCAGAAAGTGCTTAAGTAAAATGCGTATGGTTCAGACGCAGAGAGAAAAAAGAGAAAGACTTGCCCTGTGTTCTGTCTGTGTAAGCAGGAGGCATGGAAAATGCTCGTAGGTACTGAATGTCTGCTTATGCCAGATGTTCGCATCCACCCTTCGTTTCATTCACATGAAACCCTGCATGGTAGATATCAGTATCCTCATTGTATAGATGAAGAAACAGACACTAGAGAGGTTGTCACTTACTTTCGAAGCCACACACCTTGTAAAAGGTTGCACCAGGATTTAAAAACTAGGTCTGTATGATCCCAAAGACCCTGGTCCTTACAAAACTCTGTGTCAAGAACAGAGGCATCGTCTCCATCCCGCCAGTCTATCTGCTAGTTTCTCAAATGCCCTCCCTTTCCCAAGAGCATAGGTTGGCTGCCATAATGTACTTTCTCCTGCGTTGTCCTGACTCTTGACAAAAGGACAGACAGCCTCCTTCCTGCGTCTCATACACCTCTTTGGCAAGACCCCTACTCGGTTCAGGACTCCCATGTCCTCCACCCCCATTAGCCAATCATAAAGATGTCAAGGACTGACGTGAACTTATGAGTCAGCTGCCAGAAAAATAGGGTCACTTCTGCCCTGCAACCCTAGCAGTAAGCAATGGGAGAATTCCACATTTGATCCTGCAGCCAATTAGCAAAAGAGGATTTACCTAAAACAACCCCCCACCCACCCACGCCTTAAATCTCCTGCTCCACATGCCCCTGCAAGCACATCACAGGTGGGAGAGACAGGTATATGTGAACAGCTGCTCTGAAATGGGCCACTGCCACCTACCAGCCTCCAGCTGGACCCAGGAATCCAAGACTCACTGAAGGCACAGCTTCCCCATCTGTGGCGTGAAGACAGGTCCTTCTTTTCTGCCTTTGAAACATGAGTTTCCAGCCTGTGGTAGAGTCTCGTGGCTGTTTCCCTGAGTGGAGACATTGTCCCCAGGGCTGGTCCTGGTTCCATCTACCCTAATGGTTCTCTAGGGGCTGTGGCCAGCCTCCCACAGCTGCAGGCCACCTGCCAAGAGGAGGCTCTTACCATGGATGAGGCCATGGTAAAACCTTCTAGGCAAGCAACTCAAATGTCCATCCAAGGGGAACTGGTTAAAATATATTTTTAATGTGTATACATATTTTTGTATATGTTATACATATCTCTACATAATAGATATGAGTGATCTGCCATACAGTGAAATACTAAGTAGTGTGAACAAGAAACACATAAGCCAGGTCTTTCTGAACAAAAATGGAAATATCTCCAAGATGTATTCCGAAGTGAAAAAAATCACACAGCATCTAATTTATTACTTTTTGTGTAAAAGGGGAAAAATAAGAATCTATATCCACAGTTGCTTGTATATGTGTTTTAATCCCTGAAGTATATACGACACCAAGAAGAGTGGTTACCTCTTGCACAGGCATCTTCTAGGCAGGGAGGGCTGGGCATCTGGGGGCAGAGTTGACAAGAACTTCATCAGATGCACCTCGGAGAGCTGAACCATGTAAAGGCATCAACTATGCAGAAAACATTATATTCCAAACCTCACAAACACCCAGGGAGAGCCAGGGCAGAACTCAAACCAAGTGTGTGGGATTCCCGAGCCACATCCTGCCGTCTTCGGCCCCAGCGCACAGTGGCATGCGCGTGACGTCGATCCGCTGTTGTGGGCATCCCAGTTCACTGCCCACATATACTTCAAAAGGAAAATATATATTATGTAATCACTCTGGATGAATCGACTGATACTCCTGACTCGGCATAGGTTTTATACTTAATTCAGGTCATAACAGAAGATTTTCTTTGCTATGAAGAGTTACTCACTTTGGGCACTCTTGTGAACAGAACATGGGGAATGGATATCTTCAACAACTTTCAAGATAAATGTCATGAAGTTGGACTGAATTTGGTGAATTTAGTGAGTGTATATACAGACAGTGCACCTTCCATGACAGGAACATATAAAGGGTTTATTGCACAGGAAAAAAAAGTATTAACAGATCCAGATGCTCTCATTTCTTTTCATTCTACCTTGCATCAGCAAAATTTCTGTGCTAAAGTTGCTATTTTAAGTGACACTTTGCAAGAAGTTATAAGTATTATTAAATGTATTCATGCAAATTCAACACAGCCGTATCAATTTCATAACATGCTAAAGTTGAACGATGAGGTATTCAATGCGGATTTACCACATCATTCTAAAGTGCACTGGCTATTGCAGGGACAGGTGTTAGCCAAAATTTTATCTCTGTGAGAACAGATAGTTAAATTTTATGAAGAATAGAATCAGCAATTGAATTATTGAAGGAAGATTTCTTTAGGAATGCAGCATTTCTTTGTGATATATCAAATCAAAATAACTTGAATATTTCTTTGCAAGGCAAAACTAAGTCTATGTATGATATTTGGCAAAAAAAAAAAAATCCGAACATTTTGAAAAAAACTATCCTCTTTAAAAACAGTTCTTCTTCCAAAGGAAATTTCAGATGAACATTTCCCCCAGTTAGCCAATGTCTTGATGAGCAGGATGATATATGCAAATCATTTAAAGAATATGAGGCTGCTATAGACCTATTAATTGAAGAATACAAGGAAAGGAGTCAGGTGAGACATGACATCACTTTCATACATCTCTTGTTCCTAGCAACATGCATCTCCCACAGTAGGAGCTAATGAATACTTGAATGCTCGGTGGTCTGCTGGTAGGTTGGCTGGCAGGTTAGTTATATGGATGACTAATTGATTGGATAGCTGCTTAATTGGATGGATGGGTGGTTGGTTAATTGTTGGATGAGTAGTTGACTGGTTGGGTGAATGGTTGGATAGGTGAACAGGTGGATGGGTGGATGATTGGCTGGCTGAAGGTTGGGTGGGTAGGTAGTAGAGAGGTTGGTTTGTCAGTGCTGGTTTAATGTCTCCCCTGTTCGCTGCACAGCCTCTCTTCTAGGGTCCTTGGCACCTAGCCAAAACCCTGGAATCTAATTCTTCACCTTGAATAATGCCTGGAATTTGCCATTTTGCCCTAAGGTCCTGCATCCTCAGGATCTCCCAGGGCTATTAGGGGACCAATGCTGAGCACTTGGTCTTGGGAGATTTTTCAGTGCAGTGGACAGGTACACATAGTGGGCCCTCGACTCAGGCAGAGTCCCAGCTTTGCTACTTAGTGGCCCTGTGGCCCTGGGCAGGTCACTCTACCTTGCTTTGATAAAGTGGAGCTAAGAACATCTGGCCCACCTCCTCATAGGGTCATGAGAATTCAACAGATGTCAGGGATTATTCTCATCATCCTGCTATAGCAGTTAAGGAGCAAGAGTTTCCTGCCTGGAAAAGGTGTCTTGAAAGTTCTACGCCCTTTGATCTGCCTTACCTGCTGCTTCCCTTACAGTCAGCCTAATTTGAACACAAAACTCAGACCTCTGCCTTGGTAGTAGTCAACGTTTCCTTGGCTTGCCTTTCTTTGCCTTGGATGCCCTGTTCGCCACTGTGCCAACATCCACCACGCACAGGCCCCTGCTCACTGTACTTTAGACACAGCTCCCACAGTGCCATCTGCCCTCCAGTTCTGTATTTAAAAGCCAAACGTGTCCCCTACCTGGAGATCTCAAACCCAACCCAAAGCACAATGTCTGGAACACAGTAAGGTCTCGATAAGTGTCCATTCATGAATGATGCCTCACTGATTATCCAAACCATCTTTTGACTAGGTGTACGAATTAGCTTTTGCAGATAACTAACCACCTCAAAATGCAGCAGCTTAATGAACATATACTAGTTCTCCTAATTCTGTGGTTGGCCAGCAGTTCTGGTCTGGGTGGCTTGGCTGAGACCAGATGGTCTAAGATAGACTCACTCACATGTCTGAGACAGCTAGGATCCTGTGGCCTCTCTCCTCTCTCATCCTGAAGGAGGCTGGCTTTGTCTTTTCACAAGAAGGGGATAAGTTCCCAGCAGCAAAAGAGTACAAGCCCAGTGCACATGAACCTAAGACAGCATTAAACATTTGCTATCTGCTGGCTAAGGCAAGTCACAGCCAAGCTCAGAGTCAGTCTGGGAAGGGACCACACAAGGGCATTGACACAGGAGGTATAATTTATTGGGGACCATTAATGCACCAACCTACCACACTTGGTAACTCAGAACAGGCTTGACTTGGTCCACGTTCCATAAACTCCTCTGAGAAGCGCAACATCGAGGACCACCAGGGCAGACTAGGAGATCAAGAAGCAGCTGGCTGAGAGCTGTCAGATCTGGCTGGAATCCTAAGGAACTGGAACTTTCTATCAACATGACCCCACACACACAAACCAGCTTTCACCTCTGTATTAGTCAGCTATTGGCACGTAATGCCGCCTAACAACCTCAAAATATCAGTGCCTTACAACACATATTCATTTTTCTTGCTTGCAGGTCTGTGGGTCAGTTGGGGTTTGGTTGTGTCTTAGGTTCAGCTGGCGTTGCTCTCTTCTGCGCGTCTCAAGGGCAATGGCCATGTGGGGCACACTCTTCCCAGCAATGGCAGAAGCACGAGGGAGACAGCCATGCTGTGCAGCCACATTCCATCTTCTGCTCACATCATGTCTGTGAACATCCCATTGGCCAAAGCAAGTCCCATGGCTGAGCCCAAAGTCAAATGGCAAAGACTTCGACATCTGTCCCCCTGTCCACCATGAAACCACAGCCAGGTGTGGGTGTAGAATACTCCTACATAGAAGTGAAGAATTCATCAGCCCAATTTCTCAATCTGCTACAACCTGCCACCCCAGCCCTCCAGACCTTCCCATTCCCTCCGCCCCAGTTCCATCACTTCGAAGCTGGAGGGAACAAGCAGGTCCACCAGCCTTGCCCTGCCAGGTGGCCAGCACTTTCCCAGAAGATTCCTTATGCCCAGGACCCACAGTAAAAATGGCTTAAAAAGATGCCATGGGGATAGGCTTCTGTCTTCCCACTGAGGAGGAAGCCCCTGTAGCCAGGGGGCTACACTTGTCAGAATAGAAGCATCCAATTTTGCCTATCTTGACACTTGTCATCATTTCTGGTATCCAATGCCAGTAGCATCTCACAGACAAGGCTGAAAACAGTGCTATTGGCTGGGCCCTGTGTCTGATAGAGACTCTTGTCCAGGACATATTTTTATCATTAAACCCCTTCCAACAGTTAAAACAGCAGAACACTTTTGAGGTGACTGGGCCAAACTTCCCCAGGAAACATGCTGATTTCAACCACCTGGGCAGAGCAGATGCCTTGATCTTCTTTTTATCTTGCTGAACACCTTTATTGTTTTATTACCTTTTCCTAACATGTGTAAAGGGAGATCTCATTCATTAGCTCATGGAGCCTCACCAGGCTCCAGGCTCTAGGCATCGAGAGGATGTTAGAAAATAGGACAATTTTTAGGGTGCACCTGCTAAGTGTCAGGTGCTTCATTAGAAGCTTCAGGGATGCAAGCACTGACAGGGCATGGTCCTTGTACTCTTGTGAATCATAAGGAAAAGGAGGCAGTCCTTGGTGCAAATGACAAATCTCACAGGAGTTCTGAGCAAGGGGGGAAGTTCCAGAGGCTGGTTGAGTAGAGATGGTGCAGCTCAATGGTGCAATCTGTGTTTGTATATAAGGAAGCTGAGATTGACAAAGATGAAATTACTGGCACAATAAGGATGGGGGAACCAGAATTCAAACTCAGTTCTCCTGAATTTGGTTCTATGTATGTCTATGATGTGAGAATACCTGCCCTCACTGACAAGTTTCCAGAGATGCCTTGCTTAGCCTTATCCCAAGTTTACATAGATAGAAATGGTCTAGAATAAATTACACTATGATTTTCAAAACCTAAGTTCTATACTTGGCTTTACCACTTTTCAGTCATTTAATCCCCAGCCAGCTGTTCTGTTGGAGCCTGATTTTCTACATCTGTAGAAAGGGTATAAAAATCAGAGAACACCAGAATTGTAAGAGATCTTGCAGGACAACTAGTTCGACCAGCCATAAGATACTTGAAGCCCTTCCCTGTAGAGGAGATGTAAGCTAGACTTGAATACTTCTGATGATGGAGAAGTCATCACTTCCTGGGGAAGCATTTGTCATCTTTGGACAGCTCTATTGGATAGTCCTTCCTTAGAGTGAGCTGCTATTTATTTCCCTGATTACTCTACCTGTGGATCTTTGATCTGTCCCTTTGTGACATGCAGAACCTGTTCTTCCATAGGATAGGTCTTCCCTCATCTGAGGACTCGACTCATGAGCCCCTGAACCTTCTCTTCTGCCTGTTAGACACCCCCAGTCCCTCTATCACATCTCCCATCACCTGGTTTCAAGTCTCGTCAGTAGCCTGATATCTCTCCTGTGGACGAGTTTCCACTTCTTTTCACAGATCCAAAAGCCAAGGATGGAAGCCAGTGGCGAATCTCATCCACCCGACACAGGGAAATCCTTCCCAGCAACAGCATTTCTATCCTCACAGCCTAACGTCGGAGCAGCGTTTCCTCCCACACTTTTGATTCATGCTGGGCTTGCTTTCAGCCAACTAGGTCTGTTTCACACGTGTCCATAAGCTCCACTCCTTGGTTTCCCATTTGGTGGTTGCATCTGGATTCATCCAAATATTGAATCTCACACCTATCGTGGTTGTACTCCATCTTCCTCTATTCAGATCCCTGCTCCAAAATATCAAGAACTATTTGTGTCTTTTAGGGTTGGTTGGTTTGTTTTGTTGATTTGATTTGCCCTGGAGTAGTTTTACTTTAAAATTATAGAGCATGTTGAAACCTGAGAGCCAGTCTAACCCTCTCATTTATTTATGTATTTTTATTTTCTTTGTGTGATTTTTTAAATTAGAAAAAGTAGAGGAAAAGTTATGAATGGACATTTCACAGATGAGGAACTAAAGTACTAATGGCTCTTAACTATATGAAAAATGGCCACTTGTATGCATAATAAGAGAAATGAAGATTACCCGCCAAATATGTAAAGATGAAATGGTTGCCAAAAGTATAAAAAAGAGGCATACACTTACACGGTCGGTGAAAATATATATATAGACTACTCCATGAGAGCAATGCGAAAATGTCTATCAAATTACAAATGCAAAAAATTAATAATAATAAAATAAAAATGAACATACCATTTGACCCCTCATTAACACTTTTGGAATTTATTCTACAAGTATACTCAAACACATATGAAGTTAATTAGGTGCAATGACTTACACTACAAATGTTTACAATAAAATAAGATTGGAAACTATATAAATGGCTATCAATAAGGAACTGGTTAAATAAATTATGGTATAAACACACAAGGAAATATTATGCAGATGTTTTTAAAAAGAAGAGATTTCCACTTCTGTCCAGGATGGAATAACTCACCCTCCCTTCATAAACAATTGAAAAACTGAATCGAAACAGTTATTTTATCATATTAGACAACAGGCAGTATAGAATTATGATCCTTGAAGAAGGAAAATAAAAATGATGAGCCCTTCTGTGAATCCAACTTTCTGCCTTGGGTGGGGGTGCCTTTGGGTGGGGGGACACCTTTGGGTAGGGGGGCACTTTTCGGGGGGTAGTGGCACAAGGAGGTGGGACCCAAGCAGAGCACAGCAGCTTTGCCAGGCTAAGGAAACAGAGGTTGGAGTTCAGAGAGGTTAAGTGCACTGGAATTTGTGAAGCAGAATACTAGAGAAGAGGGAATCATACAGAGAAAGGTCCCATAAACCTCTATGGAGACTTCATGAGTCTGTCTGAATACTCAGCAGTGGAGGCAGAGAATGAGACTCCCTAAGGCCAGGCAAACAATAGCCACCAGAAAGAGAAAAACCGCCATAGCTCACACAGGCCTGGGAGGTGTCCAAGTACCCACTAGCTGGAGTGAACAGACTTCCTTTAACATCCAAAGCTTTCCATAAATACCCCAAAATCCCATGCCTTAAGGATAGGGCTAGGCCAGGCACAGTGGCTTACACCTGTAATCCTAGCACTCTGGGAGGCCGAGGCAGGAGGATTGCTTGAGCTCAGGAGTTCAAGAACAGCCTGAGCAAGAGCGAGACACCGTCTCTACTAAAAATAGAAAAAATTAGCTAGTCTACTAAAATTAGAAACAAAAATTAGCCGGGTGTGGTGGCTCGCGCCTGTAGTCCCAACTACTCGGGAGGCTGAGGCAGGAGGATTGCTTGAGCCCAGGAGTTTGAGGTTGCTGTGAGCTAGGCTGATGCCACAGCACTCACTCTAGCCCAGACAACAAAGCGAGACTCTGTCTCAAAAAAAGAATAAGGCTAAACAAGTCCTAAACTAAAGACTATTCTAGACACACCCTAATGAAGTTTAAAAACAAGTCTTTAAGTGATTGCACTATTATTACCCCCAAGTAAATAAACTGCGTGTAAAGAACAGTACACAATACTTTTTAAAGGAAGACAACAAAATCCACACACTCAACAATGTAATAATCACATATCTGGCATCTAATCAAATGTTACTAGATACGCAAGCAAAGAAGCAAGAAAATGTCACCAGTAACTACTGGTGACAAATAAGCCAATAAAAATACATCCACAAATGGTCTAGATGATAGAATTAGCAGACAAGAACTTCAAAACAACTATTATAAATAGTTTCAAGGACTTAAAGGAAAACATGAACATAATTAGGAGAAAATTTAAAAACATAAAAAGAACCAAATGAAACTTTTAAACTGAAAAATATAATATATACAATGAAAAGTTCACTGAATGAGCTTAACGGCAGATTATGCACAGCAGAAGAAAAGATCAGTAAACTTGAAGACAATTTAACAGAAACCATTCAATCTGATGCACAATGAGGGGGAAAGCCTGAGAAAAATGAACAGAGACAAAGTGACCTACAGGACAACAGTAAACAGTCTAACATACATGTAATTGGAATTCTAGAATTTGGGAGAATGGGAAATATGTGAAAAAATAATAGCTGAAATTTTTCTAGATTTAATAAAAAGTTTAATCCATAGATCCAAGAATCTCAATGAATCCCAAGCAGAATGAACACACAGAAAGCCACAGCAAGTCACATAATCAAATTACTGAAAACAAATTAATGAAAAGAAAAATGTAAAAGCAGGGAAACAAAACTTGAACAGAAGAATAATGATTGCTCAAGGATTTACAATATGAATCTTTAATTTTATCACAATCTGTCTTTGAATAACATTATTAATATATCACTTCTGAATAGTGTGATAATACTATAACTGAATACTTTCATTCTTTCTCTTGTCTTTTGTGATACATCTTACTTGTATATATTTTGTAAACCCTACGATGTGGGATCAGTAGGGATCTATCTGCCCAGTTGAAGTATTTGGCCAAAATAATACCTTAGGGGCTAGTGATTCGACTTCATGGATCTAATAAAAGAATTTCCTAAGAATGAGAAGAATTTGCGGAAACAGTCCATGAAGTGAAAATTCTAGACATTTTACAACTCAGTTACCTTGAATGAAATTGCATTCACAAACCATGAACGATTGGCAGGGAATTCTGACATTCCCAATCCCCTCCCCCTTCCTTCGTGTGACCCAGGCACAGCTGAGCAAGGTCCCCACTGCTCGGTCGAGAGGCAAAGCCTTGAATGGTGCAGACTTGGCCTGGGGCTCCAACTCCGCCACTGAGTGCCTGAGACCGGAGCAAGTGTTTCAATGTCTGAGCCTCAGTCTCCGGTATAAAATGGGAACAAGACCACTTACCTCTCAGGATCATCATAAAAGATTCTGTGAAATCAAGTATCCCTTGTCACATGACAAGTTATCAATAGATGGCTCATGTTACTATTACTGACAAACCTATCTGACATTCTCATATGCTGGAGATGCTCTGTTGGGCTCCTTGCATGCAGTGTCCCTTACCATTCCATGCTAGGATGCTGCACCTGTTTGCTCGCAGATCTGTCCTGCACCCTCTCCCTGCTCTATGTCACAGCAGGGACCATGCCACAAGCTGCATTTCCCAGGCTCCCATGTCAGACAGTGGGAGTACGTGCGAGAGACTGGAGGGCAGAGGAAAAGGGTCTCCAGGGTCCTTCTCCTCCAGCCTCTCTGTCTGAGGTGTCTTCTCAGGCCGCAGCTCCCCACAGCTCCAGCTCCTGACGGATTCCAGATCCCACTGGGCTCCGGGAACACCATCTCTCCCTGTGTTCCTCCAGGCTCGCTGGGTGGTAGCCTCCTCCCCCTGCCAATCTCCAGGGTACTTCGCTGAAGCAGCCCTGTTTGGATTCCGGGCTCTTCCATATGCCCTCTGTCACAAACTCCCTGTATTACCTCCCCTCCGTTATAAGTACCTGACACGGCTCCTGGTCTCCCGGTCAGCCCCTGACCAGACAGCTGGCCAGTCACCTTGGATGCAGGACCCTTGGGATGTGCAGAACATTAATTGTCATCGCTCAAGGCTTGCTCATGGTCCACTGTAAGTGTCAGTTCTCTATCAGTCGCTTTGCTGGGGAGGCTTTGCATCCCCCCCACCACCACCATCCTTTTAGTAAAATGCCTGCTGCTAATTACTTACCACCCAGGGCGAGAGGAGGCTTCTTCCTGTTTTAGAAATTCTATGGCCAGATGCCTGGCTCTGGGTATTTGTTTCTGGAGTCCACCTCACTGTGGAAGCACTGGGAAGAAGTCTGTCCCTTGCCTTTAGTTGAGAAGAGTAACTTGCTGAATGAGACCCCAGTTAAGAGTGGATTTCTTTTT
This sequence comes from Cheirogaleus medius, assembly GCA_008086735.1. NCBI lineage: Eukaryota > Metazoa > Chordata > Mammalia > Primates > Cheirogaleidae > Cheirogaleus > Cheirogaleus medius. Next base: position 3,839,594 of record VBSM01003143.1, read on the forward strand.
CTCGTCATTGAGCAGAACCCTGGAAACCATGGAACGCACATGACACCTCTCCACCCTGCCCACACCACACTGACCACGCACCGCAGCCCAGGCCTGTGGCTGTTTAACCATTTTACATACATGTGGTTCCAGCCGATTTGCATGGTGCTGGGTTCCGTGGAGAACACACAGGCTTGTCAGACAAAGACGCCCACTCCAGAATCAGCCACAAAATTTGCAGGGCCCAGTGCAAGATGAAAATGCGGGGCACCTTATTCAAAGAATGTTGAGACGACAACAGCAGACCTGTGAATCAGCGCAGGGCCCCGTGCGGATGTGCAGGCACGTGCCCGGGCACCCGGCTCTGCCTCCACCTCCCCCAGCACAGCGCGCGGGAGCGCAGCCTGCTTCAGGGAGACCGGATTTAAGCACCTAAAGCAGTTCCAAATGACGTGGGATAAATAGGCTGTGCGTGGTCCCAGAAAGTGACTGTGCCAGGGATAAAGGTGTTCTCTGGGCCACATGCATGGTGTGCAAGGAGAGGGGGAAGGAAAGAGGGAGAGCTGCTTAACCCAGGGCCTGTGGGCCTATTTTACCAAATAAGCAAGCTGTAGGCTCAGTCTCTGTGCTGTGCCCCTTTACCCCAACATCATCATTATTTTGGTCTCTAAGTCTTTGAAATATCAGCGACCTCCCTCAAATGCTTTAGCCACATGACTTTGTGTTAGCAGCCTAAGATCTGACCAGGCTAATAGAGAGGGGGGATCTTTTAGCTTGGCCCAATAGCATATCAATTAATCACAATAGCATATCACACTAATCTGTGCATAGAGAAAGATATCTCTGTATATAGACACAGGAATTGAAAAATCAACTGGCCACATTATGGTCATGAGGGGGACCAGGACCCCAGGGATAGACCCAGCTCAGGGATGATACATAGTAGGGGAACCACAGATATCTTCTGGCTCAGGGAGGGAATCTGGCTTTGAATTGTAGTTCTGCCACCTACTAAGTGATCTTGGGATAAAAGATTTCATGTCTTTGGTCCTCAGTGTTGTCGTCGGTAAGACAGGGATGGTAGCTGTCTCGTGTGAGGGTTAAAGCTGATGTATGTCAGACGCCTGGCCCAGAGCATGTGCAGTAATGGCCTCTCAAAAATGGGAGTTTACAAAGAGGATACGTCTATTATACACGTGGCTACATCCGCTGTGCACATATTGATTTAAACCTGTGTCATGTGCGTGTGTTTATAGAGATAGATGTTCACGTATTAGTGTGAATGTGGTTGTGTAACCATTCTACTGAACAACTTTCTCCAACATTCCTCATCCCAGCCCAACTGTTCCTTCAAACCAGCTCTGTGGGTTGTTCTTTCCCTTTCCTGGGGGTGAAATCTCAGGCAGGTCCCAGAGCTTTTCAGTCTTTCAGACACTTTCAGTCGCAAGCCTAGTCTCATTTTAGCAATTAAAGCATCAGGCCCAGAGTCACAATCACCAACTCCCCACCCTCCCCCAGCTCAGCTCAGCTTTAGCCAAAAAGGCTGAGGGGGCTGAAGGGGGGGAACAGGATGGCCTGTCTCCATTCCCAGCCTGTGCATCTCCTCCTCCAGCCCCCAAGCCCCAAGAGGCCCCTGGGATTGGAGAACAGGAGGGTGAAGAAGAGGATGTAACAACAAGCGATGGCTGGCTGTTGGGGATGTTCAAAGTTCACTCTTGCTCTTGTGGGTGTTTTTCTGGGTTTCTCTGAGATGCTCCAGCTAAGAATCTCTCCTCCTGCTACTTAGGACACCCATGCCCTGGGCTGGGGGTCCCCCAACTCAGACGTTCTCAGCTGGGGTCACACAGTCCCACCAGCCAAGGCCAACTGTCTCCTGCAGGTCCCCTTGGCTCATAGGGAGGTTCTAGGCCCCCCATTCTAGGGGACGTGTGTGTCTGAGTGGTCCCCCTTGAGCCTGTCTCCCTTGACTTGAAGTGAGAAGGAAAGACCACCTCCCAGGATCGGGCAGGGCAGGGCGGGGCGGGGAGCAGAAGGGGTTGCAACATGGCGAAACGTACCACGTTTCACCCATCCCCCAAACCCCTGTCCTGACCTCTCTACTTCAATCCTTTCCTAATCTCCTGGTGGGTGTCATTTTAGCATCCTATTATATGTAAGTGAATATCCAGATATAGGAACCATATATGGAGTTTTCATAAAGGTCACGTGTACATTAAAATTTCAATAACTCAAATTATAAGTATGAGAAAAATAACCTGGAATGATCATTTCAAAGCAAATCTGGCCCACACCTGCTGCCTGTCACATTTGTCCAATCATAAGAATTACCTGCGGTCCAGTTAACGCTATAGATTCTTAGACACCCTCAGACCTAGTGAATCAGATTGGGGGGAAAGGACAGGGAGAAACTTGGAACCGGTATTTTTTAACTTCTTATCAGGCAAGTTTTAGAAACATTCACCTGGGCTATTCTCATTTTAACACTGGCTGGAAGAAAACAGGGCTGGGGCTCCACAGAGGGTGAGGGCGTGGGTGTGCAGGTAGGTGGGTGTCTCTGGCAGATGGCAGCTTTACTTTTCCTGAAAGCTGAGTCAGACACAGCAGCTGTTCCATCCCTGAGTTGGGAGGCCAGCAGGTCGCACGAGAAGGCGCAGGTATAAATCTTCCTGCCCTCAAAGGCAGACGCCGAAGAGTGCGCGCTGTTCACAACTTCCTAATCAGAAGAGCAGATTCCACCTCCTGCAGGAATGTTAATGCTCCTCAGTCAGATATTGGCAGCTCAGCCTCAGAAGTCCGATGCTCCAGGCGAAAGTTTGCCTTTATTGCTGTCTCTTTGAGAAGCATTAGAGCATCCTTGCCAGGGATTTCCTGTAATAAATACTTTGTCATCTTGACTAAAGAAGTTGTTGATCTGAAACACCTTGGGCTGAAATATTACCTCTGCCTACCTCTGTGTAGTCACCTGGGCTGTCACAGTGTTTGGGTTTGAGGGAAGATGAGGAGAGGATGAACGGGCCACGGAGGGACTGAATCACCTGTGAAAAGTGCCATTTCCCACCCCACCCCACCCCCCAAACTCCTGGTTTCCAACTACTACAGAAAACCAACAAGGGAGCAATGAAATAAATGGGGGAATAAGTTGGCAGAATTTTTAAAGTTAATATTTCTAAATTAAAAGGAGAAGTCCAGGCACGTGGCTTTTAATCCAGCTTCTCATTTATGATGTACTCTGGAATATTCATGATGCTCAATCTGCCCAAAATGGAAGAAAATGTGCTAGACTGGGTTTTAGAGGCCATAGAGTTTAGGCTCTGCTCTACAACCATTTACAAACCAGTGTGATCTTGAATCTTGCTTGGATTATTTATCTGTGAAGAGCTGGAAATCACACCTGTTCAGCTGAACTCACAGGTTGTTGGGAGGATTATATAAGATGGCTGTGAAAAGCTCTTTGTAAAGTGCTCTCCTCATGTGAAGGGTTGTCATAGCATCACAGCGGAAGTGGGTCCTGGGCAGATCCCAGACCACCAAGCATCAGACACAGAGGAAGGAGGTGGGTGTGATGTCCCAGGGTGGGTGGTGAAAATGTCTACTCTGCAGGAAGAGTTGACTTTCACAATGAAATTTATGTCCTCAACTTGTCAGCATGAGGATGCAAGACATCACCCATTGAACCAGAGCCAACCTGACCCAAGGAATTCTTTCTCTTCCTGGACATGGTAAAAGTCGAGACCTGAGCCTTAGAATCCAACTCTGGAAACAGATGTTAGAGACATAAGAAGTAACTTGCAGTGGTCCTAGAGCCAGCTGTGTGCATCTCTTCCCAGCTCCGCCCCCAATGGTATCATGTTTATCTCTTGAATCAGCCACGGTGGAAGCATTAATAGTTACACCATAGAAATTGGCAAACACTACAAGTCAGGGTACAGCAGAGAGGATGTAATTGTTAAGATGCAGATGCCACTTAAAAAGTTGAAAAGAGAAGACAGAAAATGTCCTCCACTCAGGAGTGGGGGTCCCATTAAACCATTCAACTTCTGATTAATCTAGGCAGACTTCTTACAGGAGAGAACATCTCATAAAATCAATTATACTATGAGCAATTGGCTTCTCTCTATGTAGCACTGGTACAAACCCCACTCCCCTGGCATGCTCTGATATCAGACCCAGTGCCACCACCTCCAGGCAGTCTTCCTCGATACTACTCCTCACCATACACTGCAAAAAAAAAAAAAAAAAAAAGAACCCATCATCCTCTCAGTTCCTACACAGACAGTAGAGAGTGGCTCTTCAGCACTCAGGCTTTGGAGTCGGAATGTTCAAGTTATAAATGCCATTTTGACCACTTATTAGCTTATAGGAAAGCCAGGGAAGCCATCTGTGAAATGAGGCTAAAATACTCTGTGGCCACCAAGAACTGAGATCTTCTTTTTATGTCTCAGGCTTCCACCGTGCCTAAAAGGACGCAGCATATAGGAAGTCATCAGGAAATCCACACTGACTCACATGCAATTGAAAGCAGGCATGTGTCCTTCCTTTCTATGCTGTATAGACCCAAAGCTTGGGTGAGCCAGTGACAAGAAAATGCCAGGTGGGAACACACCAACAGACAGTCTGTAGAACCCTGTTGCTGCACGTCCCAGATCCCTCACAGCTGAGTTCCTCTCCAGAACTTTCCCTCAGCTGGAAGAAGTTCTATTCTCTGCTGTGTGATCTTGAGCAAGTCTCAGCACCTCTCTGAGCCTCAGTTTCACTAGCTGCACAATCAAGATAATAAAGCAAACAAACCATCTCCACCTCTCTGGCTTGTGTGATTTAAACAGAATTGTGCGAGGGGAAGTGTTTTGTAAACCACAGGGGAATTCCTGTCCTGGAAGATGCAGCCTGCTGTCACCAGCATCATCAAGCCCTGTTCCAAAGCTGAGCTTGGGATTTCCTCCCTTCTCCCCTGCATGCTCCCCCTTGCCAACTTCATTTACTCTCGCTCCTTAAAGGCTTCTATGTCTATTAAACTCCTAACTCAAAATAACCTGATAAAATGCTCTGGGGGGACTTGCTGGTTCCAAATAGATATACAAGGATCAGGTTGGCCCAAAACACAAAACTCAGAGCCCCAGCCACCGCGGAGGTGCATTCCACAGGCCTAGAAGACTGACCCCAGCCTGCTGAGCTCTCTGCAGCCAGCTCATTAAATCCTAATCACCGGGACTCCGAGCCAGGTGGGGAGGGCTGTTTGCGCAGGGCTCGGCGAGAGACGTCCGGAGGAAACTACGCACAGGCACGCCTGCCCCGGGAGCTGGCCTAGAATGGACCCCCACCCTGGGGTCACAGCCCCCTGCCCATGCTACCCATCCCATAGCTGAGGACCCCATCCCTTTTTCCTGGACCCTGGCTTGAAGCGTGACCCAGATCCACGGGGTGGAAATCCAACACGCCCTCAACCTAAGGGGACTGTTTATGTCTTGGAAGAGGAAAGCTCAGCTGATCCCCCAGGGCAGGTGAGGAGAAGGGCTGGGAAATTGCTGACTTGTTTACTTTCGTCTGTGTTTTTATCAGACTGCAGGACCAGGAAGGAGCCCCATAGCAGCACAAGTACTGGCCTGAGAGCCAGGAGGTTTGGCCTGAGGTTGGGGCTTTGTTGATGGCTTCTTGAGCAAGTCATGGACCCCCTTCGGGCCTCAGCTTCCTGGACCTGCACCCTCTGGGCATAGTAATCCTTCTCCTGCCTGTCCAAAAGGGTCCTGAGGAACACGACAAAAGGAGAGGTGACCTCAAAGCAGGAGCTTGTCTGTGCAGGTGGAGGTAGAATGAGGCTTAGCAGCATCTTCTATTTTGGGATCAACTGTTGTGCACCAAATGCTTTGCACACGTCTTCTTCTTGAGTCCCACAAGATAGATATGACCTCCTTTGCATATGAAAAACCAAGCCAGCTGGCTCCAAAACCCATGCTCTTCCTGCGTTACGGGAGAGTATCCGAGGGCAGGCCCAGATCTGGAAAAATCAACATTGGGCAAACATTGCATCATTCATTCATTCTTTCATTCAGAAAGGGTATTCCAGAGTCCAACTCTGCTGGGTGCTGGGTGATGACAGATAGTGACACACGTTGCTGCCCATGGGGACATCTCCCTTCCTACTGAAGCTCTACCTCCCTGCAGCCCAGTCTCAAGAGGCCTCACTGTTTAGCTCCAGGCCAGAGGGCAAAGCCGGATCAAAACTGTCCCTGGCGGTTCCTTATGCTGCTTTCGCTGTTTGACTTTCCCTGGGCAGCGCAGGAAGGCAGAGGAAAGATCCCACCATGAACTGCTGGGCCACACTGCACATCAGGAGGTCTGGGTTTAACGACAATAGTTGAGCCCTCAGTCTTTGCCAGGCACTGTGCTAGGTACTTTAGATATGTTACCATTTTTTATTACAAAATATTAAGGAGTACAAACGTTTTAGTTATTAATCTCCTTGCAGTAATCCGAGGCGAAGGCATTTGCTGTCCAAGCTCATGCAGCCAGCGAGGAGCAGAAGCAGGCTTCAAAGCCTTCTCTTTCTGCCTCCAGAACCCACATTTATCTACAACCCTCTGCTGGCATGCTGGGTGACTTTGGGCAAGTCCCTCTGCTCTCTGGGCCTCGGTTTCCCAACCTACAAATTGTAGGAGTCGGACTTGCTCTTCCAACTCTTACCATCAAGTGTCTTGACCTGGAAGATGGAAGGGGAAGGGTGGCCCCCAGCTGGCCTCTTCTCGAAGCCTGAGCTGGGTGGAAGGGGCGGCCTTGGCATGAGGAGTGAGCCCCGTGGACAGCTTCTCCCTGGAAGCCAAATTTCTTGCTGGCACCAAAGCTAAAGGCCCTTTGCCACCTCCCAGTGCAAGCTTCTCTCTGTAAGTGACTCCTGAGCTCATGAGCTCGGAATGTGCAACTCCATCAGTCAGGAAGCGCAGGCGCGATGCACTGAACCACCACCACCACCCCCCGCCCGGTGCAGGAGGAGGCATGGTTCTCCTGCCTTTTTCTGCTTTAGTAGTAACATTTGTCAATGCTACACATGAAAATAAAAACCAGATGGAATCCCTGAGCTTAGAAGAGGGGTCTTTCCATCCCTGTGCAGTAGGACAAAGGGCATGGTGGCACCTAGGGTCACTGTGGTCAGGGAGGGTTGTCATATTCTCAGCAGAGCAGCCTCCCAGCCAGGGCCACACCAACACCTGGGTCTTATCTATCTCTTCTCCTCTGGGTCTCAGCCCTTAAAAACTCTGGCCAGGTCATGACACTCACGCCCCTCTTCTCCCTCCTGGGATCCTCTGTCCAGCCCTTGGGCACGACACTCAGGCCACTCACTGAGTGCACACCCCTGTGTGGCATGCCTGAAAGCCCAGGGGACTGAGCAGGACTGGACTGAGAGTAGGCCAGGACCAGAACCTAGACCTCACCTCCTCTGGGAATCCTTCCCTGACCACCACAGCTGCCGCCTTCAAAGTCTTCCTGTACTTTAAGGCCAAGCCACATGGCTTTACCACCAACTTGCCCTGCTCACTCACGATGTCTCGTGTGGCCTGCGTAGATCCTCGCCCAGACTGTCAGCAGTTCCTGGGGCACAAGCAGCAATAGATACTTGCTTTGAGGACTCCCTTGGCCCCTACCACAGTGCCTGGAAAGAACGTAACTAGAGCATCACTTTGATAAGCATCAATACAGCAATAACGATCATCTCCCCCCATATACTGTGTGGCCACTAGGCAAGGTGTTTCACCTGCATTATCTCACCACCACCACCCCAAGCGTCAGCTCTGCCACACGCTCGCTCAGTCTCCTGTGCCCTGTTGCCTGCTACCTGCAGCTCCCACCCTTTCTGGGCAGGCTCAAGCCCCACCTGCCGAGAGAAGCCAGTCTAGCTGGGGCTTAGCCAGGGGCTAGTGGCCTCTTTCTAGTACCACAGCAAACATCCTAGAGGCCCAGGCAGACTCTTCCTGAGCCTCAATTTGCCCATCTGCAAAGTGGGGAGGGTCCCTGCCCACCCAGAGGGCTGATGAACAAACACTTGAAAAAAGGCTGATCCTAGCTTGGGCACCTGTGGGGGCTGGGGGCTGGGTCCGAGCCAGATCCTTCCCACTGTCTGTTCTTTGTTTCCCTAAGTCAGTTCCATCCTGGAACAGCAGTGGCACCCAGGCCGCTGCTCCCAAACAACAGGCCAATGGAGGGTGAGCCGGCTGCAGGATGCCCCATCCTGCAGGCTTTGTTCAGAGCTGAGTGGAGATGGCTCAGTCCCACGCCCCAAAGAGGCTTATGGCAGTGCACACTCCCAGTGGGCATGGAGGGACGCTCATAATGCACACACAGCACACGCGTATACACACGCACACGCACACACATGCACAGAGCTGCTTCCATAATGTATGTATAAATCACCCCACCTCGTCCCTGCCAGGGGGTGGTATGGTTGGTGGTAGCAGAACACCTGGACCCTAGGATAGCATTGCCAGATTTAGCAAATAAAAATATCAGCCCTCTGATGCACCAGGGGTCTGGCCGAGTTACGCTAAGGACAGAGAAAGATTTCTCAACCACCTTTCCCACTGAGCTCTTTCCTTATAGCTAAGGATCCATCCTGCCAAGCCTACCTTGGGGGCCTAGGAGGGGCCACTCTACAAGGTATTCGAGGAACATCACAGACCTATCAAGCTGAGAAGTTCCGTTGGTCCGACTCCTTCACTGCCCAGGTGAGAGAATTGAAGGCCAGAGAGGGAAAAAGACTTGCCCAAAGTCACACAGCCATCAGAGAAAGTGCTGGAACTGGAATCGAGGTTCCAGCCCAGGGCTCACCTACCGCTCAAATTGACCCTCTCTGATAGCAGGGCGTGGTCAAGAGAAAGTTGAACTCTCGTGAGTTCAATGCCAGTCGTTTGCTCCTCAATCTGCAGAAATAATTACAGTCGTACATTTCTGTAGCGCATACTGCATGCTAGGCTCATTTAATGTCTACAACACCCCTCTGCCGTAAGTTTTATTGCCCTCGTTTATGGATGAAGAAACTGAGGCCGAATAATTTGGCCCAGGCCAGACAGTTGGTGAGGGTAGTGGCCACTTTTCGCAGATGTGTACTCTGTGTCAGCGTCAGAATCTGGCTTCCTCACGCTACGTAACCTGGGTTCTTTGCATGTGAGTGGGGGTCCATCAAGAGGAGACATAATTTCATCACCAGCAACCTTCCCTCTCCAAGCCAAGGGCAGGTGTATCTCCCAGCCACTTCTCCTCTTGCCCAAGTCATTAATTCCAGCGAAGATTTTTAAACTCACCTCACTAAGAGATTTTCTAGGACTGATGCCCTAAACAAGGGGCATGAGTGATCATGTTGCTGCCTTGTAAACCCTGCCTTTCAACTCCCCCCTGGAGACCAGACACTCTCTCTCCTTTCCCTCTGAATGGCTCTCCTGTGCACCCCACGCCCCTACCCGCCCGCCCCATCTTTCTGCCGTCTCAGCCCAGCCGGGCACCACACAGGTGTACTGTTCGCTCGCTTGCTTTGGGGAAAGTAAGTAGTTTTTTGGTTGGTGGCCAGTTAAGGGGACTGGATATGCGCAGAGAACCGTGTTCACAGGCCCCTCCCCAGGGGACTGCCCCCAGCATGTTCTCTGGCGCTCCTGAAATCCAACGCGGCCGGTGAGGCGGCCAGACGTGCCTAAGACAAGCCTGTGTTCCCTCCCACAAGAGGCCGCCTGGGGAGGGGTGCCAGGGGCTCTGCTGCCTGCTGTCAGGCTGCCGCCGCCCCCAGGGTGGGGAGCTCACCTCCGAGCCCTTCCGGCTGGGTCTGCTTACTCTCCTGTCTCCCCCAGGGCTCCTCACTACCTCCCACATCCCTGGGGTGGCCAGGTGGCCAGCCATCCTCCCTCTGTCCTCCCTCCATCCTCCCTCCACCCTTCCTCCTCCCCACTCATGGCAGCATCTCACTCTCCAAAGGCTCCCCTGACCACCGCTGTCCCCGTGAGCTGCTTGCCCAGAGGCCACACAGCACCTCTGCCCAAATACCCGCTCTGTCACTTTCCACTGTGTGACCTTGGGCAAGACTCCGAACCACTCTGAGCCCAATGTCCTCATTTATAAATTGGGGTTAGGGAGAGTCCCTGTGTCTATTAGCAAGAGGATTAAATGAGGTAATACACAGAGTTCAGAGCCTTGCACAGGGCACATTCGATAACTGTTGGCCACAACCGCTGTCACCACTGAGACACAGACGGTAACAGGATCTCACAGCACATTCACCATCTAACGTTTCCGGTCTCGGTTGTGTTAACTTATGCTGTCTCAGTATTGGTGTTTTATTGTTTTATTTTTACATTGTATGTGTTTGTACTTCATGTGTATCATTAATAAAGTTTATAATTGCATTCCCCGTGGGCCACCTCTGAGAGTTTTTGTAGCAAGGCAGGAAAGGCAGATATTCAGAGAGACACAGAGACAGGCAAGAGTGATGGGGACAGAAAATGCAGAAAGGCAGGGCAGAGCGAGGGGACGGGGAAGAGAGGACAGCAGATGGTGGCGGCGGAGGAGAGACTGAGCGGCTCTGGCTGGAGCCAGGCACCAAAAAGCAGCCGAGAGGGACAGGAGCAGCCTGGGTCTGCCCGCTGGGAGGGAGGTAACCACTGGGTCAGCAGGGCGGGCTGCGTGGGGAGAGGCCCCAGAGCACGTCCTGGAGGCTGAGGGCCTGGAGCAGGCCTGGGAGGACTCAGAGCAGGCACTTCCGACCCGGAACAACGGCGGAGACCAGGCGCTTAAGAGGAAACCCCAGCAGGAAAACTCACCCTCGCTCATCTCCCCAACACACACAGCCCCATATGCACAAACCC
>VBSM01003143.1:3850507-3868158 GCA_008086735.1 Cheirogaleus medius
CAACCACACCCATGTGTCCATATACACACATGGACACATATACACCCCACACACACACCCACACACATACACTTTCAGGCACATACAATGCCCACAACCATACCCATACACACCCATACACCCATATACACACATGGACACACACACCCATACCCCGCGCCGTGGCTCTTTGGAGGGACTCTTCCTCTCCCCTGGGAAACCACAGTGTGACCTGCACACTCCTGACAAAGCTCTGGGCCCTTCCCTGCCACTGCCTTGTGGACTCTCTCAGGCCAGGCCTTGTGACCCTGGCATGCTTCTTGGGGGCTGTGGAAGCGCTCAGAAACACGGAAGAGGGAGGCGGGAGAGACTGCTCCGTGAGTCACTAGGACATCAGGACTGGAGGGTCCAGAGACTCCAGACAAATGCCACTGTCACCAGCCAGGCAAGGCCAGCACTCACCCCTCCCCACTGGGCTGCCTGTGTGGGGCACGTGTGGAGGCTGCAGACCTGGCTCCCAGGGTCTGCCTAGAAAGTCACCCAGCACCCTCGCCCTGAAGCCTGCAAAGCCCCCAAAAGCCAGCCTGGCCCCACCACTGCCCAGAGATGTCCATTTCTCCCTCCACCTTCCCAGCGCAGGTAACAACCTTTCTTGAGGAAGCTCCATAGGTTGGCTCCTTTGAAATGGAAAACAAGGTCAAGAGACACATTTCCTAACTTTCAAAAGGAACTGTTTGGGATAATTAATCAGCACATCACCAACACCAAGGGATTGTTTTATATCAGTAGATATATAATTAAAAAAACAATAGCAGGCTTGTTGTGTATTTTGTTCCTAAAGAATGTTAATTATGTTTAGCACCCTGACACATCCAGAGGTTCTCCCCTAATATTTTGAAATCAAACAGAAGTTGGCTTTGAGGGCTCTCTTTGCCTAGGCTTAGCACAGGCAAGGTCGTGGAAACAAAATGGGCCTCTAACAGGTCTTCGAATCGGCTTTTCGGCCTGTGATTGCCATACCAGCAAGGAAAGCCAATTGCAATTGCTAAATTGCACTCACTATTGCTTAATTACACCTTCAGATCAGCACCTAATTTGCTTAGGGTGCAACTGAGCTGCCGTGGGTGTAATTACTTGTACACTACTTAACAATGCTGCCACCACCAGAGGAAACTGGGAGCCTTACTTGGCTCTGCTTGGAGAGGCGACAGCCCCATAGCTGTGGTTTCCAGGGCCACGGACCCCAGCAGCCTGGAACAGAAGACGGCGGCCCTGGCCCAGCTGCTTCCTGAAAGCAACCTGAGTACAGGGAGCCTTAGAAAGGTCCACTCCGAGGTGCTCAGAGGGTGACGAAGAGGACACTGTGGGCTAACCCTCCTGGTGGGTCCCTCCCCGAGGAGGTGGCTCTAGGGTGTGAGCAGCTCTGCCCAGGCTCTGCCTCACTAGCCTGGTTGCCCTGGGCCAGCAGCCCCCGCTGCAGCCTGGCTCCCACGAGCAATCATGCTGGGCACAGTAGGGAGGTTGTGGCCAAAGCTGCTGGCACACAAAGGGGACAGGGGGCATGACCACAGGCACCCAAGGCCCCAGGTAAGAGAGCAAAGCACCCCTTCTGAGATCCCTGGCATCCTGCTGACATCCACAATGGCCAGACTAGCAACATCAAGATTTGTGGTTCCCAAAAAGGAGAAGGTACCCACATTTCCCCCAAACGGACACGCATACACACACACACACGTACCTTCTTGGAAAGGAAGTCCTCACTGTCTCAAGAATGGGACCAGCGTCCAAATGTCTTCCTTCTTTGTGGGGGAGGGGGCCCATCGTTTGCTGATGGGCTCACCCTGCATCCAGGCTGCCTCCTTGGGATATTCACACCCTGCGGGGGGGGGGGGGCATGTGCAGGCCCATAATTGTGTCACTGTCTCCTGATGTCACCAGAAAGTCTCCAAGTCACAGCAAGTAGATTTAGTAGATTTAGTTGAAGTGTGAAATGTTAGAAATGAATGATTCACAGTTAAAAATCCTGATGCCAGAGTCAGACAAACATGGGTTCCAGTCCTAATTCTACTTCCAACCTGGGGCACCTGAGGCCATCACGTCACCTTGGGAGCCTCGGTAATCTCATCTGTAAAATGGGTATATGGAGCTGGTATGAGGATTTAGTGAAACAGCGCACATAAAGCAAGCACTCAGCTCAGATCATGGGCCACAGGAGTCACTAGAGTGTGTCCTCCTTTAAGAGAACAAGGCAGAGCGAGCCTTGAAGTCAACTCACCTCAAATCAAGTACTGTCTCAGCCACTTGCCAGCACAGAGATCTTGGGCAAGAAACTTAACTGGTCTATTTCCTTATCTGCAAAATGGGGATAATTTTATGGCATTTAATTCATAGCACTGATGTAAGAAATCATTACAACGCTTGAAAAGTACATGGCACACGGGAGTCACTCAATACACAAGGCTCTTAAAATGGTTTTTATTCATTCAGGTTATTCATTCATTTTGATTCAGTTCTTTCTACTATTTTAGAGGTTTCCAAACAGGTGTAACAGATCTTCCATCTGGGTCTGGTTGGTTTTTCCCATGCCCTTACCCCTCCCAGGCCCTAAAAGGATTGCATATGTATTTTTAGGTCTACTAAGCATTTGCTGATTTCAGGAATGTTTCTGGAAACTTCTGAGAACATCAGGTTAAATGAGACCCACAGCCCCTACCAGTGTTCCTGCCCTGTACCTGGTCGAGGGAGCTGGGCAGTGTGGGAAGGTTAGAAGTGGGTGGCTTCACCAAGCTCCACCCAGTAGAAGAGCCTCCTTCCCAGGTCTACAGCTGGAACGTCCAGTCTACCTGGATCTGACAAGGATCTCATATTCAGGGACAGTGGAGGCTGGATTCTGAGCAGAGCCCAGAGCCCAGGCAGGAGTCACCACACGTGTGTCTACTCACCTCATGGTCCATCACCTGATGGACAGAATTATGAAAGAATCGTGGTATTATGGTTAAACTTTTAAAAGAATCCTGTTAGAGATACAGCCTAAAATTGTTATTGAGGAAAAGATATAACGTCTGGAATTTCCTTCAAAATAGCCTGGAATGAGGAGATCCTAGGAAGAGCAGATGGAACCAGATTGACCCTGACTCCATCACCTGTATGAGCTTGCTAGGCTGCTGTGACAAAGGGCCACACACTGCATGGTGTAAACAACCGAAATGCACTGTCTCACAGTTCTGGAGGCTGGAAATCCTAGATGAAGGCATCATCAGTGTTGGTCCTTCTGAATGGAAGCACTATTCCAGGCCTGGGTTTATAGATGACCGTCTTCTCCCTGAGTCTTCACGTCATCTTCCCTCTGTGCCTGTCTGTCCAAACTTCCTTTGCTTGCAAGGTCACCAATCATAATGAACTAAGGCCTACTCTAACTATCTCCTTTTAATTTGATCACCTCTATAAAGTCCTATCTCCAAATAAGGTCAAATTCTGAGGTCCTAGGGGTTAGTATTTCAACATATGAATTTGGATGGGAGGACACACTTCAACCCATAACATAATTACTGAAGATGAGAGACAAATGCATTACACTGTTCATTCTTCCTTATAAGTTTGCATTTTTCCCATAATCTTGAGGGAGGGAGCAGCCCAGGGGGCAGTACTTCAAACAACTGGTTAGACTCCAGGTTAAACTCCAGAGAGATAAGACTTGTTCTTCAGAGCTCAAGGAAAACCCTAAAACTCAAAACTGTTTCAGAAGACACAAGGCAACTTTGGGAGACAGTAAACTTCCCAGCACTGGAAACATCCAAGCGCAGGCTGCAGGACCACCAATGGGGCCTTCTGTAGGATCCCTCCATGAAGGGGAAGCTGGGCTGGCCAGCTTCTGTAACTTTGTCTGACTCTTGGTTGCCAAAAAAGCCAATGCCATCTTGGACTTCATTAACAGAAGTACAGTGGCTAGAGCAAGGGACAGCAGAGTCCTGTTTTACTTGGAACTGGAGGGGACCACCTGGATTCTGGTGCTCCATTCTGGGAACTCCATTGCAAAGGGGACATTAAGCATCCAAAGGTACAGAGTTGCAACTGCAGAGGAACATCCAGGTGCTGCAGGAACTAGAAATCATGTCATAGAATTAAAAAAAAATTATGGAACCCCTTTTACCAGTTTCTTTTGCATCTTCTTAGGAAGATTATAAGCAAGTTTCAACAAATACACACACCTTATATGCATTTCTTTTACACTAATGATATTCCATGCACACTAGTTTTGCTTTTATCAATTAACATTTACATATCTTAGAAAATCTCCCATTTTAGAACACGAATTATGCCTCATTCTTTTTAACTACTGCATAACACCCCATCCTAGGGTAAATTGCTTTACCAATGGACATTTGGATTGCTTCAAATATTTCCCTATAGCTAACAACACTTAATAATTAATTTCATACATGTGTCACTTCAGATATGAATGAGTATATCTATAGAATAAATCCTTCTAAGTTAAATAAATAAATATTATGGAAGGAAGGAGAGAAATAAGGAACGAAGGAAGAGATGCCTGAGAAGTTGTGGGGCACAGAGGAAAGACTGTCCACACTGCCTTGGCACAGCTGCCTCCCTAGCCCCAAGCAAGCAAGGCACAGACATGGAAACATGGTGACAATCACAATCAGACAAGCAGGAGGAAGGGCACAGGCTCAGAGTGCAGCTGCATTGAGTCCTATCTCTTTACGGCAACACTCTGTACCCACTGGCTTGGTCCCTCTCACTGGTAGAAGAAAGCAAGTCAAGGAGCCAGAAAGGGGCACACACAAGGCCCTCTCCCTCCCAAAGTCCTTTCCATCACCCACTGGTCTGCACTAGAAAGAGAAGCCAGGGAGAGCAGATAACAAGGACCTGACCCATTGAGGTGGGATGGGGACAGACTGCTATAATGTTTGTGAAACACTGACACAGAGCAGGTGCCTGTAGCAGCAGCAATGGCTGTTCACCCCTGCCCACAGGTTGGCCTACCATCTGACCTGGGGCCAAGGGCAGGGAGAGAGTGTCTGAGATCAACATCAGCCTGGATACTAGACTCTTGGAGACTCCTGGCCCACCTGTTCCTTTCCTGGGGCCAAGAGCCAAGTGACCCCTCTAGACTGCTTTTCCCAAGGTCTACACAGACAGCTGTGGACCCATGCCATCAGTCCATGCACACACTGCACGTGTGTACACACGGTTCCATACATGCTCTCGTCCTCAACATGCCTGAGGCTGGCAAGTGAGTCTGGCCTGTGGCATATCCTAAATGAAACCTCGTTTTCAGCTATGAAAACAAGATTTGGAGAACAGGTTGCCAGGTTCCAGGGCTGTGGACAGAGAAGAGGGGTCTTTAAAGTGCTCTGGTTTTTCATAAACCTCAGCATGCCACACGCACCCCAGGGTCCCTGGAGCTGCATAAACCCCTCTGTGCTGCCCCTAGACAGCAAGTACGGAAACCAGCTCCTGCATCAACATGGCATCGTCTACTCACCAAAGCAGCAGCCTTCCACTTGAAGTGATCTACAGTGGTGGATACCCCTTCTGGTTTTCACAGGATGTAACTGCAGTCATTTAGAGTGTGGGTCAAGGAGAGCAGAGGAGGGATGGCGGTGAGCCTGCAGGAGGCAGACCACCTTGGCGGAGGCGGGCTGTGCCCACGTTAGGCTTGGGGAGCCAGGACAGAAAAGCCAACCGCATCCCCCCTGCCACACCTCTTACTGTGGCTCCCACAAATGTGCCCTCCCCTGGGGTCACACCCATGCCCACCCCTCCACACACACACACAAATGTTCACACACACTCACACTACCAAAACGTCACTCCAACCCACTCACAAGTGCAAACGGACCTGCACTCACCTTTGCACGACACTCGGGGACTCTGAAGGTGGCAGATGGCAGTGGCTGGTGGCTGATGCTATTCAGATCCCCACACTGTGGAAGGGGCTGCACACTAGTGAAGGAGGGACTGCTCAGAATGTAGCTGATCTTCAGTGATAAAGACACCTTTTCAATGACATCACAGCCCAACAGACACCCCCACCACAGTTCCACCTTATGGACTACAGATTGTGCACTGCACAAGAAGTCCGGCCACGGGAATGGGGGCAGGGGTGCTTCGCTGAAATCCAGCTCACATTTCACTCACCAGGTGAACAGGGCAACCATCCACCCAGAAGAAGGGACATCTTTTTCTAAGCTGCACAAAGACACAGTGTGGACTCCAGCAGCCCCACCCCCCATGGCTGTGTCCACACTTCCACACACATGTATGTGATCTACATGCTCAAAGGTATAGGCTGTCTAAGCACATTCAGGTACAGCGGCTCACACACATGCAGCCACCGGCATGCAAGGTCCAAGGCCAAACGTAAGCACGGACCTCTCTTCATTAGCACACTCACTCCCAGGGACCCAGGCACAGATGCTTCTGCTCAGCCTTAGCTTGGGTTGATGATGATGGTGCCTTCAACCCCCATCCCAGGCCCTGTACCCCACAGGCAGGGCCTCAGAAGTGCCTGATCCCTCAAGAACAGGATCCAGTAACCAGGCATGTTCCCTAACACTTGACTCCACCTGCCCTCTCTTACCTGTCCCAGGATGAGGCCACTGCCAGGGCAGTCCCAGCTGAGGGCAGAGGCTGGGCACTGGCCCACCACCTCTTTAGTCCACAGGGGGTGTGCAAGTGTCTGGGAAAGAAGGGAAGTCCTGGCTCCTACCTACCAGGACTTTGCAGCTTCATGGGGCCAAGTGCAGGAGAGGCTATCTCCAGATCTGTGGTTTCTAAATAAGCCAGACCCTCAGCCGAGGCCAAACCACCCGGCCTCGAGGTGAGGTGTGCTCTTACTTGCCCAAGGAGCACAGGGGAAAGCACCCAGCAGGCCCTGGGGACACCTTGCTGTGATTACCTCACTGTCTAGTGACTCCTGAAGCTTTCTACAAGAAAGAGGCTCTCTAGCCTGGAGTCCTTGATGGGGGCCCAGGACCCCCCTCACCTCTGCCCAAGCACAGTGCCCTGAGGGCAGGCAGGGGAGGACCCAGGAAGTGGCCTCAGCCCTGACAGCCTCCTTCCACCCCCACCATTCAAACAGGGTGGGAGGCAGGTTGGGAGTCAAGCAGGGGCAGGGCACCCGCTGACCTGGGGGTGGGCAGTCCGGGGCCATGCCTGCCCCTCTAGCTCCACGCAGCTCCTCTGCTTGTGGGGGAGGGGCACCCATGTTCTCTGGGGAGCAGAGCCCCGAGAAGTGACCCCGTTTCAGAATGAAATTGAGCTGCCATTTTCATCTTCTTCCCAAATGTCAGCAGCGTTAGATCAGATTAGGAACTAATCTCTTGCCAAAATTCATTTCCGAACAAGAGAGGTGGCTGCAGGCGGGTGGAGTCTTGTTGTGGGCTTCCGTATTCTGCTCACCCTTTCCCTCCCTGTTCCTGGGTGAGAGTGGGGATAAAAGTCAGGATAGACCGCAGTGGGGTCCCAAGAGGGCCTGGGGAGGTCGGGCAGCGCTGCCCCGGTGGGAGTGGACAGCAGCAGGCAGGGCAGAGCCAACTGCTCCGGTGTCCTTCCTGGGCTGGAGAGAAATGGGACCGGGGGAGGGGACAGGGAGGGCAGGGCTGAGGGACAGAGGCTGGGAGGGCTGTGATGCCTATAGGGTATCCTCTGAAGGAGAGTGCAGACCCTCCCCACAACCCCCTCAACACCCCCATACCCCCAGTGAGGGCCAGGGTGGTAAGCGGGAAGAGGAAAGGCAATTGCAACCTAAAGAGAGAAAAGGGAAAAGGAAAAATAAGCGCCCAAATGAACTGGTCAGTACCTTGCAGGAGGCCTCAATTGACAAGTGACCAGAACACAGCCGCTGGCCTGAATGCATAATTACCCCCAAGTGAAAATTCCCTATCTAATTTGATATTTGGTTCCTTGCAGAAGCTATAGCCTTCGTAAATAATATACAAAGTAAGAAACCTAATCCCGCCTGCTAGAATGTTTAATTCATCATTATGCGAGCTAATTGGAAGGTGATTATATGGTAATTGCTCATTAGTGGTGTATATTTATCGCTGTACCTTATGTCAAGGCCATGGGAATTGTGTAGAGTCTGTTCTCTCATTTCAAGGATCAGTTTCAGAAGCAGGAGTGAAGCAGGCAAGATCAAGTTCTTTCTGACGTCAGGGTCCAGCCAGGGCTATAGAGACCCGCGCTATATATAGGGCCTGATGCTGGATGGTAGCCGCGCGGCCTGGGGCCAGGCTGAAGCCGGGAGATCCGGGAGGTTGCCTGCAGCCGGCCACTGCCAGCAAAGCCGACCGTCTGTAGCATCATTTTCCAAACGCAACCCCACCCCCATGCCAGGCCCCAGGCACCTGGAGGGCCCCTCAGGTGCTTCCTGGCCTTTGTGCTGGAAAAGGAGACCTTAGCCCTGCGCTTTCTCTCCAGCTCCTCCGGAGGGTGTGCGGAGGGGCAGTAAGTGTGGGGTACAGAGGGGATGGCGAGGCTTGATTTGGAGATTGGACACTGGGTGGGAGATAGGGATCGGAAAGGTGGGGTTTGACTTGGAGAGGGAGGTGGAATTTTGAGTGGTGGAGACCTGGGCTTCCTCTCCATGTAATCCCGGAAAGGTTGGGCAATTCCCCTCTCCCTACCGTGCCAAAAAAATTCTCCCAATCCCCCCGCCCAGGGAAGCACGGTGCTGGCTCCATGACAGTGAGGGGTTGGTGCCTAGGAAGGAAACCCAGAGTCTCTCTGGGGTAAGTAAGCGGCGGGGCCACCGCGAACGAACTCGAAGCACTAAGAACGAAGACCAGTGGGACACAGTGGGACACGGCGGGACGCGAGCCCAACCCAGCCCGGAGGCCAATGCCTGGGCCGGGAACTTGGGAGAGGCAGGAAGGCCAGTCTGAAATCCGGAGGGTGAGAAGAGAAGAGGAGGGCTGGATCTGCAGGTGGAGGTGAGGGCAGGTTCTCCAGCAGCCCAGAGGACCAGGCCCCAAGGCTGGGAGACCAGCCTCTAGGCGTGCAACTTAGCACGTGGGCGTGATCTTTGGCGCGCTCTGGCGCCCCCTCCAAGGAGTGCGACGCGCCTTTACTCCGTCCAGACCCCAGCCCTGAGCGCTGGCTCTTAGTCTGTGCAGGGCACCCGGACTTGCAGCCCCTAGGCCTTCCCAAGCCCCCCCGCAGGGCAACAGGCACTAATGAACAAAAGGCCAATTAGTCGCTGGGGCGCGGCTGATGAATGGACCTTTCGCTTTACCGCGTGGCACCGTCTGGAGTTTCCTGGCACACCGGGTCACGCCAGGAGAAGTTGCCTCCCGGATCGGGGTCACGCCTGGGGTCAGAGGGTTCTCAAAACTCCCACTTTTCCCTTGCTACGGGATGGTTCGGGGAAGAAAATTAGATGGCCGAGCCGCAGGCGCAGGTCGCGATCTGCGAGATAGGCGCGCCAAGCGGCCCGCAGCTCTGCTTTCGGGCGCCTTACTGACGCTACAGGCCAGTATCCTCTGCCTCCCAGCCCGCGGCTGCTCGGACGGGGCGCCCAAGTAAATCAAGCACTGGTTGCTAGAATCATAAAGGCAGGTCTAGAAAAATGCACAGTTAAAAAAAAAGGCTATTGTTTGCCAAACTCCGGAGCCAATGGTGCGCTGCGGAAACAGCACCCCAACCCAAGCCTCTTCATTAAATACACAACGCCTAGGTCCCCAGACATACAAATGCTGCCCTAGTGCTGGGCATGGACGTCCATCACAAGGACCCCCACCCAAACATGGAGAAATGTCCCCGCCAGTCACATGCACTGAGGCCAGCCCCATCCTCTGAGATGCACAACTCCAGATGAACTCACTCATTGTGTGACCAGACTCTGGCACACAAATTCAATGAACTGCATTTCCACACCTTATAGGCACTCTACAGCCCCACAAGTGCACGTGCTTGCCCTAAGTCAAAACAATCTAGATGCACAAGGACAGCCAGACATCTTGACGATCGCACAAGTAGCACTGGCCTCTCCAGCCTCTAACTCATTCAATTAGCAGGGATACAAAGTGACCAAAGTCCTGGCTGAGACACATAATTATATCTGCCCAATCCACAGACAAACTATCACAGACTAGTACACTCGCCCTGTGCAAACACACAATCACAGATCCCTACCCTAAGTCACCCTAACACCGACTTGCAGCTGTCCACGTGTGGGTAGCCCAGCCCTTAAACCCCCCGCCACGGAGCGGGGCCCCGGGCCAGGCCTCTGAGCCTCCAGAGTCCCTCCCCAACCGGCCTGCGCGTCCCGGACTTTGTTTCCTGCGACTTGAGGCGGGGACGGGGAGGAGCCGAGGTTTCCAAAGCCGCGCGCAGGCCTGAGCCCCCTTTCTGCCAGGCCGGCTTGGCGCGGCTCTCCGGCTGGCACAATCCGCCCCTCGCACAAAAGTGGCCCGGCAGGTTCCGGGTGGCGGCCAGCGCGCCCGCTCCGGCTCGGCTCGGCTGCCAGGAGCAGAGCCAGAAGGAGCTGAGAGCACCGGACACCCAGAACTAGAGGAAGAAGCAACTGTCCAGAGGTCCAAGGCTTCTCCCACCCCAGGAGTTTCTGACTCCTTCGCGGAGGAACAGGATCCGGAGCAAGAAACGCACACGGAGCCCATGTGTATCTCGCAGGAGAAGGTAGCCGCGGCACACATGAGTTGTATATTCCGTTTGACTCTCTCTCCGGTCGACGCAAACTGAGAACCCGTGCCTCTCCCGAACATCCGCTTGGGACGGGGGACGCACAGGGAAGGCCCACGAATAATCAACGAGGGAACGGGTGGTGGATCAAACTTGTAACCTACATCCCCATTCGGAGTCACAAGCAGGACACAGGGCAACATGCATACAGTTCGCTGTACGCTGGGAGGAACACAGAACCCGACCCCCGAGGCCCATAGAGCCCTGCCTCTGTGGCACGAGGGGGCAAACAGACCTGGGGCACACGGCTGTCACACACCCCTGCCCAGAGGGCTCCAGCGCAGCACGCGCACTGCGAAGGGGACGCAGCGGCGGGGCACACGCGCCCCCCGCACCCTGCCCTGCGCCCCACGCCTAGATAGTCATCGTGGGATGGCATCTCGCAAATATTTATATTCCTCAGCGCCACGGCAGCCCGCGTCCACATTAGACGCTCTAATCCTGCCACTTTAAATAGATGAATTAATAAAGCAAACGAGCGGCTAATAAGCTGACTGTCCTGCCTTTTTGAGGCGGGGGAAGGACTCGAAAGTGCGCCAAATTTGTTTGCAGTGGATCAAGGCGAGCCGCCTCTGCTTCACTTTCTTTATCTTAATTCCGACTTGAAAAGATATAATTATCTAGTTTGAACAGAGCTGCTATCAAATCCTTCTTTGGGCCGGGAAGGGGGGCGTTGGAGTGGATTGCGGCTCTCTGAGCCGCTCCGTGCAGCCGGAGATAGCGCGTAATGAAGATGTGGAGGCCTGAGATACAAAGGGCATTAACCTCATTAGCATGAAACCTTTTCTTCTTACCATTGTGGGACCCTTTCAGCCGCCTAATCCCCCCTATTTTCAAAGCTTGGTTTGTAATAAAGCTTTTAGTTTTTTTTTTCAAAGCTAATAGTATTCTCTGATGATTTTATTGCTGTTACACTACATAGGACGTTTACAAAAAAATCTTCACCACCAACCCCCTTTTCTTGTACTTAAAAAAAAATCAAGTATATGGTTCCCACAGAAATGAGCCTTTTATCAAGACGGGAAAATGTTTTCTGAAAAGGCAAGTCTGAATTTTAACCGGACTATATTTGGTGTTTGAGGCATTGGGAGTTTTGGAAGGTGGGTGGAAGGAAAAGGTAACTTGTACTTCTCTAAGAGAGAGGGATGCGGTGCCATAGCGCTGTCTGCAAAGCGCTCGGAACAGCTAGTGGTCACTGAGCGTCGCCCTACCCAAGCAGCTCAAAGCCCCACTCGGGTTTCCAGGATACCCAGGTTGCACCTGTCCCTGGGAGAGGCAAAGGAGAGGTAAGCCCAGGTCTCCCGAGGCCACCCCCTCAGGCCAGGCATCTCCCTGAACTCCCCCACAAGGCACACTTTCCAAGAGGGGTCTGTGTGAAAATGCACTATGAGCAGCCCCGGTTCCACAGAGGGACAGAGATGGAAAAAAGGGGGGAGACAGGCAGAAATAGAGGAGGGAAAAGAGAGAGAGAGACCAAGAATGAATTCTACTTTGGAGAAGGGGAGGGAAAAAAGAAAGAAAAAATTTCCATAGTGCCCTATAGTCCCCACACGTGCACGGAATGTCTAATCTTAACTTTTCAAGGCAGGATGTTAACAAAGCTTGTATTTTTGCCCTGCATTGTAACTTGGCCTTATCACAGTGTAAAGGGTGGGGAGATTGTCCTAAATTATGTCCAGGCAGCCCCCCTGGATCTGTGGATTAAGAGATTAAAGGAGACCACTGGGCAAGGCCTCTTCTTTCCCCTTCATATTCCTGGTATGATAATTGCTTAAACTGATTTGCACTTTCACAAAAGCTCGCAGGACGCTTTGTAGCTCGAACAGAACAGACGAGGTTTCTCTATCAATGGAAATAAAACTGATTAATGCAGCCTATCAGGATAAGAAGCAAATGAAGCATGCAAAAACAACCTCCTACCCCCAGAAGGGGGAAGGAGGGAGGGAAAAAAGCTAAGTTTCCTCCAAGACTGATTACAACTTTTTCTTTAATGTTAAAATTAAGAGTTGAAGGTTTTTCAGAATGCTTGCCTTATAAGGCTGCTGAGGCCCTTGGGCTAGTCCCATCACCTTCGGCAGTGTAGGGCCAGGGAGAGAGGAAAGAAAGGAAGGAAGGAAGGAAGAGAGAGACTTGTACTTTGGAGGTTGAAGTCAGAAACAAAGTTTAAAAGTCCCATGATTCTGATTCTGCTAAGTGTTTTGCCTAATCATGGGGGAATATTCTTCGATGCATAACTATATATCCAGATTAATAAAAGAAACAGGTTAAGAGAAGTAAGCATTTTTAACGTGAAGTTCAAATTAAATTCCCTCAGTAGGGCATGCAACGGGCAAAGGTCTTATTGGAAAAACTATTCTCACATCCCTTTTCTGAAGGACTTAAGTTTTCCTAATCTTCTCCCTTCTCCAACACTCATCATTCTTTAAAATCCCTAAGAATCCATCAGTCTGGTCCTTTTGTGGATGGGGAGCCTGGGTTTCTTGAGCCTAGTTGGGGAAGGACCACATTCAAATTATTGAGATACATTTTTAAAGATCCACTTCAATTTTCCAAGACGACTACTCTGAGGGCATATTGATAAATCTTTATTGACAAAATATTGACATTGACATACTTCTTGGAAGTATATAGTGTGTTAGAATTCTAACAAATTAACACAAAACACAAAAATATTTACATTCTGGTATAGAAGACATTAAGGAAGCATTTGTCACTCTCTTTAGTAAGTCTATGATCTTGGAATAGAAACTCAGTGCTTGAAAACTTGCCGCCGTGTGCTTGGCCACACTTAACATCATCCCCGCTAACTACAGTCCTTCAGTTTTTGCAATAGATAGATTTAAAGTTTGGAATGGCCATTACTGTGAATGGTTGAACTCAGCCAATTTCTCCAACCACTAAAAGGAGAAGTTTACTTCGTGGTTTTAAGCCTCAGGATGTTAGGAAAGGGAATGTCCAAGAAATATAATTAATTTAGCATTTTTTCCAGTACAAGTCCTGACTCTTCTTGTGGGCACCCTCCCCCACCACCCCCAGCCCCCCGTCCTGCTCCCCGTTTCTCTGTAAGAGGACCACTATCGCTGAGCCTACTTCATTTAGCTTTCACAATCACTTTGACATCAGAAGGTATCAAAAAGTGTTTACAGACTGCACATTTCTCGGAAAATAAATCAAAATGAAAAGCACACAGAACCTGTCTTTAAAAGGAAAAGAAAATTACAATTCATTTTCGGTCTTTAGACACCATTTGCCCAAAAACTGCTACATGCAATTCAAGATTTTGAAACAGGAGTGGGATGGGGCTAGATATGGAATTTTCATTTGTAATTACTAATTACTTTTAAAGATTGGGGGGGAAACACTGCGAAGTGCAAAATAAAAAGTCCTGTGTCTGGTTGGGTTGTTTGGTTTTTTTTATCATCATTATTATCATCATTTTTTAAGTGGACTGTGATAAATGGAATACCTGCCAATCATCTTGTCTCGCTAGTTTGGTGTTTGACTGACAGCTCCCCTTGTCAGAGCACACGTTCAGGTTTGCCAGGTTCGGATAGATCTCTCTCTCTCTCTCTCTCTCTCTCTCTCTTTCTCTCCCTCCTTCTCTCTGTCTCTCTCACTCACTCACTCAGCTGCCTCTTTAGACGAGGGTTGCATGTTGATGAAGGAGCCTCCGTCCTCTGCCATCTCCGTGCAGCCTCCGATGGGGACCCTGTGCCCCGCTGCCCAAAGTCTTCGCTGCGCGCCGCTGCTCCCTCAATTCCCTCTCCCTTTCTCGGTGAATGTGTTTGCGGTTTGTTTTTGTTTTGTAGGGGTTTCTTTCTTTTTCTTCTCCTCCTCTCCCTGTCTCTGTTTTGCTTCGTGTTGTCCGTGTCTGTGGGGTTAGGTTTGTGTTTTTAATCGTCTGAGGTCACGTCTATTTCCTCCGGACTCGCCTGCTTGGTGGCGATTCTCCACCGGTTAATATGGTGCGTCCCTTTTTTCTTTTGTTGCGAATCTGAGCCTTCTTCCTCCAGCTTCTGCCTTTTGAACTTCGTTCTTCGATTCTGAAACCATACTTTTACCTGCGGGGGAGAGGCCGATGGGGCGCGTTAGTTCTTTCACAGCGCCCTCCTACCAAGTGCTGGATCCCTTCGTGGAGCCCTGACACCCATCCCAGACTCTGCAAAGGCTCAGCCCCCCTGATGCATATCCTAAAGTCCGGCCTCCCCTTGGCCTCCCCTCCAGAGCAGGGCCCCTAGTGCTGGGCGGGTAGGAGACCTGGCTACCTGCCCTTCTGAGCCCCCTGGGAGCCGTTCCCAGGGTCCCATGGGCCAGAGTGCACTGAGGCCCTTCTCACCCAGCCCTACACGGGGCACCCACCCATACCTTACTGAGAGCAAAGGCCTTGCAAAGCACAGGAAACATTTATTTAAAAAAATAAGCAATGAAAAATAAAAGGAGATATATCCCTAACTCCCTTCAGCAAGCGTGTTCAAGAAAGACCCGGTCGTCCGCTGGTACAGCTTCTCTCAGGGCCCAATGTGCTTTCTATTTTCTGTTGGTCTAGGCGGCATTTCCTAAATATAGTGCCTCCTATGCAAGGCAGGGGTCCTGGGTGGATGATCAGGGTTTGTCTGAGCTGCGTCCTCCTTGGTGGGGACTCTTACAGGTGAGCAGGAGGGAGGTGGGGCTGGAGGAAGCCAGGAAGGACAGTGGAGTATGTATAGGCCTCTGGACTAACCCTAATGTACCTTTTAGCTATGAAAAGGGGTTCAAAAGTGAAAGCTTCTGAAAGATCGTGGGATAGATGGGAAGTAAGAGAGAAACAGAAGGAGGAAGGGAGACCAAAGTGAGCCAGCCCTCTCTTCCCTCCTCCAAACTGGCCCCAGAACTGGCCAGAGTCAACCTCAAAACTGGTCACATCACTTCCCACCAGGGTGGGGGTGACGGCCTGGCCTCACCAGAGCAGCTGCTAGAGGTCTGTGGCACAACGAGGTTGGAGTCGGCTGCCATCCCATGGCCCCTTGGGGAAGCTGGGCGGTGGGTCCCCATTCTCAGACCAGACAGTAACATTGATCAAGCTTCTCAGCACTGGGGTACGGATGAGGGAGATGGTGGTGACTGCACCTCCCATAGGCACAGCCAGTCCTATATACACAGCAATAGCCCGGCCCAGTCCCAATCCCGGAGCCCTGAGGTCCTCTCCGCTACCTCCTTTGAGAAGCCAGCCAGTTCCGACTTGCTCTCCCCAATGCCCCAGTCCCCCAAAGTGCCCCATGAAAAAGCTGAGCGGGAACAAGGCTGAATTTAATTTGCTTTGAGTTTGCTAATTGAGGGGGAGGATGGTTCATTTCTCCCCGGCGCTCGCCCAAGGCGCGCGTCAGTGCGCTCGGGGCTTGACACGCACACAAAGACTCCAGGCAGCGTGGGCAGCGAGGCGGACAAAGACCACCGCTGCCTCGGCTCTCCGGGAGAAATCAGCCCGGCCCGCGCCTTGTGCCGCCCGGCACAAACCCGCGAGGCCCTCCTCAGTTTTGCGGGTGGGGGGACATTTTAAAACAAAAGCCTCGACCTTCTTGCACTGCCCAGAAAAAGTGTTACAACTTAATCTGCCCCGAAAACGTTACTGTTTACTGGGAACTTTGACCCTGTCCTGCGTCTCCACGTACAGTAGCGCCTACTGTAGCCCTGAGCCTCCTCCCCGCCCCGGGACAAGTTCAAGCCAGGCCTGCCTTGGGACCCTGCTGTTGCGCAGAAGGCCGGTCCCCTGAGGCAGACACTCTCTGCAGCCTTCCAGTTTTATTTCTCTAATTTAGGTTGCACCCATCACGCCTGGCTTCCACCTTCTGACTCTCCCATCCCCTTCCCTTAAGGGAAGTAACTGGAGCCCACGGTGTGAGCCATGGGCCCCGCAGTGGCTCAGAACTCTCTCTTAACCCACACCCTGCCCTCTCCAGCCTCAAGCCCCAAACACCTGGACACCCCACTGTGATATCCTTCTTCTTGGACCCGAGCAGGGCCCTGCACTCTCACCAAAAGTCTCACCAAAAGTGCGGAGATGTCTTAGCCAGGAGCTACAAGGCAAGTCCAGCTGGACAGAGGAAACAACTCAGCACATCCCCCCGGAACTTGAAGTGGGTCGGCTCTTACAGCCCCTTGCTGGAGTCCAACAAAGCCAAGCACCTCAAAACATAAATCCTGAGCCCCAGCGTGGAACCAGCTACCAGGACCTTAACCAAAGGCCCTCTCAGAGCTCCGCACTTACCAGTGCTGGGTGCCAGATTTGGGGTGGGGGCCCACGCCTGGAAGGGTCTCTGGTGCCTGGGCCACACTCACCTGAGTTTCCGTGAGGCTGAGGCTGTGTGCCAGTTGCTTCCTTTCCGCGCCCACCACGTAGTGATTCTTCTCGAAGGCGTGTTCCAGCCTTAGAAGCTGGGACGGGGAGAAGGCGGTTCGGATCCGCTTCGGTTTTCTGGCCAGCGCGTTGTGCAAAAGGAAACTCTCAGGGCTTGTGTCGTTTCCTGCAGGGGGCACAGCAGAAGTTCCATTAGGGGGGCCGCTCTAGCCGGAGCCGCTCGCTTCTCCCGAGCCGGGCTGGCCGGGCACAGGAACTCCGCATAGCCCGCGCCGCTCGACCTGCTGGGGCCGGTGATCCTCCCGAGGCGCACGAAGGGGACGCCGGCCCAGCTGCCCGGCCTGGACCTCCAGGGCTCCACCTGTACGGCACCCAACCACCAGCTACCCCAGCTGGGCCAGTCCTCAGGCTCATGACCTCTGCGGGCTCCGCAGCCGCGCTGGCGCCGCGGGCCTCGCCACCTCCGCGCCCGGCGCCGGGGGCAGGGGAGGGAGCCGCAGGGCCTGGCTCGAGGATTGGCGCCCACGACCCAAAGAAATTGCTTTCTCTTCTTTCTAATCTCTCAGGGAACTTTGACCCAAGGTGGAGAGGCGGCGGCCTGCTATCCAGAGTT
>VBSM01003143.1:3868258-3906263 GCA_008086735.1 Cheirogaleus medius
AAAAAAAAAGTTTTTTCTCCTCTGCAAAAGGCGGGCAGGGCGCCCTAAGTCCAAGGACAATCCATGGAAGTGTTCGCTTCTTCACAAGTTGTGCAAACGATTTGTTAGTTCATGAGCCTAATTAGTGCGGGGATCACATAAACAGCTTCCTCCGAAGCCTGGTAAATGGCTTGATGATTGGTCGCTATTACTCGCCCTGAGGTGGAAGGGGGGAGACTCTTTAAAGTGCGTCAGAGGGACGCGAGCGCCTGGGAACCCGGAGGCCTGGATCCGGGCCGAGGTGGAACGGAGTCGGCGCCGCTGCCTCGGCCGTGCCTCCCGCCGCCCGCCGGGCCGCCCGGCCTCTCCGCGCCCGCGCCCCGCGCTCCCAGCTCACTCGCTCCCGCGGCGCCCGCTGCGGCTTCTCCTCCTCCTCTTTCGCCTCCTCCTCTTCCTCCGGTTTCTTCTCCTCCTCCTCCTCTTCCTTCTTCTCCTCCTCCTCTTCTTCCTCCTCCTCTTTCCCCACCTCCTCCCCCTCAGCCACTGCCTCCTCCTACAACACCACTACCACTCCCTCCGGGGCACCCGGGTCCCTGCAGAGTCCCCGGTCGGCGCCGCCTCCGCTGCGGCCCCCTGGATCCCGAGCCTGCAGCGCCCAAGCTGATAGGACGGACGGACGACAGATTCCTCGCGCCTAGCGCTCCACCGCTGCTTCCACGCGCAGCCCCGCGTCGGGGGAACCGGGGTCGCCCCGGGAAGCACCTCGAGGGTAAGCGGGCGGGGGCTGGTTCCCAGCGTGGGCTCAAGGTACTGTCCGGTTGTACCAATCCCCACACTCAGCAAAACTCCCAGGCGAAGAGGGAGCCTGGGGTGCGGGTGGGGGTGCGGGTGGGGGTCCTCCCACCCCTCCAACCGCGCGTAGCCTCGAGGTCCCAGGGTCGGTGCGTTCGCGATCCGTGACCCCGCTCGTTCGTTTGCAAGTTGAGAAGGAGTCGCCAACTCTGCCGGAGCGGTGGGATTCCAACTCGCGCCCGCTCTCGCCCCACAGTCTTTCGCTTTTTCCGTCTGGGAGGGTGCTCACCTCCTTCCCCAAAACAGTTCCTTCTGGAATATCTGGGACTGGGAGTCCAAGGTCAGAGGAGAGCCCAATGTGGTGCTACTCTACTATTATGGTTCCGTTGCAGTTATTTTGGATAGTGTTGTCATTATTATTGTTGTTGCTATTATTATTATTTCTATTATTATTCTGCCATCTGTTGTCCTAGGGACGAGTTGCTGAGCAAACCCAGGGCTCGCAACCAGGGACTGCGGATTGAGTCTCCGGTCCTGGGCCGTGTCCGCATTTTCGAGCTCGCCTTCGGTTTTGGGATGATTTTTAGGGCCGAGTTCCCTCGTCCCCATTGGCTCATGCGGCGGCATAATTATGATCACATCCCCCAGGCTGCTGGCGCTGCTCTCTGTTTATTGGTGGTTAAAGATCTATTATCTATTCATCAGCCGCCTCTCTTTTTTTCCTTTTTTTTTTCTTTTTGCCAATTACAATCTTCTAAAGTGAAGTACCAGCAGGTATTTTGCACGTTTACAATTAATGATAAAAAATCTAGCGTCCTTTAAATCTATTACTCCCAGGCCCATGTTATTTCTCTTAAGGAGGAAGAAATGTCTGTGTTTGGTGAGTAGGTTGCCAGGAGAAGTGGATCAGGAGGAGGCAGAAGAGTGAAGTCCACAGTGAGCAAGGCTACCAGACCCAATAGCTGGGTTCAGGGTCTTAGGACATGCTCCACGCTTCCTGAACTACCCTTTTCCTCCCTTGGTTTCATCTACTGTGCATTTCTGTGTCCATTTCTCTACTTTATTCCAGATATAGTGTTGGCAGGGGAAGGTGTCCAAATACCTCTTCCAGGAAACCCTTCAGGGCAAGAGAGGAGTTGGGAGCAGCGTTTTTCTGGGGTTGTCAGGGTGCCACACAGATCAGTGGGAAGATGACAGAGATCATCTTCTCTGCCCTCCAACCTTCCCAGGGCACACAGATGCTCATATTCACACACCAGACAGGTGTGAGCCTCAGTGTTGTCTTCACAGTGGGAGAAACCTTCCTGTCCTTTAGGCTTTGGACCTCTGTGACACCAGCTTTGGGCTGGGGTCTTGGCCTGGTATTGACACTGTGTTGGTTCCAAATGGCCTTGCTTTGCCCCCTTCCTTTTTCCAGGCCCAAAGATTCTGGGCATTAGATTCGGGTTCTTGGGGTAGGGGGTGCACTTAAAGATGCACCTCCTTTGGGCCTGAACCACTGTCTCCAAAAATATTTTCTCCAGCTTGGAAATCCCTCCCTCAACTAGGCTGTGGGGACAGAGGCCCCATCTCCACTAGGCTGACAGGGAACCTGAAGGGTGGAGGTCTTTTGGCTTAGCCCAGCCAGCAAGCCCAGAGTGGAGCTAGGGGTCGGTCCTCCAATTTCTGAAGCTGGAAACAAATACCCAATTTAGGCAGGCCATGGATCCCAGGTCCTGGCAAGCAGAAGAGGACACCTTCCCATAAGCCTCTGAAAGAGGACTGCAGGGCCAGGCCCTCCAACTGGGCCTGAGATGTTGGGGTTGCAAAGTTGGACCACTTAAAGCTCTAGCCTCGCTTCAGGGCAGAGAATGGCTATTTACTGCACAGTTAGCGTTACTGATCTTGGCTGGGAGATAAAAGTCCTTGACCTTGAGGGCAAGGGGAATTCAGTCTATGTCTGGGAGACAGGGTGAGACCCCCCCACATGGTGTGTGACATAAAAGGGTATTGGATGCTCCTCCTCTCTTAAAACTTTCAGCTGTGAGCATTGAGATATAGTCCATACTCCCTTAATCCTTCCCCCCTTCCCCCAGTTGGTGTTGGGAGAATGTCCTAAAGGAGCAAGTGACAGAGTAACAGTCTGGAGACAGGACTCTTCTGCTTCCTGCCTGAGGTGGGAAACATTTGTCTGAAGCAGAGGACCCAGGTCTAATTCGTGGAGGCATCCTCTGCAAGCCACCAACTTTTACAAACTGCCTCACCTATGGCCTACTTTGTCCCAGGGGCTCTGGCTGGCCATCTGACAGGTGGGGGACGGTGAGGAAGCAGCGGGGTCTGGTACCCGCCTTCCTGAAGGGAGAAGGGCATGCTAGTTCCTCTGCCCCAAGCTCCAGTGGCACTCCAGTCCCCTTGAAGGAGCAACGGTTTCCGGGTTTCCAGTGAGTCGGAGCAGTGCAGAAGCCCAGGAAGCTGGGTAATCTATGCTAATTCATGGGCCTGGACCTAAAGAGCCCAGGAAGGTTTGCGCTGTCTGGCCCAACGTGTGGGGGAATTAACTAGGATAGTAACTCATTAACCATAGTGGCCGTGGAGGCACACCAGGGCACTGGGCACTCTGGTCTGGACTCGGACCCTCACTTTACTGCCGCTCACTTTACTCCTGGCTTTGGGCCTTGCAGGATGCAGCTCCCCCCCCCATTTGTTCCTTAGCCTCGCAAGGTGTTTGGTTAAGTACTGGTGCGTGCATTCAGAGGTAGGAGGATTTCTGAGACTCCAGTTTAGAGAAAGGTCTTCATCCCTCCACTCCAGGTGTTCCCCAAGGCACAGCTGCCTATTGGGCTCTGTAGGCTCAGGAGTCTATACTCTGCAGGCAGCTGGACTAGCAGATGCATCTGAAGGTCCTAATCCCACATCTGTCACTTACTGAACAACTTTGGGCAACGATGAAACCTCTCCAGTCCTCAATTTGTCGTCGTAAAAATGCAGCCAATGCTGCCTGGGAGGCAGTGGAGGGAATCAGTATGGTTTGTTTTGGGTGAGCAATAGAACATTTCTACTTCCTGATTGTGGTAGTACTTACATGACTGTATATGTTTTTCAAAACTCATAGAACTGTACACTACAAAGGGTGAATTTTACTATATGTAATGATATCTTAATAAACTTGCCCCCCACTCCCACATACCAAAAAGACGCTTGCATTTACAGCTTAACTGCATGACCTTGGGCAAGTTACCTAACCTCTCTATGCCTCTATTTTCTCTTCTTTGAAATGGGAATAAATAGTAGTACCTTGGCCCTTGGGATTGTTCAGTGAGATAAGCAAAGTGCTTAGACCATATATCTGGCACATACTGAACTACAATAAATGCTCCTGTCCCTGATGTTGCTGTTGTTACTATTTACCCCATCCAGGGCTTGTTGCTGGGCTTGAGGGACTGAACGATAAAGTTGTACAAACATGAGCCGATGCTGGTCTCACGTTCCTGCCACGCTCCTCGGTGCTCCCCCAAAGGCCTCAAACTTCCCTAGGGAGATGCTGGGCTGAGAGAGGCCTGGATTCCTGGCTCCTGGGAGGCATCAAAGGGCAGGAATTCCCGGGGATCTCTGATAACCATCTGCTCAGAGTTTCCTGCAAGCACCCTGTGCTTCGAAGGCGCAAATGGCAGTGCCTTACCCTCTTATGGCTCTGTGCTAGGCCTGTGAGGTGTCTAGGGTGCACAGTCTCTTGCAACACAGAAGATACTCAGGAGCTGCCTGGGGTCATTACCTGTGTGACTTTCACCTTCCTGAGCCTTGGTTATCTCATCATTGAAAAGGAAATGCCGCTATCTTAATGGTTGTTGAGAGGAGTGAGTGAGCTAATGCTTAGCACACTGTTAACGTTCACCAAACTGTTCACTGTTAACGTTCAGGCCTTGTGGGGTCCTGACTACCCGCTGCACTTGGACACGTCCAGGTCGCCGCAGTTTGGACCCTCGCAGTGAGCCAGTGCCGTGAGCCCTCACCGCGCGCCCGCGGCGCAGAGCGGGAAGCGCTAATGACAGCGCAGGGTGCGCCCTTTCCCGGACCAAAGGTATGCGAAAGGCGACCTGAGCTGGGGCGGCCTCGGGCCAGTTAAGAATTGCTCCAACCCACAGTAATTCCCAGGCACCCTGGCCTCTCCGAACGCGTGGGACGTCGGTAGGAAAACGAAAAGTAGAATTAATATCTTTAAAACATTTTTATAAAATTACGACGAGAAATCTCTTTCTGGCGTCCCCCCAGAGGCCTGTCGCCAGGCCCGTGCGGCGCCGGCCCGGGGCCCCGATCGGCGTGCGCGCAGCGGCGCCTAGTGGCGAGGGCCGGGCGCGGGCGCGATTCCCGCCGAGTCCGCGAGCCGGTGCGCAGAGCAGTGCTGGGGCTGCGCCCCGCTGCCCGAGTCTCGCCGAGACCGCCATCCGGGCCGGGGAAGGAGATCTAAAGAGGCTCGCTGGCTACAGAGGGAAGCGGGCGACCTGGAAATGCTGCTCCCTCCATGAGCTGCAGCCTCAGAGTTCACCATCCACGCTCGAATTCCAGCTTCACTAGGAGTCGGGCTCCCTTCCGAGGGGGCGGGGAGGGGGGACCGGGGCGGGACAGATTGTGCTCTAAGAAGGACTAGACGGCCGCCGTGATCACCTGTGCCAGGGCGATGGCCAGCCACTGCGCAAATGCGCCCACAACTCCATGCCTGAGGTCCCGGATCCCCCGGCCCGACCGCCGTGGCTTGGGGAACCGGCCTGGACGGCCTGGGCGGCCCCGCCTGGGGTGGAGTCGCAGGGTGCGGCTCTCCAAGATTCGCGCCCCCTCGCGGCGGGCCGAGGACGCCCCGAGCCAGGGTGTCCTTGGTTCTTGCGGAGGTGACAATTGATTACCCGCCACACTCTCGGAACAGCGCACCACTGGGCCACCGCGGTGCGGCTCTGGTGACTTGTCCCTTCCTCCTGGAGCGCTCGGACCCCATCAGGCCCGGGGCAGCCTGGCTCCTCCGGTAAGGTGACGCCGCGGGATCGGCTTGGTTTCACTGGAAACCCGTGTGATATGAAGGCGACCCCGGAGCGGCGCCTTTGGCATAACTGCTCTGAGCGCGGGGTCTTAGCGGGAGGGTCTCCACCCTGGCCCTGGCCTCTACTGCGATGGGCGGCTGCAGAGGAGCCACCCGTCTCCGGACGTCAGCATCTCCTGAGATCCAACTGTTTTAAGATGCAACGTTTCAGACTTAGAAACTCCGCGCTGACGCCTGGAGCCACATGAGGGACCCGCCGTCAGGTTTCATCTCCACCACGTTGACACTCACATTGATACCTCAACACATACGCTGTCCTGATTCAATACTGAAAGCGAGGAAACAGAATCAGAGGGACTCCCCGTTTCTTTCTCCCTCAGCTGCCTTCAAATGAAAGCTCAAGACCAAGCAAGGACAGGCAAGGGACAAGCAGACAGACACACAGACACAGGGATGCAGGGAACAGGGGCACTCTTGCTCAGGCGACTCCAGGCTAGGGATGAAGGCAGTTCTGTCTCCCCCGCACTCTCCCGGGACGATGTGTGGGCGGGGGTGTCCCACATCCATTTGCCCCCACAGCTGCGTCTCCATCGGGCCACAAGATCCCCCACGGGACCAGAGTGAGAAGCGGGGCCCACCTCTGGACAGCTCTGCTGAGCTCCCTGGCATCTTCGTGTCTGAGCCTCTCCACCACCGATGGCCTCTTATCTTGGAGTCTGGTCCTCGCCGGCAATAGAAGGAGCTCTTTGGGCTTCTCAGCGTCAATCCACCTTCGAGCTGCTTCTGACACGCTGGCCTCCGCAGAGCCCTTCTCGAGGGGACTTAATCAACTCTTCTGTCAGTACCTCCCCCGTTTTCTGGACTCTGGGGCTGGGCTGGGGCTTAGAAAGGGTGGTATCATGCTGTCTGAGGAAAAAAGGAAACTTGAGGCTTTTTCCTTTGAACTCCTTGAAACTTTGGGAGGATTCAGGGAAGACTGAGAACACTAACAATTCCTCCCACTTGTGTCGAGTTTCATAGTTTAAAAAAAGAAGTTCACATCCACGATCTCAGTGGACCTCACAATCTGGTGTTGTAGGTTTGGGAAGGAGTCGTGACGCCCTTCTTTCAGATGAGAAAACTGAGACTTAGATCACACACCTCCTGGCCACCGGTGCTGTGCTCACTCCAGGAGGAGACCCGGGCTGCATGCCTCTCCGCCCCACTCAGAGTCGTCAGAAGCCCGCACTCAAGCCACGAGGAAAGGCAGGGAAGAGTCCCCCGCAGGTGGACTGGGGCACCCAAAGGCTGGTCCAGGCCGCCCCACTTAGTGTAACTCAGACGCTCCCCTCGTAAGCTCGCCTGGTATGCACTCGCCCACCATGGTCCTCCAGGCCGCTTTCCCTGCCCTCAGCCCCGCCCCGCGCCCTCTTTCTTCCCGGTTTGTCTCCTGCGGACTCAAGCCCCGAGTTTAGGACTGGAGGGCAGTCGGTGTCCTTGAGGCGCCCAGGGCTGGAAATGCAGCGCTGCGAGGCGGCGACCGAGACTCGCTGCCTCGCGTTGCTGGTGTGGACGACTCAAAGCGGCCCCGGAACCTCTGCTGGTGGCCACAGAGCAGCGCCCGCGCCGGTGGGCGGGAAAACCAGGGCGAGGCCCGAGCTCCCATCGCAGGCAGCCAGGCGACCCCAAGGCTCCTCGTCCAGTGTCTTCTCCCTCCCTAGTTCTGCCGCCTGCGCGGAGCGAGCGGGCGGACAGAGGAGTGGACAGGGCCTGAGCATTCGAAGATGCCCACAGAGGGTCTGATCGCCGCCAGCTCCCTGTCTCCCCACGTGCGCGGCTAAGACCCCACTCCTCCCAGCAGCCACACCCAGGCCAGCCCTGGAGCCCATTAATTACAGGTGTCCTCTTGGGAATCTTGCTAGGTCCCAGCCCCCCAGGGGAGGCAGAAAGAGTCCTCTGGTTCTGGCCCCCGCATCTCCCCCCACCCCGCTCCCGAAACACTCACATTCTGGGGCCCCTGGGGCCTGGAAATTGTCCACACCAGGCCCCGCTCCCCTGTGTGCATCTCCCTGGCGTCTGGGTTTGGGGACGCGCGTGTGCCTCGCTTTCCGCGCGGCTACGCGGAGCCGCCAGCCCCTGGCTGCTGAAGGAGAGGCCGCGAGTGGGGCCCGAGGGAGCCTCTGGGGGTCTGCTGCAGCCGAAGCCCGCTTGGGCCTCCGAGGGCTCCACGCTGGGCACGAAGTGTCCCCTCGATCCCCAGCCGGGACCGGCAGAGGCCAGACCACGGCCGCCCTCCGCTTAGCCCGGCCGCTAGGAGCTTGCTGGGGGCTGCGCAACAAAGGGTGGCATCGCGGCGGCGCGGGCAGGGACCGCATTGGTTCAATATTAGCTTTTCATTCCAGTCTATTGTGCCCATCTGAGATAATATTGACTCTGAGGTGAGAGCCCACAGACGACAGAGCTTGTCTAACACTCCGCTGCAAGGCGCTCAAAGGGAAGAGAACCAGAAGCAGAGAGTTAAAGAGACTGCAAATAAAAGCTGCTTGCGCTGCAGCGCGCGCCGGGGCCGCCCACGGTCCCGAAGTGGGCCGCTGGCCACTGCGTGCACCCAGAACCTCGGACCGGGAACTGGGGGTCGCGGGAGGGTCTCGGGGTCCTGAGGCTGCTCTAAGGAGGGCACTGGGCGTTCCCATCGAAAACAGCCCTCGTTTAACACACACTGCCATCTTCTAGACAATTGATTTTGAGGTTCCTCTTCTAAGTAACTCCGGAGAAAAACTAATTCATGCAACACACTTTTAGGTTGCTAGTAAGTCAAAATTGGCCACTGAGATATTTTCCTCCTTTAAACGGTGTAACTCTTTAGGGTAACTTTTCTGTCAAAGTATTTCTCCTATTTCCCTAGTCTGAGAAGGGAAACACACGCAGCAATTATCATTAAACTGTATTACTTGAGAGTGCGTCGGTAATATCAAATTTCTAACTGTGCATTTGGCTGTGCTTTGAATCGTCTCCTTGCAGCCCATCATTGGGTCCTCTAACTGCCTTGCTAACCGCAGTTTTAAAGGGCCTCTGCAATGTTCCAGTCTTGCATATAAAGATTCGTTTCAATTTCCAAATTGCCTCTAAATGCCTACATTGGAAAATGACACTTTAAGTTGTTTTTCATGTTGGAGACAGAATACTTTAGGTTTATACTCGGGGGACCAAATGCCAAAACGCACAGGGCTTGCAATGAACGAAGTGAGTGTGCCCTGGGGTGTCATTTACAAAATTTGTGCCCTCCTCCCAATTTGCAGTCTGACCTCTATAAGAGATAATCCGTTAACTCCGTTACCCTCAATAAGGAGCTGGTCATTTGGGATCTTTTCATCCACCCCCAGACACGTGGGTGTGCTGGGAGCTGGGATAGGGCGAGGGCTGGGGTGGCAGCCTGAGACCCTGGTGTGCGTCCCTCCTTCATCTCCCGCGCCCTGTGCTGAGCTAGTGCTCCTGACAAGGACAGCACCTCAGATACTTCAGAGGACATTCTGTGTCCTATATACGATCTATAACATATGTGGTCCCTTTGTATTGAAAACTGGTTGACATACAATATGTATTATACGGTTTCATCATATGTTGCTTAATATATATTTAACTAATATATTTAATTAGTATATATTAATGTATATTTAACATCTAGTTCCTATATTACATTATTATATCACTTATTTAACATATAATGTTATATTCTACATTATATAATGCATCTTGTATACAAGTCTGGATATACATAGGTTATATTTATTTGTGTGTGTAAATGTATTCGAGGGAGCTTTTAAGCTCCCTGGAAGTACATATTTGATCATTTTAACGTAACTTTGTAAAGTCCTAATGGAAACCACTTTGAGACCAGCTATGTCTTTATAACAAATACTCTGGTGTCCAATTTCGGCTCCAGGAAGAGCCGGGGCAGGGGACAGCAGGTCCTCTCTGGAAAGTGGTTTTCCAAATGTCCATTCCCTGGGGACAGAGGAGACGATGCTCTGGACGCCACCTCTTTTCGCTTGTGTTGTGGAAATGGTTTTGGTTTTGACAGAGGCCGTTTACAGACACCGATGGTCCCTAAACTGATGTCATGAATTAAAAATGAATTTGAAGCGTGCAACATAGGCTTAGCTGAGGCGTCTGCGAGAGCAGTGGAGGCCTTGCACCTCGTGTTCGGGGCTCCAGCCTCGGTGCCCGGCGCGGGCAAAGCGGACCAGCGAGCGAGTGGACCAGCGGAGGAGCCTGCCGGCTCCTGCAGGTGCCCGCCCCAACCCCAAGCTAAGAAAAGCTGTCCCGGGCTTGGACCGCTTTCAGATCAGATGGTCCCAAGTGCAGCCCGCTTTTAATATCGATTAAGGGCCAAAATAAGCAGGCAGTTGGGAGTTCCCATAGGAGCGCAGGGGTCAGGTGTGCCGGAGAAAAATAAAGTCAGGATATCAGGTGTCCGCGGCGCCTTATCGCCCCTACAAAAGGCAAGCACCGCTAAACGGATTCAGTTTAAGTAGGAAAGAAAATTTTAAAAGAAGTCGAAGTCAAGTATCGCCAACTAAAATGTAAGAGATGAGAAATGTCCTAACTTTACAGCCAAATAAACTGGAGGCTGCTAATTCAGAGGCCTGGGAATAGAAAAGGGAAATTGGGAGGGGTGGGGGTAGATCCAGCAAAGGGGAAAGAGGGGGCAGATACTGTCAGGGTGCCATGCTGTGGGCTGTTTATTTCTCAAAAGCAACCTCCTCAAGTGCTTACCCAGTAAACATCTTGTTGAACACAACAGTGAAATATGGTTAAAACCCAGAGCAGACGCTTGAGCTCCCCACTTCCAGCAAAACCCTGGAGTTCAGAGAGGCCCAGACCCTGCCTGGGATCTGGTCCAGTCCCCAGCCTTGGGGGAAGATTGTTGTGGATGAAGAGAAGTGCAGGCAATACCTTCCTGCTCTCTCCAGGAAGGGGTTCCCAAGTACCTGCTGAGATGAGCTGGAGAGGGTAGAGTGGGAGCCCAGGTAGGAGAGAAGAGAATGTCTTCTTGTTGCTAAAAATAAAACAACCTACTCCCCCCCCCCCACACCGGATGGCTGCAGTCCCAGGGCCTGGCTGCACAGATGAAGAGTGCATCACGGTGCCAACCATGTGGATGTGGATTTCTCCAGATGGGCTTGGGCACATCTGGCCCATCCGCAGCATTTTCTTCATCCAGGTGATCCATCTTGCCCATACCCTGTGTGATGGAAAACTTTATTCTAATGGTGCAAGCATCAGCATTCCATATTTCTGCCTCTTGCTCTGAGCCCCCATGATCCTGGTTTACAGGGCAGCGCTCACATGTGCTGAAAGCAAGATAGGGTCTATTTCCTTTCTCATCTGCTGCTAGCGCACCTCAAGTGAGAGATAATTTATTTCTATCACAGATGGCACCTACCCCATGTACTGTGCTAAGCTCCTATTACAAGGATTTGTCTCATCCAGTCCTTGCAGCAATCCATTGAATCCATTAAAGTCTATTCCCATTTTCCACATGAGAAAACCGAGGCTCACCCAAAGGTCACAAGCACAGCTAATAAATGATGGAGTCTGGATTCCAACCTGGGGCTGTCAGACTCCAACATCTTTTCCTCACTCCTCGCTCTTATTTCCTATCAAAATGCCCCCTTTTCCCCAGTGAGGAAGTCAAGGCCCACGGAGCAAGGAAAGAGATAACACTTGGCTCTTTAGTCCTCCAAAAAATCAACGACCATCGACCATGGGCTACAGAGCCTGGACTCACACCTCCTCCAGAGCATTCATTCCAGGTTCAGAAGAGATAATAGACATTTGTTGCCTGAATAGCATATGTGGTTTACAAAAAGCCTGATCACACTTCACTGTAGTCACCTCTCTCACCAGCCCTGTGAGGTGGACACTGTCACTATCACCCCATTTTAGAGAAGTATAAATGGGCTTCGTGAGGTTGCACAACTCAGCTCGCTGCCCAGCCAGTCTGTGCAGAGCCCTGGCACCACCCAGGCTGGCCCATTCCAAGCCTCCCAGCTTTGTAGATTACCACATATGGGACCATTTAACCAACGAAGTTAGGCCTTGCATTCTGTTGTGAAAATTGCTAGGTTTTCATGTTTTAAGTGTTCCTACAAATATTATTTCAGGATCCAAACTTTCTCTGCATGTATGCCTTGCTTACACTCATTTCTTCTCCATGTGTGCACCCATCTGTATTGCAGAGCCATCAAGGAAACAGAAAAGGAGTTGCCTTTATCTGTGGTCAGACGATATTCAGAGACCATGGTGTATAGGTTTTATCTGTAATTGTATATTCTGCTCTATGACCCTTTGCCCTACATGTATCACTGAAACTCAAATGTGTGATCAAGAGTTTCCAATTATGTGTGTGTGTATTTTTTTCA
This sequence comes from Cheirogaleus medius, assembly GCA_008086735.1. Lineage (NCBI taxonomy): Eukaryota > Metazoa > Chordata > Mammalia > Primates > Cheirogaleidae > Cheirogaleus > Cheirogaleus medius. Next base: position 3,880,442 of record VBSM01003143.1, read on the forward strand.
TGACTTTAATGGTATTTTTAATCCTTACTTTAGATAATGTTTTCTCTTTGCTAAGATCCACGGGGAAGAGTTCAAGGTAGAACTGATCCCGTGGTCAAAGTGTTCTACGTTCAAAGAGATAACCAAGAATCCAGACAGGAAGTGGCTTGAGGGGTCTCTGACCTCTAGGTAATGTACCAAGTCCCCAGACACTAGCAAGAGCCTGCCAGGGATGGATATTCTCAGCTTTCAGACAACCAGAGCCCCATCGCCAGGCTTATTCTGAATCTCATTTATTCACTTCTCCACAAGAGCTGTGCCCCTCTACCCCATAAAAAAGCTTTTTCCCCTCATTATTATAAAAGTATATGTATGTATATTTTTATATCATACCAGAAGGTGTAAAGAAGTCAGTAACCATCATGCAAATTCCCCCTACCCAGAGGCCACTACTGCCACACATTTTGGAATATTGACTTTTGACATCTTGGGAAAGAAAAGAAAATAGATTATGCCTATGCATTTTTGTTATTGTTGTTGTAGTGAATAAAAGAAGGAAGCAGGCTATGTGATTCTGTTTGTATAAAGTAACAGGCAAAGCTAATCTCTGGATATGGAATTCAGAATGGTGTCCGCCTCTGGCAGGGGTTGACTGGGGAAAGGCACAGGGAACTTTCTGGGGTGCTAGAAATGTTCTAGAACTCACTTTGGGTGATGGTAACACAGATGTATACACTTGCCAAAACTTGTCAAACTTAAGACTTTTAAGTATTTTACTGTAAATCATTATACCTTGGTAAAGAAAAAGAAGTACAGGAAAAAAATCTTGGACAAATGTTGTAGCAAAAAACCAAACAGAAGTGAAGAAGAAGCAAAAGACTGAGCTAAAAATCATGAGATGCTGAGCTAAGACCAGCCACAGGACACAGGGAGCTCTACTGAGAGGGGTGGGGGTAGGGGGTACCTTCAATCCAGCCTCTCCCCAGGGTTCCCCTTTGTTAAATCCAAGAAGGCTGGCTCCTTAAAAGGGCAATGCAATCTTAAGATCCTGCTGGGGCCCATCACGAGCCAGAGTCCCCAAGTCCCTCTTCTTTAATGCTATTACCCTGTCCTGTCCTAGTGAGGCACTACATTTCCTGACAGGTGCAAGGCTCCCCCCGAGCCTACCAGGATTCCATACTTGAGTGAGGAAAGAGGACAGAAGGCTTTAACTTTCAAATGAATTCCAGAAGTTTCTTTCTCAGTCTCTATGTGGGGCTCAGAACATTGTCCCTCATAAAAACAATGTTATCAATGGTGCTCAAAATTCCACCAAAACACCTATTCAATGCTTACTCACAAAAATATAGAATTTTCAGCTTCATGTGAACCTTAGTGTATTGAGTGACAGTGGTTGTGTGCCATGAAAAAAAAAGAGAGAGGACAACAATATCCATTTTTTTCCAAATATATACCTACCTGCCAGGCACTGCGTTGGCATTTGGGATTCAAAATCCCTCAAGAAACTCACAGTCTAGTGGAGGAAGACTACCTTGTAAATATATAAGTGCAGTAAAATCTTATAGGTGTTGTGATAGAGGTCGTCATAATTAAACATAACAGACAAATAGAAGAGAATGTTAGTTGGCAAGGGAAAACAAATGTCTGAGCAGGGAGAGTTGATGGGGTGAGGAATTAGATGAAGACCTTTAGAGAGAGGCTAAGGGGTCATGGGCACTTTGAAAGGCAATGGCCCTGAAAGTGCTTCTACTTCCATATATATGTCTTTCTTTTTCTGTGACAGCATCCCAGTTTAACTTCTCAGTCTCTATTGAGGTGGGTTGCTTGTTCTTGACTTTGAAATTATTTAAAGGGAATAGAAGTGGGCAAAACTTGCAATCCTAAAGGGAAAAAGAAAGAACATTTAAAAGGTATGTAAACTTAGGAGAAAGATTGCCAGGGGTGGATTGACTGAGTAGTGAGGGAGGAAAAAGCAAAAACCCCAACACTGGAGAAGAAAGGAAAGGCCGGGTTCCCCATGCCAGCCACGGGACGGTGAAGCTGGCTCAGGGTGGCTTAGGTGCTGTCTATCGTGAGAACAGAGTGGCTTAGGAGCCCCTGTGCCCTCAGAAGTAGGGAAGTATGGTACCTCTTAAAATCAGGTATTTATAGTACTTTCAGATCACTTTTTCATTCTACCAATATTGAGCATTTACCATTTATAAGGAAATCTGCAATTGACCTGTAATTAACAGGGTTAGAAAATGGATTCAGTCATGGTGCTTACCCTTAAGAACTAGTTGGGAAGCTAGACAACTAGTTATTATTTAATATGATAAGTGCCCAAACATAAAATACTCAGAAAAAAATGCTGACATTATATTTAAATGACACGAGACAAGGAAATATTTCCAGTATTTCTTCCCAAGAAACTTCTGTGGTTGGAGGAAGACTAATATCCCCGGAGATTCTTTAGGAAAAACAGTATGATATTTCAGTAACTGGTAAACAGTAAGACATGGTGAGGAGGGGGATGGGTGATTGACCCCAGGCCAGTAGAAAGAATATATTGAGCAGGAGACAAAAAGGGAACAACCATTTATTAAGTGCTTACTGTGTGTCAGGTAGTTTACATATATTATCACATTGAATTGCCACAAAACCCTTCCAAGGGAGGTATATGTATCCCCCTTTTACAGATTAAAACATTGGCACTCACAGGGGTTAAGGAAATTCTCCAAAGACATACACAGAATGTGACACAGCAAGGATTCAAATGTTTTTGTCTGTCTGATTCCCTAGCCAGGACTTCAAGCCACAACTCATCAGGGGGCAATAACAATGCAAGGTACTGACCTCACACAGTTGTTCTGAAGATAGAATGCAATTAGGGAGTCAAAATGCCTTTATAAAGTACAGGCATCAGACAAGCATTAATTGTTAAAATGGTTTGTAGTTATGATTCCCCTTCTGGTCAGTTATTCATTCAACAAATATTTCTTGCGCACACGTGGTAAGCCAGGCTCTCTGTTCTGGGCACTGGGGATACAGCAGGGGAAAAAGCAGACAAAATCTTTACCCTCCTGGAGTTGACATTCCCCAGCAGGGCAGTCTGCTGGCATGAAGGGAAAGATTGATCAGCCACATGAGAGAGGCAGCGAGCTTTAGGTTGAATGAATGTATATATATCCACTATTTGGGATATCGAAAAATTAGAAGCAACCTAAATGTTCTGTAATGGAGACTGGCAAAAATTATATATAATGATGTTTCCATACTACAGAAACCTTCTAGCTATTGCAAAGATGGAAGTAGCTCTCTCTCGGTAGTATCTCCGAGACCTATTAAAGGAAGAAAAAAGCAAGTTCCAGAACAATACATAATATGATCTCATTAATGTTTAAAATAAATACTACTCGTTTCTGTGTGTGTGTGTGTGTGTGTGTGTGTTCACACAGTAATATATGGTTACATGTCTTCTCTTAGATGTAAACTCAGAGAAAAGTTCTGGAAAGATATCAAGCTGACAACCGTGTTGCTTCAGGAGAGAAGAAGAAAACCAGTGGGGAATTGTATGAGCTGGGCACGTTTACCACTTTTGCTAACTACCATGTAGACTTGATTGTTTAATTTCTGATGATGAGAATGCATTCATGTATTGCTTCTGTAATTAGACAAGCATGTGGGTACAATTTAGTTATTGCAATATGATTATGGATGACAACTGTTACTCTTTTAATCTCCTTTAATATTGTTTTAATATGTCCGTGGAGAGATATATACGCATAGATGGGATGACGCCAAAACAGAAAAGGTAGAATTAAACCATGGTAACCTGGCATGGAAATCTTGCCTCTCCCCACCCCACCTGCAGTTTACAGTGAAACATTTTTTACGAGCATCATGGGATGTTGGCTAGAAATCCTTGATCTCCCAGTTCTGAGGGACATGTAATTATTTCACGGTTAGGTAGCCTCGAGGATCTTTGTGATAGATATGACTTCATTTATGACAGCATCGGGCCTCTTCCAGCAGTAATTGAGCTTTGGGTGGAGCCAATGTGGGGTTCTGGTGTGTGAGGAGTGGCTCCCAACAGGGTCCCCCTGGTTTCCAAACCAAGCCAAGCACACTGACCTTAGCTCTGGCTGATCTCTGAAAACCTGCTTAATGTATCCCATCCAAATCTCTTCTGTTGTCTCTCTCTGTGACCTTGGGCAAGTCTTTGCTGTTTCTGGGTCTCCAATGCAGGGAATTGGACTATAATAGCCTAGAATGTCATTTCCAGTCCTAAACTTCTAATTGCTATTATAGCAAGTTGTTACAGGAGACCACCGTCCATGCATTCATTCACATGCACCTGCTATGTGCTGGGGACAGAGCAGCAAGGAGACAAGGTCCCCACTGTTAGGAGCTTTCGTGGTGGAGTCAGATTATTGGGGATACTGAAGCCGGTGAATCTTCTGGAAACTCTGCCAGTTTCTCAGAACTAGACTCAAAACGGAAGCATGGGGGATCCTCCTCCACTTCTCTGCAGTCTCTGCCTGTATATCTCTTGGGTAAAACTGGCCTTCCTCCAGCCCCTTAGCTCTGAACATAAAGCTGGTAGAGCCTCTAGCCATGCTGGGTGGCCTAGATACTAACCCAAGCCCATGTTAGCGTAGGGAAAGAAAGAGTCTCAGCATGGGGCCAGCGATGGCCTGAGGTCACAGAAGTTCCCGGAGGACTGGAGATGGGACTTGGGGGTCTTCTGGCCAGTCCACTCATTTGCCAAACTTTTATTGAGCACCTACTGCATGCCAGGCACCTTGCTAGATGGTAGGAGCACAGGTATGAATCAATCAAACACAGGGCTTACAGACCAGGGCATTAGTGAGCAGAAACTTCCTAGGCAGGACAATGCCCTCAGTTAGAGAATGCTCAGATCTGTGGCCTTCTCCAGGGGCCCCAGAGAATGATCAGCCCAGTAAGTTTTGGCCCCCAAGTAGCAGGAAGCTGCTGGAGGAGGCCCAGGTGCCCCAGACACTGAGTCAGGAGCTGCGGGTCAGAAGTCAAACTACACTGTGGTAGGAAGCTCCACAGTGCCCTAGGTCAAGGCCAACCTCAAGCAAGAGGAACTTGCTTCCATGGGCTGTGGATGGGTGTTTACCCGGAAGAGCAGAGGCCACATGGTAGGAGCAGAGAATTCATGCGAAGTTGGCCCATCTCCCCTTCTCTCTCCACACTTCCTTGCTGTGTGACCAGGTAAAGGACTCAACCTCTTGAGCCTCAGTTTCTTCTTCTATAAAATGGGAATAATAACAATTATTCTTCTTTTCTCGGAGGATGACTCTGAAGATCACACAAAGTAACAAGTGGAAAAGTGAATTATAAAGCAGTTTAAGATATAAGCTGATGCTGTTGTATGCTTTGAGGCAATGCACCTTCTTGCATTCCCCTCTCTTCCCCTCACTCCAAGAAGACCCCTTGGCAGGTCAGCGGTGTGAGGATTCCCAGCATAGTGAGTGCAGGAGCAGTGTGGGAGTTGAGGCGGGGGGGAAGAATCCCTGCCCCACTCAGCACTTGGGGCTGGAGGGATCCACCCAGAGTCCTGTACAAGGTGAGCGGGTGAGCCACTGCCACTGTCCTGGGCTGAGCAGCCTGTCACTGCTGAGGGTGCAGTTCCCACCCTGAAACCCACTACACCAGTGCCTTGTATGTGGGTGGCTCCCAACCAAGAGTGCCCAGGGCATGGGGTGATCTGCAGCCCCGCAGCCCCACAGGTGGCTGCAAGTGGCATCTTCAGGGCATTTGTGGGCTCCTTTGCGGAGAGAGACTATGTCATGGTCCTGCGGTCTCCTCAGTAGGAAGAAGAGACTCTTTGGAGCAGCAAGATCCTGAGTATCAGGAGACTAAGCTCCTTGTGGCCCTCATGTGCTGTTAACCTTAGGAAAGTCACCTCACCTCTCTGGGCAGGTTTGTTAGATATGCATTGTTTTTATTATAAAACTCATACATGATCAAAAAAAACTCCTTAAATATGGCAGAAAAGGAAAGAGTCAAAAGGAAGGTGCCCATGCCCACCCACCATGACAGCCCGCTATAAAAATTCTTTTAAATATACGAATAGCGATATATGCTTCTTAGACAGAAATTGGGATCACAAAGATGTATCATTCTCCTGCTTTCTCTCTTCACTCGTCGATACACCTTGGGCTTTCCCTCCAACCGTGTGCAGGTCTGCCTCATTTGTTCAGTCAACCACACAGTATTCCAGCCTCTTCGGACCACTTCCTGGATCTTCACACAGGGTAAATTTCCTGAGATGACATTACTGGATCAGAGTATTTTTCCATACCCTCAATGTGTCGAATGTTATCATTCCCTTTTAGAATTTTGGCAATGGTGAGTGAAAATAATATTTTATTGTTCTAATATTAAATTGTTTGATTATTAGTGAGGTTGAGCAACTTTTTGTATCTTTAGTGGTTATTTGTATTGCTTTTTCTGTAAAAAGCTTGCTCCCAGTTTTTCCATTGGAATGATAGTCTTTCTCTTATCTTAAAATAGCACTTTATATAGTAAAGCTCTTAATCTATTGCTTGTCATAAAAGTTGCATTCTTTTTCCTAGTTTGTCCTTTGTTTACAGTGTGTGCTTCCCATCCCAAAGACTTAAATATTTATGCAGGCAAAATTGTTTGTTTTTTCCTTCGTGGATTCTGAGGTTTATCTCTTTTTAAGAAAGGGCTTTCTTATTCTCAAGATTATGGAATCGTTATTCTTTACTCTCTTTTATAAATTTTATAATTTTTTAAAAAGTGTGTACATCTTTAATACATTTGTAATTTTTTTCCTGTAAATGTAGTATGAGGTGAAAACTCACTTTTCCCCCCCTTCAAATGGATAACCAATTATTCAACACCATTTATTGAACAATCTAGCCTTGCTCCACTAACAGGAAATACAATCCTTATCATATACTAGATTCCTGTATTTTAGTCCATTATCCTTTTTTCTTCCATTTACTCTATTCTGCATTCTATTTTATTTATTAGCATATTTGATATTCCTGCAACATTGTCATATTGCTTAATTACTCTGACTTTGTAATATCTTTTAAAATCCAATAGTGCAAGCTTCCGCTCATCATTAATCTTTTAGGAAAATTGTCTGTTCCCATGTATCTATTCTCCTAGATAATATTTAGAATCAACTTGCCAGTTAATTTAGTCAGAAATTTTATTGGAATTGTGTAAAATTTATAAACTAATTTGAGAAGGAATTGAAATCTTCACAATATTTAGTCATCCCAACCAGAAACACAATAATCTATTTAGATTTTCTTTGATGTACTTCATTATTTGCTTCTAAACAGGTCTCAGATATTTCTTGCATGAATTAGTTATTGTGTTTTTAGTTTTGTGGATGATTTATGCTTTGTTTTGTTTTGTTTTGCTGTAGTGAATGGAATAATTTTTCATTTTATATTTTTTACTTGTTATTATTATTATGAGAAAACTAGTTTGGGTCTGAGAATCCTTGTGAACTCTCTTATTGTTTCTATTAAGTAATCCGTTGAGTCTCTTGGATTTTCCATTTAATAACTGCCTTACTTATTATCAAAGTAAAGCATGGCTAGTGTAGAAAGTGGAAACATACAAAAGGAAAGAGACAGAAAGTACCTGTAAAACCTACTCTTCAAAAATAATCACTCTTAACATTTTAATAAATGTCCCTCAAATATATATGTATACAGTTAATAATAGTATCTTAATATATATAACATGTATAATATTATACATATACTAAAGTAGACCTATGTAGATGTCTAAGAATTAAGTAGACATATGTATTTATAGCTTTGCAAACAGCAACATAGTATGCATAATGTTTTATAATCCATGTTTCCTCCTTGATAAAATATTATAAACCTTTGCCCACATTATTCTCATATGTTATCATTTTAATGGCTACATTCAATGTATGAATTTATTTATACAATCTCCTAAGCTCATTTAGGTTGAGTCTCTTAATATTAGAAATAATTCAGTGGTGAACATCTGATTAGCTACATCTTTGTGAATATTAATAATTATTTCTTTAGGAGAAATTTCTAGAACTGGAATTTTTAGGTCCAAAGGCATACAACAACCTAAGGCTTTTGTGACAAATTAACAAATTGCCCTTCAGAAATCCTGTGCCAACTTATTCTCCCACCTCCACTTATTAATATACATTTTTCTTTACATCCCACTTTCTTCAGTAAACATTATCCCATAGGCATTTTGTAAATTCTTAAACTCAGTGGCAACATTGTTTTAATGGTAACAGAGTGTTTTGCCAGCCACCAACTCCCAGCGGTCCCTTCTGTGGCCTGGGATAAACCTAAGAGTTCCTGCCTTCCAGGCCAAGGAACTTCAGTCTGGGGCTCCATCTTCCAAGGTGGAACTGAAATGGTTAACTCAGCCTCAATCCTTTGCTGCCTGGGCTTGGAAAGGTGGCAGCCGGGCTCCAAGAAATGTTAGTCATTCTAAGAGATCACTACCTACAAGTAGCAGAAGATTCATTTGTGCTTTAAATAAAAACGCCACTTTCCTGTCATTCTGTATCAGGGAAAAGATCGTCATATTTCTCTCCATCAGGTGTTCGCTTGGCAAGGAACTCACCTAATTCAGAAACCCTTCCAGCAAGGGGATACGTTTTTCTAAGCAGCACAGGACTACAAACACATCTGCATTGACAAGTTGCAACTTATATCCTTCTACGGTATTTTTGCTCTTTTGAAAATGTTAATAAAAACTTAATGTGGAAAAAAAACCAACTTTTTCCAAATATGTGTACCAATGGGCCCGAGGCGACTCATACTTTCTTATGAAATAAAGTAGGTCACTCACATCAATCATGTTGTCTTAGCACATTTTTTCCAAATTAGGAATTCTCAATCCATCATACCAAGTTATGGCATCCCTTTCCCAAACATTTCCTTTTAATATGCTCTTTAACATGATAAGCAAATCTAATAGAATGCATTAGCGTCACTTTTCAATGATGGAGTGTTTCCTCCTGTTGCAATCCACGATGAGTTCAGGGAGACGTTTTTACTAGCTCGCTCTCTTACAGCGAGCACTCGTCAAAAATATGACAATAGTCCCAAAGCATCCAACGTCACACTTAGAAAGATCACCAAGGGCTCCTACCTCACCTCTCCATGTGCCATATATGTAGAAACTCAAAAGATGTATGTGCCCCTGAACAAAAATGATAAATCCAGATTGTGTACGTGAGGGGAGTGTTTAAATGTGGCCTGTCGGTTCAGCAGTGTTGCACATGAATACATACTATCCTATCTATATAAATCAAAAGCCTGCACTGGGCTGCCTTTTAAAACCACATTGCTCGCAGAACACTTCCAAATCTCCTAAATCGTGCAGAAAGGGAGGATCCTTGGCTCAATATGTGTGAGATTCTCCAAAACCTATTACCATCTTTTGCAAGTGGCTTTGGACCCTGTGTGAGTTGCTTGCCCTGTTTATAACCCACTTGAGATAAATATATTTGCATGTCCATGTATCTGACAACGTTTACCTGGCAAAAACAGGGTATTTGTTTCTACTTGGATCTCTGGTTCTTGGACTCATATGTTCAGTGTTAGCACTTGAGTTTCTTGAGGGATTTCTTTGTTTGTTTGTTTGGACAGAGTTTGGGGAAAGTTGGGAATAGGAGAGGTTTGTAGAGTGCCCAGGAATTCAGCTGTTTCAGGCTTTGGGCCACCCAACAGGAAAACATCTGAATGGAAGAGGGAAAGTTCATTTTGTTTTCTGGATCTTTGGTCTGCTGGACTTTCATCTGGACATGTGGGGTCATGTCAACACTGGCGTGGATTGCCCACTCTGAGAACCACATCGCTTGTCCTTCATGTCTTGAGGGGATTGGCTATAGCTTCCTGACATTGCATCATTATTGCCTGGAGCTAATGACTAGAGACTGTGTGTCCCAAGAAATGTCATTAACTCATTCTCAACAAAAATGACTGTGCCAGGGGCAGTGGGGAACACAGAAATGAGGCATAGTTCCTGCCCTTAAGCAGCTTGAAGTCAGGTTTGATATCAAATAGAAGGTGATGGAGAAAAGAAAAAAAGTGCCCAGACAGTTCAGAGCAGGGAGAGGTGGCTGCCAGGTGGGGCTGGATATGATAGAAGATTGAGGAGAAGATGACCTTTGAACCAGACCCCTGGGACTAAGTTTTGGGTACATGCAGAAGGGGCAGGGCCTTCTACAGAGCAGGCTGGAGGGGCGGACATGGGAGAGCATGCAGGGGAGGGGGTGTGACAGACCCTTGAGGCCCAATGGAAGGCAGGCTGCATAAAGAGAGGCAGGAGAAGAAATCAGGGGAGGGAGGTCCAAGAAAGTGTGCGTGGAGCCTGGAATGCCAAGCCAAGGAGAAAAGCCTCTAAGGAGCGCTCCCCCTCCCCTGCCCCCAAAATTGTTCTGGTCACATCAACACATTTGCCTGCAATAAGAAGATTATTAGGGGGACAATATTTATGTTGCTGCATTCGAACTCCTTCAGTTTTCTATGTGTTTTATACTTCTACACATAGGCGAATGCTATAGTAATTAAGCGTTTTCCGTTGCCGCGGTTTGGAGCGTGCTCTTGGAAATTCCTGCTGGGCTCAAAACCATCACTCACAGAGGTTTAGGATTCTCCCAAGTTTCATTGTTTTCCATGAGTTGATTACAATTTGTAGATGCTTCTGCTTTCCCTTTGGCTCGTGGCCACAGCGGGGACTAAGCAATGCAAGACTTTGGGTGCTTTGGTAGCTTCACTCTTTTGTTCAACAAATATTTACTGAGCAATGACTAGGTGTCTAATACTGCTCTAAGTGTTGGGGAGGACGTGTGTAAACAAAACAGGTGGGGTCCCCGCTTTCATGGAGTTGACTTTCTGGTAGGAAACACAAAAGGTGGGTAAGACAATTTCAGAGAGTTATAAGGAAAATAAAGGAATTCAGCAGAGAGACAGGACAGAGGGCAACTGGAAGAGGGAGGCCACACACAGCAGAGAGACAGGACAGAGGGCAACTGGAAGAGGGAGGCCACACAGAGAAGGTGGTCAGAGAGGGCCTGAAGACCAGGGAGGAGAAGGAGCCAGTGAGATGCAGAGCTGGGGAGAAGCCCCGCAAGCAGCGGACACAGCAAGTGCCAAAGCCTGGTGAGCTGGAAGAAGCCACAAAGCCAGGGGGAATGAGGACAGACGGGGCAGGAGCCAACTGGGAATCTGAGGGGCAAAAGGAAGCCCCTGCAGGGTTTTAAGCAGGGCAGTGACTGGGCTATGAGTGTTGGGGTACCCGTTTTAGAGCCACCGCTAGCCGCCATCTGCTCTGGCCTTCCCGTTGCCGACTTCCCCACAAAGTCAAAACGAGTGCTCCAAGTGCATCAGCTTTTATTTTTACAACAATCTTTGTACCCAAACCACCGTAGCATTTTTAATAACAAACTGGCAGGGAGTCAGACATCTGTACTTGAAAAAAAGCCCAAGCCAAGTATTTCTAAATGTTTTATATTTACTTGTAACATTAGAATAACCATGAGGTTGCTTTTTGCATAATCGGAACCATTCTCATTAGGGTTCCACAGATCTCCTCCTTCGCGGGCTTGGGTGGTGGTTTTCATTAGGGCAGTGACATTGATCTGACGGGAGTGAATCTCTCCTTGAACGTTTGTGGAAAAAAGGGGAAGAAGTTGAGAGAAGCCAGGGCAAGCCAGGAAAATAAGAACTCTGGGAAGATAAGCATCAGCTTGGCCCCGGGGTGCCATGGAAAGAGTCCAGACTTCGAAGTCCAGCAGAGCTGGGCTCAAGGTCCGGCTGGCGACCTTGGGTAAGTCACTCAACCTCTCTGAGCTTCAGTCCACCCATAGGAAAAATGGGGACGATAACAGAACCTACTTCTGAGGCCTTCGTGAGATACTGTAGGTAAAGGAGCCTGGTGCAAGGGTGTTTTCTAGTTGCCTTCGCCCCAAATCAGTATTGAACGTCCAGGATTGAGACAGCACCCATATCGATTTATATGTTTCTAAAGTCAAATTGCAAGATTTAACAAATATACAGGACACCCAGTTGAATGTGAACTTCAGATAAACCATGAATAATTATTTAGGATAAGTGTGCCCCATGAAATATTTGGGACATACTTATAGTAAACAAGGATTTGTTGTTTATCTGCAATGTAAATTTAACTGGGCATCCTTTAGTTTTTCTGGAAACCCTATTCTAAAGTTTAAATGGTCCTAAGAACATTAAGAAAGAGTGTTTTTGAGACCCAGTCCAGTCTTGGTCCACTAAACTAAGTACATGTGTCAGAAGCGGTTTAATGTCCTCGTCAGGACTGTGCCTAGAACAGACGTGGCTATAGTAGGTGCTCAACAAAGATGTATTGACTGAGCAGCAAAAAGACTGTGGGACCTTGTCATAAATCAGGTCGATTTGGTAGGTGTATACAGTGTAGACACGACTTCCAGATCAAGCATCCCCCTTACCTGAGGTAGGTGAAAAGACAGATCCCACCCACTACCCCAGCCCCCTCTCCCCAATCCCAGAATAAACCTGGAATCCAAAAGGAGGCTGGTTTCAGCCACCTGCAGCCACTAAGGAGCCAGGTCTGTGCAATTTACATCTCAGCCCCCACCCCATAACAACATAGGCTGCAAGAATATTTCCCACCAACTCTTGTCATACTTTGTTTTATTGATAAAGAAGATAAAACTTGGAAGCACAGAGTCCACTCTTTTCCTCCACTTCTTTCCGGCACTTAGGAGACATCTGGGCTGGGAGGTAGGGAAGGGTGGGGCTGCAGGGCAGGAGAAGCTGCTAGGGGAAGGGAAAGTCAGGTGTGGCCCCTTCTCAGCCTCCCAGGCCAGCAAACGTCTACATTTCCCGGGAAGCAGTGAGCTCGGAGGACTTCCCCAGGAATCCAGGCTGGGCTCGTAAAGAAACGATCCCAACATCAAGAAAAGAAGCCGGCCAGTAAATTCCTCGTTAGTTCATTTTCTAAGACTTCTGAATGTGTTTTGAATTTTCTCTAAATTAAGATAATCATAAAAGGTTAAGATATTTAAACAGAGCGCCACCTGATCCCAGGGCTTGATTTGTATGCTTAATTAGTTCCCCAACATATGGTTCAGAGCTTCTTATAAAAACAGGGTAATGACTTGAGGTGTATTTGGGTATTAGATTGAATGATGTTAAAGGGACATTCAGACCCATCTCAAAGGCCTTAACCTGCCCTTGATCTGTGCTGGAAGCTTTTGCTGACATCTGTTTCAAAGAGATATCAAAAAAACTTTCCAGTGGCCTCATGATAAAACAAAAATCCATACGGAGATAGCTATCAGGCATTAAAATACTTAGGATTCAGCGTTGCCTGAGGAATGTGTGGCCCTAGAATATAAGTGGCCGGGGACGGGGAGGGTGAGGAGGGGCTCAGACACTCTGAGAACTGCTGAGAGTACAGCGCCTTGGCTCAATATGGAGAGGGAGCAGATGGGTCACAAATGTCCCCAGGGCCCTTTGTTCTTTTGTGTGTTTCAGTCCCTGATAATAAATCAGGTGCTCCTGAGTATGAAACATAATTCAGGTCACCAAGAGTCGTGTCCTCAGCTTCCTGGGAGCCCCAGGCTCCCCCCACCCCAGCACCCTGCCCCGGGAAGGCACTTTCCGAGACTCCACTCAGCAGGAGTGAGGTGTCGGGCTGACTCATCCCCACTCCCTGGCCCAATTGTATGATGCGCCTCCTGCCAACCCCTGCCGCATCCACAATGAAGGGGTTTGTGTATATATGAGATTCGTAAATACATGTGCTCGTCCGCATAATGCAACTACCAGACAAGCCCCCTCCCCAGCTTTCAAGCCGATTTCTGCCCCTAAATCCTTCTTAGGGGATTTAGGCACTCAGCGTCCATCCTATTTGTGAAAATTTTGGCCGCTGTGGGAAATGGCTGCCCATTAGACTCGTCATAGTCATCTGGGCCGTAAAACAGGCCCCAGAGGGGATCAGCCCATCCCTTTGACTTTCATACACCTTCTCCCCAAATTCATTCACCCCCCCCATCCCCTCACCAAGTACTCATCAAGCACCCCTTGCGTGTGGAGTACGCGTCGCTGTGCCCGCCAGCAGCGCCCAGGGGCAGGAGGGAGAGGCAGGCACAGGAAGAGAGTCTGTGAGAGGCGTGAGCAGCATGAGCCAGCAACTGTGAGAGAGAGAGATCGCTGCAGGCAGACTGGCCGGGACGGCTTCACAGACCACCCTGGGCTCTGAATGGCACACCCATTCGGACGATGGTCCCTAAGGGTGACAGGGCACTGCAGGTGGAGGAAGGGCCTGAACAAAGGCCCAGAGAAAGGAAACCGCTGTGTGGTCCAAGAACAGCGCGTTGCTTTCCAGGTTACAAACAGCAGACACATCCCCGCTCATCCGCCCCTCCAACAGCCTTGTGCAGTCAGCAAGGCGGGTATAATTATTTCCATTTTACAGATAAGAAAACCAAGGTGCATAGAGGTTGTATGCATTTCCCAAGGTTTCGCAGCTCAGACGCAGTGGAACCCAGATTCAAATTCAGGCACGGACTTCCCCGATCCACATGAGGCTGAGAAGTTCAAGCAAAGATTAGATTGCAGAGGGTCTTAAATGAAGACTGAGGAGGTGGCTATTTCCTCTGCAGTCACAGGGATCGTGGAGGATTTTGAGCAGGGCTGGAAGATCCATTAGGCAGCTGTGAGCAGAAAGGGGCTGGAGGTCAGGAAGATGAAAGAAGACGCTATGGTAGACCCTCAAAGGTCATTCGAACCAGACTGGGCCAGGGGCCAGAGAACAGGGGAGGAGAACATGCGTTGCAAGGGAGGGGAGTTAGGCTCCTGTCATGCGGGAGGCAGGAAGAGACTCCAAGAACCACTGCAGCTGTGCTTCCAAAGAGCTAATTCCTCCCAAAGCCAGCTGAGACTTTAGCATCAATGACAGCTCCAGTTTCCAGTGATTCCAATGAGCCAGGCGCTTCTTCATTTAGTCCTCGTGACAACACTATGAAGTGGCTGTTCTTATTCTCTCCATTTTACAGATGAGCAAACTGAGACGCAGAGTAGCTAAGGAACTTAACAATGGTTACCCAGGAAGGAAATGGTTTCATCTGAGATGTGAGCAGGTGTTCTCACCCAGAGCCTGAACTCCTGACCACTACGTACACCTGCCCACGTTAGGCCTTATATGCCACCCAGGTGGCCAGGGAGAGGGCAGCTCCCCGTTGTCCATCAGAGTGCATTTGCCTAGCCCCTGGCCTGCAAAACCTCCCCAGTCTGGCCCGAAGTTACCTTCTCCCTTCACTACCTCCCCCTGGGCCCCAGAGGCATCCCCACTGCCACAGCCCAGCAAGCAGGAGGCCAGATCCAGGCTTCGATAGAGAGAGAGCGTGAGTCCCTGCACAGTGGAGACCCATCCTGGGGCGTCACAGCAGGAGACCTCAAAGCTGGGCCAAGCCGAGTGGGACTAAGATCAAAGCCAGCAGGGGGTGGCACAGCAACAAGGAACAGAAGTGAGCAGGGACAAGGCTGGTCCCATATCATTCCTGCGGCTGTGACGATGAGCTGGGGCTTCTTTGAAGGTCTAGGATGCTCCAACCCAGTGCAAGGCAGAGGCCCCGGACCCCAGCCATGCCAGGACCTCCTCCTCTCCTGGGGTTCCCATGCCGGGGGCTGGGGGCCAATGGAAGGGGGGTTGAGAAGTCGCCTGTGTAGAAATGAGAGTTTAATCTCCCAGTCCAGCTGCTGTGGCCTCCCAGGAATCCCTTCCTCTTGGCAGCATCTTGGGACACTGTGTTCACATCCCCACTCTCTGGCATTGCTGCTTTCCTTTCCTGCGTGAGTGTGGATGCACGTGGCTTGCTTGGTTATGCTCCTCGTGGTTCTGGACGTAGCACAATGCACGTTGTAGAATTTCCAGAAATCCTTGAGACCCTCCTGATGAAGAGACACGTCCTTTGTGCGGCCCTAGGTCCACAAAAGCACCGAGGGGATACATTTCCTGACAGGCAGGATGGCACACAGCATGGGAAGGGCTCTGTCCAGAGAGCCCAGACCCAGAGTGCTATCCTGGCTTTGCCACTGACTTCCTGAGCACCCCAAGACAGACCGCATCACCTCATTTTACTCATTTATGACCCTAAAGAAAGGCTAGGCAATCCCAAGTTCCCACAAAGTTCTGACCTGCCAAGTGTAGGCATAAATCACACTTCCTCATCCTTTACCTTGCCCCTTGAAAAGTGATCAAATGCTGGGATTCCTCATCTTTGCCTGCTGACCCCCTCTTGGTCAGGCTTCATTTCTGGGTCACCTCCTCCAGGAAGCCTTCCATGACTCCCTGCCATCTCCCTGGCAGTATCTACCATGTCACCCTGTTTGTCCTTTCCATCTGACCTTTTCCTGTTTGGGTATTTCCTCACTTTCCAAAACAAGAGGGAGTCTGCCTGAGCTTGCCTCTGCTGCTCCTTGCCCTGTCTCAGAGCCCAGGAGGGTGCCCGTAACAGAGAAGGTGCTCAACTGATATGCATGCTACAATAATCGTGGATATAATGGCTACGTAATAGTCCATCCAATGTGTGAGCGCCTCAAAATATATTAAACCAATCCGCACTGCGGGACATTTCCATTGTTTCCATGGGTAACTATCATGTATTAAGTGCCTAAGAGGGTGGCTTTTGTTTCCCTATTTTGCTGTCTCCCACAGTAAGCATGACAGCTCCACGGGAACAGGGACCTTCTCTGTCCTGTACATCACTGTCCCCAGTGCCAAGCACGGGGCCTGGCACACAGGTTCTGTTCAAAGGTATATATTAGATAAATTTATTAAACTGAATAAAGTAAAGGGCTTTCCTCTCCCCAAGAACACTTTTTCCTTGTTCTTCCCTACAGTTCTACATTTTAAAAGCTGTTTGTCTACCAGGCAAAAGCACTTATCATGTTCTAATTGCTTTCCTATTTTCAAAGGTTAATTCTACAGTCCTGTCATTCGGGCAGCTTCTGACCACCACGAGAGAATTAGCGGCACCACGTCCAGCTGACACCGTTCCAGATCCCTGCAAAGGAAGGTGGCTCATCGGCCAGCCCACATGACCTTGGGAGTAACTGCATCCTTCCTTTAGACTCTTAGAAATTGCAAACATGCTCAGGAACCCAAAGAACAATCAGCCGACCCTGGAGCCTTGGGACCCCAGGACTGGTACATCCTCACTCCCGCCAGAGGTGCCAGCGCCAGCCACAGCCCGGTCACCACACACTTCTAGGCAGCTGGCTGAATGAGCACTGAACCGGCATCCTGTAAAGAAAATTTACTGAATGCTGTTAGATCACGTCCACGTTAATGTGCTTCCGTCGTATCAATAACACCTCTGCGCGGTGCCTTTGCACTCTCCGAAGGCTTCCCACAGGCAGCATCTCCTTGGGAGGTCCTGTCCTCCTTCTTCGGGAGGAAGACAGAGCAGATACCATGGAGGCCAAGAAAGATAGCAAGACATGTTCGAGGTCAGCCTGCAGGATAGGGTGAAGAGGCCAGGACTGGAGCCTGGCTACGCACACAAGGCTTCAGCTAGAGGCTGCAGACAAGGGCTATGTATCGTGGAGAGCCTGTCCAGAAATTAGGAGCAGAGCAACTCCATATAGTTGAGCAGGTTGTGTGCTGCACCAGGGCACCCCGGCCAAAGGGACGCCAATTGCATCTTGGACGTCATAGATTTGTGTGTTTATTACATGTCTCCAGATTGCAATAAAGGGTCTCTTCTAATGAAACCAGTATATTATAACTATTTTCCAACAGGCAGAAGGAACATGTCTTATGGAAGAGGCCCATTTTTCTGATGCACAGCAACCCTGAGAGAAGCCACTCACATTTGGGAAGGCTGAGCTTGTCTGGGCAGAAAGAGACAGCAAGAGTGGTGATCAAACTGTGCCCCCAGAAATTCAGCTGCCCTAATGGCAGAGGAATCTGGGAAGGGAGCGTGCATGATTACGAAAGTTATCTCCAAATCAAAAGACAAAAGGCAGACAACCTGAGAGAAAAATGGGCCAAGGGCATGATCCATCAACTCACAAAAGAAGAAAAAGGACAATAAATGCATGAAGGTTGGTTGTGGACATTTATCCCAGTTCAGCCTGCACAGCGTCCCAGCGCCTGTCCTCATGACCCCAGGTGACCTTACAAGCACAGCCTTTCCCCCATTGCAAGTCACCATGAGGGGGAAGCACTTCCCACTATGGAAGCCCAAGAGGCCAGTTCCTCCCCCTCCACACTCCAGGGGCCACAGAGAGCCAGGCCTAAGACTGTGCTTGACTGACCCAATGGTCTTTCCCAGGCCCAGAGGTGGAGGAAGAGATGGAGGCATGTGAGGAAAGATGAGAGGTGATAGACCTCAGCTCAGGCTAGAAGTCCAAGATTAAGCTGTCATCAGGGCAGGTTCCTTCTGGGGCAGAATCTGCTCCACACCTCTCTCCTAGCTACTGGTGGTTGCTGGTTGTCCTTTATCTTGTGGCAGCTTAACCTCAGTCTCCACTTCCAATTTCACATGGCATTCTCCTCTCTGTGTCTCCGCTTCCAAATTTCCCTCTTCCTAGAAGGACCCTAATCATTAGATTAAGGGCCACCCTAATCCAGTGTGACCTCATCTTAACTTGATTACATCTCCAAAGACCCTATTTCCTAGTAAGGGCCCATCCACAGGCTCTCCAGTGAACGTGAATTTGGGGGCAGTGCTATTCAACCCAGTGTCTCCAGCCCCAGAGAGAGGAAGGAGCTATGTCGATGCTTCAGTCTGAGGGGGACAAGAATGGAGGTGACAGCGAGGTCCTTCTCCAGCCAGTGTGCTGTGAGCTTGAGCCTGGGATTCTAGAACTGAAGACCCTTGGAATAAACGGGACAAGTTCCAGTCTATGGGAGACAGCCTTAGAACGGTCCAGTCTGGCTTACTCTGCCAATGATAAGATTTGGACCATTATCATGCACTCTGAAGGTTTTTGCTTAAAGGATATTCAGAGGTCGCACTCACTATTTTCTAATCTTACAGTTGCAAACACTATAGTCCAGGGAAAGTATTTTCCTCAAGCCGCACAATTGGTGAGTGGCCTAGTCAGGTCAAGAGCCCAGCCACTTGACCCTGCCCCGCACCCTTCATACATGGTCATCTATCTTGAATATTAATTCTTCTTTTTTTAAGACAGAATCTCGCTCTGTTCCCCAGACTGGAGTGCAGTGGCTCAATCATAGCTCACCATAACCTCCAACTCTTGGGTTCAAGCAACCTCCTGCCTCAGCCTCCCGAGTAGCTGAGACTACAAATGCCCGCCACCATATCCAGCTATTTTTTTTTTTTTGCACAGATTGGATCTCATTATGTTGCCCAGTCTGGTCTTGAACTCCTGGACTCAAACAATCCTCCTGCCTCAGCTTCCCAAAGGGCTGGGATTACAGGCGCGAGCCACCGCATCCAGCCCTGGAAGGAGGAACTTCTATCTCTTCTAGCAGATAGGGTAACTGAGGCCAAGTATGGCTCATAGGCATGTTTTGTTTTTTATTTAATCTGAGTGTCTGTAGGTGGAGCGAACATTCTCCAGTTGCCAAGTGTTCTATCATATCCTGTTATAACCACACTCACTTAAAAGAAATGCCATGTTTCCTTTTTTTTGCAGTTTATTGAGATTAAATTCATATACCATATAAGTCATCCATTTAATTGTAATAAGTCATCCATGTATAATTCAATGGTTTTGTGTATATTCACAGATGAGTATAACCATAACCACAGTACATTCTAGAACATTTCTGTTACCTCAAAAAGAAACCCCATACCCTTCAGCTGCCATCTCCCTATCCTCCCTCCCCACCCCCAGCAGCCCTAAGTAGCCACTGCTCTACTTTTCATCTCTATAGATTTGCTTATTCTAGACATTTTTTATAAATGAAACCATGTATGTGGCCTTTTGTGCCTGGCTTCTTTCATTCAATGTAACTGTTTACCAGGTTCATCCACACTGTAGTGTGCATCAGGACTTCACTCCTTTTTAGGGGTGAATAATATTCCCTTGTATGGATAGACCAAACTTTATTCATCCACTTCTCAGTTGATGGACATTTTGGAAGATAATGCTTTCTTTTTTGTTTCTTTGTTTGTTTGTAGAGACAGGATCTCACTACATTGCCCAGACTAGTCTCGAACTCCTAGCCACAAGCAATCCTCCCACCTCAGCCTTCCAAAGTGCTAGGATTACAGGCATGAGCCACCACACCAGGCCTGGGAGATAATGCTTTCTTGATACCATGTGCCAGTACCTGTTCCAAGTGCTTTATCTCATTTAATCCTAACAACAACCTTATGAGGTAGGCACTATAGTTATCCCTATTTTACAATGAAGAAAACTTAAGCACAGAGATGTTATCTAACTTACCCAAGGTCACACAGCTAGTGATATCTGCTTGGCCATTGAGTTTGTTTGTAATTCCCAGTGGCACACAATCCTCTTTTTCTAAGTGTCTTCAGGGGCAACTCACACCCATCCCAGCCCCCTTATTTATCCCTAAGTGGAATCCAGAATGGCACACAAAGGACCTCCTGGCTTTATTACCACCCTCCAACTTGGCTCCTTCTCTGCACTGTCCAGTCACCTCGTCAGTCAGGAACATCCCAGAAAACCCCTTCTGCTGTGTAAGCACTTTCACTCAACAAATGATGATTGGTCAACAAACCCCTTAAGGGTGTTATTTGGACCCTATAAAATCCTCATTATTCGGGACCTCACTAGTTCAATATCTGTGATCTTTTCAAGCGGCTGTGCTGGGCTAGAGTGGGATTCTGTCAGCAACCTGTTCTTAGGCAGTGGAGATTCGTGGTGTAATCAGGATTGTAGAAGCCATGTTTAAACAAAGTGTGTTTGGGGCTCCTCAAAATAGCAGAAGCTCCCAGGAGCACCCAGTCGCTGAGATGCAGTGGTGCCCAATTCCTGTGCGTTCTCTAAGTAGGTCCCCTGGTGACCCAGCAGGTGGCCTTGCTACATGGGACAGTGAAAACACTCTTACTACCAAAGGGACCATGACTGCCTCCTTTCAAAATCTGTTGCATTTCAGACTCAGCCTCTGATTCTCTGAACCAAAGTCCGGGTACTCAGTTTCATTTTTCTGTGGAAAATCTTTTTTCCGCCAATCAGATATTCAGCAAAACGAGGTACTGAGCCTCAAAATCGCCCTGGCGCCACAGCAGCCTGAGAAACGGTGAAGATTAGGTCCTAGCAAGGGACCCGCAGGACAGGGGCTCTGGAGGGAACTTCTGAACTTGGAATCTCCTTCCTCCTTCCACAAAATCCTGTTATTCTTTCCTCAGAGAAATTCTGCCCAGCTGAAAAGTCTGAGGCCCCGGGTGACAGCTCTGCAGCCAGACCAGTCCTCGATACCTTAAGCCTATTGAGTCCTGGTCGCCTTTGATCTAGGCATTTCCTGTGGCAAGCGAGAGAGTAGGGAGGGTCCACCAATCCCAGCATTTCCAGAGTGAAAGCTTCCACTTCTTTCTAGAATCTTAGGCCCCAGATTGTAACAGACTGAGGGCTCAGGCTGCCCCACCCCATCCTGGTTTGGGGGTTAATTATTTTAAAGTAACAAAGATTTCAATCATCTGCAGCCTTCCAGGGGATGCCTTTTATCCTGGCTGCAGAGAAGCTTCAGTGACATTCTCTCGCAGGGAGTGGGTGAGAGCAGAGACAGAGCAAAATACAGGGGCTCGTGACCCACTGCACCCTGGCTTCAAGAGGCGCCCTTGGTGTGGGAGCAAAAACTACCAGGCAGGGAAAGCCAGCGATCTGTGGCTGGGCACTGACCTCCTGACTGGTCTTGTAGCTGACTTGTCCTAGCTGAGCCCCCGTTTCTCCCTCCGCAAAATGAAAGATTCAACAGGAAGGAACTGCAAACAGCTTTCAACTCATTTGCTAATTCTGACCTCATGGTGAGGCCGCCAGGGGTGCTGTGTTGAGGATTTTCAGGGTGAGCAGGAGAGAGAGCTGGGATCAATTAGCAATGTCTGCCATGAGCACGGGAAAGAGGGCAGTGGCACATTTACTTGGCATGTTTTGCCGCTGCTGCCACTGATATCCTCTTTGGCTCAGATCTTGTATGACTTTTTGATTTCCTCTTGCCTGCGCTGTTTTCTTTGCCTTCCCTGAGGACCTATTTCAGAGGCTGTTCCCACCCACCAGGAATTGGCAGCAGCTAACGGATAATCGCTTGTAGGGCCAGGCCATGTAAGTTCAAGACAACCAAGGCCAGAGGAGGCCAGAGCTCTCCTTGAGATCAGAAATAAGCCCAAAGGAGGAGTTTTTTCGAGGGTCCACACAGAACTGAAATCCACAGGGGGGAAGCACAGCCGATGTGGACGCCCCCTCCATGGACAAATGCAAGATGCAGCCTCCGTTCACCTGGCTTAGGCATAGGAAACTGAGAAAGCAAAATAGCACCTGAAAAAAGCAAAAAGAATTTTGAGCCGAGGCCTGCTGGGAATGGAGTATTCGCCGTGTCCATGAAGCAGAGGTGATAGCAGTACCTCCCCAGAGGTTGTCGTGGCGATGCAGGGAGATACACACATACAAAGCTCAGCACAGTGCCTGGCACCCAGTAATGGATGCCTAATCGCAGCGACCCAGCGGCTCATGGTCCTGCTCTCGGGGCATGTTCTCCAGGCGCACTCTTTGGTGGCGCTGGGCCCGAGGATCTGAAATCTGTTCTGAAACCAGCCCGGTGGGGCGGGAGCTTGCTATCTCACCACCGAGGCCCTGAGTTCGCCAGTTCCAATAACACGATTAGTCATTTTTCATTCCTGAGATGTCTGCCCATGGGTGGGTGCGTGTGTGCGTGCGCGGGTGTGTGTGCGCCTTTCAGGGAAGGGGAAAAATCCATATTCTCTCTCTCCTGACCAAATTAATCAAATAAATCTTCTGTAAGGAGCTGCTAAATGAATCACAGATGGCTCTACCCCTTTACAGGTTGCAGAAAGCACCCGTTACAGTTCTTTTAATTTATCAGAGGAAAAAAGATGCCCTCGTGTGCCCCTTCCCTCTCGCAATAATAATCAGAACCAGTCTATTTTCCAAGGGTCCGAGACTCATTTTCAAAAAATGTATATCAATAGATGTAACAGCGGGAAGATTATTTTGCCAAGCCCCAGCCTCCAGCACGGCGAAGGTGCCCTGGCTGGGGAGAGCGTTTATAAAACCACATTTAATAAAAGAGAGTGTTATATTAAGTATGTTTGCTAGTGTATTTAAGCATATGGTTTCCATATCAGGCTGAAAGATGCCAAACATATGCTTTACCTTCTTTCTAACCTTTCCAGGGGGTGATGGGATGGGAGGATTTTTTTTGTAGACGTGAGTGTGTTGTGTTGTTTTGCTTTTACAACTCTGGCTCACGTGGAAGAGCGCCGACGGACGTTCAGAAAGCATGTGAAGACTCTGCCTTTTCTACTTATGTAATTAGCCCAAGAAACTTGCCTCGCTGACTTTCTCCAACTGTCCCAACACTCTCCCAGAGCTCCTTTGCCAAGGTGCGAGCACTGGCTGACTTTACAGTGTGAATCAATTTCAGCTGCAAAGAACTTGAGCTCCTGGATTTTAGACATGAACCCTTCGGTAAAAGCAAGAGCCACAAGGATGGCTGCCTGGCTTTGTGTCCATGAGTCCCTGTTTACAGTGAACCATCTGACTATTTATCTTTTTGTACTTGCGCTGAGCACTGGGGATGTTGTCTTTTTCTTGCAGGTCAGAGGCAATTGGCTGTGGCCCTGCAGGCATGGGGTCCCTGGGAAGGCGGCTAGAATGGGCCTCCACGGCCCCCCACCATAAAACAATCTAAACAATCCCCATATTCTGAGACAATCCCGGAAGCCAAAATGCCAAACCTAGGAAAGGGATTGGGTGGGAGCATCCGCAGTGAGGCCGCCCAGCCCACCCCCAACACCAGCCCAAGCAGATTTGCCTGAGCGAGTTATAAATCTACTGGTACCATTTCTTTTTCGTCACTTGCCTAATCCTGTGCCCTTCGTTTCATGTGCTGTAATTATTAACATCTGCTTTCTGAGCCCGGACCGCATGGAGTTTGCAAAGGCAGTTTTCAGTGCAGAACAATGGTGACAGCTGTTTCATTTAGCCTAGGGCCAGCACTTCCTGTTCTGTCTGCATCTGCCCTTCTGTGTCCAATTTCTGTTTCAGGGTTTTGTGTTTTGTTTTCTATTTTTTTTCCCTTCATCTGACCTTGCTATATGTTTAAGATGAATTTCTAACTTAGCACTCCAGCTAGGATTTCTAGCACATATGCTTATTAGATTGGCGACAGCCAGAGAGAGACAGGAGAAAGTGCAGATTGTCCCCAGCAGCTAACTGGGGAAGGCAGGGACAGAAGGGAGGGCTGGCTGGGGACCCAGGAACCAGGCTCGAAGGTGGGGACTCGCGTGACCTCTCCGGAACTTAGACACAGGAAAGACAAGCCCAGCACATCTGTCCTCCAGCCTGGGGTCGTCTCCATGGCTTACTTGATAAGGGGTCACCCAAATATCCCAGCGAAGGAGCCATGTGTCTGTGGGTGGCCACCAACACACAGGGGCTCTTCTTCTTTGGGAACCAAGCAAGCTAGTCAGATGGGGCACGATTCGAAGTCTCCAGATTCATTTTTCCCCACGATTCACCAGCAATGTGATGAATATCCCCAAAAATTTGCACAGGGAGGTCCAGGGAATGTACAGGAGAAAAAGGAGCCCAGCTTTGGACGATCTGCCAGGACCCCTTCAGCATATATGGCCGTGTGTGTCTGCGTGTGACCAGGGAAGGGAGACTGCAGCCCACATCTGCCCTGCATCCACCCACCCAGCCCGACTCCCTCTGATCCAAGCTCGGGGTCCCCAGCTCAGCTGGCACACAGATGCTGCGTTATTATCTGAGACCCCACCAGGAGCACCGGGTTAGAGACCTCGAAATTTGTGAAAGCTGCCCTCGGGCATCGCTGACTATTTCTTGCCAAATAGGGCAAAAACCCATCTCTGAGTAGATGAGACCCCGCAGGAAAGTGTAAGTGTCCCGCGGATTCACAGAGCAGAGAGTCCGGGGGTCCGGGCGGGAGGTGCGATTCCTGACATCGGGATGTGCGGAGTCCGCGTGGGCCTTTCACCCCGTCTCTGGGGGTCAGGACGGCAGAGACCCTGGAGATCTGCTGCTCGCTGGTTAATTCCCTTAACACATGGAGAAACTGAGCGTCAGAGGGAGGGAGTGACTGTCCCACAGCCATAGCTTGGTCAAGCTTGATTCTGCCCAGAGAGGGGCACATGAAGACAAATCGGTGGCAGTTCTGGGAGCTTGAGGCATTTTTGCCACACTATGAAGTCTCTGTATTAATCCTAGTCCCTAAGTGGCTCACATGAAAATAACTCGAGGCCCCACTCCCAGAAGGGAAGATGAGGCAGGTCAGGGAGGCCCCAGCCCCGGTCAGTGCTGAGGCCTGTGCCACACGGGGGCTCTGGCAGACCCCAAGAGCAGAGTGAGTGCTGACCTGACACCTGGGGTCACAGCAGCTCCAGGCAGGGGGGTGGGGGCTGTGTCCCCGAAAGGGGAGGAGGCAGATAGGGGACATGCCCCTAGAGGGTGGCTGTGCAGAGCTGGCAAAGCCCCGGACCCAAAGGAACCCTCAACTCTCCAGCCCTTGACTTGAGCCTGATGCAGGCAGGCAGAGGTGCCCCAGGGACGTTCCCTAAGCTCTAGACTGAAACTGCAGCCCAGGCCTGTGCCCCCTCCACCTGCAGAGAGCTGCTCCATCTTCCCTGTCTCTT
>VBSM01003143.1:3914036-3930500 GCA_008086735.1 Cheirogaleus medius
GCTTTGTCTAATTATAGGGTCAGCTGGTAAAAGAGGCAGGAGGCGTTTAAAAATGATTCATCCTTCATTAAGAAATGAATTATTAAATGGCTTTGCCATTCCCCACCCAAACTGGAAGATTCTTCCCCAAAGTTAAAAAAGGGTCAGAGGCAAAGTACTGGCCACTTTGCACCTATGATGAGTGAGTGGCCGTCAGGGGAGCCTTTGTCCCCAGAGCCCTTCAAAAACCCTGGGGGCACAGAGGCCAACCAGGATGTCCTGCCACCGAGGAGGAGCTTGCCCACTCCCCCCTTCTCTGGCAGAGTTGACACCAGAATTCCAACCACTGTTTTCAACTTGAACCTGAGGGCGGAAGCCTAATTCCTAAGTGCTCAAAATAGTAACCTTCCTTTTGAGTTCCCATATATAGCAGGGAGGGTTGCCACAACCCCGCCAACTGGGAATTCTCTTTTGTCTTGCCTCAGGATTCCTGGGGCACATTCACTGGATTTGCTCTTTTCCATGTGGAAAGCCAAGTTGGAGAGAGTTGGACTTGGGGAGTGTGCGAGGCTCTGTCCCCTACTCCCCACCCTGAGCCCCACCCTGAGCTGCACCCCACCTGGGAAGCTGCAGCCAGGGAGGACAGTGGTGTGGCAGCCCCCGCGGTGCCCAAAGCAGCTGAAAGAAACAAACACTCGATGGCAGCTGCTGGGACTAGATCCGGGGGCGGGTCCGCTCAGGCATGCCCGGATGTAAAGTTAGAGGAAGTGCAGACAGCAATTTGGAAGATTTAGGAGTTCTCGGGCAGTCATCGGATTTTACTGTGCTGTCATTGACATGTTTGTGTTCTCTCCAGAGCAGGTAAGAGGGGGGAAGAAGGAAGGTAGGGCATGCCTGTGTGCCAGGTCCACACAGCTGGACAGATGTGCAGGAAGAGGGGGCGGGGACCATCTGGAAGTCTAAGGATGCCGTCTGCCCCGTGGGCGCCAGAGGTGCATGCCCGGGCCTGGGGCGGTACCCACCAGGAAGCAACAGAGGGGCGATAAAACCCACAGCAGAACTTGCCATGACAACAACTCCCTTGAGTTAAAACTCACTTTTCGAGAAAGCAAATGCCAATTCAATTGCTATAACGAGAAGTTCCTTGTGATAGCAGTGAAGAAAGGCCGGTTGTTGACCAGTGTAAGCGTTTTAGAAAAGGTGAAGGGGTGACCTGAAGGAACAAGAGCACCGTACACGCCCCGACAACCTTGTCCTAACCTGTCCGATGCTGGGACGCACATTTGGAGTGCGGGAGAAGGAGAAAGTCCTAAACGCTGGATTTTCCTCTAGAGATGGGCAAGCTGTAGGTCCTCGAGGCAGTGGCACTGGAGCATCCCTGTCACGCTCTAATAGGCACACATGTCCTGGGGACCTTGTTGCAATGCAGATTCCGATTCCGTAGGACTGGCCCAGGGTTCCGCATTTCTAACAAGCTCCCAGTAGCGGTGGATTTTGCTGGTCCATGGAACACACTTAGAATAGGTAGCAAGGCGTTGGAGGACACTCACTTTGCTCAGGGACACTTCTGCTTCCCCCCAAAGCAATATAAAACAAAAGCAGGTGTGAGTGGCCCAATTCAGCAGCCTGGGAAGTTTGGTGGTAATAACCCAAGCCTTGACCTGGTGACCGAGGGGCTGCTCAGGGGACTCCATCTCCAAACTGTGAGCAATGTGCCGGGGTTGACTGGGGCCAGCTGTCCCCGGTGACAGGTGGTCTGGTCACCTAGTGCAACTGCACAGGATGGCTTACCTTTGTGAAGCTACCACAGACATGGACCTGTGGTCCCAGAAACGTGACTTGCCACTCACTCACTCACTCACTCACTCATTTTTTCAGCAAACGCTTCCTGAGCATGTGTTACACGCCAGGCCTGTGCCCGGCACGAGGGAACCGTGATGAACAGCGGATCGTGCCCTCAGTCAGCCCCTGGGAATGGATCCATTCCTCGGGGGCATGCTTAAAACATAATGTTGACGTTTTCATTTATTATAAAATTTACTATCATATTTACCATTATGATGACAGCAGCTTCTACTTTTTAAAGGCCTGCTATGTGCCAGCCATTCTGCTAAGCGCTTTACCTGGGTCCCCTCGTTGATCCTCACCACAACCTATGTGGCAGGTACTATTAAACCCACTGCAAAGATGAAGAAACTGAAGCTCAGAGAGGGTAATTAAGTTGCCCAAGGACACTAGCTAGCGAGGGGAAGAACTGAGATGAGTGCCCAGTCCCCACACACTGGGTCTTCAGGTCTGCTCGTGGGCACATTCCCTCCCTGGGGGAGAGCTCCTGGGGACCCAGTGACAGTCAGCACTGAGTCTGGAATGTGATGGGGGGACAGTAGATGAATTGGGTGATGTTGATCACAGCAGCATCGAACTGCGATGACCTGATGCACTTATCTCCCCAGAACGGGGAGAACTTCAGCACAGGCCGGGAGCCCGAGTCCCTGGCCAGAGTCCCCCGTCTCCCTTGGGGACAGCCAGGATACACTGCTTGGCTTTGCTATGTCTTGCTGAGCAAAGGCAGTGTCCTCTCTGTTTCCTGGGCCTCCCTGCCTGTCCACACACACATGCATTCACACACACACACACACACGATCATGCACATGATATGAGCCCACATACCCACACACACCATCACATACCTACACACACTACCATGCACAACACACACATTCACACACCTTCACATACACGCTCACACACACACACACTTCTGATGACTACCTTCTTTTTGGGGTATGTCAGGTGAAACACAGATTTTGCCGCTTTCTGCTTTGGACCTATTATGTTTATTTCAGAGTTTAACTCTCTTATTCTCCTAAATCCTGTGGCCGGGATTCCTTCAAACTTTTAAAGCCCCAAACAGCTCTGTGCAGTCACTTTCCCTGACATCTGAAACAGACAGGAGGAGTCTTAAATAGTCCGGGGCATTGATGGTATCTTTAAAGAAAAATGCGCTCTCCAACAGTGGTTGGATAACTTTGCATCCAGTTTCCATTCATCTTGGGGTTTGGTGGCTGCTGTTTGTGTTTTGTGCAGGAGAATCTCTCCTAGTCAACGTCTATTTAACCAACACAGCGGTGAACCTCTGCGCTCCATTCCTGCATCAATCTGTTGCCCACCGCATGCGGGACTGCGCTGCTAGCTGGCATTCCTTTTGGATTTTCAATTTACCACCCAACTACCAGTCCTAATAACATCAGAAAAGAAGGCCTCTGCTGTGCTGCACTTGTGTTCAAAACCTATAAATGCTGTCAACCCAGAGTTAAGTCCAGCCACAGGGAGACAGAAAATAAACACCCAAGAAGGCCAAGGAGGCTCAGTGGCCAAGTCCACTGGGTTGCTCAGACACTGTGTGCTACAGGAGTTCTAGAGAGGGGAGAGTGCATGAGTTTGAGTGCAGAAGGCTTCCTGGAGGAGGTGAGATTTCTGATGGGCCTTTGTCATGGGTTGAATTGTGTCCACCCCAAAATTCAGATGTTCAAGTCCTAACTCTCAGTACCTAAGAATGTGACCCTGTCTGGAAATGGGATCATAGCCAATTAATTAGTTAAGATGAGGTCATCCTGGAGCAGTCCTGGAGTAGGGTGGGCCCCTAATCCCACATAACCGGTGTCTTTATAACAAGGGGAAATGTGAAGACAGACTCGTGTGCACACAGGGAAAACGCCCATGAAGATGAAGGCAGGGATCAGGGTGATGCCTCTACAAGCCAAGGAATGCCGAAGATCGCCAGCAACCACCAGGAGCTCGAGGAGAGGCGTGGAGAAGGTTCTCTCTCACAGGAAGAAGGGGGAAGGAAGGAACCTCAAAAGTTAGCGATCCTGCTGACACCTTGATTTCAGACTCCCGGCTTCCAGAACTGTTAGACAATATATTTCTGCTTAAACACCCAGTTTGCGGCACTTTGTTGCAGCAGCAAACTAGTACAGCCTGCAGGACAGGCAGGAATTTGTGACGCACAGCGAACGCACCCCTGTCACTACCACCACCATCACTTACTAAGCTCTTAAAAGTGAAGCGGCTGAATGAGCGGGTCCTTGTGCCAGGGCGGGGAGGTGGGCTCCAGCTCGGCCCCTGCCGGGTTGCAGATGAGCACCTGTGGCCAGGAGGCGGCGCCGAGGAGGACAGTTTGGCCACATCCCTGGGGGCTCTGCCTGCTGGCCGGGCTCCCCCAGCACACACCTGGCCAGGCGTCAGCAGGAAAACAGTGTGTTTGCAGGCTCTGCACTGAGGGCATGGGATCGATGCAAAGGCTAATACATCAGAGATAAGCGGGATTTGTTGATTTGCTGGAGGTTAGAGCTGCAGGATCCGGTGTTGGCTCTGAGTCCTCTCCATAGCCCTGGGCTGGCTCGGCATGAGCTGAAGAAGGAAAGTGTCTGTTGTAGGTTGAATTGAGACTCCCCCCCACCACCACGAAAGTCATAGCCTTGGGGACCTGTGAATGTACCCATTTGGAAATAGGGTCTTTGCAGATACGATCATGTAAAGGTGAGGTGATGCTGGATTCAGACGGGCTCTAACACAGCGACTGGCGTCTGTATAAGACAAGGAAAACTGGACACACGCAGAGGAGAATGCTGTGGGACGACGGAGGCTGGGATTGGAGCGACTGCAGCCAGCACCAGCAGCCAGAAGAGGCAGGCAGGATGCTCCCCCAGAGCCTTCGGAGGAGACATGGCCCTGCTGACGCCTTTGTTTCAGACTTCTGACCTCTAGAACTGGGAAAGAACAGATTACTGTTGTCTTAAGCCAGTTGGTTTGCAGTCCTTCCTTACGGCAGTCCTAGGAAACTGCCACAGGGCCCTTCCCTGCCAGCTGTGGTGGCGCTTACCTGGCCAGGAAGAGGCCCCAGGGGAGCTCGGCCCCTCTCTCCATGCACCCCGCCAGGGAGGGGGCTCCTCCCCTTTACAATCTGCCACACAGAGCGTATGATGATGGAGCCATCCGGCCTCTCTGTAAAGTGGGGACGAGAGCAGCTCTCCTTGTTCTCTGCACTTCTTAGAATTCTTGTGATGATCACGTGAGAGAATGGAGGAGGTGACAGAGCTTTGTAACCTGCGGAGGGCTATGTGCTCTGGTGACCAACTTGCTGTCTGGTGTCAGGACAGGGAGAAGCCCTGACGGTGGCAGAGGGCAGGGAGCCAGGGAGGAGGAAAGACCTGGATTCGGCTCGTAGGTACATGACCTTTCTGCCATATCATATTATCATTCCGGCTGCCACAAGGAGACAGCCCCCTCCCCGGAATGGCACTCGAAGCCTTCCTCCGCTGCCTGCGTGCGCCCCTCTGGCCTCATCAACTCGCACCAACTCGTTTTGCCACTCCGTGCTGTCCCCAGCCTGTACCCCAGCCATCTGGTTCTGCAGGCCAATGTCACATTCTCCAAGTTCAAGTTCTATTTTGGAATTTCTTGTAACTATTTTACTGAGAATATGTCTCCCCTGACTTTGAACTTATTGAAAGCAGGAAACATGAATCATCTGTAGATCCCGGCACTCAGCCCAGGACCCGTCTGATCCAGGGTAGGTGGTCTGGGTTTATTGAAGGAATTTCATTTAGTCTTTAAAATGAAGGTGCGCTGCCTAAATCAGTCATTTTTGAACTCTACACTTCATCAAGGACTAAGTTTACATGAATATCTTCTGCAGAACACTAATTCCATAAAGTTCGTTCTCTCTCTCTCTCTCTCTCTCTCTCTCTCACCCTAATTCTATAGTTTAATACATTTTGCCAAGGCTACGTACTACAGCCTCTTTTGCAGATTAACAATGCCCATTAGTGCACTTATTTAACTTTGTTTAATGAAATATTCTCAAATATATTTGATCATATGTGGCAGAGAATGCTAAGTGTCTAGCATTCTCCATTTCCCCTTTCTTCCTTAAACATAGAACCTGTAAGATTTTTAGCTTAGCATATTGCCACCTGGAATAAAAACTACCTTTCCCAGCTTTCCCTGCAGCTAGGTACAACTCTCTAATAAATTCTAGCCAACGAAATACAGGCAGACATAAATCGTATATGATTTCCAAGAAGGTGCCTTAAAGAGAAGGGGTGTGCCTTTCACTCCCCCACATTTCTCCTGTAGGAAATGCAGATGTAGATGCTGGCATTTGAGCAGCCATCTTGGGCCACGAGGTAGCTTCTTAATGGATGATCTAGGACTTATCCTGAGGTCTAGATTTACCTCCAAATTTTGTTTACCTAACAAAAATAAAATTGTATCTTGTTTAAGCCACATGTTTTCTGTCGCATGCAGCCAAACAATGTTAACCATGGAGCCTCTTTTTCCACATCACCTATTCTGCAAGATGTTCTTGCAGAAATATTGATCCAGAACATAAATCTTATGATGAGCAGAGCCTGTGGCCGGGGCAGGAACCAATCCCAGGGTCTCATCCTCTGTTGGAGTAGTGGAGTGGTTGTACCCAATTGGAAGGAGCCAGAGGTGGGAGGTGAGGAAAAGCAAATGCAGGCACCTGCGAAGATGGATGACCCACTGCCCTGACTGCCACCGTGCCCACTGGCCAGGGCAGCAGCAGTGTGGCATTCCTACCGCCTTCCCAGCCCTCACCTGGCTCCCCGATCTCTCTCTTCTCACTGCTCTTTGGCCACACTGCCTTCCTGTCCTCCCAAACTCTGTCCTCTGTAGGGCCTCCAAAACGCAGTCCCTCTGGCTGGCATCGTGCCCCACCTGGCTGCCACCCACCTCTTGCGGCCACCTCCTTCTCGCCCTTCAGGTCTCAGCCTGGATGCCCCCTCCTCAGAGGCCCTCCCTGCCCTCCCCACCCACCCCGTGGGAAGCAGCCCTCAGGCCTCCAGCCTGCCCGGACCCAGCGCTGACCACATGGTGGGTTTGTTGACTTTTTCGCTGTCCTATCCCACCGGCCATCCAGCTCCACAAGGGCACGGTCCTAGCTTGTTCTGCTCATCACTGTGTACTCAGCACCTAGCACAGAGTTGGTGCTCAATAAGGACTTGCTGACAAGCTCTCAGTGGCTGAATTCCAAAGACCTCCAGGCCCCCAGCTGGGTGACCGTGGCCCGAGCCAGAATTTCACTGTGTTCCTGCGAAAGTGCCAACGGCAAACCTGCTCATCGGCACAAAGCAGAGGCCTGGATGGCCGGACCTGACACAGGCATGCCACGGGGTGTCCTCACTCTCACCCTCCCCCAGGGGACATCAGGGGGCCCTGAGCTCCAGGCCTCACTAGCTCAAAGCACCACTCCTGCTCTGTCTTGCAGCTGTGGGGACGCAGGAGAGCGGGCGCGAAGGAAGATCTGGTAGGTCGTGCACTGAGCACGGTAGAAGTGATGTCAGCAATGGGAAGGACGCTGTGAAAAGTGAGGCTCCCGCCTGACACCCCAGCCTCCCAGCTTTCTTCCTCCGAGGCTTGTGTGTCTTGTGTGTCCTTCCCGAGATGTTCCTGCCCAGCCGTGAGCACATTCCGGACCTTGTTGTCATTCGCTTGTTTTGCTTTTCAACCTAATATACGTTGGAGATCCACCCATATCATCAGCCCACCTCATTCTTTCACTGGGTCATACGATTGAGGCCTCTGACCCCTAACGAGATAGACAAATGGGGTATTTTGCTTGTCATCTAAACAGACAATGCCACGTGAATACCGCCTTGCACGTGCATGGGAGTGTCAGATAAACACCTACAGGTGGAGTTGCAAGGGGCAGGCGCCTTTTAACCTCTGTTAGTGCCAGTCTGCACCCTCATGCAGGACATGCTCCATGGAGGACCCGCGCCCCCGCCTGCTGGCATGTTGGGATCTTCTGACCCTAGTTCAACCCGCTTTGCGCTGGTGTCTGCCCCCTACGTGCCCTGCCCCTCCTCCCTCCGGGGCTTCCAGGCTCCTGCCTGCCCTTTGGCTCTGGCAGTCCTAGGAGCCCCAGCCTTCGGGACTACATGCTGTATCTGCCACCCCACCCCCGGCGCAGACACACGGGAAGGCCCCAGAGTGATCACCATGCTGTTCCATGAGGGAGCGGGCGGCCTCCCAGAATTCTCCCCCTGTGATTGCGCTTGTCCAAAAGACACGGCATCTGTGAAGTTCTGGAAAGGAGCCTCACAGCCAGGGAACTATGCGCGTGTGAACGTGTTCCATGCAGAGCAGCTGGAGCCAGCAGTGGCATTTGACACAGCTCTCCACGGTGCCTACGCCCCACCTCTGTCATCCTCACCCCCAAGTCGCCAGACTGGGGGTGAAGTGGCATTCAGGTGATAATCTAACCTTTGACCTTCAACCCTCAATCTCCTGGTGGAAAAAGAGTCTTCTTTACTCATCATCATCAGTCATCATCCTTGCTCACCGCCAGGCATGATGGGTGGCAGGACTCCTGGGTGTCACCTGCCCAAGTGACCTTGGAAAGTCTCTCCCTGCTCTGGGCCTCAGGTTCCTCCTCTAGAACGGGAGAGGCTGGCCTTGGGATGGGCCTGGGGTTCCAGCCCTACTGAGGTCCTTCCAGCTAATCCCGAGGGCCATGGAGAGTGAGGACTGTGGCTCCGCTCAGTGGGGCTGTGGGACCGGCACATCCTGCCTGGTCAGCCCTCAGGCCACCTCCCCATCCCTGAGTCCCAGGTGGGGGTCCCCTGCCAGCCCAAAGCAGCTACGGTTCAGTGCTCTTCCTGTATACTTTGAACTTTGCAAAGATACTTGGGGCCTCCCTCACCACTTTATAACAACGTGACCTTTTCCTTTTACCCCAACATCCCCCGCCCCTGGTCTCAAACACACACACATATATTTTTAATTTTAATGAAAGAAAACTTGGCCTATTTTGCAAACCTCCAAGCAGAGGCCACAGGTAAAGCTACAGCACCCCAGGGAGAGTCCTACCCCATGTTAAGGACACATCTGGGGGCAGCCACTCCGATAATGGTGTCTGGGGGCCAAATGGAAGCACTCGATCAGCCAGGGCTCTGCTTGGTCCCCACCCCTGGACAGGACTCCCCCAGGGGGATTCCAGAGCCCAGGCACTGTGACCCCTGAGGAAGGATCAGCTCCAGACCAAAGCCCTCTGTAGGGGGCTGAGCCTTTGCACCTAGGACGGAGGATATCCATGCCTGGGGTCAGGTGGCTGAGGCCCACCTCAAGGAGGGGCCCCAGCCAGGAAGGCTGCTGGCCTGCAGCTCCACCAGAAACCCCCAGGGTTTCTAAATCCCTTCTGGCTGCAGGCAAGGCTTGCATCTTTGGGCTCAGCCTGGAGGAGGGAGAGCAGGTAGGCACTCTAGGGGTGATTGGGATTGTGGTGGGGGCCAGATTCCTAAAGATAAGCTCACCAGGACTGGGGAGGTGATGCCTGGCCAGCAGGGAAGATGCTGCAGTTAGAGGCAGCTCAGCTGCAGCAGGTCAACCTGGTCAATTGAGAGAGAACCTTCCTGGAGCTACCAGGCAGGCGAATGGGCTAACTCAGGTGAAAGTGCTCCCCACCTGCGTAGTATAACAATGCCTTCCTTTTACTCCACACCTGGCAACAGTGTGCCCAAGTTCTGGATTCAGGCTGGTCTGTGTTCAATTCCCAGCCCCTCCACGAACAAGCTGTTTGGCCCTGGCAAGTCTCTTTCACTCTCTGAGCCTGTTTCCTCATCTGTAAAATGGATGTAGAGCAGCGCCTGCCTCACAAGGCTTGTGAGAGTTAATGAGAAAATGCACACAATGCTTGGTGGCCTGAAGGCACAAAGAAGGCTCTTGCTAAAGATGCAATGCACTGTTGCCATTTGAGGAAGCCCCTCCTTGCCACTGCCATTTCTGTCTCTGTCTCATCCCTGCCAGGGACACCTGGAATATCTGAGGAGCTTCTCTTTCCCCTGCAGAACCAAGCAAAACCCCAGTTAGGAGGGTTGGTCAGTGTCCCCAGTCTACACTCCCTGGCCAAAGGAGACAGTGCACCCCCAGGTGTCCTAGGAGGGAAAAAAGGACCTCCCACGACAGCACTAGAATGTTTGTCTCTTCCTGCCCCCCACCTCTATTTGCTGGGCTAATATTTACTGAGCCCCTGTGGGAAGCCATGCACCATGGGGGACCGGGGACAAGCATGCTCAGGAAGGAGTCATGCACCCAGACAGAGACAACACACCACGAGGTAGCCATCCCTCTCTTCAACAAGCGAGCAGAGCAAAACTCCCCAACCAGCTTGTGCCTTAGGAGTCATGGGTACAAAAACACGGTCCCTGTTGTCAGAATGTTCACCATCTGATCACATAATCCCAGTCAGCAATTAGGCAAGTGCTCCCAGGGGCTCTGCATGCTTCATTTCATTGGCAATCCTCACCCACCATCATGTAAGAGGTCCTTTTATCCCTATTTTACAGATGAGGGATCCGAGGCTTTGGAAGGTGACTGCGTCCAAGGTCTGAATAATCACCACTCAGTGTCCAAAGTGCCCTAACTAGAGCCTGCACACATTGCCTTGGGAGCTTGGGACTGACTTTTCAGAGAAGTGCAGGTTGTGGTGAGGCAAGAATAGTACCTGAGCTGCTTCTTGAAGGCCTCAGAGAGTCCCCAGCAGGCAAAGCAAGGGAAAGGAATTCCTGGAGCAGGAACAGTATGTGCAAAATACCTGAGTGTAAAAGAGCACAGTTAGGGAGCATGAGCTATTTGTTTAGTTCTGGAATCTAAGAGGCTTCCAAGGTAGTGGTTGGAGATGCAACTATGCAGGG
This sequence comes from Cheirogaleus medius, assembly GCA_008086735.1. Taxonomy (NCBI): domain Eukaryota; kingdom Metazoa; phylum Chordata; class Mammalia; order Primates; family Cheirogaleidae; genus Cheirogaleus; species Cheirogaleus medius. The sequence continues at coordinate 3,924,740 of VBSM01003143.1, forward strand.
AGGCAAAGGCAAGATTATAAAGAGCTTCGAACAGCAATCTAAAATGTAGAACTTCTGGAAGCAGTGGGAGCCATTGAAGGTTGTTAAGCAGGGTGAGAGGGCATCTGAAAGATCATAGATCAGTAGAAGGGAGCCATATCATCAGTGCTCTGGGTGATGGGAGAGAAGAGCATGAGTGGGGTGAGCCAAGAAGGTTCTGGAGGGTGGGCACACTGATGGTTCCAGTTAGGCCCAATGCCAGGTGAAGGCAGCATGTTAAAGGGAAATAGCAATGTTCAGATCAAGCTATGGACAAGGCACATGAAACCTGGAGCATTTTAGACTCAGTCTCGATTTCCCTGCATCCACCTTAGCACAGAGGAACTAAAAAAGAAACAGCTAAGAAAGTGTCAGATTTATTAAAATAGCTTAAGTTCCTGTCTCCCTCAGACTCTGTAGCTCTGACTTTCCTTCTATATTTAGATGTTCCAGAAGTTTCCTCTGCTCAGGCATTCCCCATACCCCCTCAGAAGAATGAGCACGTTTCTGGGGCTCCCCTAGCCTTTGCCATCCCCACCAAGCTGCCTGACCCCAAGGCCCATTTTCCAGCCAAGGTCTGGGGGAATCCAAGTGGCCCAGGCCCCCTCTTTTCCCCAAAGAAAATGATTCCACAAAGAACCACCAGGAATTTGGTGTTATCCTCCTCTTGAAGAAAAGAAAGCCTACATTCTTTCTTTGGCTGGGTTTTTCACCATGACTGGTTTTCATTAGCTTTTCAAGTGGAAAATAAATTTTCCCCAATGGAAAGCTGCCATTTATTTGACGAGAGTCATTGTTCATTTAATATTTTTTTTGCTGAATGACCCAAGCCCAAGTCTGCTGGGGCCCTGTCCAGGCCCTGAGGGAGTGTGATTCAGAAACCCTCCTGGCAGACACCATTTAGGGAGATGGTGTCCAGTTGCCTCTTGTTAAAGCTTCGGGATTATGGAAACCTGGAAAACAGCAGCAATCGGCTCTCCACCGCCTCCTCCACCCGCACCCCACCTTCTCCTTCCAGGCCAAGCCCTCGTTTACCTGGTGGAGAAGCTTCTCAAAGCTTCCTCGTGGCCTCTCCTCACCCTGGCGCTAAAAGGTGGGAGAAACAGAAAACCAAACCAGGAAAGGAGGCCACCTGCAAAGTCCCAAGCCATGCTGCTCTGTGGAACCAGAGGGGGGCCCACCTGGCACAATTCTCCCTCTAAGACAGCGGTCCCCAACCTTTTTGGCACCAGGGCCGGGTTTCATGGAAGGCAGTTTTTCCACAGACACGGGTGGGAGGGAGGCGGAGCTCAGGCAGTGATGTGAGTGATGGGGAGCGGCTGTAAGTACAGATGAAGCTTCCCTTGCTCACTCGGCCCACTACCCCCACTCACCTCCTGAAGACAAGTTTTCCACAGATGCCCAGGTGGAGCTGTGCGGCCCAGTCCCTAACTAACAGGCCACGGACTGGTACCGGTCTGCAGCCCAGGGGTTGGGGACTACAGCTAAGGGGCCAACTCTGTTGAGGCTGAGACCAAGAGGGGTCTTGGCCCCCAGGCCAGTCCCAGGTTAAGACACTGTAAGAAGAGCAGAGATAGCCAAGAAGTACAGAGGCAGGAAGTGGAGACTGAGAAAGGAAGTGGGGAGGGAGACAGGAAGCAGAGAGACGGGAAGCAGAGAGACACAGGAAGTGGAAACATGTCCAGCAGGGACCAACCAATGTTGCTCAACACTCCTTTGCCAGTTGGGCTCCCCATGCAAAGGGATGAGGAGATTTTAAGCCTCTACCAGGAAAATTCCAGTCTGGAGATAATTTAAGCTTTCCTGGGTGTCTGCCAGCCATCTCCAGAGTTTTGCCAAATTTTCCACCTACTTCCTTTGCATGTGGAAAACTCAGCCTCCATCTCCTCAATTTTTTTTTGGTTATTCAGGAGGGTTTGTGGATGAAGATGTGGGGGATAAGGGGTTCATCGGGACTGGCTGGAGCCATGCCCGCTCTCCCACCCACCCCCACACATACACACGCTCTTATGCAGAAGGCACTTCTTATAGGGTGGAGGGACAAAGCATCAGGTATCGGAATGTTCTGCTTTGACCCTCAGAAAAATACCAGATATCCACAGAGCTCCGAAACATGTTGCCCACTGCTTGTAATGGCAGCTCCTCCTCAAAGTAAATTGGAATTGTTTGTCTACTTTATTGTATAAATATAGAATCAAATATCATGATATATAAAGCATTATATAGGTATATATATTTAAGTTCATGGTCTCCTTCTAATCCCACCCCTTTGATGACTACTATTTTGATGTGTATCATTGATGGTTTTTTTTAATGCTTATAAACAACAAACAAAACTGAGACAAGCTAGTTGCTTTTTAAAAATTTAGCAATATGTTCTGGCCACTGTTCTAGCTCATGATATATAGATCTGACTCACTGTTTTTTGACAGCTGCATGGCATCCCATTGTGTGGATATACCATGATTTTATTAACATATATCCTGTTGGTAGACACATTTTTCCTAGGTTGGGGTTTTCTTGTTTGTTAATTTGCTTTTTGTGTTTGTTTTTGCTATTATTATAAATGACACTGTAATAATTACTGTGCATCTTTTACCCTGTACTGGGGTTTTTATTTTGTAGGTCAAAGTCCTAGAAGTGGGATTGCTGTGTCAGAGGAAATGTGTGTTAAAATTGTAGTAGGCACTGCCAGATAGCATCTCAAAAAGATCTTGCAATTCACACCCATTCAGAATAAGTCTTCAACTTCCAAAGCATAGGGTGGCAATTTCTCAGGGAAAGCCTTTTTTAAATTGTACTTCATTTTTGGGTAACACATGTGAAATTAGTTTATAAACTCTAAAACATTCACAGCTCAGATGTCAGCTGGTGATGACTTGCTCCTTAAATTCTAAGTAACACTGCTTCCAATCCTCATTCTACAGATTTCCCTAAGCCATTGCCCCACCCAAGGTTTCTGGAAGTTCCTGGTGCAGGGTTGGAGATGGGAGACAGTTTGCAGTTTTAGGGACCTCTAGCTCCTCTCCTACATGACTCTGAAATCATTTCTTTTGGGCTCATTTTATAATCTCACACATGCTGTTGTGGCCCATGCAACAGACTTGGGACCCAGACTTGGGTCTGAGCCCTTTTCTATAATACATGTATGCACACACACACATACACTCACACACACCCATACAGAGTTATTCATAAGTGTACAGACTACAGATGCTTTGGGTGACCTGGAAAGATTTACATGTTAGGATACATACAACTTAAAATTCAAAGTTCAATAAACCTACTTCTAAAAACGCCCCCCATCTTAGTTCATTTAGTGTTGTTATAACAGAATGCCTGAAGATGGGTAATTTAATTTACAAAGAAAAGAGGCTTATATGGCTCACAATTCTAGTGGCTGGAAAGTCCAAGATTGGGCTGCCACCTCTGGTGAGGGCCTGGGGCTGCTTCCACTCATGGCAGGAAGGGGAAGGGGAGTGGGCACACACAAAGAGATCACAGGTGAGAGAGGAAGCCAGACTCTGTAACAACCCACTCTTGCAGAACTAATCCATTCCTGGAAAAGCAAGAACTCACTCACCCTTGAGGAAGGGCATTAATCAATTCATGAGGAATTCACTGACCCCGCCCTCCACCATGACCCAAACACCTCCCACTAGGCCCCACTTCCCAACACCGCCACACTGGGGATCAAATTCCAACATGAGCTTCAACCTCCAAACCAGAGCACCCTCAAACGTTTCTGAAATGGAGCCTCTAGTCCTCTGACCTTTACTGGGTCCATCTCTCTCGCCACATCTCTGCCCTCTCTCTCAGAAGAACAACTGCCAATAATAATAATAAATCATTCCTTTTTCTTATACACAAAATTCAGTCCTGCCCAGCTGCTGCTCCCAGATTTTGCCAGAGCAGGACAAAAAGGTCTTTCATATAATGGTTTCCACCCTCCTTAAAAAGAAGCAGGGGTTGTAAGTAGCAAAAAGTTTTCACTCCTTTCCACACCAAAAAGTTTCATTTATTTAATCCATTCTCCACCCTTAGCAGAATGTTCTTTACAAAAATGTAAGTCAGATTATATCCCACTGTTGCTCCATCCCCATTGGCTTCCCAAAGCCATTAGAATAGAATCCAAACCCTTACTGTGGCTTTCCAGGCCCTGCCTGATCTGGCCTGCCCACCTCTAGGAACTCACCTCCCCCCACTTCTCCCCTGCATTCATGGCAGGCCATCGTCACAGTGATTGGCTCAAGGCCCCTGACCTAGGTTGGTCCAATCAGAGCAAAATTCTGGGATTTTATTCAATAATTACGGGGAGAGTAATGCAATCTCTTTCTCTTCCATCACCCCTAGATATGAACAAGGGAACATGTGGCATCTTGCTACCATGAGCTGAGGACAAAGCCTGCATGGGAAAAGGTGCAAAGCCAAGAGCAAGGGAGAGAAACAGAGCCACGCTCTGATGCTATCATGTATGTCTGGATCAAACTATGCCTGAAGACCACCCTATCATTGACTTTTTTATTTACATGAGCCAATAAGTTCTCTTTATCACTTAAGTCAATGGGAGTGGTGTTTTCTGTTACGTGCCAGAGATACATCCCACATGAATCTTTTATTAAACTCCTTTTAAAATTCAAAGCCAAAAACCTAACTCTCATTCTCTGCATTGTGCCATATGACCATCTCTTGAGGTGATGGCATCAGGGCTGGGATTACAAGATAAAGGGAAAAACCAGGAGCGAACATTTGATGAACATATCAGCTCATTTCTCTTGGCAGAGGCCGCCCCTTGCAAGACAGCTCATTTCTTTTGGTGAATACTTTGCTGAACTCTTGGAGCAGAGAGTGTGGACTTGGGGAGACACCCCCAGGGAGCATGTTTGAGGAGCAAGAGGTGGTTTCTATCTAGCGAACCACTTAGCTTACTCCAAGAGGGGGTGAGAGCTGAGAGCGAACATGCCACTGCCCACAGGGGCTGGCCGTCACAACACACATGATGTGGAGGAGCATCATGATGCATCTTTATAAGACAAGAGCATCTTAGCTCCAGGTACTATGTTGCTTCCCAGGACCTTGAGGCCAGGTAGTTTTGCTGTTGGGAAGGAATCAAGAAAAATCTACTGTATAATTCCACTTACATGAGGCACCTAGTCAAATTCATAGACAGCAAGTAGAACGCTGCTTGCCAGGGGCTGGAGGTAGGAGAATGAGGGTTACTGTTTAATCGGGACAGAGTGTCAGTTTTGCAAGATGAAAATTCTGGAGATGGATGGTGGTCATGGTTGCACAACAGTGTGAATATACACAATGCCACTGAACTGCACACTTAAAAATGGTTAAGATGTTAAATTTTATGTTATGTGTATTTTACCACAATTACAAATAATTATTTTAAATTACACAATACAAATCAAAAGGTTTGTGGAAAAAATAGAATTGGGACATATCATTCAAAGACTTTGTTAATTACACATTTAAAAAAGATAGGAACCTAATAAAAATGATACCATAGTTTTACACCTGTTAAATGGTTAAGAAGCATATAATTTGCAATAGATATGGCATTTCACCTTGAATTTAAAAATGAAAAAAACCGAAAGATCTAAAACAGACGTTTTCAAACGTATTGGTCTCAAGACCCCTTTAAACACTTAAAACATAATCATGAAACCCAAAAAGCTAATGTTTATGTGACTTATATCTATCGATATTTTCCATATTCGAAATATTTTTTTTTTTT
>VBSM01003143.1:3930600-3944829 GCA_008086735.1 Cheirogaleus medius
AGGATTACAGGCGTGAGCCACCACGCCCGGCCCACATTCAAAATTAAAACCAAGAAATGTTTAGCAAACAGAACACACAGGCACACATTCCATCAGCCATCAGAGTGATGACATCCTCACATGTCACGTAGCCTCTGGAAGACTCTACCGTGCACCCGCGAGAGAATGACAGGGAAAAGGATAAATAATGTCATAATATTCTTATGAGGTAGTTTTGACTTTGCGGATCTCCCGAAAGGGTCCAGGGGACTCCCACGCATTCCCAGAACACACTTTGAGAACTCCTGATCTGTTCTAGAACCATGGCAGGTTCTCTAGCGGGGCCAGAGGAGAAGATGGGAGAGGGAGGCGGGTTATCCAAATGGGAATCACGAACGCTCAGGAAAGTTCCCTGCCTCGAGGAGCTCCAGAAAGGCCAGTGGGGTGCACAGAGAATGGCCCACGAGACTCAGCCACCCCCACCTGACCACGGGCACTGTCCCTGGGTTTCCTCTGTGGGTTGTCCCTGGCAACTTAGCAGTGAGGCCCAGAGCTGCCCACATTCAACCACTCCCGGGGACCGCGGCTCCTGGGCCTGGCCCGGCCCGGACAGCAGGCAGCAGCGGTTATTTGAAAGCAGCTTTGCTGTGTCTGCCGAGCCAGGGACACCAAAGCCCTGCCCCGCTACGCGTCCTCAGATCCTGCATGAGTGGCAGCCAGTTTTTAATAAGGCTTATTTAAAAACAAAAACAAATCAGCTTATTTCCAGTGTGAAATGAGTTGTGTTCGGCCCTAATCCCCCGTGGTCAGTCAGCACTCAGCAGTTTTGCCAGCCGCCCCGGCCCCCGCAGACCGCCTTAGTGAAGGTTACGTCCCCTTTCTAATGACAAGAAGCAGAAATCCAGTAATGCATTCAGTGCAGTGAAAACTTAATCCCAAATACCATTTTTACTCATATGAGGAAAGTTAACCCGCTGAAGATTCAATTCGACAAACATTGTCTCCGAATTGAGGTCACCCATTTACTTAATTGTAACGTTGCTGCCTCTCGCACCAGCTTCTGACCAACGCTCAGGTCAAGACTCTCCGATGGGTTTTATTCATCAGATTTGCTGGTCCTTTCCTGGTAAGTGAAGCCAGAAGGGAGCAGGGATTGGCAGCGTATTCCCACGGGTGCCAAGGGAAGCTCCTAGATCACTCGGGCATTTTCGGTGAGGAGGGGCCACAGGCACAGGACATCCAGTGACACGCCCCTTTGGGAGCCCCGCCATTCGGAGGAGGCTCGTGGGCAGGGAGCTCCCGGCAGAAATGGTGGGGAGGCCGGGCTACCGCTGCTGGGCACTGTGTTAGGGTCTCCAGAGAGACAGAGAGAGAATGAGGTTTATGATGATGGAATTGGCTCACGATTATGGAAGCTGAGAAGTCCTGTGATCTGCAGGGTGAGCCGGCAAGCTGGGGACCCAGGGAAGCCGAGGTTAGTTCTAGTCTGAAAGCAGGAAGAAGTTGCTGTCCCAGTTCAAAGGCAGTCAGGCAGGAGGGATTCTCTCCCACTTGGGAAGCATCAGCCTTTTATGAGCTATTCAGAACTTCACCCCACATCCGGAGGCAATCTGCTTTGCTCAGTCTACCAATTCAAATGTCAGGCTCCTCCAAAATCACCCCCATACACACACCCAAAATAACATCTAACTCAATGTCTGGGCACCCTGTGGCCCATTCTAGTTGACGCATATAATTAATCATTCCAGGCACCCAAAGAAAAAGGGAGACAAAGATTATGTCCAAATCAGGAGGGAAAGAGAGCCACTCACTTCAAAGCAAGGAAGAGATAAAAACGCCACCTCCATCTCAGGCTGACGGTGGGGTCTGGGGCTTGGGGGCTTTCCTTTGTGAGTTCTTCCTGAGTCCTGCAGCAGCAAGGACCATGACATGAATAGAGCCTAACTTTGCAGAGCCTACAGGGCCTGCGATGTGACCATGAGTAGGCCTGATATTCCGGCAACAATCTCCTCTTCCAGCCCTGAGACCAGGTGGGCCCTGCCCCCAGCTGCGGGGCCTTTCGAGACAAGGCCACATTTTGGACCAACATGTCTCTATTTCTGATGGTGCTTCTAGGGCTTTATTTGCTAATGCTGAGTCTCTAAACAACCAACAGCAAGAGGAAAGGACAGAAAGAGAATTCAGAGAACATGTTCCAGACCCCATACCAGGCAACATCACGCAAACATCATCACATTTAACAGCTGAGAAAACCCAGAGAGGTCGTGGTGGCCTTCATGTAACTAGTCATAATTAATTATGACTTCATAATCAACCTAATGGATTATTACAGAGTGACTTTGTGCTTTATGAACTGAATTATTTTAGTCCATGAATGACATTAATTGGAACAAACCCAAAAGATGGGAACCATAAACCTTCCCGTTTTATAAAGGAAGAAAGTGGGTACATGAAAGCGAACTGCATTGCCTGGGGTCACAGGGTCTCTATGGGGTAGAGCTGGGATGTGAATCCAGACAGTCCTAGAATGAACTACTCCTCTATGCCACCTCCTCCCATAAGTCGGTCCCTACATAGGGCCCCGGTTTGGGTTATGTGCTGGCCTGAGGCACAACCGAGCAGCTTCCTGTGGGCTGAGGAAGCAGGCCAGACTTCCAACCTAGATCTCTCTGGCTCTCGCATTCCTCTCGCCATGGGCACAGGCAGCCTCTGGAAGGGACTTACCAGCAAACGGGGGGCAGTGGGGGACAGGCAGCCAGCTTCAGCAAGCCTAAGGGTGGGGGCTATGAAGACAGGGGTGTGGGTGACTTGACTTGCAGAGAGAGCAGACAAGTGGGAACAGGGTGGGTAGGACGCTGCCCCCTGTCTGGGGGTTCTTTAGCCTCCTGTGCCCCTTGCCAGGCTTCCCTGTTACATTTGTGAACCCCGTGGGGACAGGGATGCTGTCTCCCCTCAACACACAGCAGACAGTCCATCAACCCAGAGGACCCCCCAGCCAAACTGCCTCCTCAAAGCCAGCCTTGGGCTTTTCCTTGTCCCTGAGGGAAAGAGCTAAATCTTCCCTTCCAGTCCAGAACAAGCTCTGAATTTTAATTCTGGATTTAATTCCATGTGGGTTGAGCCAGGAGCCATTCGGAGGCGGATTAGCAGCCCTGACATTCAGCCTCTAGTCTTTAGGAAAAGCCACCTAAATCAGCACCCACCAAGCCCAGCCCCTGCGAGATTCTCCCTGGGGCTCAGGTAGGGCTTCTGGGGAATGACTCGTGGGCCGTCTCGCCACCGTTTCAGGAACACACTGCCCACCCAGAGCGGGATGCAGCAGGCGCCAGGGAAGGGGGCGCTGACTGACCAGGAGCAGGGAGGCACCTGGGGAGGGCCCCCGGGAGCAGCCCGGGAGCAGGGGTATGCAAAGCACTTACAACCTGGGCTGTCATTAATTTATTAACATATCAGAATTTTAAAGAATATTATCTTCTGGCCTCTAGGTAAATGATACTATTTATGCTGAAGCTGCTTGCTAGTGATCACCATTGTAGCACAAATCGTTAAAATTCTTGTAATAATTACCAACTCATTTGTGAGAGGTCCCTATCAGAGCCATGGTTGGCTATGGGGACTGCCTAAAACTCCTCCAAGGACATCCCCATTAGAGTGGTGGTCACTACATCCCTGTCACCTGGTGCTCTGTTGCAGCTGGGGCCACAGAGTGCCCTGCTCACACATAGTGTGTGGGAACACACACACCTACCCATGTGGTCTGAAGGCAGAGAGCCTTCAGGCAGCAAGGCACAGTGGACACCGGCCCTGTCACCTGCTCTGTCACAGCCACCTGCTGGCTGCCCTGGAGTGGCAGGCAGGCATGGCATTCACCCTCACTGCCCCTGCCCACTCAGCACCTCGAAGGGTGGCCAGCACACTCTCCGGCCACTCTCAGTACTGGTGACCCCCTCCAGGCTGCTGTGGGCAATGCCATTTGGTGGTTCATAGTCTCATCAAGTCGTACTTTTTACCATCATCTGGTACGAGAGGATTTTAATATTCTAAGCATGATGAGGCCTTAGCGGTATGTCCTCACTGGATAACAACCCTGAGTCAGAGGGACCAAGTGATACGAGGAAGGAGGGAGACAGAGGGGACCAAAGAGGAGGGCTTTTCCCACTGGCCAGAGAGGAGCAGCTGGGTGGGGCAGCCCCAGGAATCTGGAACAAAGATCTCTGCGGCCCACTCAGGAGATTGGGAATGACCTGGAAAGACAAGCTAGAAGCACAGGTCTGCTTTGAACATCCGCTAGACGCTGTTCTCAACTGCCCCGTGGTAAGAATTAAAGGTAGTTTGCTGAGCATATATACCATGTACCATGCGAGACCTTGTGGAAAGTATTTTCATAACATTTTACTTTAAATTTCTCCAAAAAACCCTTTAAAGAACAGGTTATTATCTCACATTTCACATGAGGATAGTGATGCCCAGAGAGTTTGAATCTGTCCATTTATTCATCCAACAAATGAACATACCAGGCACTATACCGAGCACTGGGTAATAACTGACCAAAAACACATGGTCACTGCCTTCATGGCGCTTATAGTCTGGTAAGCAAGGCTGGCATTAAAGAAATAAGCCCACGAATAAATGTGCAATTATACATCACCATAAAATACAACACAGGAAGGGCCAAGGGTGCCATGAGAGAGGATGAAATGGGGGTCCTACTGTGGATGAGGTTCAAGGAACGTTTCCTTCTTGGGGAGCCTGCAGTCACCCAGCCAGTGAATTCCAAAGCCAGACTCAAGCCCAAGGTCTTGCCCTCCCCACCATGCCCACCAGTGCCCCACTGGCCAGCCAACGGCAGTGGGAGAGCACTAATCAATTTCCCCTCCGACCTTCCGTCTCCACATCTTGGATGTATCTCAGGCCACCCTGGCCCAAAGCGCCCACTTCTCCATTCCCATTTCTGAACCTCCCTCCCTCTGTCCGTGTATGGGGTTGTGATAAGTCACACATGAGAAGCTGGTGATGGGATGATTTAGAGAATGCTGGATGACAGCAAGATGCTTTGAGGCCCAGATTCCATTCCTGGAACGGAATCTTTGCTACTTACCAAGAATGAGAGTGGCGTGGAGCTTTCACTCCAGCAGATCAGTGAAGAGTCTCTTGCAATTAATCAGGCAAATAATAATGGTGACTTGATTCAGGGCGAGAGTTAAGTGAGGACCTGGAACACAAAGCGCATGACGTGACCCAAGTGCCCTAAAGCCACACTCTAAAGGAACTGGGCAAGTTCAATGGAATCCTCCAAGTTCTTTCTCACGACCAGAGCCAGTTTGCATTAAACTTGACTCCACGCTTCTTCTCCAGCCCGGGCAGGGGCCCTAAATCAGCTGGAAGAAGGACTGACCAGCAGGAAGATGGTCCTCACGTCCTTGTAGGCTCTGACAGCAGGAGGGGTGCTTGCCCCACAGTTAAGGCTCCCCAAGACCTGCCCGCCCCCGGCTCTGCCGTGCACAGCTGGGCAGGGGGGCTGTGGCCACTCCATGGGGGCCACTCCAGCTCCAGGTGGATGAAGGACCACAGTGCTGGGTGGAGGCTAGAGAGATTCTGGGGAGATCTCCAGCTTTAGCAGGGGCCACGTGGAGGGAGGCAGTGATAGGGCAACCGTAGGAAGAGGAATCCAGGGTTGAACAGCTTTGGGTCAGGGTTTGGGCTTCCACCCTTGGCTCATGACCTGACAGCCAGGAGGGAGTTGGATTTGTCTGCCAGAGGATGCGCCCCTCCCCCCTCCCCATCCAGGCTTAGTTCTCAAAGAAGGCCCGGGGGACAGTGGGTCAGATGCCCCCAGCCACTGTCACGCAGCAGGCAACTGCATCTTACACCCTACAAACTCGGTAGTGAAAGCTTGAGAAAAATAAAGGACAACTGTGTGGGTCACCCAAATACACCTCACCCACAGCCTTGCTGCCTCCCCAGCCCCGGACTTGGCTCCAGAAGCCGGTTCTGCCGAGGGCGGGGTGCGCCTTTCCCGGCTTAGGCATCTGGGTCACGGCTTTGCTATGTGTTTGTTTCTGCGCAGGCTGACTTAAGCAGTGACTAAGCTTGGAAGTCATAAAACTTGGTAATAAACCTGTCAGTGAGGCTGTCAGCCGGGCCAGGATGTACAACCTGGGTGTCTTCTGCAGCCGGGCAAAGTCTCTTGCTTCCAGCTTCTCTGAGTGCCCCAGGCAGCCCTGCCTGAAATCCACGGGGCTCCCAGGGTCCTTTGTGATGGGCCAGGAGCACCCAGCTTTCACTCAGGTCCGAGAGCAGGGCTGAGCCTGGGCAGGAAGAGGGGACAAAGTCAGTGTGACCAGATGATCTTAGCTCAGTCATTCTCTGAAGCCCTTTCTGATTCTATGGGCAAGAAACCCTGGGATCTGATGAAAGGGCTCTCTGGGGATTTGCTTCCCCCAGAGAGTGGGTGCTGTTCACACACATGCAGCCCAGAGTCTGAAGAGACTTGCGCCATCTCAGCTCAGCCAGGTGACTTGGGCAGGAAGAATCATCTCTCTAAGCCTCCATTTTTTTCAGCCATAAAATGGGAATGATAACACCACTTGCCCTGCCTGCCCCGCGGGCATTTGGCAGGGCTCAAATGGAATACTGTATTCAGAGGATTTGGAAAAGTGCAAAGTGCCACGTGACAATGAAGAATAGCAAGTCTTGAGATCAACCCAACAGATGTGGCTTCATGCCAGGCAATGTCTGGGCACCAGAGATGCAGAGATGACTTAGAGAGACAGTTCCTGCCCTCTTTGGGCTCAGCACTCTGCAGTGTGCTTGGAGGAGACAAAACTGTCTATCAATAGTAACACTAACAGCACTCATAACAATGGCTTCATTCACTGAGCGCTTACGGGCTTGAACTAAGTGCTTCACGTACATTTAATCCTTAAACAGTTATGCAAGATGGGCATGATTATTTCCATCCTTTGCAGATGAGGAAACCAAGGAGGCTCAGTAGGATGAAGTCACCAACCCCTGATCAATCAGCTGAGGGGCAGGTGATCATCTGATTCCAACCTGTCTCGTCTCCAGAGTTCACCTTCTTCTTCTACACTTTCTAGTATACACCTGTTTTATGTAATGTTTTCTTCTGTGGCATTTAGCAGCAGAACTAAAGAGCTCCATGCTTCACTGTATCAGGAGTTAAAGGGGATGTGTGCATAAGTGTCGTATTTGCTCTCGCACGTCCTTGGTCATAACGCACCAGCAACCAACCGTAGGAGGTAAGCCCTTCGTGGGCACCCCCCCGGCTGTGCCCCAGCCAGTACTATCATCTTGGACAAGTCATGACCCTCTCTGCTCTCCAGCTCACTCAGCTGCACAATGAAGGACTTGGACGAGGTGGTCCCAGAAGGGTCCTCCCTGCTCTAGAAACCTGTGATTCTTACTGGTCATCTCTAAATGAACATCTGGCCAGGCACAGTGGCTCAGGCCTATAATCCTAGCACTTTGGGAAGGCAAGGTGGGAGGATCACTTGAGCTCAGAAGTTCAAGACCAGCTTGAGCAAGAGTGAGATCCCATCTCTATGAAAAATAGAAAACTTAGCTGAGCATGGTGGCATGCACCTGTAGTTCAAGCTACTCGGGAGGCTGAGGTAAGAGGATCTCTTGAGCCCAGGAGCTGGAGGTTTCAGTGAGCTATGATGATGCCACTGCACTCTAGCCAGGGTGATGGAGTGAGACTCTGGCTCAAAAATAAATGAATAAACAAATATCTCCCACTTGGACTAGGAGGAGGAGGACTTGTAGTACTTGCTTCAGCTCAGCTTCAGATGGGCTGTGTGACATTGGGAGAGTAACTTAACCCATCTGGGCTTCCAGTTCTCCATCTGTGATCTGGAAACAAAACATATTCGTCTCCCCACCTCACAGCCATGTGGTGAGGATCACATAAGGCAGAGGCAATGAAAATAGTTTGAAACCGCTCGACAATGTGGGATGAGGTATTTCTGCTCCTAACCAATTGTCATCAAGAGAGGTAACCAGAAGGAATGCAGCAAGCCCACCTGGAGAAATCTTTGCATCCTTCTACCCAGAATTCTGCTGTAGAGGCTGAATTCTCTCCACTGTGGAGAGGCTACACTCCCCTCTGTCAAACACTGGGACCCTATTGAAAATTATTTCTATTATATAATTAGTTGTTTTAATTGTTCTAACAGCTGCCAATCATCGTATGCTTACTACGTGCCACTCAGCCAAGCCTTACTTGTTACTGCTGCAATCTAAGGTCAAATAAAATAAACCCTGATGTATGAAACATTCACCTTTAGTCAAAATAGGTCAGAAGAGTGTATAGGAGGTGTCAAGAACGCGAGTCAATAAAACAGGGTTCAAATCCAGTCTAAGCTGTGGCTAGCCAACATGACCTTGGACAGTACAACTTTCTCAGCCTCAGCTTACCCATCTGAGGAATGAGGATAATGCTGCTAATCTCAGAGAGATGCTGTGAGCATTTTACTTAGCCGTGCTTGCGCCAGGCATTGGTATAGGAGCCCCATGAGGGCAGACGCGGGCCACGTGCCCACGAGCTGCTGGGGCCGGGCCGGGGCCGGGAGCCTGAGGACCGGAGTCAGGTGAGATGGGGAAGGAGCAGCAGCCAGGCCCTAAACCCGCTGGTCTAGCTCAGGCGACACAGGGCTGATAGGTGGGACAGATCAAAATAATTTCCCAGGAAGCCCTGCAGGGGACCAAGAGTTTTTCTCTGTGGACACTCTCTTGGTCCATCGTCCTGCTCCTCCTCCCCTCCTTTCCCCACCCTGGATCACGGGGAGTAATCTCATGACTCCAACAAACCTGCCTCAGCTGTGTCAAATCAGACTGCCCTGCCCCAGGGAGGCAAGGGCAGTGACCAGGGTGGCCCTCGGTGCGCGAGGGACGGAGCCCAGCTGCAGATGATGAAAACACAGGACGTCTGGGAGGAGGAAGCCGCCTTCTGGGTGGTTCTGTGAGTCTCCTTGCAGAGCCCATGGCTGCCGTAGGCTCCAGCCCTTAAAGCCCAGGGGAGCGGGAACCGGCCTCTGTCTTCAGTCAGCCAGAGGCAGAGGCTCCCTCAGCACAGTGTCCAGCCCTGGCTCACAGGGAAGTCCCTGAAGGGCTTGTGAAAACCCAGATTTTGGTCCCAGCCCTGAGGAGCTGGTTCAGGAGATCTGAAGGGGCCTGGAATATACATTTCACACAGCCTCCAGGTTGTTTCTGTTTGCCACTTGTCCTGTGGCTTCCAGAAGGAAGCTGGGGCATAAACACAGAATTATTGAAACACACAAATCCTCAACTGTTGAAAAGGGATCTCATTCTGTGCTTTTTTTGGCCATAATTACTTTGGTCTCCTTTCTTGAGCTTAATAGATCTGAAACAATAGCAACCAGAGTGAGGGAACTGAAGGTGACATTTGCGGCACCTTCTCCACCCCAAGCTGCCTGCAGGGCTCAGTCTGGGTCAAGGTGGAGACATGTGGCTCTTCCAGCTCATCTACATATGCTGAGCCCCAAATCTGTCACCACCAATCTGTTCCGTGCCCAGGCTGTGTTCTGTGCTCTGGGTGACTTGTCTGCAGGCCCCAGGCAAGCTGGGGGCAGGGCCCAGGAGCGGTGGCCTGTCCTGCCTGGAGGTGCCCCCAGTGCTGGAGCGTCTCACCTGCCCTCCTGCTCAGGTGGACCCGGCTCCCCACCCAGGTGAGCAGCTCTGCTTTCCAGCTGGCACTCAGAAGTGGGGGGCACAGAGCCCACCCAACCTTCCACTTACTCAAAAGCAAGCAGACTAGCCCACGCCAGGCACCCTGTCCCTGCTGGGGAACATGGGCGAGCCCTCCCATGGAGCTGTGCTCACTGCCACGTGGGGAAGGGTGACATCTGCTTTGAGGGGCTCTCCTGGAGAACACAGGAGAAGGTGCTGCGTGACAAGGCCGGCCCTCTTGCTCTTCCCCGTTGCTCCTGCACCTGCCTTCCCTCCTCCTTAGTGGTCTCCAGACCCTCAAGGGAGAGGCTGCCCGTGGCCTTCCCAGCTGGGCCAAGCCCCGGCTCTGGGAGCTGCACCCACCTCTTAGAGGGCTCTGGGCCCAGCAGGAGTTGGCTTGTTCTTACCTGTTGGAATCAGAGGATGATGGGGATCGGGCTCCTCTGGGCTTTGGCCCCCAGGCCAGTGGAGGGACTCTCCCACAACACAGACATTTCAGATATGGCTCTTAACAGATGTCTGGGGCAAACATCCGTCAGTCAGTCAACAAACTCTCATTGGGCACCTGCTGGTCAGTAAGCTCAAGGGATATAAAGATAAGCCCTGCCCTCAAGGGCCTCTCCAGGGCCAGAGGAGACACAGCCTCATAACCATGTGACAAAGGGCTGCAAGTGCATGGACGTCTGCACAGGGTTCCATGGGGGCCCAAAGTTGGGAGTGGGCATTCCTGCATGGGGGCAGGAGGCCAGAACCGGCTTCCTGGACGGGAGCCTCATTTGAAGAATTGGAGGGTGAGTTCAGAGTGCGGGAGCAGCGCAAGCAGGGCCTGGAGGCACGACGTACATTCAGGGAACCAGGAGGAGATCCCGGAGCGTGCAGCGTGGCAGAGCAGAGGAGCCAGCACAGGAGCAACCAGCTGGAGAGGTAACAGGGAGCCAATTCTGGGGGACTTGTGGGTCCTCTGGGCCCTGGGGACCCTGGTACTCGGGGACAATCCTATCCATAACTCATGCAGCATGGACCAGAAGGCAGGCTGGGGGCCTTGAGGCTAGAGGACTGCAACTGGGGCAGGCCCGGCTTGGAAAGCCACTGTGTTCAGCGCCTGTTTCCATTTCACTGGTTCCAGAGTAAGAATCCACTTTTCGAGGAATAGAGAGCAATTACTATGACTTCCAGTATTTCAAGAGAACCTTCAAAGACCACACACCCCCAGCCCCGACACACATCTACACACAGGTGCACACACACTCGGGCCCACACAGCCCCCCAGAAGCCAGCCCCGTACCTTCCTCAGTGGGTTTCCCAAGCTGCCTCTCTCTGCTCAGCAGGTGACGGCTGCCCCAGGTGGCAAACTGGGCTGTTTTTAAAGACACCTCCAGGCAACTCAACACGCACCAACATGTTCATTTTCAGAGTTGGTTCTTTTTGGCCCCATGAGCCAACTTTAAGGCAAACATTTTCCATCTTCCCAAATCACTGGGACCCAAAAGAAAGTGATTAGAAAATGAAATTCATCCCCTTGGAGAAATCAAAAACTTTGACCACATCTCTTCTCGGCTGCATCTAGTTCCATTGTTCTCCAGCTTGGGGTCATATGAGAATCACTTGTGTTTGATAAAATAACAATCTCAGGTCCCGCCTTCAGATATGCTAGCTCCATGGGTCTGGGATGGAGCCTAGGAACTTGCATTTTTATTTTTTATTTATTTTTTCTTCAGACACCTGCTCAGTGTGAAGGAATTTGCATTTTTAAAGTGCCCAGGTGTTCAGAGACCACACTTTGAGAAAACTGAACTTTGGCACATTAATCACAAAAGTATTGAGGCCAAGGAAGCTTTTTCCCCTTCTCTCGTTTTCTCCTTTTCTATGTGACCTTAGCTGGTGATTGCATCATGAAAGGCATCAAAATGAGCCAGAAAAGAAGAAATTCCCCAACTGTGCTGTAACTCCAGCGGAATCCCCACCTCCTCACATGGTGTTCGCTGCCTACCCGACAGCATCCCCTTCCTTGGTCCATGCCCTTCTTTCTTGCTAAATAGAACCTTAATTCTGTTCAGGAATCAGGTGACCGTGTGCTTCACAACAGCCTGGCCCCAGCCCTGGCTCTAGCCCCGGGGAGGAAACTTGATTGGTCTAAGCCAGAGGTTTTCGATGCTGGCTGCATGTTGGAGTTGTCTGGGGAGATTTTAAAGATACCTGTGAACAGATCGCATCTGAGATCCATTGAAACAGATTCTCTAGGGCTGGGACCTGGGCATAGGTATGTTTTTTCAAACTCCCCAGGTGATTCTAAAGTGTAGCCAAGGATAGGAACCAAACCGATCGTAGCAGTAATTCTGTTCTCCTTGCCAGTAATTGACTTAAGAACGGACACGTGGCATGATTATGGCATAAAAGGAGACATAAAAGGAAGTCTGCTTCACATTCTTCAAAAGGGACATGAGGAAAAGATGTGCCTTCTTCTGACCTTCTGGCTTTTGGATATTGTTGTGTGAGATTGATGCCAGCAGTCTTGTGACCATGAGGGACACGTTTGCAAAGGCCAATATGCTGAAGATGGCAGAGCAAAAATATGGCAATAACCTGAGTCTTGGATTTGTATTGAAGCCTCGACTTTGATATTGAACTGCTAAGTTAACCAACCTGGAGACACCTCTCATCTCTGGACTTCTGAGTATGTGTAGTAAATATTTCTTATTAAGCCACTGGATTGGTATTTTCATTATTGGGTTTTGGTTGGTTTCTTTTGTTTTGTTATTGTTTTACCAACACAAACATTTTTGGTGACACAGGAAGACAGGAAATTCAATGAGGCTGCCTATTGGTTCCAAGTGCTCTAATAATGATGTCCTTCTGATCTTTCAGTGACAAACACCCATCCTTCCCTCCCATAGCATCTGAATGGAATCTGGCTCCCTTAGGACTCCAGGGAGGGCAGACACCATAGCGATTAAGTCCATGGGCTCATATGCTATGGGGATCATATGTCCAGATTTACTAGAACTTTCTCATCTTTTCAGTACAGTCAATTCAGTAGTAAAACAAAATGCCTTTCTATGTTTATTGGTGTAAAAATCAAGAAAAAGCCTTTGCCAGGCTCTCAGTTCCTGTTTCAAGCAGTGTGGTCTCCATGGCTCTTCCAGGGAATAGTGTGAGGGCAGTTTTTGTGTCCTCCAACAAAACGGAGATGAGGGACCTGTCCCACTGAACAGTCACCGGGGCATAGCGGGGGCACGGGTCTCACCCCGAGCTGCTCCTGCTGCTGCACCTCGTGGGTGCAGGGCGCCAGCTCCCTAACACACGACTCCTCGGCCTCAAGTCATCGCACAAAGATGCCTGTCTATCCACGTGTTTTTATAGTATCTGTCACCACAGTATCCAGGAGTGCATGGAGCAGGCTGCCACTCTCTGAAAGAGAATCACAAAAGTGGGAGAGGGTGGCCTGCTGGGCTCTGGGGCCCGTCCTGGTGGGGCAAGGCTGATAGCCTGAGGACCAGGCAAGGCAAGAGGTAGATCTGCTGCCCTGGAACGTCCTGATGCTGGGTGAGCCGGAGTCACAAGTTCAAGGAGTTCCTGGAACTTCCCCCCAGGACCACAGCAGATGCCGTTTCCTCCAGCCAGCGCAGCCTACAGCATTTGAGGGCACATCCGATCAGAGGACACTGGTGGCCGAAGACATCTGCCTGGTCTCACTGGGGTTCCAGCCTTTAATCTGGCATTGCCAACGGCCTTTGCGCTCACCGTGGCTGGCTCCGAAGGGTAGAATTAGATCTCAGGAAGCGAGCACGCCCATGTTTTACCTTAATCACATCTGGCTGAACTGGTTGCAATAAAAATATGTTCTTTGAAATACTTCTTTTTCATTAAAATGAAGGTGGGGATTGGTGAAGCACAGGGGGATGGGAGGGTAGGTCGTCTAGAGAGCCGTCCATGACTTGTTATCAGGGAGAGCCCCTGGGTCTTGGCAGTGGGTGGGGGAAGAAGGGGTGCCCAGCCCTTGGGTTCTTCCCACTTCCCTTCTTGCTTCCAAACAGTGGCTTTGGTACCCACAGGCTGAACCCACCCTTGTTTCTTCAAGTCTTGTCAAGTCTTGTTTCTTCTGTCCATGGGGCTTATTCTGAGGCTGCACTCTGACCCTCCAAAGCTATTCTGGGGGCAGAGCCTGGGGAGTAACGCCAAAAGTTGCCCCCATTTGTTTCTCTTTTCTGCATGGCTCACGGTCTTGCTCTGACTGTTTCTACCAGTGCCTTTTTGAAAGATTTAATATGTGATGTTTCCATATTCGCATGCAGTATAATTATTAATAGCATCTGTGTGCTATTAATACAGACACACTCAGCTAAAGAAACAAAGCATTTACCAATAAGGTTGAAGCTAATCACACTCTCTTCTCCCTCTCCACAGAATAAGCTGAATTTGATGTCCATCGTACATATCAATTGGGATTAAGATTGGCTACAAATAACAGAAAACCCAAAATAACTGCTTCAGTGAGATAGAAGTTTATTTACCCTCATAAAAAGAGAGCTGCAGGCAAGCAAT
>VBSM01003143.1:3944929-4003287 GCA_008086735.1 Cheirogaleus medius
CTATTATGTGTCAGCTACTGTGCCAAGTGAAGATGCTGCTTTTGAAAATATGAGCAGTAGAAACACCACTGTCCCCATTCCTGGATCTGCCACTGACTGGAGCAGTGTGATGTCACCTGATCCTAAAGTCACTTGAGCCAGCTGTGCCTCAGTTTTCTCATCTGCAAAATGGGGATAATATTGTGATGACTCAAAGAGGAAAAATTGCCAAAGCTTGTAAATGTAAAGCTTGACTTAAAGACCTTGCTTCCTTCCGGGAGACCACGGTTCCTACTGAGCTCTACCTACAAGAGTACTCCCTCGGGGCTCTAGTCCTGAGCTAGCCTCTCCGCTCCTGAGTGCTTGAAGGCAGGAGCCGCTCCCACCTCCCAGCCCTGAGCTGACGGAGAGAGCCCAGGGCTTGCGATTTTTCCCTTTTCAACTGGATCCGAGCCGTGACCCGCTTTGCCTCACGTTGCTGCAGCCCTCCCCAGATTTCTGGAACACTCAGGGCTGTCTGTGTGTTTTATTTTGTGCTGCCTTCCTCTCTCCCTTTCTTACTCTTTTCATACCGTGCCAGCCCCTATATATTTAGCTCTTTTAATCTTCCTTCATAAATCATTCCTGCAAGTCAAGTCCCTGAAAATGTTTCCCCTGAAATCCCTCCAAACCATATCTGAAACACTTACCTCCTGGTGAGTGCATCACGGCCCCTTCAGCCCGCCACGCTGCCTTCATTACCAGGAGGAAGACAACACGGAAACCGGAGTGCTTTGTAGCCTTCTTTCTTTTAAAGATGCTGAAACAGCACTGGAAGGTCTTGGATGTGATTTACTTTATGGTCTTCATGATAAAGATATAATCTGGTGGTTAAGGATTTGGGCTGTAGCATCTGAACGTCTGAGTTAAAATCCTGGCTTCATCACTTACTTGTTGTGGAATCTTGGCCAAGTTACTTCACTTCTCTGGGCCTCAACGTCCTCAGCTGTAAAATGGGAATGATGAGTGTTTACCTCACAGGGCAGTTATGAGAACGAAATGAAATAATGCATGGAAAGTTCTCAGCATGGCACATGGTACTTGGGAAGTGCTCAATAGATGTTAGCTTGTTGTAGTGGTTTTTTCCTGGGGTCTACCCAGGATCCATTCTTTTCATCATTATTATTAGTGGAAACCTGGTTTTATGCTGGATGCCAATATACCCTGGTTTAAAAAGTAATAATGATAACTTTTTCTGCCTCCCCTTGCAGCCAGAAGTAGTCACATGACACAGTTCTTGCCAAGAAGACATCAGCTGGAGTCATGAGTGGTGCTCCCAGAAAAGTTTTTTAAAGGGAGCAGAACAAATTGCCATGTGCCTGTCTGCCTTTCTCCCCTTCCTCCTTTTTCCTTGTTTCAGATGTGAATGTGATGTTTGGAGCTTCGGCAGCCATACTTTGACCATGAGCCCAATTTGAGAATGGCAGTCACGTGCTCAGTATGATGGGCCAGAAAGAGAAGAGGAGCCGAGTCTCTTCTCCTAGATGATGCTGTGGAGCTGCCACCCCAGCCCTGGACCTCTTGCCTTTGCACTTCTTGTTACCAAATAAAAACTGAATAAATAAATAACCACCTAATGTGTTTAAACCCCTATTTGTCAGGTTCCTATTACTAGCAGCCATACGCAATTCCTAACTGCTATAAGCATGAGGCTCCTTTGATGAGGAGCAACTACGGTTGGAGCTGGATGAAACCTGGATGTGGTTTTCAAACTGGTGTCCTGTGGGAGCTGAGGGGTCCCATGGAGCCCCCTCTCGGACTAGAGGTTGGGGTGGGAGGAGTCGGAGACCACGCCACCTCTCCCCACCCCACCTTTTCCCAACTTTGTTTTTAACGTATTTATAGGGGGAGAGGTGGCCCAGTTAGGCTTTGTTTAAAGAACAGATTCCAGAGCAAAAAATAAAAGGTTTGGAAACCACTGTTCCTGTCCAACCCCTTCATTTTCCAGATGAGTGATCTGAGGCCCCAAGAGTGCCTTGTCCAGTCAAGCGTAGCCAGGCAGAGCCAAGAGAACCCAAGTTTTCTGCTCTTTCCGGGGGCCCTGCCAAGTGCTGGAACTGCCACAAAAAAAAAAAAAAAAAGCAGATCCAAAGAGTTTACAATCGCTGACAAAGTCCCAACTCATCGAGCCCTCATGGGCCGCCTGCTCTCAGGGGAATTGGACAGGGCCCCCCCAGTTAAAATTAATGAGAGCTGGGAATGCCTTGGGCTGGGACCTAGGCAGCCAATTTGTCCTCCTGCTGGGAGAAAGTTGGACTCATTTCCTCTTCTCTCTCTATAGTAATTCATTAATTGTTTGTTTATTTTTTTGAAAGTGCCCACACACTATATGTGTGGAGCAGAAAGGGTGAATGGGTGGTGTGAAGTCTTCAGTACATGGGTTCTTTGACCCTGTTCTTGTGGTTCTTCTTTGCAAACTGCTTGTTTAATCAATTCAAGATCAATGGCTGCTAAGGCACAGCTGTAAACACCAGCTCGTTCAAGGTCAATTAGAGCAGCCTATGGGAAGGATGCAGCGGGGGGGGGGCCTTTATCCCGGAGCCTTCAGTAAGTGCTTAAAGGCCCCGTCCTTCTGGATTTGTCCTGTTTGGGCTCAGTTGTTCAACTCAGTAGAACATAAATTGCCACTTGGGTGGAATAACCACATGTTATACCAACGTAGAATATCTCATTCCAGAACCTTAACTCGAAACTCTTTTCTTCATCCCTCCGTTCTACCCATCCATCCATCTACTCAACAATCATTCACTGAGCGGCTACTCTCGTGTCTAGCACCGGGACAGAGGAAACAGGCAAGGTCCTCCCTCAGAGCTTACTTTGGGCAAGTGGAAAGAGACCGAAAATGAACATGAAAGCAAGTAGACACACCATGGAGCCCAGGCAGGGATGTCACCCAGCAGGGGAAGAAGCCCAGAAGAGGCTACACTGCACCCCCGGGGGCGGGACAGCCTAGGCCATGCAGGCCAGCCTACCCCCGCCCCCAGCTCTGACTAACCTATCAGAATTCGACCTATTAGCAGGTGCCAAGCCCAGTGTCGAAGATGACCCGGATTTTTTTGCTTAACTCCTTTTTGAAACAGGGTTTTTCCCTCACCCTCAGGTGCCCACTGGGAGACAGGGGCCCTGAAAGCTCTCGGAGAAGCCCAGAGGTCAGCAACACATCACTCTGTGAGCAACGAGCGAGACCAGAGGCTGATGCAAGACTCTTATTCATGAACTGCAAAGGCTTCAGAACAGCCGTGTGATCCAAAAGAAAGAACCAACATAACGCAATCTTTCATAAATCCATTCAGCAGCTATTTCAAGGCAGTGGAAGGGAACCAGAACAGGCAGTGCACTTGGAATTGGAGGCCCAAGTTCAAATCCTCCTTCCACATCCCTGCATCCTTTGGCAAACTCTTAATTGACTGAGGCTCACTTTCCTAACCTGTGAAGTGGCGGTAACACTGTCCCACTCATGGGGTTGTCATGAAGATTTTTTGGAAAGTGAGGCTCAGCACATTCTGGAATAGAATGGGGGCTCAATAGCCAAATCTGCCTTGGAGATAGGGAGACCCACCAAGAGACTGGGAGTGTGGTTTAGGCCAGAGGTGCTGGGGTGGGGGGCGTTGCAGATGAGAACAATGGTTAGGAGAGATGTCGAGTGATGCAATGTGAAACCCCAAACTGCCACTAAATTGACTGCAGAGCCACAGGCAAGTCATCCCTCCCCCTTTGGGCCACAGTTTCCTCACCTGTGAAATGGGAGCATCAGGAGTGAATGACCTCTAAGAGCCCTGCCAGATTTAGTGCTCTGACTCCGTAAGTTGGTCCCTCGGGCTTTGCAGCTGCAGTCATTGGAACAGCTCACACTGGGTCTCTCTCTGTCAGGTCCCATAAGGGATGCTGATCTTATCTTTGGTTTGTCAGAGAGGCTGTTCTATTAGGGGATGATAACAGAAAAAGTTCAGCTGCCTTTCGCAGAGGCGGGAGAGTTGAGAGGCTTTGGATTACCCCACTATCACCATCCCACAAAATGTATCTCCCCTGCCCCTTGTAAGTCCACCTTTGAGTTCAGGCACTGCCACTCTCAACTGTCTGCCCATTAATAGACATTGCTAATGAGTCTGGGCTTCAGAATCCTCCTCAACACCGTGCCCAGGCAGCCACTGCCAGGGTTACAGAACTGGCAGGCAAGGCGATGCCGATATGGCACCCTTGGGTGAGGTATCACTGATACCAGTATCCTCCTTGAAACCTTTGGGATTAGGTAAGACCTTAAAAAAGGTTTCAATCATAAACAGCAAACTGTGGGTTAATTAGTTCACCAAGGTTCTGGTAGGGGTTCCTGGTTTCAAACAATAGAAATCAGCTCTGGCCAACTAAAGGGAAAACACGAAATCCCACTGAAAGTCTTAAGTCCCTTACAAAATTGAACAAGCGGCAGAAAAAAGACACATGACCATGGAAGTTAACAATGAGAACACAGTCACGTTCATGCCACTGGGAAAATTTGATTGAGACAAGACTGTTGGCACCGCCGGGCACTCCCCACCCCAGCCACTGCATTGGCAACTCAGCTGCTGCCGCCCTGAATAACCTCTACCTGAGATCACCTCTTTGGATCACTCTCCAAAGTCTAAGTCCCAGGAGAGAGAACCAGTTGCCTGAGCAGAGGTTAGGTGCTGCTCCCTGGTGGCCGAGAGCAGAGACACAGCCTCCGCCCACTCCCACTTCCTCAGAGAGCTGGAGGGGCCTACCTCCCACCTTAACCCACTCTAGGGAAGAATGCCCCCTAGTACCAAGTGGTTTCACATGCTATATCCCCTTCAAAGAGTCTAAGGCCCCCTAAACTCGGATAATTTACTATGGAATGTTCCTTCTAGAAAAGACATTTGAAATCGACTAGTTCAACACTCCTGTTTCAGAAGCTCAGAGGGGCTGATTAGCATCAGTCCCAGGACTGAAACAGGCCTCCCAGCGTCCCCTCCAGCGGTCTCTCTGCGCCACCCCACTGTCCTCCAGCCTGAGACTGGCCTGCTCCAGCACAGGACCAAGAGACAGAGGACGTGGGCATTGCCATGGCAACCAGAAGTCACAGCTTGGCCCAGACCGGATGAATTTCTTGAGCTTTCATATTTTTCTAAGAAAGAGATGAGTAGCAGCTCTGTGTGATTTAATCCTTATAGCTTTGTAAACATAACTTTCAGATGAATTTATTTACAATTCAGCAAAACAAGCCTTTGCCGGGTTCTGTTTTCCCGAGTGTTCTTTCTGGGTATATGATTGCCCCACGTGAGGTCCCTGGGGAGCAGTTCTGTTTGAACACGGTGGCCAGGGTCTCTGGGCCGTGAGGCGGCAGTGGGAGCACAGTGTCTGGGATGAGAGGAGGAAGAGCAAACAGGAGGGAACCTGGACAGATGAGGACGGAGCTGGAACTTCTAGTGACTTCATTATTTTTCAGCAGGCTGGCGCAGCGGCACTGCGTCTTGGCTGGACAGGGCAATTAACAGCTCCCCAAGCTCCTAATGAGTGGTTTTCTTGAGGTTTAAGCTGCCTGCAGAGTTTCCCAAGGGAATTTATTCCCGGAAGCTAACTCCTGAGAAGTGGCCTCCCTGTGTGCACCTTGCTTGGGGCTACTGAATTTGGCCAGTTGGTTGGAATTCTGGGTCCAGAGTCCCAGCCTGCAATTTGCAGGGGACACTAGTAGTGTTCAACTTAACTCCAGATAATGGTGCCTGCCAAGGACACCTCCCTTTCTGGGACAGCTTAGTGGTCCTGCGTCCTCAAAAGCCTTTTCTGAGACCTTCTTTTCACAAAAGGTCCACCATGCTTTGTACCTGGTTCAACTGAGGATGGACACGGCCCCCAGAGGCATTGGTTTATAGCTGGCCAGGAGCCAAAGCTCTGTCCTAGATCAGAGCCAATTCCAACCAGACTCTCTCCTGGAGAACTTGAACTTGAGGCTTGCAGAAAAGATGCTACTAGGCAGTAGCAAGAGCAGTGGAAACCAAAGCTGAGAGGGGCTGAGTCTCCAAACAAAAGGATGAGGTGGCCGTGGCATGGTTGCTCACAGGAGCATGGGGGACCTCGCAATGTACCCTGTCACTGCAGATTATCTGACTGGATCTCTGTTCTCTGCTACCCAGAACATCCTCATTCGCACACTCAAATTCATACACTCATAGCCAAGGGGACAATGGGACACTTTTATCCGACTAACTCAAGCCTAAAGGACTTGACTTTTGCCTCACACTGAGAAGATATGTGAGATTCAGCATGATTTTTTAAAGTGTCTTCAGTTCCTCATTTTAGTTTGACCGTGAAACATCGATGGGGTAAAACCTAGAAGCAACTGGTTCTTCTGCAAGGAGAAATAGTCCTATCAGAGCATCATCCTCTAAAGTCCTGAACACTAACCTTTAATGGCCATTAAAGAATTTTCCTTCCATCCTGAGACAGTGGATGTGGGGAGGCCTTCGGCTCCCTGGGAAGCACTGACTTAGGTAAGTTATGGAGGGACCTGGAGCCACTGTCCCCTGGCCTGCAGACTTGAGGCTACCCTATTCCAGCCTTCTAGCCACCCCCAGCAGCTCCATGGTGCTGTTTTCTGCCTCCCCGCAAACAGTTCCTGCAGGCCAGATGCCCTCCTAAGCCCATCCGAGTAACAAACTCCACTCTAACCATCAGTACTGTGTGGACTAGGATTCCTTTGGTTGCAAGATACAGAAACTGACTCTGGGATCAGGTACAAGAGGCATATATATTAACTACCATTTTCTTTCTTTCTTTCTTTCTTTCTTTCTTTCTTTCTTTCTTTCTTTTTGAGACAGTGTCTCACTCTCTTGCTCAGGCTGGAGTGCAGAGGTGTCATCATAGCTCACTGCAACCTCAAACTCCTGAGCTCAAGCAATCTTCCTTTCTCAGCCTCCCAAGTAGCTGGGACTACAGGTGTGCACCACTGTATCCAGCTAATATTTTTTTTCTTTTTCCAGTCCCAACAGTTCTAGTGGACCAGCTAATTTTTTAACTTTTTGTAAAGACTGGGTCTCGCTATGTTGCGCAGGCTGGTCTCAAACTCCTGGCCTCAAGTGAACCTCCTACCTTGGCCTCCCAAAGTGTGAGGATTATAGGCATGAGTCACCATGTTCAGCCTAACTACCGTTTCTCAATTAGGACAGGGATGGGGCTGCACATGAACTTGGGGCTCCCACTCTAGAAAAGTGGTTCCCAACTCGGGGTGATTCTGCCTTCCAGGGGACATTTGGCAATGTCTGGAGACATTTTTTTTTGTCATGACTGGGGTGGCATGCCACAGGCCTCTGCTGGGTGGAGGCCGAAGATCCTGCCAAACATTCTACAATGCACGGGACAGCTCCCTCCATCCCAGCAAAGAATCAACCAGCCCAAATGTCTATAGTGTCAAGGTTAAGAAACCCATCACCATCATTTAGTTCCAGTGTGCCCAGCCTCTGAGACTCTCCATTCCAAGTTTCAATTTATTGGAAGAGGAAATTTGATTGGGCCATCTTGAGTACTTGTCCACTCTTGGGTCTATCAGCTATGGCCGGGAAAACAGTCACCCAATGTAGACTAGTCAGTTGGGGACCCTTCTCTCATATCAGGAATATTCCCAGAAAAAAAATGACTTCTTGTGGGCCATGCATCCCAAGAGCAATGGGTCCAGAGGACTCACAGACATTACCCCCTTCAGGAAGCCTTCTCTGCTCCTTTAGGATAGAGTTACCCATCTCCCCTCTGGACTACCACCTTTTCTTGTACATTTTTTGTTTTCCTAAATTATGATTTGTTCATTCATGTGTCCATCTCTCTCCGGAAACTTGGAGCTCTCTGTGGATTGAAACTGGGTCTTACTCATCCCTGAAAGCCCAGTGTCAAATGTTCTGGTTACATAACATAATATTGCTGCATAACATTCCTGTATAACAAACCGTCCCAAATCTTAGTCACTTCTAATAACAACCTTTTCACCTCATGATTCTGGAAATAAGGAATTTTGGCAGCAGCCAGCTTGGTGATTCTTCTGTCCATACAGCCTCAACTGGGGTGACTCAGTGGGGTTCAGCTGGCAACTGGGCTCAGCTGTTGGGTCCAAAATGGCTTCTCACATAACTGGAACCTTGGTGGGACAGCTGGAAGGCTGGGCTCCGCCGGGCCCCTCTCTAGCCTCACAGCCTTTCCACATGGTCCTTCCAGAAGGGTGGTCATATTTCTTATGTGGCAGATCAGGGCTCCAAAAGCAAACATTTCAAGAGACCTAGACTGAAACTGAAAGGTTTCTTAGGACCTTGCATTGGAAGTCCCAGAACATCATTTCAGCTGCATCCTCTTGGTCAAGAAAGTCACAAAGAACAGCCTCAACTTAAGGGGAAAGGAATTAGACTTCTCTGACGTGAGGGGCAGCACATGTGAACAGGAAGGGGAGGAATTGGTGGCGGTCACTCTTAGAAATTGTCTCCACAGCCTCGTACAGTAATTGCTCAATAAACATTTAACAGATACATTAACTAATATGAGGACAAATTAGCCCTACTGAGTTCACCCAGTGGATGTAATGGTTAAATGAAAATAAAGCACATGAAAAATGCTTTTAAAACTATCAAATGCTATAAAGAGGTAAGGAGCTCCTGTTAGGGGAAAACTTCCCATGCTCTAGTTTATAGATGAATGTTTTCGGGTCCCTTCAACCATTCTCCACTCCCAGCCACAGCGGTTCATGACAGACATCACTAATTGATCACAGCTCTTTTCCACACAGCACTGGAACCATCCACTACTGACTGATTGAAGTTGACATGAAAGTCAATACCTGTTTGTTAATTCTTTTTCCTGCCTAAATTCCTATTGCTAAACTGTCTTCCAAAAGCCCAGGATTTTAGTTTCTTTAAACATACGCACAAGCTGCTTCCTTTTTCTTTTTTTCAAGAGAAAATATAAAGTTTAAGCCCCTAGGAAGATGAAACGGCAGACACCATCACCCTCCAAAATTGGATTTATAATGGAAACAGAAACTGATTATGGCAGTGAGCTCTGCCATTATAAATTATTTTAAAAGAAAATAACTGCATGCAAGAATAGTCATATGACATCTCATAAGGAGAGACTCTGTCTACCTCGACATATTTTATTCCGTGAAAACTCCGTTTCAAGGTGAGGCAAGCCAAAACTTGTATATTGGATGAACGAAAGTCATGCTCGCTGGCCACCCTCTGCCTCCTCACTCGTCACTCTCCCACACACAGAGATTGCCCTAATTCCCATCCAGCTTGTTAGGGAATTTGAAAAATACATTTTAACTGCTCAAGGAAAGACAAAAGACAAAAAAAAAAAAAAAGGCCACAAAACATCCTCTAGTTCTAAAACAGCTCTCCACAATCTGAAGTTGAGGGTGCAAGACCAGTGGTAGATCACACATGTAGTCCCAGCTACCTGGGAAGCTGAGGTGGGAGGATCGCTTGCACCCAGGAGTTTGAGGCTGCAGTGAGCTATGATGACACCACTACACTCCAGCCTGGGCAAGAGAGCAAGACCCTGTCTCTAAAAAAAACCCAAAAAAGACCTTAACACTCAACAACATCCATTTCCCGCCATGATAAGTTCGTAGAAAGCCCCCTTTGCCAGGTTTGAAGAGTCTTCCTGGAGAAGGCAGTGAATTTAGAAGAGAGCCCAGCCTCCCTGTCAATATGGTCACTTCCCTCAATGTGCCTTCTCACCTGCTAAACCAAAGCTGTCATTTGGGCAGAGATGTTTGTTTGGTTAAAGATAAAAGTCACCTTGCCCCTCCCCCAGGACCCCATCCATCTCACTAAATCTCTCACTAAATCTCCAACCTCACTAAATCTCTCACACCCACTGTCAAGGGTGAGCTGAGACTCCGCCCACCTCTGTCGTCATGAATGAACTCATCCAGATATAAGACTGCTCAGGCTGTGCCCCAAGCTCAGCTTCCCTTGGAAACACAGAACTTTAGAGCTGGGTGGCCATGGAGGGTCTCCCAGCTCCACCTGGACAGGTGCGGAGACTGGGCCTTCCACCTATCACTAACTGGGGACCGCTGGAGCCACCAAGCAACCTGAGGAAACCTTGGTGCCCAGGGAAGCTAGATCGGAATGCACTGGGCCACCAGGCACCAGGGTTCACGCTGCCTGCGCAGCCCCTGTTGCTAAGCTCCAGGCTGCGAGAAAAGGCCCCTGCTGATGTGCATACCACACTGAGAGGCTTAGAAGGCTGCCTTGAAGTAAAAACAACTCCCAGGGGCAGAGGAGGAGGGATGGGGGAGAAAGGATCACCTGCCAGTTTGGGGACATCCCAGTGAGTCCAGGGCAGAGGGTGCAGGTAGACTACACAGGAAAGACAGGTGGGTCTCAGGAGGTGTGAGCCAGCCCTCGGGCTGGTCCTGCACTTGGGCGGGCTGTTGAGCCTGCCTTCCCTCTCCAAAGGCCCCCTGCGACCATCTGGGCCCCTCCCCAAGAAATAGTTGGGGAGCAGGTCCTTGGTCTCACGCCCTTCTGTTCTGACGCAGACATTGGACAAGGCCCAGCGAGGCCGTGGAAAGAGCATTAGAGACAGTCAGGAAACCCCAACACTTAGTTCCCGTCCCCTCCACTGCCCGTGGCCCCGGACATTGTGTGATCTTGACAAGTCATGGAGACTGTGGGTGAAGGCGGAGGATAACAGAGTGGTTAGGAGCGTGAGTTCTGGCATCAGAAAGGCTGTGTTAGAAGCCCAATTCTGCCTCTCACAGGCTTCTCAGACTCAACCTCTCTAACCCCAGTTTCCTCATCTAGTGGTCCTTCGTGGGGTTCCTGTGGGGCTAAAAGAGGAGTGAATGAGTTAATACAAGGAAAGCTTCTAATCCACGGTCCCTCAAAACCCCAACACCCAGCACCACCGTGCCCATTCCATAAACCCATCCTTATTTCTTTACTTTCTCCTCCTTCCACATTTAGTGGTTGCTTAATGACACTTTTTCGTTTCTATTTTTATTCAAGCTACACAGTCCTGTAGTTTAATGAATCACATAGTTCTACAAGACTCCTCCCTTCCAATGTTCCCCATCTCAAAAGCAACCACTTAAATTCTTTGCTTTAGGATACTTCGATACTCCTGAAGTTGTGCTGTTCTTGGAAAGCAAAATAATCAGGCAACAGAGATGACCTAAGCCTATATTTGCAAGGCTGGTTCTTTTCTCACTCTTGCGAGATCAGATCCAAAGCAACTAGATCAAGCAATTTGGAAGAATCCAAGAACAGCAGCCTGTCAGAGATGGGACCAGAGAAACCCAGCTGTTGAATTAAAATACATAGTCACTGTATACTTTGCTTTTGGTCAATGTACCACAATGGAGCACCTACCCCATTTTAATCCCTGGTGCTCAGGGCTGCGCCTGGCCTGGGCAGAGGTGCAGCTATGAAGCACAGATCAGTACTGACATCCAGTGGTCACAGAGAATTATCTGCCTGAAGCTCTCCACATTTCTTTTCCCAGATTCCAATCGGTGTTCACGCAGATAAAGGCAGCGTGGTGGAGGGTGACAGTTACAAATGCTGTTGGCTTTAGAGGACTGCACCACTTGTAGCCAGAAGCCAAGTCGCCCAGGCCAAGGCCTTGCCAGTTTGCAAGATGCCCGTGTGTTATTTGGATGCTAACCCCAGAGTCATAGGAGAAACAAGGGCTTTCCCTGGCAAAGGGATAAGACCATAAAGAATAAAACACAAGAAGCCACATGGTCTTCTAGAAAACACAGTGGACTTTGAGCTAGAAACCTTGACACAAGATCTGGCTGCTTCTGTCACCTTGATCAAGTCCCTTAAACTCTCTGCACTTTAGCTTCCTCATCTTCAAGTTGAGGCTAATGCTACCTGCTCTGCCTGACTCATAGGGCCGTGCTGATGCCAAATAGGGAAGGTTGCAAGAGTTTTGTAAACTGTCAAGTGCCGGACAGCCAGGGCTGCTAGGACGAAGGTGCTGATTGACAGGGCAGGGCAAAGTGGAGCTGGCAAGGAAGTGCTATGACCCAGGGCTTGGTCAGATGACAAATAGCCCTTCCAGTTTCTGATTTCCCTCCAGCCACGGAGACTCAGCCTTGCACTGTCAGGATGACCCCATCAGGGAAGGGCATTCCTCATTTTCCTCTGGACTCAAGTCTCTGACATCAATGTTGGTGAGTAACTTTGAGGCCACCTAGCTTCAAAAGTTACATATCAAACAGTTTTAAAAATAGAATCATAACCCAAAGGAAAAATAGGACTCACATTTCATTTTTACATTAAAGGGAGCTGTTACTAATATCAGTTTGACTAGTAGACTATACTCTTTTTTATTTCCTTATAATTTTTTTCTTGTGTTTTCATTTGTATTTGGCCTAGGATTTGGCCTAGGAAGACCAGTCTGACAAAATGTCTCTAAGTGAAATGGTGGGATGACCAGAGATAGAGAAATTGTGTGCACAGGAGAGGAAATGTAGACAGGGGATTTGGGAGGCTCAAAGACCACATTCCTGACTCTTTCCATGTGTGTCATCAGATTTATAAATTACTAGAGTGGAATTTTAAGAGGTTTAGTCTCATTTCCCCAGTTGAGTTTAATTTAAAAGAAACAAAAAACAATTCTCTCTTGTTTCCAAAAGGTATCAGAGGGCTTTGAACCCAAAGAAATATTATGCTACTTTTTCCAGATTTTCATGTGTATCTGTCAAGAAAAAAAAATCCACTCTAGCTAGTTTAAACAGAAAGAGGTTTATTACAAATGGTTTATAGAACTATAGGAAGGGCTGGAAAAAAAGTACAATTTTCAGTCATGCAGCAGAATCAGGCTACCAGAGAGTAGTTGACTCTTCTGCCACCAGAAAGCCACCTGCCAGACTGGAAAGCTTCCAGCTGAAGTGGCTGCAGGACCATATCACAGCTCCTCTAATGCAAACCAGCAAATGGAGCTCTGCACTGTGTCCCCACAGTTAGTAATTGGACACTGAGGCCTCTGCTAACACAGCCCCAGTAAAGCCCAGTCCCTCCACAGCGGAGCAGTGCAGCCTCCTTCCAAATCTCTCATCAGGGTGTCTGACGTCTAAACCTAAACCACACTCGGAACCCTAGCTGCAAGGGAGTCTGGGAAATGTAGGCTTTTAGTTTCTCACTTTTATGGTATGAAAGTACAACAGGAGGGTGGAACGAACGAAGAACATTAATCCACCATGCCCCCAACACAGTGGCTTCTTTTGAGAGTTATTTTAATTTTTTATTTTAATCTTTTTTAATTACAGAAGCAATATGTACTCACTGGCAAAGATAACAAACAATATAGAATGAAGTAAAATGCAAAAGGTTTACTACCTCATACTGCCCATTCTCCAATGAGAATCACTATTAATAACTGGGAGTGTCATTTGTCAGTGATTTCTGTGTGTTATTTGGCCTGGGTGGGGGGAGTTGTATTACCTCCTGTTCTGTAATTTGTTTTGTCACTGGAATATATGTCCTGGACATCTTTCCATGAGAGGACATGTGACTCTAACTCATTTTTAAAAAAGAACTGCTGAGTGTCCCATCAGAGAGGTGCCCTACCGATGGATATTGAGGTTGTCTCTAATTATTCCCTGTGATGCATAATGCAAAAGGAACAGCTGTTCAGGCATTTGGAAAGGTCAGGTTTCTAGAAGTAAAAAAAAATTTGAAGCTATTTTTTCCTAATTAGCACAGTCAGGAGAGTCTGTTTAGCTGACTTTTTAAGACAAAAACAGCCTAATTTCTAAAGATTTTGATGCAACAGACTCTGATGGAGCCTCAGCTGTCAGCATGAGGGGTTCATAGACAGGCCCTTCCACCCCTGTACTCGAGGGGCATGCCCTCTGCGGGCACAGACAGGCCTGTGCACAGCGAGTTAGTGTACAGCCCAGGAAGGTGAAGTGCAAAGGGCCAGGAGAGCAGGAGACAGGGCATGACTTTGACTCTGATGGGCAGTAGAGTCTGGAAGTATCAGAGAGCTGGGGTTAGGAATTCCACTCTGCAACGTGGAAGGCTGAAGGGGCAGCAGGAAGGCTGTGTCACACGTCACCTGCTAGGTCCCTAGATGGAGTGAGCTGCTTGGCAAAGTGGCCACAGCTGCTGATCACCCCAAAGTGTATTTTCTCTGCAGCTGTTTTAAAAACCTTCACTTCAGCTTGTCTCTGTGCAAGCTGGACTGCCCCAGCATTTCAGCCAAGCTCAGCCTAAGCCCGGGTATGGAGTGGCCTTAGCAGTGGATGTGTGCCACTACGTCCCACCGCCTCCATTCCCTGCTTCTCTCCCCAGTAGCATTCTGATTTGCATCACCTGGAGGCAGACTTTTCTCCAGACTTCCAAATTTCTTTAGCCATTAAACTTACTTTATTGTCTAAGCCAGTTTAAGTTGGGGTGTTTTGTCATTTGCTTCATAAAGAGGTCTGATGAAGAAATAGACACTTTGTGCATATCATCCACAGAGACTTTTCTAAAAACAACCTATATGCAACCACTCCCCCCAGTTGCTGATGAAACTACAAACTAGTTCTTGCAGCCTCTCCATGAGATTTCTTTGAATGCATGTCCTAGAAAGTGAACTTGGACAGGAGGAATCAAAGTAAGAGCCTCCAACACATCAGAATCCTGCATTCTCTCCTTGGCCTCTGGCCTCACTCTCCCAAACCTGCTTTATGTACAAGGCTGGAACACAGCTCTGGGCTCACATATGCAGGTCCCCCCCCCCGCCCCCCACCCCCGAGGAAAAGATTCACTCCTCTAGCTCAAAGTATAAAAATGCCTGAGATCAACTCTAAATGGCCCAGCTGGGGCCACATGTCCATCACTGAGCCAATCACTGCAGCCCGAGGAGCGAGGTTCCAAGATTGGCCCTATTTTTATTTGTTTGTTTGTTTGTTTCAGTTTTTTGGTGGGGAGCAGGATCCTTATTGCCGTGGCCCTAAAACCAATTCATTGAAATAAGGAAGGAGCAGTTCCTTGAAAGAGGAGGACAAACCTGAGAAAGAGAGTAAGAAGTGCTGCCGAGTCATAATACAAGTGTCCACACAGCTGTCGTGCAGATCAATTGATAACGAGCGCAAAAGAGCTCTCGTGAAGCGGCTTTGTTGAAAGTATGCTGTACAAGGCTGGTTGTCATTTGTGGGTGGGAAGTCGCTGGTAAGACTGAGAGGCCAAGAGGCAGGTGAATCACCCAGGACAGAGGCAGGTGTAATTAGTTTTTTACTAGCTTTGCGACCTAGGCTAATTCATGCAGACTCTCCAAGCTCAGTTCTTTAAGAATTAAATGATGTAATGTGCTTAGTACAATATCTAAGGCACGTTCCTACCAACATTTAGAATTGTCACGGAAGAAAACTTTTAAAGCCCAGTTATGGAATTCTTTCCTGAAGATGTCAGCAGCACGAAACTCCAAAATCCTGGGCTCCCAGACTGAGCAAGGCCCAATTGTCCAAGAAAAGAGCCAATGCCAAATCAGCCTCGACCTAGCAGGTTTTCAAGATGTTAGCCAAAAAAAAAAAAAAAAAAAGACATTATCCATAGCAAAGAAATGCCAAGGGAAAGAAATGAAGAAAATGTGAGCTCAAAGTGGTCATTTGTTTTCCCTACTCAAGCTTAGTGTTCAATTAACACACTTTTTTTTTTTTGAAACACACACTGAGTCTGACAGCTCAAAGCTGTCAGTTCCTTGAGTCCAAAGTTGGCCGGGCAATGTGTGTGGGGAGTTCTTCACCCATCCACACACATGCTTTACTGGGCACACGACCTAACAAGATGGGCCCATACTCATAGGCAGTATGTGCCCCAGAACTAGATCTGGAACTATCCCAGCCTAGCAGGTCTGGAGAATAAACTTGGCTGGACAAGGAGGAATTCGGCTACGCTGTGACTAGCAGGAGAAAACCACTGGCCTACAAATGCAGCCACGAAAGCCAAACATGTAAAAGGCTCCAGCGCCATGACAATGCCCTGCCCCGTGCTCCGTGGGACAGAGACAGTGAAGGTGAAGGGAACAGGTGATGCTGCCTGTCCTCGGGGTCAGTACTCTTAGCAGTTACTTCTGGGTCTGAAAATGAAGATGAATGAAACCAGGTGTTGCTAATGACAGTCTTGAGGCTCAGGGAGACTTTTTGAATAGCTGAAGAAAATTGAATCCGAGTCTGGTGCCTCTGTAGCACAATTTCGGGACCGGAAATGGATCCAGTGCTGGCCACCCCTGAGACTGGCCTGTATTCCTCCAAGAGGTGCCTGAAACACCTCTATCGGTCCTTTCTTTCTTTGGTGTATGGCACTGAGCTGGGTTTAACAGTACATAGCAGTGGGTGGGTGACATTTATCTTCTCTTTATAGGGCAGACAGGGCAAGATGGGGGGATTACATCAGGAAAGACCTCCCAGGGTCCAGGGAGGAAGTGACACTGGAGCTAGGGGTTGAGGGAGGAGTAGTAATTAGCCAGGAAAAGGCTGAGGGAGGAAAGCAAAAGAGAAGGTGAGGTCAAGTGCAAGCTCATGGAGGCCTGAACATCATCTGGGAAGTTTAGACAATACCACTAAGAATTAAGCAACTCCAGATAACTTTCCAGGGAGGTAACTGTGACCAGGAAGAGGGGGCTTGTGAGCTGCTCAGGTACCAGGGCACAGCCCTGGCAGAGCCCTGGCAGGTACCTGGCAGAGCCCAAGCCTCTCTGCCTTCCCTCAGGGCAGCTGCCTGCCCGATCCCTCCCTTACAGCAGCAGTCCACCTGATGGAGGTGAGAAGAGGAAGGGCAGGTGTGGAAGATGCAGGTGAGATGAGCCCAGCTCGGAAGGTGTTAGGTAGTGATTTGGAGGCTGGTGGTGGTCCATCAACCCCTCAATTAGAGCTGCTGGTGCCAGGCCAAAATGAGAAAGGAGGGGTCCCCTTTGGCCCAGAAGACACTGTGCCTTTCCA
The DNA here is from genome assembly GCA_008086735.1 of Cheirogaleus medius. Lineage (NCBI taxonomy): Eukaryota > Metazoa > Chordata > Mammalia > Primates > Cheirogaleidae > Cheirogaleus > Cheirogaleus medius. The sequence continues at coordinate 3,961,869 of VBSM01003143.1, forward strand.
GTGAGCCCTGCGAGACAGGGGCAAGACTGCAGAAGGCTTATTACACCTGGACCAGAGGAAGCCCCTCCTTCACCGACAGTGCGAAGGCCCGTGGGGAGGAGAGGTTGGTGGGGTCAGAGTTGCAAGCAGTCAGGCAGCCTGGAGAACCAGGTGGCTGCTCCCTCTGTTTTTGGGAGCCGCGGGGGCCCCCAGAGAAACAGGCACAAAATCAAGGAGCTGGTGGCAATGGCTGCACCCTAGCACACACTTTCTATCTGCTCCCTCCCTCTAGTACAAAGCAACTCTCCTGATTAATTTCTGGGTGCCTGTCATTGTTCCCGACTTGTAATCAATCTCCAGGTGTGCCAGGATGCTTTAGATTTACTTGGAACTGCTTGCCTAGGCCTGCTGAGTTGGCAATCCTATTAGCAGGATTTTTTTCATTGTGTTTGTGAAATGAAGTAAAATAAAAAGGCCCTGTCTCCAGAGAGTTCTTCCTGCCCTATTTCTCTGAACACCAACAGGCTCTGGGAAGATCATGAAGCCTTTTTGGGTGGCCAAGGGTGCCTCTCTTCCTTTGGTGCAGAGAAGGCCTAGGAGGAGGTGTTCTGGCTCCTCTGGCCAGGGGCAGGCAGAGAAAAGTCTTTCCTTCCTTTGATGAAGACAGAATCCTGGTGAGAATGGAGGAAGAGATCTGCGACCAGCCCAGGCAAAAACAGTCCTGCAACTGGAATCATGGCCAACAGGCTGAGTTACAGGAAAAGGCATTAAGGCAGAGAACTGGATTCCAGCCCCAGGTTTCCCTGTTACCTGGTGACCTTGAGCCAGGGATTCAAGCTCTCTATGAGTCAGTCTCGCTTTCCTCATTTGCAAAGTGGGGGAAAATATGAGCAGGAAATGAAATCTCATACGTATAATTCCTTGGCACAATGGCTGGTACAGAGACAACATCCAACAAATATTTCAGTTGTTCTTTTTTGGGCGTTACATCCTATTTTGCTAGATAGTACAGATTGGTTCCTGATGGCAGACAGAAAGGAGGAGTCCTTTTCCTGGGTCCTTTGGAGGGGACAATAAAGGTTTGGGAAAGGCTTCATGGGGCTGCAGCACCCACGGGACTCATGAGATGAGAGGGTGGTGAGCTCCCCTGAAACAGCTCCAAGGATGTGATTTGCTGCTGAAAAACAGGAACACAGAGGGGTCCCCCACCACCAACAGGGAGAACCCTCAGTTTCAAACTCCAGGCTCCACGCGAATAGTCTGGGTGTTAGAATTGGTATGAAGCCATTCTTAGCAGACCATCTCGGTTGCTGACTTCTCTGTCATACTGAGCATGGGCTTTGTGCAAAACAGAGCACTGCTTGATTCTTGCCATAGAGAAAGAGGGATGAGTGAGTTCCCAGTGAGACGTTAGGAGAAACTTAAAGTGAATTACATAGAACATACGTAGATAAATAAAATTTCTCCTGCAAACCTCTACTTGTATGGAAATCTTGTAGCTGTCAGGTTTTAGTCTGTAATGTCGGTTCTTGACACGCTCATGGCCAAATAATGGCCAGACGCAGTAAGTAAGGCAAGCACAAAAATGAGGTTTATTGAGGAGAGAAAGATAGGATTATAGGGCAAGAGCAAGATACAGGTTTACAGAGCATGATACATTCGCCAAGATGACAACTGAACCAATTGTCACAGCAGGAAAAAGAGTTTGGTTATGGTCTGCAACTTGTTTTATGGTGCAGGATTGGGACCTCCCTATTGGCTTAGATATGTCACCATGGAACCACCTTGATTGGACAGTTCCGAGTTGCATTACTACGCATGCAGGTTGTTCTAGGTCATTTCCGGACTCTATGGTACCTATGCAGCTTGGCCTGTGGGCTAGAGAGTCCTCTGCATTATTTTGCAGCTGCTGTGCTAAGTTATGATTGGCCAATTCATAGGGTATTCCCTCCTCCCCCAGGCATGGCAGTCGCTCAGGAGAGGATTAGGGTGGAGCAGGACCAAGATGGGGGCCTGGGCCCCACCCTTGTCTTTCTTCCCAGGTAGAGCAATTGCACCAAGGCAACAGCACCCGCCTTCGTCCATAGGAGACCCGGAATCCCTCGCTATCTACTTAACATAGCCATCTCTTAATGAGCTATTAAACACTAAGCAAAAATGCTTGTGTTGAAAAGGGTCTGTGAAAAAGCAAGGTACAAAGTTGTATATACTGTCTGATCTAAGCTATGTTAAAATGTACCTAAAAATTTTTAAGACAGAAATACACTTTCTTGTCTCCAGGCAATGGATGATGAAGGCATTTTTTTTTTTTTTACTTCTCCTTACTTTTCTGTACTTTAGTAATTTTTCAGTAAGCACATAGCTTTATCCAGGCTGAGCATCCCTTACTCTGCTTGGGACCAGAAGTGTTTCAGATTCCAGATTTTGCTGGATTTTGGAATATCTACATTATACATAATGAGAAATTTGGGTTTGGGACCCACGTCTAATCAGGAAATTCGTTTATATTTCATATACACCTTATACACAGCCTGAGGTAATTTTATACAATATGTTTAATAATTTTGTGCATGAAACAAAGTTTTGACTGCATTTTGACTGCCACCCATTACATGAGATCAAGTGTGGAGTGTTCCACTTTTGGTCTCACGCCAAAATTCAAAAAGTTTCAGATTTTAGAACATTTCAGATTTTGGATTTTTGGATTAGGGATGCTCAACTTGTACTAAATAAAAATAGGGAAGAAGAAGATGAGGAAGAGCAGGTGAAAAAGAACTTTTAAAGTCTTCTCAAGCCTCTGTTCCCATTTAAAATCACACCTTCCCTTTCTGGATACCAAGAAGTCATTGGGAGGGGGTAGAGGGAACAACACTGGGGTGACAAGTCCGGGAACATCTAACCAGAATCTACACTTGTAGGACCCAAGGCCACGTCCCAGGCCCTCGGGTGCTGACAATCTAGGGAATTGTACTCCCTCCTGTTACAATAACTTTCTTAGCATCTTACATGCTAGAGAAAGAAAAGATCAGTGACACCGGTGGTTTTCCAAAGGCATCTTACACAGAAGTTTAGTTCTTAAGACAGATTAAACAGAAACCGCACAGCTCACTGTGGGGGAGGGAAGGAGAGGGAAGGTTGCTGGAGCCCTGGCCACCCCCCCTCCGCCTCCCCTGCCCCATCCCCCAGTCCGAGAGGCCCTTCTCTTGCTCCCTGTGCCTGGAAAGGAAACCAGCTTGAAAACCCTCCTGATAGCCAACAGCCCTGCCATGTGGAGAGAAGAGAAGCTATTTGTAAGTAACTGGGAAATATATTTTTGCTGAAAATCCATTTCCATTAAAACAGCTCCATCTACCTCTGTTGCAGGAACAAGCAATAAGGATGTTTTTACCAAACAAATATGTCCTCTGGGAAGGGCATAAGGTTTGATGTATGGATACCTTTAAGTCTTTGACTTATCTGGTTGCTACACGGACCTTGCAATTTATGAGGCAGAGTAAAATTGTGACCACCAGGAGTTGATTCAGGCTTATAATAAGTTATTGGCTCCTGGTGAGTTCTGTGCTGGGCTTTCAGGGGGAAAAATGCCCTTTTGGATTTGTTTCTACCTAACTGCCTCCTGGAAGAACAGGTTGCTGTCGGTGTTAGTTTCAATTTTTTATACAAATGTGGGTTTGTATATTATTAGAACTCAATTGCAGATATGATCTAAAATATTAAAGCCATATATCTTTTCTTCATTTTGGTAATTTGTCTCAGCACCTTGCTGACGTCTAGATAGTGATGACTGGGAAGCTCTCAGCCGCCTACAAGCACATCTGCAGGTCTCCGGCTGCTTGGCCACTGGGTAGTGAGTATTGCCTTTTTTTTTTTTAATTTCAAAATAATAAGGGGGTACAGATGTTTTTGGTTACATGGATAGCTTTTGTAATGCTTAAGTCACGGCTGTAAGTGTACCCCTCACCCAGATAGTGTTCACTGTACCTATTAGGTAGGTTTTGCCCATCCCCTCCTCCCCCATCCTTGATTTCCACTGGGTTTTATTATACTTCCCTCTGTGTGCATGTCTGCTCATCAGTTAGTTACAATTTAATGGCAAGTACATGTGGTGTTTGTTTTACCATTCTTGAGATACTTCACTTAGGATAATGGTCTCCAGTTCCATCCAAATTGTTGCAAAGGGCATTAATTCATCCTTTTTTATGGCTGAGTAGTACACCATGGTATACATATACCATATTTTGTTAATCCACTCATGAACTAATGGGCACTTGGGTTGTTTTCACATCTTTGCAGTTGTGAATTGTGTTGCTATAAACATTTGCGTGCAGGTGTCTTTGATAAAATGATTTTTTTCCTTTGGGTAAATACCCAGTAGTGGAATTGCTGGATCAAATGTAGGTCTACTTTTAGTTCTTTGAGGAATCTCCATACTGTTTTCCATAGAGGTTGTACTAGTTTGCAGTCCCACCAGCAGTGTACAAGTATTCTTTTCTCTCTACATCCCTGCCAGCATCCATTGTTTTGGGGCTTTTTGTCTTTAGAGAGAGGCAGCCGAGGCAGCAGGCAGCATCCATAAAAAGTACTGGAACAGGTGTAGGGGGTCAGGGAGGTCTCAAGGGGTCATTTCTGGACTGAGCACATTTCTGTACTGTCATGTGGTATGGGGGCCCAGTTGAGAGGTACTACAAGAACAAGATGCCAGCCTTTCCTGTTCCCCTGAGGCAGCCAACACCTCTGCTGGGGACCCTGCACTAGGGCCAGCTCAGGGACTATGCGGTGTTAAACACAGGTCCTGGAGGAAGATCTTCCCCAGTCACGTCCTGCATGAACTTGAGCTCGTTTTTCCACGTCCTTGAGCTGTGCACTCATCTGTAAAGTGGAGATAATCATAGTCGCTTGTTATGAAGACTTTTTACATAACCTTAATGGCGTTGTGACTAGACAAGAAAATGCCCATAACTTTGAGAGATACTTCCAGAGTATGTAGAGATTAAAATAACATGAGATCTGGGATTTGCTTTAAAATAATTCAGCAAAAATAAAGTCGAGGCTGATTCCATCTACCTCAAGGTCAGGGACAGATAAAAGTAATCTATGGTGATAAAAATGAGAGCATCGATTGCCTTTGCAGAAGGGCATCAGGGAACTTTCTGGAGTACTGAAAATGTTCTACATTTTGATTCAAGAGATGATCACATGGGCATAAACATTTGTTGAAACTCATTGACCTGCAGATGGGTCATAAAAGTAGTAATAGCGTGTTGGCAAAGATTCTTTGCTCAGCCAAACTTTAGTTGGGCTCCTGAATCTCCTGCCAGGCCCATCTGTGCACATCCTTGGAAAGTCTGGTTTCAGAAAAGAGCACCCATCCTTGATATCCGATCATCCTCCACCATCCCCTAGGTGAAGTCTGGTCACCCTGGCCCGTCTTTGGCAAGAATCCTGTTAGGTTGGTTTTGCCAGAATCTCCTCACCCCTGATGTTTCCTCCTAGTAATTTTCCATCCACTGACCCCACCCTGCTCCTTGGCTGTAAATCTGCACTTGTCCACGCTGTATTCGGAGTTCTCTCTCCCCCACTGCAAAACCCCCTTCCAGTGGTCCCTAAACCTATCATATGTGTCCTGAATAAAGTCTTCCTTATGGTGCTTTAACAAATATCATTAGACAATTGTTTCTTTACCAATGTGCATGTTCAGAAAAATATTAACGGTAGCGTAGAGTATGATAAAATAATAATAAACAAATGTGGTAAAATGTTAACATTCGGGGAGGTTTAGTGAAGGGCATAAGGGAATTCATTATATTATTTTTGCAACTTTCTATAAGTATGAAATTATTTCAAATTACTAAAAATTTAAAACCTCATCAAACAGTTCACTTACAATTGATGAGTTTTACTGTTATAAATTATACATCAAAGAAAAACTTAAAAAGGAGAGCAGAAAGCAAACATAGCAAAATCTTGGATAAATGCTGAATCTGAGTGATAGATATATGAAAGTTTATTATACTATTCTTTCTACTTTTGTGTACGTTTGGCTATCTTTAGAATACAAAAGTGATTTTTTAAAATTAAAACAATCGAAAATATCTGCTATGTTCCAGGCACTGGGCACAGGGTGGCTTCCCCCTCTGTGAATGGCCCCACCAGGGCTGCCCTGCGCCTTCTCTCCAGGGTGGTCAGGGGATCACACGTGTATCAGGCTGCTCACACTGGTATTGTCTGTGACCGTGCTTGACACAAAATGCACCCTAAGCTATTTTTCTCTGACCTTGAACTAAAATGAGCTGAAACAAATAGCCAACCCACATTGAGGATAAGTGTCCGTTTTGAACGCCCACTTAGGTAAATGATTTTGCTAAAGCATCTCTCAAAACAGCTGCAGCCATGGCAAGGCCATGAGGAGAAGTCACAGAGGGCAAAGACAGAAACATTTAAGTACAGTGTAAGCCAAGCTTACAGAAACCACTCTGGCTCTGATTTCACTTTCGCAAAGTAAACATTTGCCTTGACTGAGAGGAGAGAAAAAAGTGAGCGCTGATGACCTTTGAGGTGAATCAAGCACATCTCTTAAGAGGTCTCGATTTTTATGAGGAGGATGACAGCCCCCCCACCCCCTGCCTTATCCCCAAGGGCTGAACAGGAGGATGAAGACCTGGGTTCTTTCCCCACCCACATCACTGGTGATCCCAGTGACCTTGGATGAGTTTTCCTTTCTGGGCCTCTTTCCTCCACTGACAAATAAGGGTTTGAACCAAAGGACCTTCAGGATTATGCCAGCTTTGTGATTCTTTACAATAAACATGGATAGGGAAGGGCTCCAGCACAAGGAATGAGCAGCAACTCTGCCCCAGACAGCAAAGAGTCAAAAGCCTGGCAAGCTTCCAGAGCCCAGGCAGGGGATAAATGAGGAAAGACACCCGGTATGGCCAAATCTCCAAATGTTCAAGAGAAATGGAAGATCTATATTTTTATATCCAACCTCCTGCTTTTCAAACGATAGTAATGAATTCAACTTTTTTTTTTTTTGAGACAGAGTCTTGCTCTGGTGCCTGGGCTAAAGTGCCATGGCATCAGCCTAGCTCACAGCAACTCAAACTCCTGGGCTCAAGCAATCCTCCTGCCTCAACCTCCAGAATAGGTGGGACTACAGACATGTGCCACCATGCCCGGCTAATTTTTTCTATCTTTGTAGAGATGGGGGAGGCAGGGTCTCGCTGTCACTCAGGCTGGTCTCTAACTCCTGACCTCAAGAGATCCTCCTTCCTCGGCCTTCCAGAGTGCTAGGATTACACGTGTGGGCCACCACGCCTGGCCCAATTTTTTAAGTAAATGCTATGTGAGCCTAACAAAAATGTCTGTGAATAGAATTAGGTCTCCAGGGTGCCAAATTGTGCCTTTCACATGACGTCACTCATCTCTTACATGGGGGCTAAATAAGGATCTCTAATCTTTTCAACATTAGGGTTTTGTGACTCACTAAGTCTCAGAGATCACTGCTTCAAAGCTGAAGATGAATTTTAACAACAAATACCTAACCCATGTAGTGCTTCAAAAAATGTTTTCAGACTTATTTTTTTACCATAAACCACAATAAAAAGTCCATTTTACATTGCCAGTGGTCACATACACAAACACACGTGCACATACATACATAAAATCAGAAGAAAAGATTCACAAAACAAAATGTATGCCTACTACATGAGATGTACTCTGATATTTTCTATTCTATTTTATCCTATGTCATTTTAATGCTGGTGGTAACCTATTGAACTGATTTCATAGATCATGTTTGAAAAACATTGCTTTCACATGTAAAACATGTGAAAGCACATTTACTTAATTCTCATTTAATTCCCCCTATCACCTTATGGGGTAGAAATTATTATCATCCTCATTTTATAGAACAGAAAAGTGAATCTCAAGCTTCACACTCCAGAGCCAGCTTTCTTTCTCTTTCTCTTTCTTAATCAAGAAAGGCAAGAATGAGAGGAATTAGAAGACTGCAAAGGGCCCATGCAGAGAGGAAAAGTCCTAGAAGGAAGGTACTCAAGGAGGACCTTGGGGAATAGAAGAAGCAAACAAGGGAATCAAGGTTGTGTGCTGTGGAGCTTGGGACTTGAAGACCTCCCTTTGTCTTCCCTGTGAAATCCACAGTAAAATCCCCATGCAGATGGCTGAGTGGCTGCTTCAAGGAGGAGCCAGATTTGTCACCCAGGTGGCCCAAGCAGACTTACAGAAAACACAGGTTGTGCTGGAGCCTGGGAGGTTGCTAATGTCTAGATCACATTTATGAACTTGCAACTCCTGCTCCCAGACTTGTGGAGGTCCATGATTGCTAGCTGTAGGGAAGAGAGAATGAGCAGGATTCAAATCCAGAGCCAGCTGACTGCCAAGGCTGGCCTGGCAGACCTCACCGCGGAACTCTACTACCTCCCAGTTCATTATCGATAAACTGACAAAAGTTCCATGTCTTCTCCAGAAGCAATGATCAGAGAGGACAAGAAGAGACAGAAGCTCAACCCTGATGTCAAAGGAAGACAGGCATAGGGGAAATTTGGCTTCTTAAGACTGATGAACCTTGATCCTAATTGGAGCAGTCAGCTGACTCTCATGGTACTGTTTCTAATCAATCTTGCTGCAGTCCTCTGGGCTGGGGCAGGAGCCTAGCAACACACACCACACAGCCCAGCACAGCATGACCTTCTCTTGTAGCACATCTGGGCTCCAGTCTAGGATGGGTGAGTCTATCCCTGTCTCTTAATCTCTTTTCTTTTTGTCCTCCACTTCCAGATGCCTAAAGAGAACCAATGGAGACAGGTGTCTGTTTTAAAAGCCCAGCAGCAACGATTTTAAGTATCTGTTGTGGGTGGCTTTCTGCATTCTCCGAAGTTGATCATTGTGCTGTGGTGCAAACACAGTTGTTGGGTAATGTTTGAAGTCAATGAGTCTTAGATTAGCATCACAAAAGTCAATTAACAAGGCAATTTCTTCCCTTGATTTGTATTTGTATATTATTAATGAACTACAAGACCTCCTAGTGCGGTAAATTAGCCTAGGTAACTGGGGAGCATAGTACAAACATCTTTTTTTTCCCTTAATGGCCCCAAACATTTATCTCATACAGAGAAAACAATATACAAGCCCAGGGAGGGCTCCCTGTTCCTGCAGCCAAGGAAGCACACCGGAGCAGCTCTGATAAATATTGATGTTTGTTTATCAAAATGCCACAGGCCATCCTGGCTAGCTGCCACCCCCTCCCACCCTCGTGCAGTCTTAACTGGCAGGACTCATTATGCAAGGAGGAGATACAGGAACCTCAGCTGCCATTGCTGAAGGACTTTCAGCCCTTGTTTCCTAAATACAAATACATAAATAAATGTAAGGGAACCAGCCGTCCTGACCTACAAGGGTTGGTGCCATCCGAAGATCCTACGTCCTCTCTCTAAGGAAGGGACAGAAACATATAGCCTTATGTATAAAGAGAATGGCAATTGAAAGATCTCTGCCTCACTGAAATAACTAGCTTAGGGATGTGTGAGTGCTCCCCCGAAGTGCTGCCTTTTTACAAAATCAATGCCATTAAGAAATAAATTGTGCCACACTTAACTTTCAGAGCATTAACATAAAGACATTTATAACTACCAATTTGATGTCATGATTAAGCACCTGCTATATACAAGGCCGTGGTGATAATATTCTTTAATCCCATGCACCTATTTCTAAGCAGCGTGGTGCAGCCTCAAAATGTTTGGGGACTGAAGAAGAGTATAAATTAATAAGGTCTATGTGTTTGTGCATTTAATAAATATTGATTGAATGCTTGTCATGGAGATGCCAGGTGCTAGGCACTGAACAGAAACTGGAAAAGACAGTTCCTCAAGGAGCCCAGCACTTCATGGGGGAGACAGGCCGAGATGGAGATGCACCTGAGCCTCCTGGGACACACGGGAAGGAGTGGTCCATTAGGAACAGCCAAGAAGGTGTCCTAGGGAGAAGCCAGGGGCCCCTTCCTCATGTCCCCATATTGATTCCTGCTCCTGGGGTGATAAACTTACTCCTCCAGGCGGCCTTCTCAGGAGGCCTGGCAGACCACAGCTGGGCCTATCTCAAATGGGCAGACCTCACTGGGCAAGCCTCGGATGGGCTGGCAGATGGGCACACAGATGGGCAGACCGCAATGAGCAGGCCTAAGCTGGGAAAGTCTCAGGTAGGCAGCTCCCTAGGCCCAAAGCATCCCATCTTCTCCCTTTAGAGACAAGAGGAAACAAATAGCTCCTCTTTTCAAAATTAATCTTCTTTCTGACAAGAAAGAAGGTCTACTGTCCTCTGTTTTCTTAGGCTATTTTAGACCAAGAGAGTTACAGCTGACACAGAGAGAGACCCGGGGCACTCGACAGGGCCAAGGATTCCAGAAGCCTCTGAAAATGCTCCAGGGAGATGCACGTGGGGTCAGAGACCTGGTGGAAAGCTTCCAGCAGCCTCTTCTAGCTGCAAATGGCAAAATATCAAAGCATAACTGCCTCTTATCTCATGCCTTTGCAAGTCTGTGGGGCTGTGTGTACATGGATTTACATTTTATGGGTTTCTGCCTGGATGGCTTAATGAATATCTGCATGCAATGTTCCCTTTGTCTGGAACATCCCCCTCTTCCAACCTCCACCTCCCCATTCCACACACTTAAACACCTACTCACCCTTCAGATCTCAAGGAAATATGTCTTCCTCAAGCCTCCCCTGCCCCTCAGGCTAGCTGCTGGAGTTATTGACTCTCACCATGACAGGATACCTTTCCTCTATGGCCTTTGTTACAGCTTGCAAATATGCATTTATGTACATCATTTATTCTGTCTCTGCCTGCCTCTCCCACGGCCATAATCTCCCTGTGGGAAACACAATGCCCAGCTTTTTCACCTCTGGAATACTAGCTCCAGCTCAATGCCAAGCACTTAGCACGCACTCAACAAATTCTTGGCCAGGCTTGTGGCTCAAGCCTATAATCCCAGCACTTTGGGAGGCCAAGGAACGAGGCTCACTTGAGGCCAGGAGTTGAAGGTTGCAGTAAGATATGATCACACCACTGCACCCTAGCCTGCGTGACAGAGCAAGACCCTGTCTCTAAAAGAAAAACAAAAAATTTTAATTCTCATTAATTTTTGAATGAATGTCAAGGAATGGGACTCTCCCCAGAACCTGTTTCTCCTGTTGTGCCACACCCTTGCCCCCCTGTCTGGCTTGGATTTCTGCTTGGCTTGAAGCTTTGCTTTACTGATCAAAAGCATTATGGTCAAAAGCAAAGTCCTTCAACTTCCAAACATACTTCCAAACATCTCTTGTGCAGCTTGGCAGAAAGGAGCCGCACAAAGACAGCATGAAAAAATAATGAACCGTAATTCTTATTAAGGTCTGTGTCTGAAACAAGCCAAATATTATACCACTAGTAGCACACATTTGTTGTTTCAGGGAGAAGACTATAATAGATAAAAATCAATACTGTTTTGTTCCAGTAGATTAACTTCATGTTTAGAACAGGAAGAGAATCTAAATGCATGGCTTTTCAGCTTTTCCCCCCTCAGTAATATGATGCGGTTACACCAGAGACAAGAGCTGGCGGAGACAGAAGGTTAGAAGGCTAAGGACATTGTCAAAAGCAGGAAGGAAGGTTTGAAAAGAAGGTTAGATTTTCTCTGACCTGTCAAGTTGGTGGATAAATGCAGCTTAGCTGGCTGATTATCTGCCTTTCAAAACTATCTTTGGTCTTCAAGTAGAAACCTTCCAGGATATTCGCAGCGGCCTCCTTACCCCTAGACGAAGGCCTCCAGATATGAAAGCTCACCCCTAGGCAAGAGCTGATTGGACCACAGCTGAGTGAGTCTCTCTCCCTGGCATTTGGAATCAGGCCACAGAGCCATTTATTGGTTTCTTGGGCACTTGAAATGGTATGTGAGCACAGGTCAGATTGAAGACGTCTGGTTTAGCCACATGCATGAAGAGCCAGAGAGAGCCAGTCTGCAGATAGAGAGAGAAGAATGACAAGCAGGAGAAGGCAGGTGTCTGTGAAAGAGTGAGCAGCCCCATTCCAACTGTGTAGGTCCGGGGTCTTGTGCTTCATGAGGCCAGCCTGAACTTCTTGTCCTTGGAATCCATAATATCCCCGTGAGTCCTCCTAGAAAATGCCCTTCCCCCACCTTTCTTGTTGTCAAGGTTAGTTTGAGTGTGTTTCTGTTCCTTGTATATTAGTTAACTGTGGCTGTTGTAACAAATTGCCACAAACTGGGTGGCTTTGAACAACAGAAGCGTATTCAAAGTACATTCTCTCACAGTTCTGGAGGCCAGAAGTCAGGATCAAGGTGTCAGCAGGGCCATGCTCCCTCTGCAGCCTTTCTGGGACAATTATTCTTTGCTTCCTCCAGCTTCTGGTGGCTCCAGGTGTCCTTTGTCTGTGGTGGTGTAACTTCAGCCTCTGCCTCCACCTTCACATGGCCTTCGAGCTTCTGGCTGTGTCTTATCCTCTTCTGTCTCTTATGAGGACATTTGTCAATGGATTTAGGGCACACCTGGTTAGTCTGCAATGATCTAGATCCTTAACTGCATCTGCAAAGACCCTATTTCCAAATGATGTCACATTTACAGGGACCAGAAGTTAGGACCCAGACATCTCTTTGGGGAGCCACCATGCAACTCGTTACATCCCCCAGCCCACCCAACCCTGAGACGAGTTCACCAAATATTCCCCAATAGCCTTGCAAAGTGCGAGTGACCAGCTGACGCACAGCCCACAACACGAACTGTTCATAGATTCTAAATCTAAAGGATGAGACCTGGCAATTTGAGTTTTTTATAGGAAAACTGTTTTGTGACATTTTGTTTTTGAATACACCGAGATGGAGTCAAGCTTTAGCCTGTCGGATCTGAAGTCACTGTACTGACTCTAGTCTCTTTTGGATTTGTATTAATGATAATGATTATAGTTCAATGGCCACCATGATGTATTGCTAGGAGCCAGGCACTGTACGTGGCTGTCTACCTGGCATATCACATTGAATGTCCACCATGATCTTCTAGGGGTAGAATTATTATCCCGGGTTGGTCAGAGCTTTCCACCACTAGGGTGGCCATTTTGGAGATCTGGCGCATTTGCGGGCTGTGGATTTAAGAAAGAGGAGGCTCTAATGTGGGCAGCACCTACCAAGTGCCAATCACTGTGTTTGGTGTTTCACCTTTCTTATCTCACGTGGTCTTTAAAGACCTGTCAAGTTGGGCTTGACAGGCTCCTCCCTGAGGGAGGTGGAGCAGGAATTAGTGGAAGGATGATCACGCTAGCCAGGGCTTCCCATGGACATGACCTTCTGAAGTCAGTGGGAGAAAGTCCCAGACATTCCAGCTCCTCAGGGCCCAAGGGGATCTGCCCCTACAAATCTACTCACAAAAACTTAAGGAAATGTAACCCAAGTAGATAATAGAATGGCAATTGTAAACTTAAGGTGACAAAGTAGCCCTCAAATTAGAATGCTCTTCTTATTTGAGAAGCTGCTAATGTCACCTCCCAAGTTGTGAGTCTAGAAGGGAACTGAAGTGAAGCAGCCTCCAAGGCCAGGCCAGAATTATACCCTGAATGTTTTGTCTTAGTGATTTTCCACCCCAACCTCAGGAGGGGATTTCCTTTCAAAAGGCTTACCATGCTCTCATAACTTCCCTCTTCCTTCTTATTGCCAATAGTTCTCTTTCCCCTCCTCTGTCCTTAGGAGTCGAGGACATGGAGTTCAGATCAAGATCACAACCTACCTTCTCCCTCTATTCCTTCTGGTGTAGCTCCATGCACACAGTCATCCAAGTCAGCCACCAGGATGTCCTCCTCATCTCCCCCCACCTGCTGCCTAGAGCCATCAGGCATTAAATCCTGCCTATCTCTCTGCCCCCGCCCCAATGACGTCCTCTCCCCTCTACCCATCACTGCCCTGGATTAGGTCTCCAGAGTTTCTTTTCTGGATTCGATCAGGTCTCCCTACCTCTGTCAGTTCTTGATTTGACGTTGTTTGTTTGCTTTGAACTCTGTGGCGGCACCGCATTAGCCTACAGCAGTGGTTTTCAAATGTGTCCAGAGGAACTCAGTTTAATGGATCTTGTTGGGGTTTTAATGGGCCCAGTAAACAAATTCTGCCTGCATTTTGAACAAACACACAGGATTCAGACAGATGGATATGAAAATATCACCTTTATTATGGATAAAACTATATTGGAGAATGTGGCTCAGCTCTGGCCCAATAGCATGGCAGCACTTCCCTGGATCAAACCACAGATGCCCTAAGCAGCATAAACATTCCTCCTTGAAAGTGATTGTGCTTTGAAAGGTGAGTTCCCAGGTATGGATAGAGGAATGTGAATTAACACACAAACCCGGGTTAAGACTGTTGTAAAAGTTGTCGTGCAGCATTTCCCAAAGTGTGTGCCGTGGAAAACCAACCTTGAGAAGAGATGATCTGGGAAGAAAATGCCCCATGGTCAAATGCCTTTAGAGAAAAATGCACACCGTGTTCTCCCTTGAGAAACACAATGCACATAAGCCTCTTAGAGACTCCCAGGTCTGCAAAGAGGAAATCAGACTGACCTTGCTTATCAGAGGTTAGCCCACTGTTTCCCAAAATTATCTGGCTAAAAATACCTTTGGGAGTGGTGAGTCTTTTTATGTTTCTGCGGGAAAGAGACGTCATCAGAGTGAGACTGCTGGCCTCTCCCTGCGCCCATGGCAGGAGGAGGAGGAAGAGTGACTTACATGATTGTGGCATTGGGGGGTGGGGCAGCTTCAGGCTCTTCCTTCCCCTCTCTTCAGCTAGGGTTTTCCTAAGTAGGTCTTTGTTTTTCACTTTTTGATGTTTCTAACAGACTGTGGCTCTAAAGTCACATCTGAAATTTTTCTGTTTGGACCCTGCATCTATTATGACAGTCAAATGAGCAGTTAGGGATGCTTTAATTAAAAAAATATTTATGACTAAAGTAGAGGGAAAGGGAATTCTTGATTTCACAAACTAAATGCAATTTATTCAAGTTTTTTTCTAAACTTTGAAACAAGAGATGGGGGTGGGTATGCAAGGCCATTTGTAGTGGCTTTGTGGTTAAAAGTAATATGAAATCTTTTGAAGGGTCCTTTGCAAAGTAGAGGCATGTAGAGCAATTTCAAAGTAGAAGATTCCTAACCTTCATTCCTAACCTACATTGGAAATATGTGTCAGTTTTGTTTGTAGAATAAATTAATTGTGTATTAAATGTTGTAGTAGGAAATGGTCCTTGGTCAAAAAGACAGTTTGGCTTCTCCTTTTTAATAAAGGAATCCATCACCCCCCACTCCACCCTCATAGACTTTGGAGGCAACTGAAGAACATGGAAGAAGAAAGGTCTGCCCAGCTAAGCAATTCTGTGGAAAGGACCAAACACTCATCAATCTAGGGATGCTCTTAATTACTCTCACACTGATGGGAATATCTATAAAAAGGCACATGGTCTAAAATGGGTAGGATTGATGTTCTTAGGCCAGCTCTTGGTCTGTCTTTGGTCCAAAGATATTTTGGTCCGAGCCAGGAAGTGAGACAGGGAGGGTAGAAACATCTGAAACACACGAGCCTCTTCCACCTATTGATCCAAAGACATCAGAGGCTGTAAAGAGCCCAAGTGTGGTTTGAGGAAAGTGGCTTTTGCGCAAACGAGAACAGAGTTTGCTGGGGGATGAATGTGAGTCTAGGTCAATTTCTATAGAGTTCCAGGAAAAGAGGAGTTTTGACAACCATAGATTTATTTAATCAATGCGTTCACTCACTTGAGAAAATTCGGGTCCTCAGATGGATTTCTTTTAAATATGTATGTATAAAGTCCAATGATACTACTAATAAACCAACATCTGTCAATGAATCCAATAATTATCAAAGCTCCTCTTCAGTTGGTAAAAGAAAAACATGCCCACAGATGTGCTTTGTGGGGTCAACAGTTGTAAAATTTGAGCATACTCTTCTACCCACGGGAGGTCATATATACTAAATGTATTCAAATCATTCATTCAACACACTTCGAATCCTGGGCCTGGAATTATAAAGAAAGACAAGATTATAGTCTTGCCCTTAAGGAGCACAGTCTAGTTGGAGTGAGAACTGTATTAGCAAATTAAAGGACCCTGTGGTGTGACAGAGGCAGGGATAGAAGTATGTTCCAAGAACAGTGAGGCCCAAAGGAGGGGGTGGCCAGAATGCCTGAGGGAGAGGACAGAGCATCTTTAAAAATAATGAGGGAGTCTGGCAGGGAGGCAAGGGCATTCCATTGTGAGCCATTGAGGCATTCCATTGTGAGCATTCCATTGTGAGCTTAGTGCAAAGGCACTAAGGTATAAAGTCTTAGTATTTAAGGGATTGCTAATGGGAAGGTATGATGAGCATAGAAATGGAGAAGGAAGACATGTAAGATGAAGGTAAAGAAATACAGGGAGAGGTCAGGTCTCTCACTCTTTGATCCCAGTAGTATTATTGAGTACCTATTATGTACCAGGTAGGTACCGTTTGATACAGCAGTGAACAAAACAAATGCAGTTGCTGTCCTTATTGAGTTTGCATTCTGATGGGAGGAGAAAGAAAATAAACAAATAAATAAACATAACTTCAGATGGTGATGAGTGCTATGAAGGAATAATCAGGGAGATAGGACAGAGTCACGGGGCCTGAGGAACAACTTAGAAAGCATGGCTTGGGAAGGCTGTTCTGAGATGATGGCTTTTGAAGACCTGAAGGACGAGAAGGCCAAAGATGAGGATGGAGGACCAAAATCTGGAGGTTCCTATCATCTAGGGGACAGACAGACGAAGAGGAGGCAGCAAAGAAACCAAAAACAGACAATCAGAGACTTAAGATATAAATTAGGAGAAGAGAGAGTAATGGAATCCAAGGGAAAAAGGAGTATAAAGGAGAAGAAAGGCCTCTACTGCATTCGTTCACCTTTTACTTGGTATTTTAAAAATAGATGGTCATTAGACTCCCAGGTAAATATAGAGGATTGATCCCAGCATCTAATTTTTCTCCTACTTAATCACTCATTTCAAACTGTATGAAGAGAATATTTTGTAAAGAGCTAAACCCACAAGGATGGGAAGAGTAGGCTAGGAGATAACATCAAATTCTGGAAGCTGATAGAAAGCACCAAAATTCTGGAAAACAGATGGATGAGTGCTAACTCACTTAACAAACCCAAGGAAGCCAAATCCTAAACTGTCAGAGAGAAAAGCTGACAGTCAACCTAATGTAGTGAAAGGTGGAGAAAATTTGAAGGACTCAGGACCCGGTGGCTCCGAGTACCTTTAGAAATGGGGGTGAAGGAGGGAGACCAAAGTTGGGATGAGTGGTTGAAAGCTGTTTGATAAATAGGTTCCGCCTCTCACTCCACATTACTGCTGACTGCCTGTCTCGCACTCTGGCAGAATACTGGGGGTATAATAGTAATAGCTGGAGAAAGTAAACACAGCTGGGGGCAGAAGTACTATAGTTAAAAACGTAGAAAATTAACAAATGTATACATATTGATCTCAGGATCCTCCTGCTTTCTGCCCTCATTCAGTTCCCAGAACCCTGACATGCTGGTTTTTACCTTCAAGGTAGGAGAATCAAAGCATAGTCTCTGGATTATCTGACTCATCCAAGAGGAGAAATCTAAATATGCAACAGGAGCAATTACCCAAAGAATGGCTGACTCGGGTCATTCTATAGCTAAGCTCAAAATCTACAAGCCCACAAATATATTCATAGATCCCATCGGCGTTTTGATCTACCTCTCTTAAATTTGTACAGACAACCAAGGGTTCCTTGACTGCTGAGAAAAAGCTTTAATATGAAAGTTGAAACCAAAACAAATAGTAAAAAACACAACCTAGAGGAAACTACGCAGAGAGAAGACAACTTCAGAAATGATTCTAACTCAGAGTTAGAAGATATTGCATCTATGATATAAGAGCTGGATTCTATTAGGATGGGGGAAGAGACAGCAGTCAAAGAACAGGAAAAAAAAAGCTCTAAGACGTTACAAACATTGCATCAGAAATTAAAAGCTCAACAGAAAGTATGCAAGATAAGGTTGAGAAACACTCCCAGGAAACAAAGCAAAAAGAACTGGAAAGTTACAGAGAAAGGGAAAGAAAATTAACAGAGCAAACAAAGAGACCCAGCCTCTGAATAATAAGAATTCCTGGAAGAGAACATAGAAAATTAAAGGGAGAAAGTCATCAATTGAAGGATGTGCTTTTGGTTGAAAGCTCATGTAGGGGTAAGGGGAAACTTACCCTTTACCCCGAAGTTCATGGAAAGATCAACTCAAAATTAAGGCAGATTAATAAGAGAAAGGTTTATGTACCATGCATATGGGGAAAATCACAAAATGATTACTCAATATCCCAATGAAGTTCAGATCTTCTTATGCCTGTCCTTCTGGAGGTGAGGGGGAGATGAGGAGTACAGGTAATTCTGTTTAAGGGTGATAAACAGTTGCTAGGGAGGATGAATGGGTACTAGGGAGAATTAATGGATGGGGGGAAACAGATGGACTTGTAAATTAAACTGAGAGACAGGTATTATGTTTAAAATTATTTGGGCCAGGTCTGGTTGCATTCTTGATCATTTTTTCCTGTAATATATTGAAATGACAAGGAGAGGAAGGGAAGTCTATTGTTCTTTATGATGGGTCAGTCTGGTTTATGCAGATAGAAGGAAAGCTTCATCCATGGGCCTGTTAATCACTAAGAGCCTTTAATTCAAAATATTCTTTATACCAATATCTTTATATTGGGGTCAAATTTCCTGAGCTCCTTCACTCATAAGTACCGAGCACAATAGATGGAAACAGACTCTTACTGAGGCACATCAATGCAAAACTTCAGAACTCCAGGAACAAAGAGAAGATCCTGCAAGCTCCAGGGAGAAAAATAAGTCACATGCAAGTAACAAAATAAAAATGGCCTCAGACTTCTCAATAACAACACTAAAAGGCAGTGAAGCAATCTCTTCAAAATTCTGAAATTATTTCTCTACCCCATCAAATTATTAATCAAGTATAGGAATAAAATAAAGACATTTTCATAATTACAAGGCCTCCAAAGTTTACCTCCCACACATTCTTTCTTTGGAAGGTACTAGAAAATGAGCTCCACCAAAATAAGGGAGTAAAAAATAAAGAGAACCAAAAAAAAAAAAAAAGAGAGAGAGAGAGAGAAAAGAAAAAAGAGATCCAAAGTAGGAGGTGAAGGGAAGCCCCAAGGTGGTGGTGGAGGGAGGGCCCTGGATGACACTGTGACCTGGTGTAGAGGATGACTAGTTCAGACTGGAGCCCATCAGAAAGTTCTGGAAGGGATACTTTCAAGATCATGTGAACGAACATACGAGAGGTGGTAGGTATAACTGGCAGAGAGATTGGGGCTGAATTTGTATTAAGTACTTAGAAAACTAAGGAAATGATCAAATAAGACAATTACTCCCAGATAACATAAAAAGTTATACAAAAAAGGAAAATTAACTCTACTTTATTACATGAATCAACTCTGAGACATGATATATGATCTCAATAATATGAAACCTGAATATTGACCTAACCAAGAGTAGATTGTAATTATAAGGTGTGAATGCGAATGTGGGGGAAGAAAAGAGCTAAATCTTCTTCTCCTCTATTAAGACCTCAGTAGATAATGTCTAAAACTGAAAAAAATAAGGAGTAGTAATACAAGCACATTTTTAGAGATGTGGAAGTAAATACTAAAAGATCAACAAACTAGGAATAGAAGAGAATTTCCTCAATCTATTAAAGGGTATCTATAAAAAACTCACAGCTAACATCATATTTAATGGAGAAAACCTCAATGCTTTTCTTCTAAGGTCAACAAGAAAAAAAGGGTATCTGCTCTTGTCCTGTTGATTCAACATTGTGCTAGATATTCTAGCCAAAGCAAGTAGGCAATGAGAAGAAATAAAAGGCATAAAGATTAGAAAGGAAGAAGTACAACTATCTCTATTTGCATATGATATGATCATGAATATAGAAAATCATAAGAAATTCATGAAAAAAACTATATGAATTAATAAACAAGTTTAGGATACAGTATCAATATGTAAAAATTAGCTGTATTTCTATACATATGCAATGAATAGCTTTAAGATGAAATATAGAAAACAATATCTTGTACAATAGCACACACAAAATAAAATACCTAGGAATAAATTTGACAAAAGAAATATAAGACTGATACATTGAAAAGTACACTGAAAAAGTATTACTGAAAGAAATTAAAGAAGACCTAAATAAATGGGAAGACATCCCATCCCATGTTCATGAATTAATAGACTCAACAATGTTAAGATGGCAATAGTCCCCAAATTAATCTACAAATTCAATGCAATCCCTATCAAAATCCCAATTGCCTTTTTGGCAGAAATTAACAAGCTGATCTTAAAATTCACGTGAAAATACAAGGGACTCAGAATAGCTAAAACAATATTGCAAGACATCAAAGTTGGAAGACTCGCACTTCTTGGGTTCTAAATCTACTACAAAGTTACAGTAATTAAGAAAGTGGTACTGACAGAAGGATGGACATATAGAGCAACAGAATGGAATTGAGAGTCCAGAAATAAACCCTCACATTTATGGTCAATTGATTTCTATTTTATAAAAAGGGTACCAAGGCAATTCAATAGGGAAAAACAGTCTTTTCAACAAATGGTTTTGAGGCAAATGAATATTCACATACAAAAGAGTGAAGTTGAACCCCTTCCTCACACCATACACAAAAATTAATTCAAAATGTATTATAGATCTAAATGCACAAGCTAACACTATAAAATTCCTAGAAGAAAACACAGATGAAATATTTGTGAGTTTGGATTAGGCAATGGCTTCTTAGGTGTGATACCAAAAGCAAAAGCAACAACAGATAAGTTTGATTTCATCAAAATTAAAAACTTTTATGCTTCAAAGGACACCATCAAGGTGGGAAAAGACAACTTACAAAATGGGAGAAAACATTTGCAAATCATAAATCTGAGAAGGGAGTTTTATCTAGAATATATGAAGAACTCCCACAACTTAGTAATAAAAAGACAAATATCTCAATTTTAAGATGAGCAAAGCATTTGAATAGACATTTCTCCAAAGAATAGTATCATTAGACTTGCACATCAAAACTATAATGAGATACTACTTCATACCCATTAGGATGGCTAAAATCAAGACAAGTTATGGCAAACAAGTGGAGAAATTGGAATCTTCATACACCATAGGTGGGAATGAAAAATGATGCAGCTACTTTGAAAAACAATGTAGCAGATCCCCAAAAGGTAAAACATAGAGCTACCGTATGATCCAGGAATTGCATTCCTAGGTATGTATCCAAGAGAAATGAAAACATATGTCCACTAAAAAAAATTGTATACAAATATTCATAGCAGCATTATTTATCATAGCCAAAAAGTGAAGACAATCTAAACATTTAACAACTGGTGAATGCATAAGCAAATTGTATATCCATGCAATAGAATATTACTTGGCTACAAAAAAGAATCAAGTACTGATACATGGTATAACATGGATGAACCTCGAAAACATTATACTAAGTGCAAGATGCCAGTAACAAAAGACCACATATTGTAGAATTCCTTTTACATGAAATATCCAGATTAAACAAATCCATAGAGACAGAAAGTGATTAGTGGTTGCTAGGTGGAGAAGAAATAGGGCATGACTGCTGATGGATAATAGGTTTCTTTTTAGGGTGTTGAAAATGTTCTAATTTAGATTGTGATAATGGTGACACAACTCTGAATATATTAAAAACTAATGAAGTGTACACTTTAAATGGGTAAATGTCATGAAATGTGAAAAATATCTTAATAAAACAGTTAAAAACCTCATTAATCATAAAGATATTGGCAAAACACATAGATACTGTCAATATTTTTGAAGCGCTACCACGTATTTTCCCACCTTATGACTCAAGGCCTTGTAAGCACTTTTTCAACTTGCAGTAACCTTGCAGAGGTTGTTGGTCTTTGAAAGATGAAGCAAGTCAATATTTTGTAATTAGACGGAAGAGGTAGTCCAAAGTTCAGCAGTCAGATTTTTAGCCAGTGGGAAAGGTAGGTCACCAAGTGTTGTTTTATACTTTATAACCTAACTAACAGTTTAACACATGCTTATTAACATTAATATTTACACGGTATGGTGTTAAGACTTATTTGTCTTTTCAGGGAAACTGAAGACTGGGCTTCTGAAAGATGATCAGTCAGGGGTCCCAATGAATTTTTTTTGCTAATGTTGATTATTTGGTTCCTTTGGATGTGGGGAAAACAGGATCAAAGGGCCAATGTGCCACCATGGTTATGAGATCAGAATCTGGACACAGATGAACCTGGCTTGGCATACTGCCCCTGCCACTTAGCAGCTGTGTGACCTTGTGCAAGCCAGTTAGCCTCTCTGGGCCTCCATTTTCTTCTCTGTAATATGAGAATTCTATACTTAACCTCAGTTTTTATTTGAAGGCTTAGCCTGTTGCATTGTGCTCATAAATGATACCTTTATTTTTAAAAGGCTTTTTGGAAGGCATTTATGAGCAGTAAAACTTGGTGATTTTTTTTTTTTTACCTGACTTAAAAAAAAAGTGTTGGCATTTTTCTGCAGATCAGGATCTTATCTTTCTTTTCCATTTGTTGTTTCATTCTGATAGGTTTTCCATTAAGTTATTTGTCAAAGTATTTCCCTGAAATTCTGCTATCAGTCAGGAAATTAAGAACCAAAACACTTGCTTGCTACATAGTTTCTTAACAAATGCAGCTCTATTGTTCCTTAGCAAAAGTGTACAGAGTGCAGAGTCAGAATGAGACTAGCTGCCGGACCCCACTCTTCAGACGTGTGGTGGGCAGAAAAGGGTCATGTAGACAAGTGGCATTGTATGCCTCCTCAACTCAAAATTGCCTTCCCCATTCATCCCAGGGCTTCTTTGGGGGCTAAGCCGAAATGTTTATTTACAATGCAAATACCCCAAATGACCTGTCAGTCTATCACTAGGGAATGCCCTTCCATACTGCCCTCAGACCTGGGCAAGAGAAGAGAGGCCTCTGTCCTCCGGGACCCCACGATGTCACACACACATATCACACACATGCACAAACACACACACGCTTATTAAAGAACATGTGTGTGTGCCTCTGTCACTTGGGATCTGGTGCTCAGCACTGGCACATCACTATCCCTAACCCCAAACAGCCACTGTTGGGACCAAAACTGCTAAGGCCCCAGGGAACACTTTTTCACATTTCTTGCCTTTTGTCCTCAGAACAAATGCTACTGGGTCTGAATGCCAGGAAGGTCTGTTTGTTGAGGCTGCCATTATCGGAGATGGATACTGCTTCAGAGTGCAGAGAGGGTTTAAGTGGTACGGGCCTTAGTAAGACAAAAGGAAAATTAATTAACTAGTCAGTGCCTTCCTCCCAGAGAAGGAGGATGAAATAGAAATAGAATTAAATAGAGTTTCGTATAGTTCAGTATCATTCCATGTGATGCTGAGCATTTTTTTTTCCTTTACTTGTGTTCCCTTTGTGGTTGCCAAAGTACCCATGAATTAGCATAATCACCAAAAATGCACATGGCTAGCTGAGAAACATAATATTAAATGATTCATATTACTCTTAAATATATCTCTAAGTCTAGGCAATAACATCAGTGGAGTATGATACCAATTATTTATATTGGCAACTAAGTTAAGAGAATGAATGCTAGACAGTGAATAGTTTATTTTTTGTAAAAGTATTAAGATTTAATTCCATTGTTAAAGTTTTAAATACAAACTACAGCTTTATTGAAATAATTTTATTTATAATTTTTACATTCATTAATCATAATTTCTACTTTGCCTCTTAATGTTAATATTTTTTATGCTTTAAAAATATATTTTTTCTAAAATATTCTATTTTTATTTTTATATTTACTTTCATTTAATATTTTTGATGAAAATATATTCAAATTTGATACTTTTTGAATATAATTACATGTTATTTTCAATCCTTTAGATCATTATCAATAGCCCATAAATTATTTATATATTTTGATTATAATTACATGATTAGTGATTTTTTTCTGCCAAGAAAGGAAAACTTTATGGGATGTATGATAATTTATGAAATATATCTTTATTTTATCACTCATCCAATTATGTCTGGGCCATCAACAGTACATGCACGGTAATAATTGAATTCAGTTGTCTTTGATATTTTATAGACTTGTAGTCATATAAAAACTATAGTTTTCCAATTTAAAAATTGGACAATTCAAAAATTTCCATATGAAGTCATATTTGTCAATGTAGGGGGAGAAGACAAATATTATTTGAGAGCTTGATTTATAATTTTTAAACATTTAGACCACCTGTACTCTAGCCCTTACCCCACATATGTTGAGGATGGGCCAGGCTATAATCAGATAACTAGATTGTCCTTTTTCTAAAATTTAGCTAATCATCGCTAACATTGACACTAAATATGAGCCAGGCCCTGTGTTAAGTACTTTCTATGTATTATCTCATAAAATCCTCCCCAAAACCCTATGTCATTATCCCTCTTTACAGAGAGGAAAATGACACTTGGAAAGTTTATGTGACTTGCGCAAGGTCACATAATCATTAAGTCCTGGAGCTAGGATCTGACCCCAGGAGTCCTGAGTAACTTTGGGAAAGGGCACTTTGGGAGAGCCAACCTTGGCAGGCACCCCTGTAGGAAACCTGGACACATGGAAGGCAACATGGGAGGGGCAGGGTGTTGGGAGAAAGGACTGCAAGAAGAAGACCCCTCGACTCCATGGTCTGCCCAGAGATCTGATGTCACCTGCAGGGAACATTTCCCCAACATCAAAAGCTACCAAGTGCCTGAATGGGCAAGGAGGAGTGCCAGTTTTACCAGTTCTTCATGTTCTCCTGATTTCGACAATGGGTGGGCAAGAAAACATCCCATTTATTTTTGTTTCTTTGAATGCTCAGTCATGCTCAGTCATTGAACAGACAAATTCAGAAGACTCATTCTTTCCTTCCTTCATCCCTCCCTCCCTCCCTCCATCTTTCTTTCTCCTTCCTTCTCTCCCTGCTCTCCTTCCTTCCTTCCTTCCTTCCTTCCTTCCTTCCTTCCTTCCTTCCTTCCTTCCGCAAAATATATATTGGCTACTATGATGTACTAAGCACTCTGCTAGGTATGGAACAAAAAAGGCAGGACCTTGTCCTTACAGAGCTTACCACCCAGTGGGGAAACAGACAGCAAACCAATGTGAAAATACTGACAATTACAGCTACAGTAAATATCATGAAGGTGAGGCAGAGAGTGCTAGGGGAATCTGGCCCAGTCTAAGGGTGTCAGAGAAGACTTCCCATCTAGGGATGGGACGTTGGAGCAGTGGTCCGGGTGGTAAGTAGATGTTAACCATACAAAGGTTTGAGAGCATAGCCAGGCTGAGAAAATAGAAGTTTGGTAGAGGCCCTGTGAGGGGAGGGAGCCTGTGGGTAGGAATAGGAAGATGCCGAGATGAAGCCAGTGAAGGTGGGATTTGTGTTTGGGAGCAAGATGCTGGACCTTCCTAACTAGGGCTCAGCAAATCGCAGCCCATGGGCTAAATGCAGCCCACTGCCTGTTTTTGTAAATAAAGTTTTATTGGAACACAGCCATACCCAGTTGTTTACTTATTGCCCATGGCTGCTTTCTGCTACGATGGCAGAGCTGAGTAGTTGCGACAGAGATAGTATGGCCCACAAAGCCTAGAATATCTACCCTTTGGTCTTTACAGAAAAAGTTTGCATCCCCCTGATCCAGACAGTGGAGGTCAGACCTTGCAGGCCCACTGATGGTTGTGGTCTTTATCTTAACAGCGTGAAAAGAGGGAAGAAGATAGGGAATAACAGGATCTGGTTTCATGAAGAGCATTCAGGAGGTAAATATATACTTACATTGTCAGTATGTCCCATGTCAGGCCCTCCAAAGACCCCAAAAGGGAATTATGGCCTTAATCTCTATAGGAATGGGTTCAAGTCTCTCTTGCCTGTAGCAGGAGGTACAGTTTCTTCCTGCTTTAGCTCCAATGTTCATCAGAGTCCTTTGGGAGCAAGTGACAGAAACAATATAAACCAGCTATATAGCAGGAAGGAAATGTATCGGTTCTCATAGCTGGGAGGGCAGTGGAGTGGCTCAGAGCATCCAGAAAACAGCAAAAGAAAACAGAGCCTGCAGCCCTTGAACCTGAGATTTACTAATCAGAAACCCTCTCTCCATTCGCCTCTCACCTTTGCTTGGCTTCCTGTGCAAACAGACATTCTCCACTGGGTGACTCCAGATTCATATTCTCCCAGTTTAGGCACCCCAGCAGAAAGAGTGAGTCTACTTCCTATAGCCTGTATAGTCATCTTCTGATCGGCACTGCCTCATTCATGTGTTCACTCTCTTGAACAATCGTTGTTGTCAGAGGGATTCCGAACTATAAATTGGCCAGAACTGAGTCATATGCCTAGTCTTAAGGCCAAAGGATATCTGAGCCTGGAGTTGAAAACTCTAGGAGAACAACCTAGAAGAGAAAAGGAGGGGTTCCCAAAAGAGAGAGGTGTTAGGCAGACAAAAAAATCCAAACAATATGTGCCTGCTATATCTGCCAGGCTGGTGCCCATGAGCTTTATAGGGGAAGCCACCTCTGCTCTCCTGGCCATAGCTGACAGGACCAGGGATCAGTCCCCAAACAGTTTGCAACACATATCTTCAGGACACGAGGTGGCTGATTAGCTGTAAGGTGACTAGGCACAAGGTTCCAGTGTGGGCCCTCTTCTGAGTGGCAGCAAGCTAACCAATCAGACCTTCCCACTTGCAAATATATTATGAAATATCCAATTTCCCTAAGTACTGAGTTTGACAGTTGATATCTCTGACACTTCACTTTGACACTTGTTTTATTTTTATTGTGAAGGTACATCCTTAGTCTTTCAAATTTTTTTTAGAGCAATTTTGTGAAACCATGGATAAGTAAAAAGTTCATGTTATTTTCTAATACGAGTTCCATCGTAGAACCAATGCAGCACAGACAGCTCAAAATATCAAAGAAGTGTTTGGGAAGGATGTGGCTAATGAAAGCATAATTCTTTGATGGTTTGAGCAGTTCCATTCTCGTGATTTTAATCTTGAAAATGAGCCACGTGGGTGATCTGAGACCATGATGGATAATGATGAGCTGAAAGCTGTAGTGGAAGCAAATCCATCTCAACCTACATGTGAATTAGCAGCAAGGTTTGACGTTATTATTCCAATAATATTGGCCTATTTGAAACAAATTGGCAAAGAAGCTGGATCGATGGATTCTGAATGAATTAAATGAGCATCAGAAGAGAAATCCAGGGGTGGTATGGTAGTTCCAAGAAGTCCTCAGGGACCACAGTGTCTTATCTTCCTGCTCTGCCATTTTTAGCATATGGCTTCTACCATCAAAGTTACCTCATAGTCTAAAATAGCTGCTGGAGCTCCAGAAATCCTGATAATATTCCAGACAGCTAGAAGGAGGAATAAGAGGGAAGAGCAAAATGGAATAGCTTCTAACTGAGTCAGTTCCCTTAAAGACCTTCCAGAAGGTCCTACACAATACTTCTTACATGTCAGAAACCAGTCACATGGACATATGTAATTGTAAGGGAAATTCAGAAATTAGAGTCTTTCAGCTAAGTGCATTGTCATTCATGATAAAATGGAAGTTCTGTTACTAAGGAGGAAGGGGAGAATGGACGCTGAGCAGGCAACCAGTGATCTCTGCCAGAAGGGAGACATTCTGTTTTGGTCAGATTGATTTGGAGATGTTTTGGGAGCAGGCAGCAGAGAGATGTGGCTAGAGAAGTGTGAGTTGAAGCCTTTGGAATGGATGTCATCATCCAGGTAAAGGAGAGTGCCAAGGAGAGAAACGTGGAACCACTCGGCATTTTATGGGCTAGTAGAGGAATAGTGGCCATAAAAACCAAACCAAAACAAACAAGAATAGAGAAGGAGAAGCATGAGAATAAATTGTTTTAGTAATGTTTAATCATTTAAGGGTATAAAATAATGTAAAAGTAAAAATTCTTAGGGATCGACCAATCAACCCTACCTGAGTTCTGAATCAGTTAAGAGTGAACACAGGCATCAGGTAGAAAAGATCAAAATGTCAGCTTTATTACTATTTCAAGGTAGATTGGCATATGTAGCTTAGAAATGCACACTAGAATTAAATTTACAGGCCCAGGCACAGAGTTAAACAATGCCAGGCCACCAGCACAAGCACAGCCACCCTTAGCCCATGGCAGACAGCTGAGTAGAACTCATGCCTCCTGCAGACAGGTTGTTTCTCAAAGAAAGCTCAGAAGGTGCTGGGACACTTATGCCCAGATTTTCTCCCCAATCCACCAGTCAGAGAAGTCAGACCAAGGGGCTGGAGAAAGGGTAGGAGTGGGACATCTACTGAGGTCCTTTCACTTAGAAATATGGAAAGTAGGAAATAATTGCCCCCCCAATACAAATATGGTGGCATTACCTTTAATATTCTAGTTCTTATCATTCCAACCACCCCTCCTGTTATCCCTAGGATGAGTGTAGGATGAATCAAATCCACGGAGGTAGAAAGTAGATTCCGTTGCCTAGGGCTGAGGGAGTTGGGACGGGCGAATGCAGAGTGACTACAAGAGTGACTACAAGGGGTATAAGGTTTCGTTTTGAGGTGATGAAAATGTTCTAAAATTGATTGTGTCAATGGTTGCACAAGTCTGTAAATATACTAAACCCCACTGAACTGTACACTATAAATAGGAGGTATAAGGTATGTGAATTATATCTCAGTAAAGCTGTTATTTTAAAAAGCAAAATGGCAGGAGTCAGGGTCTTGATCATTTTAATCCCAGGCATTTCCTTGGCTCTTATGAATAGATATTTGTCTGTCTCCTTCCATCAGCCCGGAGGATACCGGCTGCTATGGCCTACTTTTTCTCTTTCCCCAGGAGGATAAGCACCAACATGCCTATTATCTTCATGCCTAAACATACCACCCAGGTAGGGTGGCCAACTTGTCCCAGTTTTCCCAGGACTTTTCTAATTTTAGTGAAGGTCTTGCTCTCAGGAACCCTCTTAGTCCCAAACTGGAACAGTTGGTCACGCTACACGCAGGGCTTTCTTCACAGAAGATTTTCTCCAAGGCAACTTCACGTCACCATCTCTAGACAGAAGTGGCAGGCAACTTTAGTGACAGTTTCTCTTGTTAACAACTGAAAAGGTGAGAGTGTGCGTCACATTTGACCTTACTTGGTACTGTTCATGGTGTCAATGCATGGAAGGATTTCAAGAAAGAATGAATGATCCATATTGTCATATGTTCCTCAAGACTCTGACAAGAACAAAAAACAAAGTCTATTGGTTGCAGCCACAAGGAAGTCACTGGGCCTTTGGCAAGAACAGCTTCATGGGCAGGAGGGGTTGGTTTATAGTGGGTGAAGGAAGGAAGCAGGCGGAAAGAACTGGCTACTCCTTTTAAAAACTTGACTCTGTAGGTAAGAGAGAAAAAAAGGTGAAGGGGCGAGCTTGAGGGAGGATGTTCTTTGGCTTTTTTTGTTTTCATTTTTTAAGACTGGAGAGAGTGACTCTGGTTTTTATGCCGAGGGGGAGGAGATAGACCCTGGAGGTGGGTGGGATCCACAGCACAAGTAGGTGGATCGTCCTTGCACAAAAAGATTTTCCCTTTGTTTTTTGTATTTGTTTTGTCTTGTGTTTTGTCACGGAAGAGAAGCAGGAAAAGATGGGAGCGTCACGCAGGTGGGCTTGGACCGGGGAGGCAAGGAGCTGAGGAAAGGCCAGTGTAAGGGCCTCTGCTTTCTCCCTGAAGTGGGGGGCAGGGTCCTCTCCTAAGTAGGGTGAAAGGCCTGAGACTGGTTAAGGTGTGATGGCACTGTTGTGGGACATGGGAGAAGATGCTGCTTATGGTATTGGAGAAAAATGCCAGGGTTACCTTGAGGGCCTTAATGAGAATGAAGACTATACATTTAGAGATGCAGAGGGGAAGAGGTAGACAGTTGGCTTGATCTAGGGTTGAGGTTTGTAGGTGCAGGAGATAGAAGGAAAAATGTTAATGCCATGTTCTTCCTTGAAAACCTTTGGAGACTTTACAAAGACTGCAAAATAGCATCCAAACTTGCCCTGGAATTCAATCCCTCCATAGTTTGGTCCATGTCTACTTTATTGACCTACCTCCATCTCCCTTCCCTCCTCTCTGCACCAACGATATTCATACCACCCTCTTCCAGCCATCCTGGGCTCAATTTCCCTAAACTGTGTTGGATTTCCAACTTCTGAGTTTTGCCTCCTTCTGATTAGAATACCCTTCTAATCATCAAATGCCAATGCAAATTCCATTTGCCCTGAGAAGTCCCTTATCTTCCCCAGCCAGAATTATTCTCTCATCCCCTCTTGAGCTAGAATTGCCCATCATGTCTTCTCAACCCTCTCCCTCTCCTCAAAGAAGTTACCCCACTCACCAGCAGCCCAGAAGAGGCAAGCTCCTTGTGCATAAATGATTGGATTAGTGGAGCCAATTGGGGATTTCTCTCCCAGCACTTGAGATTGGGCTAGTAGGCTGTGTTAGGCACCAGAAACATGGGACCCTCTAGATTTTGGTGCAGAGGTGGTATCTTCCAAAGCTGCCTACCTGTGGAAGCTATGGGGGAAGTAGGAACCAAGAGCCTTACAGAATAAAATGGCACTGTCCTGCAGAGAGATGCAGAGACAAGATACTCAGAGGGGGTGGGGGCAGAGGGAATGAGAGAGAGAAATAGCCTTTTCACTCTGGGCTTTCTGCAAGAGGCCCAGCTGAACACCTTGCAGCTGAGTTACTGGAGAATCCAGTATCCTTAACATGAATCCATTTCAGTTAAGTTAGCTCAAGGCAGTTTCTGTTGCTTGCAATCAACCGTCTCTGCCCCTCAACCAGAAGGCTTTATCCCCACAGTGCCTTGTATGAGCCTCTACTAGAGAACTAACACTTTTCATCAGAGTTATGTAGGCATGTACCTGCTTTCACCTAGGCCTGGCACCCCTGAGGACAGGGACTCTGTCCTATTCATTCAGTATCCCTGGAGCCTGGCACATGTCGAATTCTCACAGTTCAAAAAATGGTTTGATGTATTATTTGTTGGGCATTCTAATTCAATGCTTTTCATCATATTTTATTATATTTGCATTATTTTATGTCATTTTACACCAGATTGGCTTTCACACTACTCACAGACTCCGCATTTCCTGCTTTGGCTTTCTCATCCTATTTCGTGGTCAACAGGAATGATTCAGAGTTAAGCAGTATTAGCAGTCCCTGCCTCCTTCTAGTTGATGAGAATGTGAATCTCACGTGCAACTCATCTTCTGGTATTCAACGCCTTTACCCTTGAAATGAATACTTACCATGAAGGCTGTTGGGGCAGCTTCATTTCAATGATGTCATTTAAAACACATTAAAAGGTTAGCAGGCAGGCTAAGTATAACTATTTCCTACAAAAACCAACTCAGAATCATAGATTTACAGAGCTGGGGCCAGTGGTTTTCAGACTTTTGAGTTCCTATAAATCAGCATTAATATAAGAAAAGGAGTGGAAGTTGCTGAATTTATATTCTTCCAGGGAATAGCATTAAAAACAAGTTTCTATTAACATAGCATCATCTCATAAAATATAGGGCATGTTAACACCAAAATTATCAAGAACATTACCTCCTAATTTAAATATCAAATATTCTCATGCGTGGCTTAAAGACAGAAATACGTTCTGAGTCCTTAGGCAGCTTTGTCATTGTGCAATCATAGAGTATACTTATGCAAACCTAGATGGTGTAGCCTACTACACAACTAGGCTATATGGTATAGTCTGTTGCTCCTAGACTTCAAACCTGTACAGCATGTTACTGTACTGAATACTATAGGCAACTGTAATACAGTGGTAAGTATTTGCATATCTAAACATAGAAAAGTACAGTAAAAATAGCATAAGACCACCATCCTATAGGTGGTCTGTCATTGACCGAAAAACATCATTATGTGTCACATGACTGTACTTTTGATTTTATAAAAACTCATGACATTTTTATTTTAAAAATATTTAAATATTTCTAAATCATAAAGTGCTTAACATTATTAACTTTGTGCCTGGCACAAAGTCAATTCTCTGTATTATTATTAGTGTTTAATAACTGTTAGGCATTTTTAACAAAAGGGAAAATGTTTATCTTCCCAAAAGGTATGCTGAGCTCCTTCATAGATTTGGAGTGTGCCCTTGAGGGGACAAGTTTTGCTGGGGACTTGAGTGACTGTTAAATAGATTGAGAAGATTTGGGATTTTCAGAGGTATTCTGTAGAGTAAGGAAGAGGTAGGAGAAGGGAAAGAGAGGAGGAGATGGAGATGGAGAATGAGACTGAGGATTCATTCCCAGGAAGACCACCAACTGCCCTTGTGGGGAAGGGAGATGGGTGACGAATACTTAATAATCCAGGGTGGATCGATATAGTTTGAGGTTTTTGTATTTCAGTAATGTGAAGAACTCCTTCACTCCACTCCACCTCCAGCTTCTGTAGCATTTACTACAATGGTGCATGAATGTTATGAATAGGTTTGTGGTGGAAATTGAGGAAGGGTCTACATTTCCCACTTGGGTTGAAATTATAATGGAGAGAACAGCCCAGAAGCAGAGGCCAGGAGCCAAATCCCCACAAAAAATCCCCACAAGAGTTTGACCATGGTTCCTTGGCAGGCATTTGTCTTATGTCTTCTTATTAATGGAAGCCATTCTGGCCTATACCTGGGCATGAACAGGTAAATTGAGATGGGCATAGTTATGTCTTCTTACTAATGGAAGCCATTCTGGCCTACACCTGGGCGTGAACAGGTAAATTGAGGTGGGCATAGTCATGTCTTCTTACTAATGGAAGCCATTTTGGCCTACACCTGGGCATGAATAGGTAAATTGAGATGGGCGTAGTTTCAAAGTTCTGTACCTGCCCTAGCTGGGTCAGAACTCATTTTTGTTGTAGAATCACCCAGAGTCAAGAGAATCCTTGGCTTGAAGATTTTCGAGGGCTAGAGAGAAACCCTGTCCTGGCTCCTTAGGTACAGCCAGAATCTGTCTGACTTTTAGGTATGGGGTATCCGACCCATGTAGGACTAGAACTGTTGTGGTATCCTCGTGGTTGGAGGGATATGCATTTATGAGGTAATAACTAAGTAGCCAAAGCCGTGAGGAGTAACATCGTTGCTAGGCAACTGGCTTCATTAACTCCACGGCTTCCGTCAAGGTCGGTAATACAAAATTCCTTGAAGTCTTCCCTGGCCCTCATCCCCAACTCTCCCTTCCCGTGCAGCAGTGAACCGATCAGCCCCCGTACAACTGTAGCAAATTTGGTGTTATGGTTCAGCGTTGGGGCCAGGTGCTTAGGGTTTAATGTTAAGACAAACCAGGATCCACTATGTGACCCCACGGCAACTTCTTTAGGCTCCCTGCGCGTGTCCGCATCTGTGAAATGGGTAGAGGTAACAATAATTGCGTCACAGATGGACCAAATGTGGTAATAACACGGGGGCTTAACAGTGAGTCACTACTTATCTTCCAACCACCTGGCAAGCTCATTGCACTCATCATTACTCCTCCCCACTCTCCTTTAAACTTCCTTCTTGTTTAAATTTTGCAGACGCACGTAGGAGGGAAAGTTAGTTCGCATCTGACGCCCTCCCCGCTCTGTCGCTCTTTCCCAGGGCCCACCCTCCGCGGACGCAGAGCGTCTGCCGGTCGGGCGACGGTCAGCGATGGCGGCATCCGCGGCAGTCGGTCCTCTCCTGCCGTCGGCTTGGCAAGCGTCCGAGGGCCAGCTCAGAGCCTCTGCGGCGCTGCCCTGCAGGGAAAGCGCCGCCGCCAGCCCAAGCCTCGGGGGCGCGAGTGGGAGAACGACACTGCGGCGACGGCCGCGGGGACCACGGCCAGAGACTGAGGATGGCGCACTGGGAGACAACGGGATGACGGGCACCCAGCACGCGCCAAGCCATCTCCGCCGGACCTCCTCCTCCTCCTCCGACCTGAGCCCGCAGTTATCCCCCCAGGTCCGGACCGCCGCTCCAGAAGCCACAGCTACGCGGGTCGCGGCGCGCGCCGCCGGGGAGTGGAATGTCGGCGGGAGGCGGTGGGGGGGGCTGGAAGGGCGCCCGAGAGGTGAAGCAGGGCCCGCGTCCGCGCGCCCGGACGCCGGCTGCCAGGCGCCGCCGCCGGGAGCGAGTACGCTGCTGACGTCACGCGCCGTTCGCCCAATGAGCTGAGACCCGAGGGAGGCGCCGGCCCGCCCCCGCCGCCGCCACCACACCGGCCCTCGGGGAGCTTCTGAGGAGGCGCGGGCTGCTGCGGGCTTAGGCGCCGCACCGCGCCGGCCCGAGCAGCTGGACGAGGCCCAGGCAGCCGCTCGCCCGGACCCCGCCGCCCGATGTCCTCAAGATGGAGGCAGCGGTGGCGGCGGCGTGAAGAAAGCGGCGCTGTGGGCGCGGGAGCAGGGGCCCGGGCGGAGGCGGTGGCGGGATGGGGCTGCTGCTCATGATCCTGGTGTCGGCCGTGCTGGGCTCCTTCCTCACGCTCCTCGCCCAGTTCCTGCTGCTCTACCGCAAACAGCCCGAGCCGCCGCCGGACGAGGCCGCCCGCGCGGGCGACGGCTTCCGCTACATCAAGCCCGTGCCAGGCCTGTCCCTGAGGGAGTACCTTTATGGCGGCGGCCGGGATGAGGAGCCTTCCAGCGGGGCCCCCGAGGGCGGCGCGACCCCGACTCAGGTCCCCGAGACCCCCGCCCCGCCAACGCGGGAGACCTGCTACTTCCTCAACGCCACCATCCTGTTCCTGTTCCGGGAGTTGCGGGACACTGCGCTGACCCGCCGCTGGGTCACTAAGAAGATCAAGGTGGAGTTCGAGGAGCTGTTGCAGACCAAGACGGCCGGGCGCCTGCTGGAGGGGCTGAGCCTGCGGGAGGTGTTCCTGGGCGATACGGTGCCCTTCATCAAGACCATCCGGCTCGTCCGGCCCGTAGTGCCCTCGACCACCGGAGAGCCCGACGGCCCCGAGGGGGAGGCGCTGCCTGCCACCTGCCCCGAAGAACTGGCCTTCGAGGCAGAGGTGGAGTACAACGGGGGCTTCCACCTCGCCATTGACGTGGACCTGGTCTTTGGCAAGTCCGCCTACCTGTTCGTCAAGCTGTCCCGAGTGGTGGGGAGGCTGCGCTTGGTCTTTACTCGCGTGCCCTTCACCCACTGGTTCTTCTCCTTCGTGGAGGACCCTCTGATCGACTTTGAGGTACGCTCCCAGTTTGAAGGGCGGCCCATGCCCCAGCTCACCTCCATCATCGTCAACCAGCTCAAGAAAGTCATCAAGCGCAAGCACACGCTTCCGAATTACAAGATCAGGTGAGAAGGAGGGTGGGGGAAATAGTAGTCCACAAGCTGGGGAGGCCCTTGCTGCTGGGAATCCGGGCCTGGGCGGGATGCTGCGTTGAGTGTGAAGGGCAAAAGCTTGTTTGTATCTCAGTCCCTACTACTCCTGGAATCTTCTTCCCACTCTGGACAGGGCCCTAAGTAAAGGCAAATAGTGGGCATTTTCTTCCAAACGGCACTAATATGAGCTAGAAACCTTTTTGTGTGCTCATGGGCACTCAAGGTGCTGTCAACGTGGGTAGAATTATCTCCTTTTAAGCAGCGTATTGAAAATGGAAGGGAAGCCTAAGCCTACCCTAATCCCCAGGAGTCTCTTCTGGGACTGTTGAGAAACTCTTTCTATATGTGGTTGCTGCATTGAGAGCAGCCGTGTCACTGGCTTTGCATCATCACCTTGGCCACGTTGAGAAATTGTTCCTGGACACATTACAGGCATGATGGGTGTGCTCCTAGCCCAGATCGGTCTGTTTTGCCATTGCAAGCCGCTTTTGCTTTGATGCTTTGGCATCTTTCAGGGCAGAGGCAGTGGCTATTGCAAAGGAGTACTTTCCACAGCAAATTGGAAAGGAGTTGGGAGCCAGTACGTAGTGTGCTTCTCTGTACATTTTGTATTAATGTAATCTGCTCTTTTTGGGTAGATTCTGTGGCACAGACCCAGACTCTGCCCATCAAGCATTTACTCTCTATGGCTGTAAGTTCCTCACAAGGTACCTGAAGTCACTCTGCAGATAGTATTTTAATGATAGGTGGTAATTTTAATTATCAAAAGCCCTACTGCATCTGATGGCTTAAGTTTATGTAGTATACATTTTTGAGTAATGTATACTAATGAGTTTTCTTTTGACATCATAGAAGTGGTGGAAGGAGAAAGGCAGTTTTATAGGGCTAGAGGCTTCATCCACTTTGATCTGGGAAAGCTTGTTGGAGTGGAAAGAGCTGTTTCTTTTTAAAAAGCTGAATTTTTAATTCTCTGTCCTCCTTTAATTTTGTGTTCACTAAAATGTTTGAACCTGTTGGGTTTTGCCCTTTATCTTAAAATTATTTCAGTCTTATATTTACCTTACCTAATGCTTTTTAGTGGAAGTTGCCTATTTGTGGATCACTCATTTTCTACCACAGTCTCAAGCATCAGTGAGCCAGATAATATAGAAATATTTTGAGTTTGAAATGGAGTATTAACTTGTGTATGTGGCAGATCTACCTTAGTAATTATGTTCTGTTTAGGCTTACAGCACAGAATAACAGCTTAAAACTGTTGGGTGGCAGGAGAAATTTACTTTATTATGGAAATATTTCCATAGATTTGCAGAGGACAATGAGCTTGGTCCTTCACTATGTTTTATTTCTCCTTCTGTGATGTGGAACATACTTTATGAAATGTACTTTTAACCTCTGTAATATAAGTGACTAAATTATAAATGGATTCTAGTGTTTAAGCAGTGAGATGTTTTAGCAGTGTGTTGCTGAGAAAGTCATGAGAAAAAGTTGTTACAGATTTTTAGGTTGTATTACAACTTTAATTCTGGTGTTTTCTGGGTGGCTTTGAGGCAATAAAATTTGGGTTATTATTTTGAAATGTGGAGAATAGCTAGTAGCAGTGGGTTGCATATCATTTTTAGATTTTTTTAAAAATGTAGACTTGAAATTTAGGTAAATCTGAAAGGCATTATGAATAAGAGTTATGGAGAAATTGATAAGTTTATTGCTTTGAGGAACTTTGTATTATTGAATAGCATTGCCATTTAAAAGTATGGCAAAATTGCTTTTTGTTTATTATATCCAAAGGGATTTTTAAAAAGCACAGCATGAGTTTGGTAATGATATTTCAACTTCTAAACATTAATCATTAAATGATCACCTCCAGAAATGTACACATCTGTGCTCATTATATTAGAGGGCATCTCAGTGGTCAGTACTGCACAGAAGTCACTCAATCTGCAAATATTTATTGTGCACCTGCTATATGTTTATCATTGTTCTAGGTGCTGGGGCTTCAATACCGAACAGAAATAGACAGCCTCAGCCCTCATGGAGCTTAGAGTCTAGTGAAAATTGAATTAGCTATACTTAAGATTTAAACTAGAGTGGGATTGATGGAGTTGAAGTAACAGGGAAGCTGATTTTAGCTTAGTAAAAGAAAGTAATAGAAGTATGAGGATGAAAAGGGCTGCCTCAGGAAGTGTTGACTTCTCTTGTCTGTGTAGTTGTTCTGTCAAAAGTGTTTTAAACCGGTGGTGATGTGGGACTGACTCAAGTTTCAGATAAGAGAATGAATTATAATACATTGACGATATATCACACTAATCACAACAAGAATTAAAGTAGCTAGTTTTTATCCTTTTTTATTAATGAGAGAATGGAGCTCAGAGTACTTAAACAATTTGCTTAAAGTCACACAGCTGTCAGCTGGTGAAACCTAGCTCTGATAAAACCAGGTGGATTTTTTAAAACTACACTGCATTCTTAGGGATTTTTTTTTTTTAAAGTATGCTATCAATATAATATATATGTGGGGTATCTTTCCAAATTAACCTAAAACTCTTGAGAAGACTTTGACTAATAGAGCTTATTTTTTTCTTAAATTGGAAATTTCTAGAGGATCTTTTTAAAGTTAAATCATAATGTTAAATCTTTGGGTGCTGCCCCACATAGCATTTCTTTTTTAATCCAGCAGATTGTGTTTCCAAATAGAAGGTCTTGCTAGTTTATCCTTTTTAGCCACCTAATCTCCTTAGTAGAGGTAAAGCTGTAAAGAAAATTGTATTGAGTCACATAACAGAAATATCTTGCCAGTTAACGTTGTTGTTACTTCTTTCCCCCTTCATTTGTTTTTCCTCTTTCATGTTGCTAAGGCGAAGGTGGTCTGTCTGGATTGCCAGTTGCTGATGTTTTACCTAGAGATGCTAAGTAGCTCGCTCTAGTGGTTGCTTCCAAAGGACCCAGCTGATTGACACTTCACTTTACTCAAGTAACACATTTTGTAAAACATTATAATATTTTTTAAAAATGAATTGTAATACATAGAAAATGTCTTTACAGATTTATTGGAGTTAGGAATTAAATTCACCCACCTCAATCTTAATTGTTCTGATTTTTTTTCTTAAAATGTATACTTTAAAATAGTATATTACAGTAATATTTTTTTAAAAATTAACCCCAAAATTTATCTTCAAGGGAGAAAGATTACCACTTATGTTCTTTCTTTACTACATGGAGAATCTGTCTTTAACATGAAATCCGAGTAATAGTCCCCAGGTGGGGAGGGGTGGTTAGGGTTTAGGAGTCAAATATTTGAGATTTTTACTGATGCTTCTGTTCCTAGAATATTATTGCAGTGTGGCTAGCACTGGTTACATACTGGAAGAGCAAATTCAGTTTGCAGGTACTTTTATTTGGCCTGCACTGTTTTTGTTTTTCAATTGCCAACATTAAAAATGGAAAGTTTTGCATGATTTGGATTCCTGGCTTCTGTTAGAGACAATTGGAATATCTTGTAGCACCACTTCTGCATTTCTCATAGCAACAATAGCAAGGAAGATGGACTGTGGTAGCAGCTTTGGGGTTGAAACGTGGTGTGTAAGCTCCTACACGTAGTTTATAGTCCCCATTTACTTGCTACACTTAATTGATGGTGCTTGCCTGGCCTAGATTCATATGGATTTGAGACCCTTACTGAAGGATTAAATAGGAAGCGTCACTATTGCTAATTAGTGAATATGGGAAGACTTAATAGCTGTGTTGGGGGGGTGTCATTTTTACCTCTCATTGAGCAATTTTCTTTTTTAAAAGACATTATCAATATAATGTTGAATTTCTAAAAGTCATTCTGCCAGGAAAAAAAATCCCTTGAAATATTTCTTTCTCTGCCACATAGTGATAGTAGATAGTGGCTACTTTTTGTTTGAGTTTGGTGAATATTTTGCTTTAGTGGGCTGGGTCATTAATAATTATGTAAGCATTTACTTCTCTGATCTACAGAAGGGGGGCATCTACTTATTAACACTATATTTGAATTTAATGAATGAGTATGGAACACATATTTGGGGAAATATTACTGATAGTTTTGTTCTTTTACTCCTGAAAAACATTTTGAAATGTATTTGTGCAAAATTTTCAAATATCCTTAGTGACTGGAGAGCAAAAAGGACCATTTTCCCTGCTAAAGGTGAGGGACAGGGCTATATTTAGTTAAACAGAGCCTTTAATATCTTTGTATTTATTTATATACCATTAATTTAAGAGAACTAAATTAGGCTTGGTCTGGAAAGCCACATACTCTATAATGTGGTTAGTAATTGAGTTAACTTCTTCCTTGGTCTTCTGAGATGAGGAAGAAAAACATTCCTTCTCAATGTTAATTCTCGCTGTTTTATTTTACTAATTATCTGAGGTAAAGATGGTTTTAAGTAATCCATATCTTCTCAAACTCTTTCAAGGTAGATTCACTGAAAGCTGACACAGTCATTTGTAACGTTAAGTGTAATGTATTTATTTACTTTTTCATACTTTTTTCTTTCTATTACAGACAACTTCTAAAAGGTATCTTTATTTAGATTGGAAAATACTTAAAAATAGCTACTAAAATTCCTTAGTAATTGTAGTAATCATAATTTTACTTTCTCATGTTAGTAGGAAATGTAACTAACCTTTGATACTTTGGAAGAGTAAGACAATGACATTGTGTATTATTCTAGCTGTCCTGGAGTAATGATGTAATGTAGTACCTAACTTTTAATCTATCCTGCTTTTTCTTGTGCTGTTGCTCAGATGAATCAGTGTCTATATCTCTACATAAATGGAATTACAAAATCATTGTCTTAGAGATGAATAATTAAATCATTTTTAAAATAGTCATTTATTTTCAGTAAGTACTTACTACAGACTGCCATACCTAAGTGGTGTTGTAGTGTAGGTATGGTAAAGGTGATAAAAATGACTATAAGGTAGTTCATACTTTCACAGGGTTAGTTTTTCTAGGGAAACAAAGAACAAGTAAAGCTCATTATAATGGTATTTGGATATATTTAAGCCCTTCAGGTTTGTGAGAAACCAGAAGAGGAGAGATCAATATCTCTGCTAAGGCAAACACCTGATTACTTCGGTGTTGTATATAATATATTGTGACTTTAGGTTCCTTAGTACACCTAAGTATAGTTTAGTGATTTCACTTCTTGCAGGTTGGATTTCCTTAAGCTGCTTTGAATTATTGGGATGAGCCTTTTTAAACACTTTACATGGAAATAATGTATGGATAAATTAAATTTTAGCTGTAGAAATTTGATTTACACATTGAGGGGAAAAGAGTAATTATAAGGAGGCTGTTAGATTCTAATCAGTAAAGTACAGGTCTGTTGACAATCCCAGAAAGCCACAGTTTATTCCTGGAAGTAGCCAAAGCAGATCATTATAAAATAGATTGTATTGGAGGATCATGCCTGATCAAACACTTAATATTGACTTACAAGTATTGCTAACAATATATCTATCATATGAGCAGGGGTGGGGGTAATGAAATAAATTTAGGAAGTATATGCTAGGCACTATGTGAGCAGTTCCATACCATTGCTATATCACTTAGTAGTTAAAACTCCGATGTGGGAGAGGGTGATATTTCCTTTTTACAGATGTGGAAGCTTGAAACTTAGAAGAGATTAGTGACCTTCTCAAAGTCCTAAATAAAAAAAAGTCCTGGACTCCGAA
This sequence comes from Cheirogaleus medius, assembly GCA_008086735.1. Lineage (NCBI taxonomy): Eukaryota > Metazoa > Chordata > Mammalia > Primates > Cheirogaleidae > Cheirogaleus > Cheirogaleus medius. The sequence continues at coordinate 4,003,077 of VBSM01003143.1, forward strand.
AGTCCATGCTGTGTTATTTCTGCAGAGAGAAACCAAATATTACTCTGAACCACAGGTCTGCAAACTAGCTGCTGTTGGGCCCATGAATTAAGAGAGATTTTACATTCTGTAGTGACAGACCATATGCACCCACAAATTCCAAAATATTTATTCTCTGGCCTTTTACAGAAAAGATTTGCAGAACCTTGGTCTAAACCCTTCCCTTAAAAAA
>VBSM01003143.1:4003387-4016747 GCA_008086735.1 Cheirogaleus medius
AAAAAAAAAAAAAAACCCTAAAAGTAACCCCCCTAAACTATGCCTAAATGCTTGCTTAAAAAGAGCATATATGCCTTTACGTTGAAAGTACTTTTATAAACCTTTTCTGAGAGTCCTATTTTTTTTGGAAAGCTGTGGAAAATTTCTGCAGAAAAATGCATAGACAAATTTTCATTTAATTTCATGAATTCATCATCCTCCTGAAGCCTTTGTAGGGTCCTTAGATTCCAGGTTGAAAAGTAAACACAGAGGAATACAAATTTGTTGCCATAAATTTAACTAAAATTAACGTGCTAATATAAATATTAAACACTTCATAATTTTGCTTATCTTCCTAGAATGTATATAGGATTCACACGGCTCGGGCATTTCTAAAAAAGCTGGCAACCCTTTCTATCTAAGAAAGCATAATATGTGTCTCTCTCCCCCCACCCCCTTTCCTCTTGGTAAGACTCCCTGTATCAGGCTGAGGCACTCTGGAGCAGAAGTTCAATAAGAATATCTGACGTTTCAGGTTAGAGTTTCTACCACTAGATACCTTGTTTAAAAGTTAAATTCTAACCCAGCATTTCTTCCCATCACATTCTCCATTTTCTCAGAACAGTGTCACCAGGAAGCAAGTGCTATTGAATCACCTTGTTCCTACCTCAGAGTCATAGGCCATACTGTCACTTTTTTTGGCAAGACATTAGAGCACATCACACTTCATTGGAAACTCATAAAGCCAACTACCTGGTCATTAGCAGATGTTTTACAGAGTAGTTTCAAAATCTCTTTTGTCTTGCTAAGACTGGCATAAACCTGTATACTTCCTGTATTTGTACTTGGGAAAACTGAGGTGTACGTGTTAATTATTAACCTTCAGATGATTAGAACTGCAGGTGATAAGTGGAGACTGCCAGTACTATAGAGTTAGTTCATTCTTTAGAATTAGTTAAATCTTTTGGATGGAGGCTGTAGAGAATACTTAGGTTGTCTATTTCAGTAGATAGAGCTTTGGAGTAATGTGGACCTGACTTTGGGTATCAGCACTACACCAAGCAACAGACCTTGGACCAAAGGCCTTATCTTCCCTTAAGTCTCACTATGGAAATGGAGATAATATCTGTTTACTTGGAGATAATGTCACATATAAGATAGCAGCTGCTGAGTAAATGTATCTTTCTTTTGGTAACTAATTGAATACACATTTGTCGATTACCCTACATTTGTCAGACATTTTGCCAGAGATATATCAGAAATTTTACTAGATATTTGTTAGAAATTTGCTGTGTGACACAGTAATTTTTTTCCTTTCAAATGAGTGATAAGCTCATTTAAAAATTCAAGCACTTAGAAAATATGCAATATCAAAGTGAAAATCTTCTGTAATATCTTTTCTTGAAGAAAACTATTAAATTTGGGGACTATTCTTCCATATTTCTTTCTAAAGGTATAATAATTCATTATTATAAAAACAGGATCATACTCAGTACTTCACTGTTTGCATTTTTTTAACTTAACCATTTCTTGTGTTTTCTAAATATACCTACTTCATTTGTTTCAACAGGTGCATAGAATTACATTGATCATTAATACTATAAGTTAACCAATTCCTTGTTGATTTTTTTTTCAATTTCTCTCTAATATAAATAATGGTACCATAAACATCCGTCCTTCTACCTATATCTTCGTGTATATGCTAGATTTTTTTTCTCAGTTTTTGTTTGTTTGTTTGTTTGCAAGATGTTCAGATAGTATTGAGGAACATAAAGAACTTAAAAAATCTGCTCCTCTCCACTTTAATTTCATCCCCCAGATAATACCCAGTTTTAAGTTTGAGGCCTACAACAAACTCTATGCTCAAATATACATATACAAGCTTCTTACATATACTGAGGTGGTGCCTCTATTCTTCTTCTTCCCTTCTCTTTCCTTCCCCACCCCCACTTTTATTTCCTCCTTCCCTCTGTCCTTAATAATAAAATGGCAGTATAATATAAATGTGATCCTACACATTATTTTGTAAGTGTAACAAGGGCATCCCTTAAATCAGTATATATGGATCCATCTCATTCACTGCTTTACTTCATTCTTGGCCATTCTCTCTAGCTCTGACTTTATCTTTCATCACTTCTCCTCTCACTCAGTCTGTTCATGCCTCCTTGCTATTATTCTTACTCTCCAAGCAAGCACCCACCATGGGCTGTGGCCATTCCTTCTTCTGGAATGTTTTTCCCACAGATAGCCTAAGAGCTCACTCTGTCACTTTCTAGGTCTCTCTTAAATATCACCTTTCAACATTATATGTACAAAAATAGGGAAGGCTGGGTACAGTAGCTAACACCTGTAATCCTAGCACTTTGGGAGGCCAAGGTAGGAGGATCGCTTGAGCTCAGGAGTCGAGGCTGCAGTGAGCTCTGATGACGGCTCTGTACTCCAGCACTCCAGCCTGGGCAACAGATTGAGACTCTGTCTCAAAAAAAAAAAGCAAGTTAGCCCTTTAAATGCTGGAATTTGGAGGGGAGGGGGCACAGACTTTTTATTGATGTATAATAATGTGTGTGTCCATATAGAAACTGCCCAAATCCCAAGTGGACAGAGATGAATTTCCACAAAGTGAACCTCAGATATGTAACTGATTTTTGATTCAGTCTCTCTTAAGAAACCTATATTTTCTGGATTTCTTAGACTATGTAGAAAATATTTTAACTTTTTTTTTCTGTGATTCAAGTTTGTCGTTATAAACACAGTCTGATAACATGTAACCCAATGCTATTGTAAAATCAATACTGAAGGAGAGTCCCCCGGCCCCCGCCCCCCGCAGAAATTATGCTGATTGAGTTCTCCACCATTTAACCATGTTGACTTGAAGGTCTGTCCAGGCACCATACTGGCACTGTCTTTTCCTCTCATTTCCACACACAAACAAAAAACCAATCACAGATGTGTTTGCAATCTTTTCTGACTCCAGAAGCCTTGGTTTTTAAATTACACATTCTTAGAAAGGTCAATGTTGATAAACTGTAGATTATACTTTCCTTGAACTGATATAGAATAACAATAAAACTTGGTTTTACTAGTCCGGTGCATAATAGCCAATTTTTGTGAAATCAGCAGAATACTTTAGGACATAGTTCTCTTTATTCTTTAATCAGTACATTGAGTTATATATGCCCATGAATTCTTCATGTATTGTAGAGAGAATAGAGCTGATGATATGGTGGGTGGGTTACTGAAATGTCTGGGTTTTGATTTGCATAACTTGGATAAAAGAGCTAGAAAATGTCCCACTTCCCAGCATAATTAGTGCTTGTTGGTATGTACTTAAAAATCAAAATGCTGTGAGTAGCATAGTAAAAATGACCTAACTGGGTTTATTCTTTTGTGTTAAGTACCTGTTATGTATACTTGGATCATTGATAAGGTATGTGCCAGTTAAACAGGTATTTTCGACCTGTGTTTAAAAATGGTGTTTCTCCTAGGATTAACCTGATATCCTACCAGTATAATCTACAATTATAAGCAACTATTGTTTTTTGCTGTAAAATCTTAAGTAGCAATGATGGGGAGATATAATTTCTATTGTATTCTGTTCTTAGAACTATTTCATGGAGATGTCAGTATCTACTAAATGGTGCATCTGGTGTTTGTGTTATAGGCTAATATTTTGTCCTTTTGACACAATAGTCTTTTATACATACTAAATTGTACAACATTCATTACTAAGGATGTTTATGGTTGCCCACTACAGTCTTGCTACCTTAGTCATTTGGTTATGCAAGTAAATAATTCAAAGCTTTTAGTTCTCTGAAACTTGCTGTGGCTGAAATAAGAGCCATCCTATTATAGCTAATTTCATTTGTATGATAATTATTTTTGTAATGCACTGAAAATCTTATTTTGTTCTCACCATTATTAAGTATAATATTACTTTCTGTAAAATTTAAGACAGGTGATATGTGGTAATATTTGGAAATGTTATTAGTTCTCAATGTTTAACACTTTGCATTTTAATCAGGACCAGAATGGCAAACTCTTGACATGGGAAGAATTTAACTAAATGTTTGTAGCAAAATATGTGTCCTTTAGTTTACTAATGCTAGAATGGTAGGCAGTACAAATTGAATTTGCTTCAGATATTTTGAGATTAATGAAGTGTAAAGAAAAAATTCTTGACAGTCTTAGTCTGTTAAAAAAAAAAAGTCCACGAATATAGTATATCTAAATTATAGCCTGTTTTTAAGTAAATTGCTTACTTGATTGAGTAAATTACCTACTTAAAATATTTGAGTGAGTTGCTTTCTCAAAATATTTTAACTTTTTAGTACTATAGAGTTAGGATTTGGACTTAATAATAATTCTGATAGTCATGCTACTCAACAAGATTTGTTGAACCAGACACTGTGGTAATAATTGTTGGAGCCTAGGGTATATCTGTGCTCTTAAGGTTTTTCTCGAAAGTAATTTGTCCTCTTGCCCTACAACAGTAGGATTAGAAGATGAGGAATTTCTGTTTTTCTGGAATTACTATTGATTTGTTGGTTTAGTGTAGCCTGGGACAAATCATGGAACCTGTTATTTTTGAGACAGAGTGAAATAAAAATCTAAAGTTTTTAAAGTTCTTAGAGAAAAGAATTACGTAAATGTAAGGTAGCATTATTTATTATTCACTTCCCTGTTATTTCTGCAGGCTGCATCTTATCCTGGCTAATGTAGGGCTTTCTCTCAAATATGCAGATACAAATTTTTTGTCTTAGAAATATTTTCATTTAATTCTAACTTTAGGTAATTATAAACTAAGAGATACAGATAATATTAAAATCACTTATACTTCAGAAAATGTTTTGCTTTTATTTAGATAGAGAAAAATTAGGATAAAGCTGGACAGTTATAACCTTAAAATACAATCCTCTCACAGTATTCATAGGGAATTGGTTCCAGAATCCCCCAGGGAACAAAATGCGAGGATGCTTAAGTCCCTGATGTAAAATGGCATAGTATTTGCACATAACTTAAGCTTATCTTCTTGTATTCTAAATCATCTCTATATTATAATATTTAATACAGTGTAAATGCTATCTAAGTAATTGTTACACTGTATTGTTTAAGGAATGATGGCAAGAACACAAGGTCTGTACACATTCAGTACACCATCCTTTTTTTGAGAGGGGGGAATATTTTCTGTCAGGGGTTGGTTGAATCCGTGGATGTAGAACCCACAGACGAGGAGGGCTGACTATATTAACTTTCTCCTCATTTCTTTTGTTCCTTCATATTTGGAATTGAGCTTTTGTCAATTTGATACATCTTACTAGCTTAAGAAGACCAGATTTCTATTTTATATGCCTTCATTGTTCATGTCTTTACCATTGTGAGGGGTGGTAATTTTGCCTTAAAATGATTTCTCTCCCCTAATTCACAAGACTTTAGAAGCAATTCCGTTTATTCAGTAAATGTTTAGTACCATCTTTGTCCAGGGCGCAGTGCACTGGGGAAAGAGTTAATGCTAAGAGGGAATACATTAAAATAGTCCTTCTTTCAAAGTTTGTTTTGTTTTTGTTTTTGTTTTGTTTTTTAATCTAGTAGTGAGAAACAGTGTACTTAAGGTAATGGGTTACAACTTAAAAAAGAGTTGCCATGACTAAGAGTTGTTGCAGTCTAACTCGGTGGTTTTCAAAGTGTGGGTTGGGGACCCCTTTGAGTTCTGAGACCTTAATTGGGAGGCCTACCAAGTCAAAAGTATTCTTATAATACAAAAATGTTATCTGCCTTTCTTACCTTCATTCTCTCACAAGTATTTCGTGGAGTTTTCCAGAAGTTTAAATGATTTGTGATGACATTATCACCCTGACAGTTAATGGAATGTGAGCTTGTGTATTCTTAATGTTTTAAAATGTTATTGTAAATTTCTAATATGGGAAATGTTAATAGACATAACCCACGTAAACAACACTCTTTGGGGTCCTTGGTAATTTAAAAAAATATGTAGAGGTCCTGAGAACAAAATGTATGAGAACTGCTTGTCTAACCTGAAGTTTTTGTTTTTACCATATGTAAAGGAGCTACCTCTGTTGCCTCACTTTCTCAGTTAGCTTTAATAAATATTAGATCCATACATTATTTTCAGTTGCTATCTAATATTGCTTGTACACCTTGGTGTTGTGGGTTTGTGGTCCCCAATCCCCAGGCTGTGGACTAGTACTGATCCGTGGCCTGTTAGGAACTGGGCCACACAGCAGGAGGTGAGTGGCAGGCAAGCTAGCAAAACTTCGTCTGTATTTATAGCTGCTCCCTATCGCTGGCATCACTGCATAAGCTCAGCTTCTGTCACATCAGCGACAGCATTAGATTCTCATAGGAACAAGAACCTTACTGTAAACCACACATGCGAGGGGTCTAGGTTGCACATTTCTTTTGAGAATCTAATGCCTGATGATGAGCTTGAGATGGAGCTGACGTGGTGATGCTGGTGCTGGGGAGCAGCTGCAAATACAGATTATTATTAGCAGAGAGAGGTTTGACTGCACAATAAACGTAATGCGCTTGAATCATCCCGCACCCCTCTCCCGCCCCTCCCCTCAGGCCCGGTCTGTGGAAAAATTGTCTTCCATGAAACCGGTCCCTGGTGCCAAAAAGGTTGGAGACTGCTGTTGTAGGGCACACATGGTTGAGTGGATCTGTTGTCATTTTGATTGTACCATTTACTCTGTGATCATAGACAAGATGCTTGAGCTTCCTCAACCTTAGTTTCCTCACATATAATATAAGGTTTCTAACACTGTTTATTGTTATGAGTCTTGAGAATCAAGGATGTGTATGAAAGATTGCATAATTTACAGAAATGCTAGAAATGTATAAAGTGGTAACTTTTATATTATCTTATTCAAAGGCATGTATTGGGAGAGCTGGTAGAGAATAGGAGAGAATAGGCGTTTGGATTTGCCCATTTTTAGCTCTGTGATAACCTGAGAATTTTGATTTAATTGATCATGGGCTATGGTAAAGGATCCTCACATTGTGGGTTGTGATGAACATAAAAAGATATAAGATATGGCAGACATGGTCAAGAGAATTACTTTGGTTCCCTGAGCAACTGATCTCATTTGATACCTTATCTCTCTGGTGCATAGGATATCAGTTAACACTGACTCACTTTTGAGTCACCAGCTATTTGAATTCTATTCGGGACCTGCAGCCTCAATTATCACTCTTTTGTTAAGCATATATAAAAAACCACTTTGGAAAATTGTGTGACATTTTAGATCTTGATCATTCTATGCAGAAGTAGGAGCTTAGATAAAAGTGGACATTTCATATTCGGTAGAAGGTATATATGGACGAATGGGAGAATGTTTTTTTGAAACAGTATTTGTTATTCTTGTTCTTATTAGTTTCATAACTATTCAGGAGTACTTTGTTCTCCATAGGAGTATAGGAATTAAAATAATTTGTGCAGGGATAATATAGTACACACCAAGGACTTCCATAAATAGAACAATTCTCCATGAGTTTTCTTAAGTCAGTTTCATAATACAATCAGTTTAATATAAGCTCAGTTATAAAACTTGATGCAGAAGTAGAAAGATGATAACTAACGTAGGAAGACTTACTATTATTAATTTGTTCTCTTGTCCTTCCAAGTTGATGTCATCACAAAGGATACAGTATTTTAAAAAATTAACTAGTGTGGGGACAGAAATCATGGCCATGTGGAATCTGAATCTTGAGGAAGACAAACAGCCATGAGCTTGTACATCATACATGGTGATTGCTGAGTCTTGAAATGGTTTCTTGTGGAAGGGAAGAAGTTTGCTGTCTGACATGTCTGTAGGAGACCAGCCTTAATATGGGTAAATAGGAAGTTTGATAGAAAATATTTCTAGAGCATCTCACTGTGTCAAATGCTTTGTGAGAAATTTCTCATCTAATTCTTACAAAAAACTATATAAAATATAGGTGCTATTATTCTCTCACTTTTATAGATGAAGAAACTGGCGCTCTCAGAGTTGAAGTTAACTAGACCAAGTTCTCAAAGCTAGTAAGTATTAGAGCCAAAATTCAAGAACAAGTGTTGACTCTAAAACTTGTGTGCTTAGCACTGCATTAAACTGTCTTATCAAAAAGAAGCTGAGAAGTGAGGGATAAATAATAGAAAATCCAGGAGAAGAAAATCAGAGGGAAGAAAGAGATCAGGGATGATGGATATTAAAAATGGGTGTGGAATGCAGCAGTGAGGATTAAGGCTCAGTAACCAGTAAAGAACTAGTCTATAGTCCATGAAAGAAGAGGAGAAAGATAAAAGGAGAAGAAAGGTGACTAAATTTATTGGGCTTCTACTTTGGGCCAGGACAGTGCTGTGTGTTTTATATGTATATTACCTATTGAATACCATAATACCCATATTTCAGTTATAAGTGAATAATAGGTTCAAAAAGGTTAAATAACGGCCGGGCGCGGTGGCTCACGCCTGTAATCCTAGCACTCTGGGAGGCCGAGGCGGGTGGATAGCTCAAGGTCAGGAGTTCGAAACCAGCCTGACCAAGAGCGAGACCCCGTCTCTAAAAAAAAAAAATAAATAATAAAAAAAAAAAAAACAAAAAGGTTAAATAAGTTACTCAAATTGAAACCCAGGTCTCTGAGATTGCAGAGCTCATGCTTTTATATCATCATATTCAGTGTATAGTTTAAGAAATAGGGAATCTTTAAAATTTGACTTTTTATTATGACAAATTTCAAACAGTTCAAAGGTAAAAAAGAATAATAAGATGAACCCTCATATACCTGTCACCCAAATTTAACAGTTGTCACCTCATGGCCAGTCCTGTTTTATCTCTAACCTCCCCCCAATCCATGGATTATTTTGAAGCAAATCCCACATATTTTATCTGTAAATAATAAGTATGTATGCCTAAAAGATAACAATTTTTATTTTTATTAGATATAAAATAAATATTAACAGTAATGCCTAATGTCATTAAATACCCAGTTAGTGTTCAAATTTTCATGATCCTGTAGGCTTTTTTAAATATAGACTTTTGGTTTGTTTGATCATACTGTATTCAACAATATATCCTGATTTTCCATGTAGCAGTTTAACATAAGCATTTTCCTATATTTTATTTCAGTGTTGTAAATTATTTCAAATAATTGAATGCATTCTTTTGTTTTCTTTAAACATTTTACTGTTTTAGTGCTTTTATTAGAAGAAAGTTTAAGTCATTAGGAAAAGTTATAAGTCAGAATAATGTTATATTTTAAAGTACTTTAATTTTTTAAAGGTTAAAAGATTTTATATTATTGAAGAGGAGGGCAGGGAGTACTCCAAAACCTCAAATGAGGCCAAGATGAACTTCAGTTTTTATGTAGACAGTAATTTTAGTAAGTACCCCTTATGACTAAAAAGCTATCTGAGTTATTTTTAATTTTTCTCTCTCCCTTTTGTTCCTCCTTGTTTCTCTCCCCCTCACCCCTCCCAGGTTAGGATACCTACCTTAATAGTAGAGTATATATTATTCTGTTAACATAATCAGCCTAATTTAGCTTTTGTAAATGCAGTTAAGAATAAGAATAACATAGCTTCTGCCAAAAATGGATAACATTGTTAGTCTGGTACGTTTAAATATAACTTCATTCCTAAAAGAGCACTGGCCTGGATGTCAATGTACTTGTGTTTTTAGACTCAGGTCTACAGCTAGATCTCAGGCATATCTCTAATCTCTTTAGTTTCTGATTTTCTCATCAGTAAAATGAAGTGATTTCCGTTATTGGATATCTGTGGAATCATCCTTCATATTTAATATTCTGTAGAATAAGTCAGTATTTGTGTTTTATTTTTGTTATTTTCAAATTTTAATGACAATCTTCAAATTGAGTTTGTCTTTTTTTAAAACTTATTAAATGATGTTAAGATGGAAAATTGTTAAATATTAGGCAATTCCAGATTCAACATAATTGTCTCTAAAAATAGAATCTATAGGGAATTCTCAGTTGATTGAGAATAAAAAATGGAATGAAATAGAATAAACCAATTGATAGTTTACAAATTGATAGTTGCAAACTGGGAACTGGATCTCATTTGTCTTTACTCATTATTATAATGAGATCTAAATTCTGTCTTCTCCAAGACTTAAGGCTCCTGTGGTCTTAGAAAAGAGAAAAACATGCATATAATAACTTAAGATTAAAAAAATAGATCACAGTTGTTGTAATAGAGCAGACCAACAAAGTGTTTATATAATTTCTTCTAGAAACTTCTGAAGATTTTCAGAAAAATTCAACTATTGTATAATGAAAAGTTATGCCATCTTAAGCTGTATTTCGTATCATTAAATAGCTTCTTTATTTCATTGGATATATATTAAATGGCAATTTATGTGCCAGGCATTTTTGTTGAATACTAAGAATTTAAGCTGAACTAATAATAACTAATATTTATTGAGTGTTTGCTGGCATGATGTTAATACTTTTCACTATTCTATGCAATCCTTATAATGGCATTGTGCAGTAGGTATAATTATTATCCTCCTTTTGCAGATGAGGAAACTGAGGCTTAAAGACAAAGTTTGCTCAAGGTCATATTGCTGGGAAGTGGCACAACAGGATTCTGAGCCAAGCTGTCTGGCTCCAGAGTCTCCCCTTAACCCCTGTTCTTTACTGCCTATAATGTAAAATGCTTTTTCTCAGGCAACTCGAAATTTAGTTGGGAGGAAGGGGTGGTATGGGCTCTCGCTAGAAAGCTAGAGAGCTAGGGCTCTTGCTAGAAAGACAGAGACAGGCATGTAAACAGGGTGATTAGTAGCATAATAGAAGTGAATATAAAGTGCTTTTAGAACACTGGTAAGGAAGCAATTACCAGACGGTAAAAGAGGGAGACAGACTACAGAGAGGAGGTGACTTTGAAGTGTAACTTGAAGAGTGAAAAGGAACTTACCATATGGGGCATGGGCTAGGTATGGGATCAGAGTGGTTAGCAGGTACAGTTTCTCAGGAGAAATAATATGGTAGTACTAACCTTGGTAAGCATGGAAGACTTTGGGGTATGAATTGCCCTTTTAATTGTGTATCAATTGAAATGTCTAAGTAAAATAGAAAATTTGAAATTTAGGTTCATGGTTTATCAGTAACAGAAAATAAGAGTAATTTTACCATTTGTACTTTGTTTTCTTTCTGGCTTATACTTAGTTTTCTACTGGTGTTCCATAGTTTGTATAATAATGTATGCCATAAAAGTTATGACTGAGGTTTTGTAAATTATATTTTTAATGCAGCAGGGGGGTACTCATTATCTGAAGGAGTACCACCTCTGAAGCATAATAAAAGAAGATGCATTTTGAAAATGATCATTTCCTGATTTATCTAGTTTATATATTTGGTTTAGGAGAATTTGGAGAACACTTGTGTTTGCTAGTTCCTAATGTAGGAGAATCAAGAGCCCAAAACTGTCAAACTAAAAGGCAAAAACCATACAGGACTCTCAATTGCCTGTTTATATAGCTACTTGTTCTTCTCTCTTCCTTAGGCAGGATGTAGTATTGTGTGTGTTCTTGAGCCTGAAATATGACTGTAGTCTCTAAGTATCTAAATTTGATTGATCTGTCTATTTCAGGTAAGCCTATTTGTTGAAGAGATGACATGCCATTTAAGCTGTTAAAGAATAATTTAGCTTTAGACATAGAGAGATGGGATGGAAGTGTATTGTATTATAGGTAGAAGAAATCACAAAGGAACAGAAGAATCATGATGTTGTAAGATATCTTTAGGGATTCAGTGAGGAAGCCAGTTTGATAAGACTCGAGATAGAAAAGGGAAGAAAGCCAGAATTTGTGGGCCTATTACCTGCCAGGAACTCTACTGGGTGCTTCCTGTGTATGAACTCTTTAAATCTTTGTAATAGTCCTCTGAGGTAGCTTTTTATTAAAAAAAAAAATAAAGAAGCTTCGTTTTGGTTAAAAAATACCCTTTTTAAAACAAGGAAATTTCAGAACTCCTAATGTCTAAGTAATCAATGAAAACCTGAACTAGGCCAATGAAAAACATATTAATACAACAATAGAAAAGACATTTTAAGGTAAATGGATGCAGGGGAAGAGGGATAGACTGGTGGTGAGAAGGGGAGGAATAAAGGGCAACTTCCAGATTTCTAAGTGTCTATGAAATTGGTGGTGCCAGTAAGAGAAAACAGGAGAGAGGAGGAGCAAGCAAGTTTGAAGAAAAGGTGTTTAATTCATTGTTAGGCATCAATATATGGAGCTGTGATAAAAGCAGTGAGAGCAAATGATGTTGCTAAGGCAAAGTATAGAAAGAAAAGGAAACAGGAAGACAGAAACCAAGTTGTTTAAGTATGCAGAGCGAACCTCTTCTAATTCTTCATTCTGGAAAATTTTACTTACACAAAAGTCAAGAGAATAATTCAGTGAACAGCCCTCTCTTCCCCTATCTGTAGCCAGTCATTAACCTGCAGCTACTCTTGTTCATCTCTATCTTACCACATACCCCCTCCCCTGATTATTTTGAAACAACTTGTAGATATGTCTGTTTCTTTTAAAAAGGTACAATCCCACTATCTCACCTTAAACATTAATAATAATTATTTAACATCTAACTTAGCAGTCATTTTTTTATATAACCAAATTAGAAAATGTCAAGGTGTATTGTCATAAAATAACTATTTCATAGTGTTCCCTATGATCTAGTATGGATTTTTATTAGAACAGAGAATAGTTGACCTTTTAATTACATGGGCTTGTTTACCCTCTCCCCCTGAAATGTGACAAATGTGGGTCGTCTGTCTTAGAGGAGTAGGTTGAGAAAGTTTGAGAACCATCCAATTGCACTGGCTAGATTGTTGCCATTATTATTGGTTTCCATTCCTTCTAGGACTCCAGGGAAGTATTGATAGAATTAATGAACAGTTTTATCGAGTTCTTTATATTTTACTCAGCATCATAATACAGACAAAATAATTTGGAAGACAAGAGACACTCTTTTGAAAATCTTAGATGTTAGATATCTAAAGTAACTTAGCCCATGATTAACACTAGAATTGACTTTCTGTAAACCATTAACAGTGAAATATTCTGATTTTACAGAAATTATACAGGATATGTAACACAAGTATCCATTAGGAAATGTGTTTTAGTAAAAAATAGCATTGTATTAGGACTTATTAGACACTATATTCCATTGTTTTTTAAAATAATTTTATTGAGATATAATGGATATATAATAAACTGTATAGACATGTGAAACCTCACCTCAGTCAAGATAACCAACACTTCTATCATTCCTAAAAGTTCCCTTGTGCCTCTTTGTAATCTCCTTCTTCCACTCCCCTCCTCAAATAGTCACTGATCTATTTTCTGTTGCTATATTTTCTTTT
>VBSM01003143.1:4016847-4168851 GCA_008086735.1 Cheirogaleus medius
GCCCGTTGCTATATTTTCAAGAATTTTATATAAGTGGAATTATACAGTATGTACTCTTTATTGTTTTTGTGAGGTGGTCTGGCTTATTTCTCTCAACAGTGATTTTGAGATTTATCCATATTGTTGTGAGCATCAATAGTTTGTTCCTTTTTATTGTTGAGTGGTATTCCATTGTGTGGATATACTATTCATTTATCCAGTCTTCTGCTGATAGCTATTTGGGTTGTTTCCAATTCTTGGCTATTATAAATAAAGCTGCTGTAAGCATTCATGCATGAGCTTTTGTGTGAACATATGTTTTCATTTTCATGTAAATATATAGGAGTGGAATGACTGGTTTGGTAGGTGTATGTTTAACTTTTTAAGAAACCACCAAAATTTTTTCCAAAGGAGTTATGTCATTTTACATTTCAACCAGCAGTGTATGAAAGTTCCAGTTGCCCTACATCCTTGCCAACACATGATATGGTTACTCTCTTTAATTTTAACCGTTCTAATAGACGTGTGCTCCTACTTTTCTGATATGACTTTTTTAAAGCAGTCCAATTTTTTAAGAGGACAATTTTAACTTGTGTGTTCTCTTTGAGCCAGCAATTCTGCCTCTGGAAAAATTTCCCTGTAGAAATACTGTCACATGAGGATGTGGGGAAAAGGAACCCTTACACACTCTTTGTGGGACTGTACACTAGTACAGCCATTATGGAAAACAGTATGTAGGTTCCTCAAAAAAAATTTAAAAATAGAACTACCATATGATCCAGCAATCTCATTTCTGGGTATATATCCAGAGGAAATCAGTATGTCAGAGAGATACCTGCACTCCTATTTTCATTGCAGCATTATTCATTCACGGTATAGAATCATCTTAAGTGTCCATTAACAGATGAATGTATAAAGAAATTGTATATATACACAATGGAATACTGTTCAGCCTTAAAAAAGGAAATCCTGTCATTTGCAACAATGTGAATGAACCTGGAGAACATTATGCTGAATGAAATAAGCCCGCCACAGAAAGACAAATACTATATGATCTCACTTAATATGTGAAATCTAAAAAAGTTGAACTCATAGAAGTAGAGAGTAGAATGGTGGTTACCAGGGGTTGGTGGGTCTACACAACAGTTGGGGAGATACTGGTCAAAGGATACAAAATTTCAATTAAATAGGAGAAATAAGTTCATGAGATCTATTATACAACATGGTGACTATAGTTAATAACAATTGTATCCTTGAAAATTACTAAGAGTAGATTGTAAATGTCCTCACCACAAAAAATAGTAAGTATATGAAATAATACGTATGTAAATTAGCTCAATCTAGCCATTCCACAATGTATACATATTTTAAAACATGTTGTATGTGATAAATATATATAATTTTTTGTCAATTAAAAAATCTTAAAAAAGAAATACTCTTAAACGCATGTTGTGAAAATGAAATGAGTTAATAATATACGTAAAGCTCTTAAAATAATGCCTGGCATATAAATGCTAGGTAAGTGTTAGTTTCTATAGGTATGCAAAGAAGGTAGGGGTCAGGCTTAGTTCCAAGGGCAGGTCTGCTAACAACTAGTTGTGCAGGCAAGTCCCTTTACTTTTCAGGGTCTTCGTTTCCTTTTAGAAAATAAAGAGGTTGGCCTAGATAATATCTTCAGATTCTCTTTTCATCTCTTCTATTTATTAATTGATAAAATTCATATTATTATGGAGCATCATGTAGGAAAAAAGCTGCTTTAGAAAAAAGGGAGAGAATTTTTTTTCTTAGAGTATTTTATTCATGCCATAATTGAGACCTCAATATATGGATGTGGAAGAAAACATGTGGTCCTAAATATCGGGCAAAATCTTAGACTGAGTCGGCAGGTACCTCAAGGTAATCTAGTATGTTCCTTAAACTTTTAAGAATTCTTTTTATGATAAGCATATCACATTTATATAGTGCCCTATAGTTTAAAAGGCGGTGCTATATGAATTAATCTTCATCCTCATAGGAAACAAAAGCATATATTATTCCCCTCTCCCTTTTTTGAGCAAGAATTTGAAGTTCAAGGAGATGAAAAACCCTGCCAAAGTCAACTGCTTTGTAAGTGATGAAGTTGGGACTACAGTCTGTATTTATATGATTCTGAATTTGGTGTTTTCATAACACCATCCCTCCCTAACAAATCTTCATCTAACCTTTTCCTGAATATTTCTAGAGTTAGAAGACTTGCTATGCATTTAGAAAATGTGTCCTTTTCCCACTAATTCCAATTGTTACACAGTTTTCCCTTTTATTGATCTGAAAACTATAGCAGAATTATCCCTTGGGCAAGGACACACAAGCTCAACTGAAGCTAAGAGTAGATCTAGACCTCAGCATATTTTTATGCTTGTGTTTGTAGTAAACTCTTTCTCTCTAAAGATCACAGTGTTTGCAAACAGTTTTACTGCTGCCATGTGATAGAGATGTAACCAGCTGGCATTCAGGGTGCTTATAGAGCAAACTTGAAGAGACATCCTTAAATAAAAAACATATTTTAGATGTTGCAAAAAATTTTCACCAATATTAGAAAGAGACGTGGCTTCCCTTGTAGGTATAAGATTTAAATATTTTAAAATTTTGCTAAAGTAATGCACGTTTTAAAATCAAATATATTTTTTCTTTACACTTTTATTAAATCACCTGAAGAATGTACTAATCATAAAAATTCAGCTCAGTGAATTTTTATAAAGTGAACAGACTAATGACATCAGCATTCAAAAGAAGCAGAAGAAAAAAAAAAATCAAAACAAGCAAAAGAGCAATCAAGAAACTCCCATAAGTCACCCAGTCACTACCCTTTCCTCCTCTGCCTAAAAATGTAACTACTATTCTGACTTCTAACACCATTGCTTTTTTTTTTTTTTTGGCCTATTTTTGAATTTTATATAAATTGAATCATATCGTATGCACACATTTTTTTTTTTTTTGGTCTAGCTTCTTTGGCTCAGCAATATGTTTGTGAGATGAAAGACTAATCCGTGTTGTTGTGTATAGATATAGTTCTTTATATTTGCTGTGGAGTATTCCACTGTGTATGTATACAATACCTCGGTCTGTCCATTCTCTGTTGGATAATCTTGTTATGAATATTTTTACACGTGTCTTTAAACATTTGTGCACATTTCTATTGGGTATATCTATGTCTAGGAGTAGGATTGCTGGCTTTTAGGGTATGTGTCTCTTCAGGTTTAGCAGATATTGCTATATCATTTTCAAAATAGTTATAATCTACACCCACAGTTTTACATCTTTTCCAACATTTAGTATTGTCTGTCTTTTCATTTTAGCTAATGCATATAATTTAAAAATCAAATAGAACATAAGGACTTATAATGAAAATAAGTAATTGTTTTCTTAAACCCTTTGCTTTCCTGCCCCTAAGTCCCACTCTTTGGGAAGCAACCATTTGTAACTATGTATTTCTGTTTTTAACACTTTTTAAGAGGCATTGGTTAAGAGCACAGATTCTGGAGCTAGCCTACCTAGATTCTTATCTCAGTTCTCCCGCTTACTAGCTGTTTATCCTTGGGCAAGTTATTTAACCTCTCTGTGTCTCAGTTCTCTCATCTGCAATATGTGAGCTAATTACAGTACGTATCTCATAGAATTATTGTGGGAATTAAGTTAATAAATATAATGGCTTTTACATGCTAAGTATTCAATAAATGTTAACTATACTAATAATTATAGTATTACCTCTGTATTACTAAACAGTATCACACAGCTATTCTTGAGTCTGCAACTTTAGACGCTGTTTATTGACTTCCTAAGATACATGAGTATTTAGCTAAGTAATACCCTCTCTCTCTCACCTTCCCTTTTGTCTTTTCCGGATATAATTTTATCAATTTTTTCAATTCATTCATTAAAATGCATTCTCATTTTTATATAATTGGTAACATTTATGTTCTGTTCATAG
The DNA here is from genome assembly GCA_008086735.1 of Cheirogaleus medius. Lineage (NCBI taxonomy): Eukaryota > Metazoa > Chordata > Mammalia > Primates > Cheirogaleidae > Cheirogaleus > Cheirogaleus medius. The sequence continues at coordinate 4,020,794 of VBSM01003143.1, forward strand.
TTAAGTCTTCTTGGTCTTTGTTTTTACATTATTTATATAAATATTGTTTAATATAGACCTGCCTAATATGCAGATTTACGTTTCCTTCTCCATATTCCAGTTTCTCAACCTTGATGCCATTCAAAGCAACATGTTCCTTAAGTTTGAATTCCTTTTTATTCTCATACCAAATCGCCTTAACCAAATTTTCAGCCAAATTTCCTTCTCATTCTTTCTGCCTATCCTGACTTTTGACTGGTTTCTTTTTTTTTTTTTTTGGTGGTCAGTGGGAAACCATTAAAACTTTTTGAACAAGCAAATATCATACATAGTGACAGTGTGTAGGGTGAATTGAAAACTGTAGGGCCTTAAGCCCAATTTTCTGACATTTTCTTTGTCCGTTAGTTTAATGGAGGAGTATGAGTTGTGTTTTAAAAATTTTTTAAAGGCTATAATTTATAACTCAGCACAAGCTTCTCCATAAAAACAAGGATATCAATGATGAGCACATAAATGCCTAAATAATTCTTAGGTAACTGAGGTGTTATGCAGTTGGGCTTTGATGGAGTCAGACTAGCTTGTATTCTGGTTTAGCCACTGTGTGAAGTTAACCTTTCTTTAACCTTTCTAAGCATCACTCTTTTCCTATGGAGAAAGGAGCTAGTAATACTGCCTCAGGGTTGTAAACGTAAGATAAGATAATACACGTCAAGCACTTAACATACTGCCTGGCAATAGCAAACATCTCTGATGAACACCTTTGCTGCTGTTATTTGTTGTTGATACTGTCATTGTCATTATCATGTACTAATTACTATCTGTTATAGTTGTTCTGGCCGTCTGTATCTGTGGGTTCTGCATCCATGGATTCAACCAACTATGGATTGAAAATATTCGGAGGAAAAAAAATTACACCTGTGCTGAACATGTACAGACTTTTTTTTCTTGTCATTATTCTCTAAACCCACAGTCCCCAACCCCTGGGCCATGGACTAGTATCAGTCCATGGCCGCTTAGGGACTGGGCCACAGAGCTCCACTGCACCCCTACCCCATCACCCACCACCCCAATCCATGGCAAAATTGTCTTCCATGAAACTTAGGAACTAAGTGGGGGAGTGACTTCATCTGTATTTACAGCCACTCCCCATCACTCCCCACCACCTGAGCTCTGCCCATCCTCTACCCATATCCGTGGAAAAATTGTCTTCAATGAAACTGGTCCCTGATGCCAAAAAGGTTGAGGACTACTGCCCTAAACAATATAGTATGGCACCTATTTACATAGTATTTACAACGATTAGGTATTATAAGCAATCTAGAGATGTTTCAAAGTATATGGGAAAATGTGCATAAGTTATATGGAAATATTATGCCATTTTATATTAGGGACTTGAGCATCCACAGATTTTGATATCCTCAGGAGGTCCTGGAACCAGTCCCCCACGAATATAAAGGGGGCTGTATACTATTTCCATGGTGCATGTGTTTTGAATTTTGATCTTGTACTGTGGGAACACTCTTCCCATCTGTTCCACCTAAGCTTCAAGGCCTATGGGCTGCCTTTAGATTTTTGTTTTCTTTGTTCTAAATGTCCTGCCTTGTCAGTGAAGACGTGCCAAAGAACCAGGACTTCTGGGTGCCACAGAGAAGGGGCCATTTGCTACCAGTTATGGGGGGATGTGGTAAACTTTGGTTTTGTAGAGCACATGTGGTATTACCGTGTTTCCCCGAAAATAAGACAGGGTCTTATATTTATTTTTCCTCAAGAAGACACCCTAGGGCTTATTTTCAGGGGATGTGTTATTTTCCCCTCAAAGCCTCAGCTTGCAGTGCGCACAGGATGGCCGGGACCTGACAGGGGGAGCAGACCTTGTTGGTGGGGCTGCCCGCACGTTTCCGGTCACCTCTGGGATAGTAGCTGTCACGATGGGGCAGATGAGAAGGATTGCTTGTCGTCTTTACCGCTCTGCGACAGAATGTATGGGTTGTGCAGATACGCTTCGTAGCCACGCCCATCCTAGGTCTTATTTTCGGGGCAGGGCTTATATTGCGCAAATGCTTAGAAATCCTGCTAGGGCCTATTTTATGGGTAGGTCTTATTTTCGGGGAAACACGGTAGGTGTTTTTTGTGTGTGTGGTTTTCACACATGTGGGTTTTGTTATCTATGCTTTAAACTCTGGTGTTTATTTAGAAATTTAGACTTATCTTTACTTTTTTCAGGTTTAAGCCGTTTTTTCCATACCAAACCTCGCAAGGATTTGAAGAAGATGAAGAGCATATCCATATACAACAGTGGGCACTTACTGAAGGCCGTCTTAAAGTTACGTTGTTAGAATGTAGCAGGTATGTTCTTTGTTTTGTTATTACTACCTTATGGGAAAGAAAGTGCTGTGAAAATGTACTTAAGCAGTATTTGTTTTTATTCTCCTTTTGTGTTAATTTAAATTGTATTATTTACCTGTAAATTCTTTATTCATAAATTTACTTTCATAGAAGTAGTCTTTTCAAACTTATAAAAAACATAAACCATGTTTTAGAAAGTACTCTAATAGGGGGCTAAGGGGGTAGGGTATTTATTCTGCAATCATTCCCTAACTTTTTAGATGCATAATACACTATTGGCTTATTTTTAATTTATCTATTAGAGAGCTGTTCCTATGTTAAAGAGAAGATTATTTAATGATACTTGTTAAAGCACAGTATCAGGACCATTGTGATAGGTATAGGGACTGCTGCAGTGGGGTTTTGCAATGGGAAAGAGAAATTGGGCTCAGCTCCAAATACAGCATGGACAAGGGGGAATTTGTAGCCAAGGAGCAGTGTAGGGGTCAGTGGACAGAAAATTACTAAGAGGAAACATCAGGAGTAAGGGGTATTCTGGCCAAACCAGCCTAACAGAATACTTGCTGAAAACAGTCCAGGTTGATTATGTCACCAGGCAGGGGGACAGTGAAAAATTAGATATCAAGGATAGGGATTCTTTGCTAAAACTGGACTTTGTTAGAAAGTGCACAGATGGGCCTGGCAGAAGATTCAGAAGCCTGACTAAAATTTGGCTAAGCAAAGAGTCTTTGTCACCTAACAACTCAAAAGCTAACCTTCTGAATGCCTCTCCTAATCATTCTAAGTACAAGTATACTATCCTTAGACAAGATGTCTGTGACGCTTGTTTGTACCACTTACTTGGTACTTACCACTTTTATTTCCAACTTATAATAAAAATAAATCCTTGAGTACAGAGGTTATATTTTGTACCTAATACATTTGTGTCCTTGCTAATAGGTTAAATTGAGTATATTGATAATATACTTAATCTTTTTTTAAGTCCTGGGGTGACTCAGGATTGTGCATCATTATAACAGGAAGTCTGGTTGATAAGGAATTTTCTTTGATTAAAAAAAGAGACTAAATATATTGTGTATTTTGTAAAAACTGCAGTATACAATAAAATAAATGTATTAGGTACTATGCTAGGTATTTAGAAAAAAAGTAATACATTTATCTTAGTGTTGCCAATGGTGTTATGGATTGATTATAGATATCTGTTAGCTTGTGGCTATTTAACAACTAGCTTTGTTATCACTTTTGCTCACTATTCTTTTGCTTTATCTAAAATACTGTTCACTTACACCTTGCTACAGGAATCAAAGACTGCATAAGGCATTGAGAAAATGTAGCCAGACATTATTTAGGTCATGTTAAATTGAGATAAATGATACAAAGAAAAGCATTAGACTTTGTGGAGTACCCATAATATACTTTATTTTAATAAGAACTGTATAATCTCAGAATGAATACATGAGAAACCAGTAGACATAGGGTAAAGAGGAAGGGCAGTAAGTTGATAATGATGGACAGGGGTCAAGGTGACAGCCGAACTTTTCACTATAAACTTTTTTATAATGTTTGATTTTTGTGACTGTATCACCTGGTTAAAAGTTAAGAACCAGTATTTTAGAGAGTGTATAACTGAGTTGAAGGGAAAAGCCTGGAAAATAGTCCCTGTTATTGGTTTGTTCTTAAGTTAGTCCTGTATGCTTGGGTTATATAGCCAGCACCTTTCCTCAGGTGATAAATTAATCTTTGGAACAGGTACACTACCAAAAAAGATTTCCACGCACTATCTTTATAAACCTGACCACGTACAAGTTACTCAGTTTGCTGTGTTATTGTTCATATACTTTAAAGATTATTTAAAAGTGTTTATGAAGGAGAGCATAAGTTATTCTCAATTCATTCTGCTTTTTTATCTTCATATTGAAGTCTGAACATTCTTTCCATATTCTTTCCATTAAAATCTTACTTATATTTTTGTTTTTCTTATAAACTTTTACTTAGTATAAAATAGAACTCTCTGTTCAGGTAGATTCCAAGTTTATAGGATTCAAACTAAAAAGGAGATATTACTGTAACCTAAGCATTTTTATTTTTGTTTTGAATATAAATTCAACTTTTGTGGTGTATTGTAATCTCTGACGCAGAAGGAAACACTAGAGAAAATGGAAGCACAAATAACAGTGCCCATTTTTGGAGGAAGGACCAAATAATATCTATCATTTTATATGAAGTGGAAATAACATAGACTTTTGAGTTATAGAAAGCACTGAATTCACATCCTAGCCATGTGCCCTTATATTGTGTCATTAGGCAAGCTTCACATCTGTAAGATGGGCAAGGGTGCTCTCTTGCTGGTAATTGTGATCAGAGATAGGCAACTAAACCACAGTGCTCACCACATAATAAGCCTGTAGTTGTAGCTTCTGTTATTATGTCTTAATATAATCATTATAGTATTAAGGAAAAAAATCTTTAAACAAAACTATGTTCTTTTTTGCATATTTGAGAATTGGAATTTGAATTTTATTAATTTAAAAGAGTCTCACACTATAGAGGGAAGGTTCTTTTCTAATTATCTGAAATATAGTTTTGAATTTCCTAAGCAGTAGCTTGGAGGTGGAAAGGCAATTTTACTTGTAAAAATTGAGTCTAACACTTTGCTTTTATCAAGTATTTTTTAAAAAAGCAATCATTCTGAACAGTTGCATGTTTTTTTGAGTTGATGAAAGCTAATTTTTTTTAACCAGAGATGAATTCAATTGCCATATTTGTAGTACTGCTATTAAGATATTAAATTGTTTCACATTAGTATTGTAATCATATTGTTAAGATGATTATTTTTTAATTTATAACTTATAGTCCATCTTCTATCTTAAAGGATTAGACGTATTATGCAAAGAAAGCATATACCCTTATGTATATGTCAAATAAAAGGTGAATTAGATCAATAACAACCATATAGAGTAGAGAAGATCAGTTTTCTGGCAGCCAAGGCCACAAGGGAAACTTGATAGATTACTTAGCTCTTATATTCATTTTTAAAAGTTTAATTATTATTTTTAAGATTAATTTTTTAATTAACATAAAATGTGTATATTGTGTACAACAGGATGTTTTGAAATGTCTATACATTGTGGAATGGCCAAATCAAACTAATTAACATATGTATCACCTCACATATACTTAGCTTTTTTTTTCTGAAACTATTTTCTGTGCATGTTTTTCTATTTCAGGAGAAAAAATTCTGGCACCAAATTCTAAGGGAAGTTTTCACAGATATTTAAGTAAAAGACAGTGAATGATGTAGTGCTGTGGTCCCCAAACCCTAGGCTGTGGACCAGTATTGGTCCATGGCCTGTTAGGAACCAGGCAGCACAGCAGGAGGTGAGCAGCGACAAGCAAGTGAAGCTTTCTTTATCTGTGTTTACAGCTGCTCCCCATCATGCACATCACCGCCTCAGCTCTGCCTTCTGTCAGATCAGCCCTGGCATTAGATTCTTGTAGGAGCATGAACCCTTCTGTAAACTGCACATTCAAGGAATTTATGTTGCACGCTACTTATGAGAATCTAGTGCCTGATGATCTGAGGTGGAGCTGAGGTGATAATGCTAGCACTGGGGAGCAACTGCAAATACAGATTATCATTAGTGGAGAGGTTTGACTGCACAGTAAACGTAATGTGCTTGAATCATCCCAAGATCATCTCACCCCCCCACCCGCCCCCAGCCATACGCTCCCCTGTCCATGGAAAAATTGTCTTCAATGAAACCTGTTCCTGGGGCCTAAAAAACCACTGATACAGTGGAAATGTTTTTGGGGACTGATTTTATCAACTAGTTACATTTTAAAAAACAAAGGTCAGTGAAGGCAAGGGCTATAAAGTTTTGTTGTGTGAGAGTACTGTACTCCAAAGCAGTGTATTTAGGATAGCCTGTACTCATTATAGGGAGAAGGAGATTCTAATTAAAGTCAGTTCTTCACTGAGTCACACTCATGCTATTCTAAAGCCTATATTTTCTCAACAGCTTTTAGGGTGTTATTTTGTTTTACTGGCTTCCAAAATTACATCTTTTTTAAAAAAATTTAAATGTTAAATATAGCACAATTAACAGAGAATCTCAGCAGTTGACATTTTACTCTATTACCAAGTCTTCCATTCTTCCCCATTTATTGTCAGCATGGACTCATGAATTCTTATATTTCTCAATGTTTATAATTCCTCACTGTCCTTAATTATTTTAGTGCCCAAATTGTCCTAGATTTGGCCAGTAAGAACTCCCTCAAGTTGGCCCCTGTGTGCTTGTGATATGACCCATCTTTTTTTTTTGAGGACTTCATTACTTTCTGGTATAACAAGCTGTTCTGGGTTTATCTTGTATCTTCTCTGCCATAGTCCTAGAATCAGCTATTTTTCCAAAGAGCCCTGGTTCTTTTTAGTAGAGAATGGTATTAGGAACCAAGATCTGGGTGTTGGGTGTGTTTATCATATGTTCATAGACCCCCTACAGCAGACAGAGTAAGGAAATACATTTATGTATATATACTTATACATATATACATGTATATACACTTATACATACATAATTAATCATAAGTTCATGAGATACATCTTGAACATGCCTAATCTGAAATTCCAAAATCCAAAATGCTCCGAAATCTGAAACTTTTTGAGTGCTGACATGACACCACAATGGAAAATTCCACACTTGACACCTTTGTTTTCTGATGTTCAGCATACACAAACTTTGTTTCATGCACAAAACTATCAAAAACATTGCATAAAATTACCTCCAGGCTATAAGGCATATATGAAACAAATGAATTTCATGTTTAGACTTGGGTCTCATCCCCCAAAATATCTCATTATTTATAAACAAATATTCTCTGAAAAAATCCAAAATTGGAAACACTTCTGGTCCCAAGCATTTTGGATGAGAGATACTGAACCTATACCTTCAATTCTAGTCCATCATTATGGGGTTGTTCCTTGCCTTTGTTCTTCCACCTTTTTGTATTTCATGGCTCTCAACATCAGTGCTCTTACTCATTTGCTCCATCTTGTTATACATCTCAAATAGTTTCAGAATTCCTTTGTCCATAAAAGTACAAAAAACATTTACTACAAGGAGTTCAAGATTCATTTGTAATTCTCCCCAACCCTACCCAAGATTGCAGGCATATGGTCAAATACTACGTTCATAAATTAGTTAGATTCAGTTTCCCCTTTGCTGTGATTATGTCGTTCATTTGAACATTTGTTTCAGGTTGCTTTCAGTTTCAGTCTTTTGCCTTTTCAGCCTTATTGATTTTTGGTTTTGAATATGTAGAGCATTAACATACTTCCTAAAATCCAAAACTATGCAAAAAGATATATAGACAGTCTCACTTTGCATGGCCCTGTGTTCACTAAAATTGTGTATATCAGGACAGTGCAAAGCTGGGACACAATTCTGTTATGCACAAGTTTCAGTTAACACAAGGTGAGGACTGCTTGTGTTGTCATTCAGATCAATATATTTACTGATGTGGGGGGGCTTGTTCTGCAATTACTGAATGAAATGTATTGAAATCATCAACCATGACTGTGAATTTGTCTCAGTCATGCAGTTTGGTTATTTGGTGCCTATTTCTTTTTGATATATTGACCCTTTTTTATCATCACGAAGGATTCTTCTTTGTCTCATAATATTCCTGGTCTTGGTATTTATTTTGTCTGACAGTGATATAACCACTACACCTATTAAGTTTATTGTTCTCATGGTATATATATGAGCCCCCCTCTTATCCTTGTTTCACTTTCCATGGTTTCAGTTACCCTGGTCAATTGCGATCTGAAAATATTAAATGGGAAATTCCAGAGACAAAGAATTTGTAAGTTTTAAATTATATGCAGTTCTGAGTAGGTGATGAAATCTTGCACCATACTGCTCTGTCCCTCTCAGGACATGAATCATCCCTTTGTCCAGTGTATCTACGTTGTATATGCTGTCTGCTGGTTAGTCACTTAGTAGCTGTCTTGGTTATCGGATAGACCTTCACAGTATCACAGTGCTTGTGTTCAAGTAACCCTTATGTTACTTAATAATGGCCGCAAAGTGCAAGAGTAGTGGTTCTGATAATTCAGATATGCCAAGGAGAAGCTATAAAGTGCTTCTTTTAAGTGAAAAGGTGAAAGTTCTAGACTTAATAAGGAAAGACAAGAATCATATGCTGAACTTGCTAAGAGCTACAGTAATAACAAATCTGTGAAATTGTAAACACAGTATGTTGTTATAATTGTTCTATTTTATAGTTAATCTCTTACTGTGCATAATTTATAAATTAAACTTTAACTTATGTATGTATAGGAAAAAACATAGTAGATATAGGGTTCAGTACTACCCACAGTTTCAGGCATTCTTTGGAGATTTTGGAACATACCACCCATGGATAAGGGGAGAGACTACTATATTATTTTACAAACTTGTACTTTCAATCTGTTTGTGTCTTTGAACTTAGTGTATTTCTTATATATTATAAATAGTTGGTTTTTGCTTTTATATATAGTCTGACAATCTGCCTTTTCATTGGAGTGTTTAGTTCATTACATTTAATGTAACTATTGATATGGTTATATTTAGATCTGCCGTTTTTCTGTTTGTGTTTTGCTTCCCAGTCTACTTAAAGTTAATAAAACATTACTTCAAAAGTGTAAACTATAGGGACCTCACAAGAGTATATTCCCATTTATGTTCTCATTGTTAGTGTTATTGTCACATATATTACATTTATATAGGTTATTAAAACTTTAGTAGTGTTATTTTTGCTTTAAATTGTTGTCATGTTTCTTTTAAAGAAATTAAAAGAAGAAAAAGCTGGGCCTGGTGGTTCACACCTATAATCCTAGCATTTTGGGAGGCCAAGGTGGGAGGATTGCTTGAGTCCAGAAGTTTGATACCAGCCTGAGCAAGAATGAGACCCCGCCTCTACAAAAATAGAACAATTAGCTGGGAAGGGTGGTGTGCATCTATAGTTCCTGGTATTAGGGAGTCTGAGGCAGGAGGATTGCTTGAGCCCAGGAGTTTGAGGTTGCAGTGAGCTATGATGGCGCCACTTCACTCTAGGCTGAGCAACAGAGTAAAATCTGGCTCAAAAAAAAAAGCAGCAGCTTTTTTGGTGGTGGTGTTTATCAAAGTTGTCATGTGATATTTCTTTCCTTTAGCCTGAAGAACTTCCTTTAGCATTTCTTGTTAAGTAGGTCTGCTGGCAACAAATTCTGTTTTTGTTTATCTGGAAATTTGTTTATTTTTTTCATTCAACACTTTGTGTCAGTCCCATATTCTAATGAGAAATCAGTAATTAATCTTGTTATTCCTCCTTCATATGTAACATGTCATTTTTCTCTGGTTGCTTTTCAAGCTTTCACTTTATCTTTGGCTTTTAGCACTTTGGCTATGTCTATAGGTAGTGCTTTTTCTGCTTCCATTTCAGTTTGCTTCTTGGATCTGTGAATTAATGTTTTCAATCAAATTTAGGGAGTTTCGGCCATTATCCAATTTTTTTTTTTTTGCCTTTTTTAAAACCTTTTTTTATGGGATCCTAAATTACATATATGTTGGGCTGTTTTATTTTCCCCATAGATCCCTTAGGTTCGGTGTGTGTGTTTGCTTGCTTGTTTGTCTCTTTAAATTCTTTTTTTCCATGTACCTTGGATTGACTAATTCATTACTAGATCTCTTTTCAAGTTCACTGAGTCTACTGCCATCTCCAGTTTGCTGTTGAGCCCATCTAGTAGATTTTTAATTTATTACACTTTTTGGCTTTAGAATTTCTATTTTGTATAATTCCTATTTCTCTTGATGATAGCCCCTATCTGTTCACTCATTGTTATGTTTTCTTTTAATTCTTTGAACATATGTTCTATCAGTTTTTTGAACATGTATATATAATTGCTGCATTGAAGTCTTAGTATGCTAAATCCAACATCTGAGCCCATTAGAAGTTAGTTTCTATTGACTACCTGTTCTGTTGACTATGAGTCATACTTTCCTGTTTTCTTTAATTGAAAACTGGACATTTTAGATCATGTGCTATAGCAACTCTGGATTCTGTTACATTCTTCTGAGGATTATTTGTTTTACATTCTAGTTAACTGCCTATTCCTAAGCTGTAAACTTCATCTCCTTTCTCCTTCCACCCTCCTCATCATTTCAGTAGCAGTTCATATCTGTGTGCTTGCATTTGTCTTCCCACTGCTGCCTTTCTAGACTGGTGCCCTGGGATCTCCTTTATTTAACATTCAGCCAATGATTTGAGCAGAAATGGAGTTTACCTTCTTTGGTTTCTTTGCTTCTAGGATTTCCCTATAATTTCTAGCTGTTCTGCTGACTTTGCACTCTATCTTATAGTATTTGAAGCCCATAAAGCTTCAAATTTCTACTGCCCAAACTGCACCATTTTCCTACAGGTCTGAGGTAGGTTCAGGTTGGACAGTGAGTGCCTTTAGGCCAGAAAACCACAAGCTGTCAGTTTGTACTCCTTCCAGTTGCAGTGTTTTGATAATTAAATATTAATCTCAAAGCAGGCTTCTATTGTCTTTAAATGTGCTTTAAAAATATTTTTAATACAGTTTTTATAATTACTATCTGTGGGAAAATTTGACTACTTCACTACTGTTACCTAAAGTACTGGTCACCTCATTTTGTTGTACATGTTGATGAATTTTGCTTTTGTTTTCCTCCTTTTTGTGCATTTATGGGGGGATTTAGGGAGACTCAAAACTATACCCTGACCCCTGACATCCTTCTAGAAGCAAAAATATACATAGTTTTGCTTTGGTTTTATAAGACTAAGGAAATTATTTAATTATGGGATTAAATTCCTTTTAAGTGACATCACCTGATCTTTCACATGTTCAGGGAAGCAATTTCAAGGTGAAAGTTTGATAGAAGGGAGAAATGGGGAATAATCCTTTAAATAGCATCATGTCCATATTTTATACTGAAATGTTAGTTCTTCTGTAGGGAAGACTGTTAATATTATAAAATTTTAAAATTTGTTTACAAGAGGAGCTGTTTTAGGAGTTACAACCTCAAAATATTTCCAGTTTGCATTTTTTGTGAATTCTCTATTTTAATATTAAGTTTGATTAAATTTACTTGGTTATTTTTGACCCAAGTGGTAGCAATTTTGTAAAAATCTGTGTAAAGCAAATGAGGCTAAATAATAATTGGCTTTTTCCTGGGTAGTTGGTATATGAGCATTCCCCATATTCTCTGCATTTATTTTAATGTTTGACATTTTATTTTTTAAAGGGAAAATATCTAGCTAAATCAGAAAATATTTGGGGACATGATTCTATAAATAATTATATTATTGCATTTGTTTTTTACCTGCAATATGTAGCCACTATAGTAGCCACTTTGCATCTATTATTTCCAGCTGTCAGAACATCTTTACAAGATGAGTATTATTATATCCATTTTATAGATGAAAAACTTAGATCTAAAAGTTACTTGTTCAGGACCACTGGAACTTGAATCTAGGCTTACCTGACTCCAAAAATCTCTTACTCTTATTATCTTATTCTAGCTCTATATCCTTTTTTAAAAAAACTACGTAAGAAAAATTATTTTGGCTCTGAAAACTTTCAGATTATGTTTGAAGTATAGATTTTGGAAATTTTTTATCTCTTTTAGGGCAGGTCATTATTTTTAAAATGAGTTATTTTTTCAAGATCTCGGGATATAGAAGTATATTAATAAAATATCATTTAGATGAAGGCCAAAGGTCTGTTTCTTTCATGGAAGGAAAGAGGAAATTAGCTCAAACACAAGATATTTAAATTTGTATAAGGGAAAAGTTTCACTCAAAGTGAATACTGTTGAAAACTAGAAGGAATTACTTGGAGTTGTTGCTGAATATTATTTCTAAAGGTCTATAAAGCTATGTAATTCTGTGTAAATTTAGACATAACTACAGAGATCTTGAAGGTATGTTTGTATTTAATAGCTGTTTAATTCCCCTATCCAGTTAAAAAAAGTTGAGTGATATTTTCTCATAGTGTTCATAAATTTCTCTACAGTATAGTTAAAGAATTTTTCCTTTAATAGGTTGGTTTTGACTGGATGCAGACTTTTACAAGATTGCAAATTTGGAATTCATCTGTGTTGTGTTTATATAGGTTTTCTTTTTTCCCCACCTCCTTTTCCCTAAGGTTATGATACTGAAAATTATTTTTTGGGGAATTGTATAACTCTACTGCTGTTTCATATAGCAAAATATAGCTGTTTTAACTCTTCCGATGTTTGAATTATAAGAGAATTTAAGAAAATTAGGAACATAGCTGACATAAAACATTAAACCAATGCTCTTTTTTAAAATGCCAAACTCCAAAATGCTTTCAATGTTATGTTGGCATGCTACATATATATATATATAAATATAACCTTCAACAAGACTGAACTGTAAAATGAACAGTGGTCAGAAAATAAGAATTTAAAACAAGATTATGTCTTTGAATTTTCTCCCTCTTTGCACTATTAAGCCATAACTTTTCATCAATCCTTTTAATGTATTTTATTTGAAGATAGGATTCATGATTTTAACCAAAAGATAACTGACTTTTTTTCTCTTTCTGTCAAAATTTCTTCAACTCATTCATCTAATTTATGTTGTCCAGACTCTTCATTCATTAGCTGTGTAATGTTTGGCAAATTAAGCTCTCTGTGCTCAGTTTTCTAATCTGTAAATTAAGGGTAATAATATTTGTGAAAATTGAGTAAGATAATTGACATAAAGCTCTTAGAATTTCCCCTACAGGCTGGGTGCAGTGGCTTGTGCCTGTGATGCCAGCTACTTGGAAGGCTGAGGCAAGTGGATCACTTGAGACTAAGAGTTCGAGACCAGCCTGGGCAATATAGCATGACACTGTTAGCCTAGTGTGGTGATGTTTACCTATAGTCCCAGTTACTTGGGAGGCTCAGCCCAGGAATTCGAGGCTGCAGTGAGTCTGAGCATGCCACTACACTCCAGCTTAGACAACAAAGCAAGACCCCACCTATGAAAAAAGTTAATAATAAAAGACTTGCTCCTACAGTAAATGTTAGCTGTTGCTGCTGCTGGTACTACCATCACCTCCACTACCACTACTTCCACCATACTGCTACTGGTCATTCTATTAATACCATCAACAGTGAAGGCACAGATAATTGTCAAGTTCAGTGCCCTCTAGAAGCTTATAATGTAGTTGGGGCTAACAGACAAAAATAAATGCATAAACAAGTCAACTATACAAGGCTGTCTGATTTGAATTGAGGGTTAGCTAATAAGTACTATAGAAATTTAGTGCAAAGAACGTATTTTTGAGTTGAGACTCCTATGGAACTCTTCATGGATAAGGTACAGGCAGACAGATGGTAGATTTTAGGTAATTGGAAAAAGAATCAATAAGATAAAAGTGAGAATTAGAATTATAAAGTATTTTCAAGGACCTATCTAAATGAAGTGTAGGTGTCTCAAGGCCAAAATCAAGGCTAAATTTGTTGGCGAAAGAAATTAAGATTGTGACCCTTTAATCAGAGAAAAGTTATTGAAGGTGATATGAAGAAACACCTGCTTTCAGAAGATTATTTATAGAGTGGATTATATAGAAAGAGTCTGAAGCCCCAGAGCCAAATTTAAGAGATGTTTTAGGTTAAAGGTGAGGAAATAAATGCTTTATAGACATGTTTTAGTAGGAGCAGGAAAGAAGGGACACATGGGATAACTAGGGACAGGGTTTAATGAGTGACTAAATATGTGGATGGGCATAGGCAGGGGAGGTGAAGGAATTATAAGGATTTGAGTATAGCAGAATTATGGTATCATTGGCTTTGATTATTTTCTAGATATTGTAGGATATAAAGAACAAGACGCAGCTTCTGCCTTCCAGGACTAGGGGGGGAAATAGAAATACTTGTTTCAAAGACAGATGAATTTCATTTTTCGTATTTTAAGCAGTTGGGCATAGAGTTCCCTGTAGAAGTGTTCTGCAAACTCTTGGGGTTTTAGAGGTGCAGCAGGAGAAAAATGAGGACTATAGATTAGGTTTGGAAGTCACTGTCATAGACAGGAGAGTTGAGTCCTGCGTGAGGATGTTTCTCAGGAAAGAATGTAGAGAGGAGGTGAGCCTGTGTAGGAGGTCAGCCAGGTTTGGTTCTTTAGCAACAGGTGAGTTGATATTTGACCCCCTTCAAGTGCAGTGTTCTTCTTTCAAATTGTTTAACGACATACACACACAAAATTGTTCTTTTCTTTTTTTTAGAGACAGGGTCTTCCTCTGTCACCCATACTGTAGTTCAGTGATGTGATCACGATCCTAGGCCTTGAATTCCTAGGCTCAAGCGATTCACCCACCTCAGCTCCCTGAGTAGCTGGGATTATAGGCATGAACCACTACGCCAGGAGTAAAAACCAGCTTGCTTATAGAGAGGAGCGTTGGGAATTACTTTCTTTTCTCAGTGGTTTGTTCTGAGTCATGTAAATTCTCTTTCCATGCTTCTTGATAGATGGTGATTTTGTTTATGTTTATCAGAAGGTTTCAACATACCTTTGCCTTTAAAAAAATATTTTGAACTTGTTTAGAACTTTCACAGAGCTCAGCTCTTTCAGAAGACAGAGGGGATCTAAGGCAATTTCCCCTGCTTTTTTGTTTAGTAGTAATACTGACTTCTTCTGCCTCCATTGGAAGTAGTAATAGTAGAAATTTATTTGTACTCATTTCTTGCTTATTCAATATATGTTGATTGTTTATATTTTTTACTCAAAGTATGTATTAGCCAGTGATTGTTTCTACTTGTTTGTGGTAATTATATAATTTGAATGCAAATTATATAATGTCTTTGTTTAACCCGAGATTTAATTGTAAGAGATATAGAATGAAAATTGATCCTTTTGTTTAAATGTGGAGATTATTGTTCATCTTAAGCTAAAGCACTTTAGTGTCTTCTAAATTCACCTAACTTGCTGGTACTAGTGTTTCTACTGGGAACTACCTTCTGGCATTTCTTCAGAAATTTTCATGTTTTTCAAATCTTGAGAGAGATTAGTTGAGAAGTGAGGAAACTGGGGGGAAAATATTATAATTCTTCTGAGAACTAAATCTTGAGAGTCAACATAGAATCATTACTAGTCGAAGGAATCCATTGAGGTCAATACAAAAGCGGGCACAAGAAGCACTGACATAAGGAATTACGTCTCAGAAACCAAATCTGAAGCTTGTAGCAAAGAAGCAATCATAATCTAAAAGACAGTCTTGAGTATAACTTCTGTTCTTTCTGCTACTAATGGTAAGTCATTCTTGCAAACAAAATAAATATCGATAGGTTAATGCATGTATACTTTATACAAATGCTAAGAAGTAATACTTTTTTTCAAGAAATAAGCTTTGGAGCAAAATAAATCCTTAAATTGGCAAATTTGATACATGCTTCTGTATAGTGAAGTTAACTTCTCTAGGAGACACTAATGTTACTTTATAGAATACTAATAATGTTTATTGGTGTTTTCCAGTATTTGAATATTTACTAAAGGCTACAGTTCTTTGTAAGTACATTTAGAAGAAATACAAAGAGAAAATGTGAATGTTGTTGTCTAATGCTATGACATAGAATCAGAAATTGATCTAAAATCAGGATTAGTGAAAGAAGTATCTATTTCAAAGGCAAAACCAAATTCTGAACAAGACAAAATGTTTTCATCATTATAAAACAAAACAAACTTATCTGATGCAACATGTACCCTAACACCTGTCAAGAGAAAATTATAGCAAATTTAATTATATGTCTAATTGGCTTTTATTTGCAATTCATGAATCATAGCAGCCTCCATTCTACAAAATAACGTGAAAGCTCCCACTGGGCAGTGGTAGAACAGTGGGTTTTGTAAGGTGGAAACAAGTAAACAATAGGAAAAAAACCTGATTAACATAAGGTTACTTCAGGTTACTTTTTTGTAAAGGGTAAAGCAAAGGAGACTTCCTTATTCTGACACAGGTAGATGGGAATCTCATGTTTTCAGGAAAAAAAAGGTCTAATTTTGGATCTATCTGCTTATGTGGCATTTGGCATGAGTAACTTCATTTTGGTTTGGTTTGGTTTGTTAGAGCCTAGTTCAGGAGCTCAGTCCAAAACAGTGGCCTCCTATAATTTTTGTTTAACAACTCCTCTCTTTTGGTCAGTGACCAAAACTTGGTGAAAGTGGCGGCCTTGCAAAAATAACAGGAAAACACCTATTCATACAATTTCCCTGGTAATGATTAAAGATGAATCCTATGAGTTCTCTCGCTAGCAGGTACCCTGCAGGAGTTCTGTTTTGCACACCTTCTGAAAAAGTGGAAAAGAGATGTAAATCTCTCTTTCAAAAAAAAATTTTTTTTTTTGAGAATTTTCTTTTACAAAGTTCCTGAGTATACAGCAAGAGAACCAGCTCCAAGCCTCAACCATATCTTGAGAGTCACATCTCCTGTGATAATCCCTTCTCCAAGGAAAGGCAGGAAACCAACTTTTGGACTTTGACATCCTTGCAGTTTTTTGTTATCTACCTGCTATCACTTTTGTTATCAACTGACAGCCATCATAATTTTTTGTCTCTTCGTCCTCCTTAAATCAGCGAGCCACTTGGCCTCACTGCTGGAACCCCCTTCTCTTTCTTTGGGATGGCATGCTGTCTCTCCCCTACCCCCTACTTTCTCTCTCACTCTTTTCATTCTCTCTGTCCTTCTAAAGGATAAAATAAACTTTTTTTTTTAACTTTTATAACTTAATCTCTGAGAAATCTTTCTCCACCCACATCATGAGCACCTACTAACCCTTTTCCACCCTAAGACTTGGGGCATTAGCACTACTCTCATTTATCATCATTCTGGATTTCTGGTCTCAACATACCATTCATAGATTATGGTGTCCTCATGATCACACATTTCTTTGAATTTTTGTTGTCCCAGCTGAAGAGAGACCATTTGACATTTGATAGATGGCTGCACATAAACATTTAAAGCTTTTGAGGAAATACAGCACACCAGGGAGACTACGACAATCAGTAGGATAATACCAAGAGTTTGGAGTATACTCCCTAACCAAGGTCTCCATGAACCAAAGGAGCCATATCAAATCCAGATCAAAGAATAAGCCAGAATCTACCCATTTTAACCAAGTAGACTGTTCGTTAATTTTTTGTAACTGAGTCTCTATAATACTGGATGTATTTATCCGTGTGCAACAGGAATTATCTAACTGCATACATTCATTCCTGTTCAGCTAGAAGGTGGAAATTCTATTATCTGGCATCCCATGGCTCTGTCAAATTAAAACAGGGAGTAAGAACAAATGGATTTAGAATTTTAATTATAAAAGGTACAATTTTTTTTTGTTTCAGATTATTACAGAGGTACAAATGTTTTGGTTACATGAATTACTTTTGTACAGTTTGAGTCAATAAGTGTGTCCATCTCCCAGATCGTGTGCATCGTACCCGCTAGGTGTGAATTTACCCATCCACCCTCCCCCTTCCACCTGCTTGATTTCCATTGAATTTTACTACCATATGTACACATGAGTGTTGATCATTTAGTTCCAATTTAATAGTGAGTACGTGTGGTGTTTATTTTTCTATTCTTGCGATTCTTCACTTAGGAGGATGGTTTCCAGTTCTATGCAGATTGTTACAAAAGGTATTAGTTCACCATTTTTTATGGTTGAGTAATATTCCATGGTATGTATATACCGCATTTTATTAATCCAGTCATGTATTGATGGGCACTTGAGTTGTTTCCACATCTTTGCAATTGTGAATTATGCTGCTATAAACATTTGAGTGCAAGTGTCTTTTTTATAAAATGTCTTTTTTTCCTTTGGGTAAATACCCAGTAGTGGGAGTGCTGGATCAAATGGTAGGTCTACTTTTAGTTCTTTGAGGTATCTCCATACTACTTTGCATAGAGTTTGAAATAGTTTGCAGTCCCACGAACATTGTATAAATGCTCCTTTCTCTCCACATCCATGCCAGCGTCTGTTTTGGGACTTTTTGATAAAAGCCATTCTCAGTGAAGTTAGGTGATATCCCTTTGTGTTTGTGATTTGCATTTCCCTCATGATTAGAGATGTTGATCATTTTTTCATATGTTTACTGGCCATATGTCTTCTTTTGAAAAGCTTCTGTTCATGTCTTTTGCCCACTTTTTAATGAAGTTGTTTGATGTTTTCTTACTGATCTACTTGAGTTCTTTGTAGATTCTAGTTATTAGCTGTTTATCAGATGTATAGCATGCAAATATATTCTCCCATTCTTAGCTTGTCTATTTGCTCTATTAATTGTTTCCTTGGCTGTACAGAAGCCTTTTAATTTAATCAGGTCCCATTTATTTTTGTTGTTGATGTGATTACCTTTGGAGTCTTCTTCATAAATTCTTTGCCTATGCTGATGTCTGTTAAGAGTTTTTCCAACCTCTTCTAAAATTCTTATAGTTTCATGCCTTAGGTTTAAATCTGTAACCCATTATGAATTAATTTTTATGAGTGGTGAGAGGTGTGGATCCTGTTTCAGTCTTCTACATGCGGCTGTCCAATTTTTCCAGCACCACTTACTGAATATAGATTCTTTTCCCCATTGTATGTTTTTGTCTGCTTTGTCAAAGATAAGATAGCAATATGAGAATAGTTTTATATCTGAGTTCTCTGTTCTGATCCATTGGTCTATGTCTCTATTCTTGTGCCAGTACCATGCTGTTTTGGTTCCTATAGCCTTGCAATATAGCTTGAAGTCCAGTGAAGTGATGCCTCCTGATTTGTTCTGTTTGCTTAAGTTGCTTTGGCTATTCAGGATCTTTTCTGGTTCCATGAGAAGTATAGAATTATGTTTTCTAGATTTGCAAAAGATGATGGCATTTTAATGGGGATTGCATGGAATCTGTAAATCACTTTGGGTAGTATAGACATTTTAACAATGTTGATTCTGCCGATCCATGAGCATGATATATTTTTCCATTTGTTTACATCCTCTGTGATCTCCTTCCTTGGTGTTTCGTAGTTCTCCCTATAAAGGTCTTTCCTCTCCTTGGTTAAATATATTCCTAAGTATTTTATTTTCTTTGTTGCTGTTGTGAAAGGTATTGAGTCTTTGATTTGATTCTCAACTTGACTGTTGTTGGTGTATAGGAATGCTACTGATTTGTGTACATTGATTTTGTAACCTGATACTTTGCTGAATTTATCAATTCCAGGAGTCTCTTGGCAGAATTTTTGGTGTTTTCTAGATAAAAGATCATTATCATCAGCAAAGAAAGACAGTTTGACTACTTCTTTCCCCATTTGGATACCCTTGATTTCCTTCTCTTGCCTGATTGCTCTAGGTAGGAATTCTAGCACTACATTGAACAGAAATGGTGGCATTGGGCAACCTTGTCTGGTTCCAGTTCTAAGCAGGAATGCTTTCAGTTTTTCCCATTCAGTATGATGTTGACTGTGGATTTGTTATATATGGCTTTTATAATATTGAGGTATGTTCCATCTATGCCTATTTTGTTAAGAGTTTTTATAAAAGGGTGCTGAATTTTGTCAAACGCTTTTTCTGTGTCTATTGAGAGGGTCATATGGTCTTTGTTTTTGCTTCTGTTTATGTGGTGAATCACATTTATAGGTTTGCATATGTTGAACCATCTTTGCATCTCTGGGATGAAACCTACTTCATCCCAGAATGGGATTATTTTTTTTGATGTATGACTGAATTTGGTTTGCTAAAATTTTGAGAATTTTTATATCTATATTCATAAAGGATATTGGTCTGTAGTTTTCTATTTTTGTTGTGTCCTTTCCTGGCTTTGGTATCAGGGTGATATTGGCTTCATGGAATGAGCTGGGGAGGATTCCTTTCTTCTCTATGTTATGAAATAATTTCTGCAGTATAGGTACCAATTCTTTTCTAGATCTGGTAAAATTTGGCTGTGAAACCATCTGGTCTGGGACTTTTTTTGTTAGGAGAGTTTTTATTGCTGCTTCAATTTCATTACTTGATATTGGTCTATTCAGGAGTTGTGTTTCTTCCTGATTGAGCCTAGGGAGATTGTGTGTTTCTAAGAATTCATCCATTTCCTCAACATTTTCAAGTTTATGTGCATAGATATTTTTATAGTATTTAGAGATGAT
The DNA here is from genome assembly GCA_008086735.1 of Cheirogaleus medius. Lineage (NCBI taxonomy): Eukaryota > Metazoa > Chordata > Mammalia > Primates > Cheirogaleidae > Cheirogaleus > Cheirogaleus medius. Next base: position 4,041,271 of record VBSM01003143.1, read on the forward strand.
ATTCTGTATTTCTGTGGTATCAGTTGTAATAGCTCCTTTTTCATTTCTGATTGCACATATTAGGATCCTTTTCTGTTTCTGGTTACTCTAACAGGAGGCCTGTTGATTTTGTTCACTCTTTCAAAGAACCAACTTTTTGTTTCATTGATCTTCTGTATAATTCTTTTGTTATCAATTTTATTTAGCTCTGCTCTGACCTTAGTTATTTCTTTTCTTCTGCTAGGTTTGAGATTGGTTTGCTCTTTCTTTTTCAGTTCCTTCACACAATTCATTAGATTGTTGATTTGTGATCTTTGTGTCTTTTTGATGTAGGTATTTGTGGCTACATCAGAATTTTCCTCTTATGACTGATTTTGCTGAAACTCACAGATTTTGATAACTTATGTCCCCTTTGTCATTTAGTTCAAGGAATCTTTTGATTTCCATCTTAATTTACTCCCTGACCAAATAACTATTCAGCAGTTTGTTTAATTTCCATGACTTTGTGTAGAGTTCGGTGTTTCTGTTAAAATTGATTTTTTATTTTATTTCACTGTGGTCTGAGAAGATACATGGTATAATTTCTGTTTTTTAAAATTTGTTGAGACATGTTTTGTGGCTTAGGATGTGATCAGTCTTAGAGAATATTCCATGAGCTGATGAGAAGAACATATATTCAGTGGTTTGGGGGTAGAATGTTACATAAATGTCTGTTAGGCCCATTTGTTCTTGAGTCCGTCCTTTCTTTGCTTAGTTTTTGCTTGGAGGATCTGTCCCGTTCTGTCAGTGGGGTGTTAAAGTCCCTGGCTATTACAGTGCTGCTGTTTATCATTTTGTTTAGATCAAGTAGGGTTTGCTTTATGAATCTGGGTGCACTGGTGTTAAGTGCATAAATATTTTGGATTGTTATGTTGTCTTGTTGAATTTTCCCCTTCACCATTATATAATGATCATCTTTGTCTTTCTTTACTTTTGCTGATTTGAAGTCTATGTTATCTGACGTGAAAATGGCTATACCAGCTTCCTTTTGGTTTCCATTTGTATGGAATATTGTTTTCCTTTCCTTCACTTAGAGTCTAAATGAGTCCTTGTGTGTTACATGTGTTTGCTGGAGACAGCAGATAAAACTTCACTTGTATTTTTTTTAATGCATTCGGCCAGCCTTTGTCTCTTGATGGGGAGTTCAAGCCAATTACATTTATTGAAAGAATTGATAAGTGGGGTGGATTTCTGCTCATCCTGTTGAGTAGAGCTTTATTGCTTTGTTTTACCTCTTGAGCCATTGTGGTATCTCGGCTCTGACCTTTAGCTTTTGGATGATTTTACACTGGTGGGTGTCTTATATGAGGGAGAAATAAAGACTTTCTCAGACAAGCAAACACTGAGGAAATTTGTCAAGACCAGACCTGCCCTGCAGGAAGTACTCAGAACTGCATGATAGCTGGGTATTTTTCCCTCATATTACAGAATTGTAGGCTGGCCATTATTCTGTTTGAGAAGACTGAGAACGGGGCCCCATTCCATTCTAACTTATAAGGTCTCAGTTGAGAAGTCTGAAGTTAGTCTGATGGGTTTTCCTTTGTAAGTTACCAGCTGCTTTCACCTTACAGCTCATAGGAGTGCCTCTTTCGTGTTTACTTTGGCCAGTCTGATGACTATGTGTCATGGTGATTGACTCTTCATGATGAATCTCCCAGGGATCCTTTGAGCTTCTTGTACCTGGATATCTAGATTTCTAGCAAGGCTAGGGAAATTTTCCTCAATTTTATTCCCTGAAATAGTTTTTCCAACCCTTGTGTAGTTTTTTCCTTTCTTCTCCTTGTGTAGGCCTCTTTAATATCATATTTCTTGTTGGTTTTGTTTGTTCCTCTTGTTTCTTGGTTCTTTCTCTTTTACTGACTTGTTTAACTGAAAAGTATTGTCTTCAAGCTCTGAGATTCTTTCTTCTGCCCAATCTAGCCTATTCTTAAGGCTTTCCACTGTGTTTTTTATGTCTTTGAATGAATTTTGTATTTTAAGAAGTTCCGTTTGTTTTTTTTTTTAATAATTCTATTTCCTTAGTAATTTTTTATTCATTCTCTTCATTGTTTTTGTGGTTTCTTTGTTGGGTTTCTATTTTCTCTTGTATTTCATTGAGCTTCCTTACAATCCATATTTGGAATTCTTCATCTTTCATGTCTATCTTTTCGTTTTGGTTGGTATCCATTGGTAAGGAGTTAATTGTTTTCTTTTAGGGGTCTCCTTTTGCTCTGATTTTTCATATTTCCAGAGTTCTTTTGCTGATTTCTTTTCATCTGGTCTATCAGTTGAGACCTGGGGATGCTAGACCTGGCTTCTGGGCCTGTCTCCAGGTCCCCAAAGATCAATCTTTGAGCATGCCAGGGAGAGAAGTGCTTGTCCTGAGTTGCCTATGGGGTGTCTACCAGGTGTGGTATACTTCTCAGGTTACTCTGACCTGCTGTCTTCACCTCTTCCAGTGTGTACTGAGTTAGACACCCCACACCGGCTTAGTCTGTGATGGTGGGGGGTACTTGTGAGTGTGAATCAACCACACCCTATTTGCTTGAATTGGAAGATGCTATGATGAGCTATGTCATTGTTCTCCCTATCATTGATTGATGTTTGTGTGACAGAGTCACCTGCCAGGATGTTCTTTTCTGTCTGTGGTAGACTCTGGCCCCCCAGGTGGAGTACTTGAGTGCCCCAAGCTTTAGGAGGGACCCTGTAGCTCCCAGGGTGTTTATTGATATCCACCACCACTGAAGTAAGAGTAGTTTGTAGCTAGGTCATGGTAGCCTGAAAGGCTTTGCAAGGCCTTGGCAGGGCTCAGAAGTTGCTTTTCTGGCTACTAGGGGGAGCCGCCGGTAGGAGGGTCAGGATAAACTCTCCAAACCAGGAATGCTATTCATGGAGGCTAAACTCTTGCATGGCAAGGCCCTGGGCTGGGTTCTTTCCACCCTTATCCAGTAGCTCAGTTTCTCTGTGAGGAGGGTTAGGCACTCTCCTCTAAATGGCCGCTCCTTGGACCCCCACACACCCTGTAAAATTGAGTCAGTAAATGCTGTAAAGGGCATGCAAATTGATCTCCCTGTCAGTAGGAGGTGCTCACCAGAAGGAACAAGTTGCAATGTTTTTAGGTCCTGTGACCAGATCTAGTCCCTTAGGAGAAGCACTCGAATGCCCCAGGTGATGGGTGGGCTCTGGAAATTCTAGGCAGAGGCAGGTGGGGGAATGGAGCTGGGCAGGGCTGGGTTGGGTGAGCTTTCCCTCAGACTCCACAAAAGCTGGCAAGATAGCTGTTTTGGCAGGGGTCAAAGGTCTCCCAGCTTCTGGGCAGAGCCACCAGGGAGGGGCTGAAGTGGCCCCACCCAACCAGAACGTCTGTAAAAGCAGGTCCATCTGAGATTCACAAACTAGTAATCTGAGGTCAGCCTCACTCCTCTCCCTGCTGCTCTGCCCCACAGTCTTATCCCAGTGTCTGCTGGCAGGCAGGAGCTCAAGCCAGCCAAGCTCCCCCACCACTGTGCTGTGGGCCAGGAGGTTCCCCTCCCAGGATCCCAGCCTGAGCTGATCCTGTGGCCCTCCCACAGGGGAAGGAGTGCCCTGCGAGCATGCTGCAGCTAGGACCCACACTGCGCTCTCCTCCCAGATCTGCCCATGTGGGCTCCCTTGCCTCCTGAGACCAAGAAGATCGATCCTGGAGTGTGTCAGGGAGAAGCGTGCTGGTCCCAAGTCACCCATGGGTTGCCTAAGCAGGATCGATGTCCCTCCACCTCAGGGCATGCCCTGCTCTGATGGATCCACCAGGCAAGCAGCACCAGGAAGGACTGGCAAGCAGGGAGCTCACAGTCTGAGCACCCTTCAGTCTGCTGCAGGATCCCTAGAGGAAGGGCCTGAGCCCCACTCTCTGTCGAAGGCTCAATTGTAGCTCTGAGCAGCCACGAGTCAGGAAGGGGAAGGGGAGGAAAAAAATCTGAATGGTGGAGTGCTAGCTCTCTGGTCATCTCCAATCTTCTCTCCAGGAGGCAGTCCACCTAGAATGTCTGGGCTCTTCAGTCACACAGATCACCCGGGATCCACTGGACCCCTGTGGCTCCTGCACTCTGGGCTGTAGTTGGGCTGCAGTTTGTGTGGGAACAAGCAGGATGAAACCTGAGGAGTTGAAGCCCCCTGGGAAGGACAAAGGTGCACGATGGGTGGCAAAGCAGCTCAGGTCTGTGGGAGTGGGAAGTGCCCCAGGGGGACTGGGAACCTGGTGCCCTTTCTAGAAGAAGTTCCCAGCTCACTGGCAGCAGGAGCCTCTCTCTGGGTTCATGTGGACAGAAAGTCTCTCCAGCAGCTTGGGGATCTACCAACTGTCAGAGATGCAAGGGAGGGAAAACAAACCACTCCACCTACCCTTGCTGGACTCCAGGCCTCTCAGGGGTTGATCTTTGCTGATGACTTGCTCCTTCTTGTTTTGCACCACAACTTCTTCCTGTGGAGTCTCCTGAAGGCTCTGGCACCCTTCCTTTAGACCCACATCCAATATATGTTTGTCTGTCTGTTTGTTTTTTCTCTTTCATCTAAAACAACTTACTGAGATGCTCTGGCAGCTAGTGTCTCTGGTCAGCCATCTTGCCCATTTACCCACTAGTACAATTTGAACAGTTATATTAGGAATGTTGCTAAAGTTACCCACCAGGTGCACTAACAATCTCTTAGGTCATGTAAAGATTTGGGTTTGACATGACAGATCTAACACTCTGTCTAGTTACCCACAGAAACTATTTATTGTGACATATTAATTATATTATCCTGCCAAATGAAAGAGGTAGGTATAAGCAAGGAAAAATTAAAAGAAGCAAGCATTTTATTGTGATAGGGAGTCTTCTTCCAACATCTTGGAAAAAGCTGTCCACAGCATAAAGTTGTCAACTTCTTGTCCTGGTTTGCAGTTTTAGTGTTTCTCATAATGGCATCAGGTGGTTTGGTGAACTCTCTGTGTGGCCCACACATCAGACTTATCCCTTGAAATTTACGTCAAGTTGTCCACCTTTGGCTTAGAGGGCTTGAAGAACAGAGCATTTCTTGTTCTTAGAGACTTATAGCGAAATACTGGAAGAAACTGGAAGAATTCAGTATCCAATTTAGTCTACAGGTAGATAAAAACTTGAGAACAATCAATAGGGCCACAATCTAATAACAGGTGTACTATGGTTTTTCTTCTGAAACATAATTTTTTTCTCTGTAGTCACCCCCATTTATATCAAAGATCGTCAAAGAAGGACTAATTTGTTTGCAAAACAAGTTTAGCCTCATCAAACTTGGCCTGATTATTTACTTACATACAGCAGAAATAATGATTGACCACATAGGCTCTTTTTAAATTTGCTTTGTTGGAACTTCTGATAAGCAATCTCAGATTCAACTTTTCAAAGCCTCTTGAGGCTAAGGAAACTAAGCCAAGGACTCACCATCAAACTTCACTTGTAGGACCTAATAGATCTGAATGAATTCTTTCTTTTTGAAGTTCCCAAAACATCCTAAGTTTCCTGGGCCTGTCCGGAACTGACATTCTTTACTCACGTGTAAGACAGCTATGTCAACTGTGTATTCAAGGTACCAAGCCAGTTTTTCAGGGATGGGGGATGTTGTTGGCTCTATAAAGTCAACTTTAATTCTTTAAAGTTGTCTGGTCATATTTGAAAATATGACCTTCTGTTCAAAGCCTTGGATATAACCAGTGTTTCCAGCTATGTCCTTTTACAAGGAGAGCAGAGTCTTAGTGAACCTATGCAAATGACTATATTGCCATGAAAATACAGAATGTTCACAAATGATTTCCAAATTCTGGAGGGATTAGGGGAAAAGAATAAATGTTTCAATTTCTGTTCACAAAAATAAACTTTACCAAGTTGCTATAAACTTATAGATAGCTTAAAAGGAAAAAAAAAGTTTCCTTAAATCTGGAAAACAAAACATTAAAGAACCAGCAGTGTTTCAAATAAAAAGTCATAAAAAATTATTCTCATCAGTTTACTCAGTCCCATTTAATCCTTGTTCTGCTTGATCTTGGTTAGCAGTTTCATGAAGCCATCAGTTTCTTCATTAGAGTTCTGTAAATTCTTTCCCTGTCCAATGGTATAATCTTAAAGTTATCAGAAACCTGTATTCCAGAGTACTTGTCATTAATCTCCTTGAAGAATAAGCAGGTTCCAGTGTGTTAGTTGAGACACAGAGGAGGAATCATAGGAATTCACTACTGGATTTTACAAGGAAGTACACAGATGAGCCTAGGAGAAAATTCAGAAGCCTGTCTTTAAGGGCTCTGCAAATAATCTTTGGAGGAAGCCCCTTTTCCAGTGTCCTGGTTATCACAAGTGGCAGCAGTTCTTTGGAAGCTGCTGAGGTAGGGTTCCCTTATTGCAGGAACACCCTGGAGTAGCCCCATTGGTCCTTGGTTGTTGGTTGCTATAGAGCTCCCGTAATTGCGGGGCCATTAATTCGAAAGTCTTTTTGTTTCTTATTTTGTTCTTTATGGTCCTCTTAAAATCTGCTGCTATGATTACTAGTTCAGCTCAGTCCTATAGCCTTTCATCCTATGTTTTGTCTTTTTTTGAGCCTCCATCAGTTCAGGGAAAGCTAGAATGGGCTTCCAAGTGAACTTTAAAATCAGTAACAGCCTCATCTTTTGTTTTTTATTTTTGTTTTTTTGTTTGTTTTTGCATGGTGGTCTAGAAAACAGACTAGTTAGTTCAAGTGGGAAACATTTTAGGAATGGTTTTCAAAAGGTCATTTGTGATTATTCAGGCTCTGCCTGGCCCCTAAGTGGACCAGGTGGGACTTTTTGGGACACTAATATTCTCAGAATACCATTCTGTTCCTTATATACATTTCTGGGCTTCCCAAGACCCCAGCAACAAGTGTAATTGGGTAGAAGTCAGTAATACCAGGGTCATAGGTTCCAATTAAGATACTGAATTCCACAGAAAACTTTTGAATAATCACAAAAATCAAAAACAAAACATGAGGCTGCTTTTGTCCAGGAAGTGTAAGTCACAGAAGGGTTATCTCCTGAATTTTCCGGTGGTTTTATCTTATAAGGAAACTGTTTATTTTTTCAGAGAAGAAAGGCAGTTCAGACACTTAGTGGCCTGAATATTCAGGCGCAAAGTAGGATAGCCGGTGGAGCAGTAGTGGTCATATCTGTTTTGTCATCACTGGTATTGTTACTGAACCAAACTAGGGTCCACTCACCCAGCACAGTAAAGCCAAACACTGATGCAGAGATTTGCAGTGAGAAGAAAAGGCACTTAACTGCATGGTGCCAGCAGGAGAATGGGCAGCTTTTAAAGACCTGAACTCCTCACAGGTTTACAGTCAAGGGTTTTTAAAGGCAGGGGTACATTTCAGGAAAGCAGAAGTTCCAGGCAAAATCATAAATCAATACATGGAAGTTATACATTGGTTTGGCACAAAAAGGCAGGATATCTTGAAGCAGCAGCTTACAGGTCTTAGGTAGGTTCAGATATTATTTGATTAGCAGTTGTTTAAGGAAGCAAGGCCTTGTCTAAAACTTGGGTTAGCGGAAAGGAATGTTAAATTTCGGATTGGAAAGGATTGGAAAGGAATATACCGTTTCCTGGCCCCTCAGGAAGAAATTTAGAACAAAGAAAGGCCTAAGAGTTTGGTCCTCAATTCACCCTTTATCTGAGGTCTGTATGATAGCATTTTCCATCTGGTGGGTGTTTCTGAAAAACAATTTAGGAGCATATGTTAAGATGTTATCTTTTAGTTTCTATAGGGAACCAAAACACCTTGTGACTCTGGCTTGCATGGGAGACTATTGTTACTATCTTATTGCTTATCATGTTGTTTATTTACTTTTCAAGACTAGCTAGATACTTGGAATTTCCCCTGAAGTGACTCAAGATTTTTCCTTTATTTCCATGCTTAGGTTCCTGACAGGCATTTAAGAGAGGTCTCTGCTCCATCTCAGTATGAGGGATAGCATACATTTTTAGCTTTTCATTAGCTTTTTGCAATGAATCTTTTATAAAAGCTATTTTTGAATCCTGTTGTCTCTTTGAGGCTTCTGAATACCAATTAAAATGAAAATCCTGGCCAGGCATGGTGGCTCAGGTCTATAATCCCAGTACTTTGGGAGGCTTGTTTGAGGCCCATAGTTCCATGTTACGGTAAGCTATGAACCACTATACTCCAGTACTCCAGGCCTGGGTGACAGAGCGAGACCCTGTCTCTTTAAAAAAAAAAAAAAAAAAAAAAATCCCATTCTTTTTGTCCAATCGGAGGCTTAGGATTCAGGCATATTTCTCTCAACAGAAAAGAAGCCAAACTCTGTAAAATAATTTAAAGAGGTTTATTCTGAGCCAAATTTGAGAACCATGTCCCAGAGCCATGCCCAAGAAGCCTTGAGCAAGTGGACTCGCTCTTGTTGGGTGATAGTTTGGTTTTATACATTTCAGGGAGACAGGGATTACAGGTAAAGTCATAAATCAATACATGGAAGGCATACATTTAGTTTGGCCCGAAAAGGTGGACCATCTCTCGAAGTGGAGGGTTTACAGGTTATAGGTGGGTTTAAAGATTCTTTGACTTGTAGTTGGTTAAAGACTTGAAGCTTTGTGTAAAGGCTTGGAATATTTTAAGATAAGGAGGTCTGTTAATCCAGAGACTGGCCACCTGAGGTTTTGTTGTGTAAATTGAGGACCTGCAGGTTTGTCTTGCATAGCCTTGGGCTTGTTAGTGAGTTAGGAAGGATAACTCTAAGAAGAAGGGGGGCATGATGAGGCCTGTCTGACCTCTCTACTAATGGCAGGCAATTTGGTTTTATGGTATCCTCTTAGCCAAGAGGGGGGTCCATTCAGCCTGCCAGTTGGTTGGGGGAAGCCTTAAGCTTTTATTTTAGCTCACATTTCTTAGTTGAATGGTCTTGCTACATCTGAAAGGGTCTTCATATGGCCATTATAGTTCTAAATTATCTTTAATAAGATTTTTCCACTTTTGTAAGTATATTGCAGCTTCCAGGCCCAATACTTATGCATGCAAAAAACAGGCATAGCCAGAAGGCGGACTACTCAGTTCTTTAGAAATGAAAGATCCCATTTTTCCATTGAGTCTCTCAAAGCCAAGGTAAAAGCATAAGAGAGAAATGGTCTGGGTCCTGTAACGCTTTTACAGTGTACCTCGTAGACATTTTTCTTGCAGTTGGTGGGCAACCTAATGTCAACTAGCCCATTCCCTGACCAGCTTATCCTCTCAGGATAGTCTTTATTTCTTGGTGGTGAGTCACTCTAATCTGTAGCCTCCAACCCCCAGTCCATGGAAAATTTGTCTTCAATGAAAGTTAGGAAGGGTGGGGGGAGGCTTACACAGCAGGAGGCAAGCAAGTGAAGCTTCAAGCTTCATCTTTATTTACACATTTACAGCTGCTCCCATGGCTGGCATCACTGCCTGAGCTCTGCCGCCCGCCCCACCCTCCTCCACCCCACAGTCTGTGGAAAGATTGTCTTCCATGAAACCAGTCCCTGTTGCTAAGAAGGTTGAGGACTGCTGACTCTAATAGCTCTTAAGTGCACAACCCATGCCCACGAGTCAGGTTGTGGCTTTGGCTCTGAGATTCCCCTGACCAACTTAGTCAATGATTTTCCAGTTCGTTTTATCCAGTCAGATACCTAAGGCCTCCCTTACCTAAATGCACAAGAAAAAGAAATGAAGAGGATAGAACCACACACCTGCAAATTCCAAAAGCCAGAGTTAATGCCCCTTGCAATAACAACAACTTACTGTGACCACTGACAGTTACCTTTAAAATTGTGTTGTCGAAACTGTAGGGGCATTTGGTCTAGGTACAGTTACCCATTGCACAAAGATTCAATTACTGAAACAATGAGGATTGCCAAGGAAGAAAGAATTTTTTAATACTACAGAAGCTGAGAAGCTGCCTCAAATCCAGGAGGGGCCGTGTACCCCTTATGTGGGTTTAGTGGTTTAGGCCTATAATCCCAGCACCTTGGGAGGCCCATGTGGGGGAGGATCACTTGAGGCCAGGAGTTGGAACCCATCATTTCTGGGAAACAACTCAAAGGGTCAAGTAGTTAAAAACGTTAAGGGAGAGGATAATAATAGGGGTTCATGGAGCCAGTTACATCAGCCACTGCAAATCCAGAGGTCATGTGCCCTCTTGTAGCACAGATAACCATTGGTACCACAAAACCAAAGGGATCAGAGAACTCGGTGCAAAAGAAGACAGAACTTGAGAGGAACTCTCAGGGCTTTGTGAGGAAAACAGAGGATACCCCAAAAGAGGGAGTCATTGGCACCTTTTCAGTGTTCAAGGAGTCTCTGGGTCATCAGAAGTCTCCTTCATAATATGGTCACCAGAACTGTCAAAAGACAAAATTACAATAAATTTGCTTATAAATTGAATTGGCTTTTATTTGCAATTCATGAATTCTACAAAATAGAAAGCTCCCACTGGGCAATGGCAGAACTGTGGGTTTATAAGGTAGAAACAAGAAATAGTAGGAAAAAGATTTGTTTTTACATTTTCTTCTAAGATATGTCAGGTTTTGGTCTGAAATGTTGGTTCTTGATGTGCTCATGGCCAAAGAATGACCAGACTCACCAAAGTAAGGCAAGCATGAAAATGAAGTTTATTGAGGAGAGAAAGATAGGATTGTAGGGCAAGAGCAAGATATAGGTTTACAGAGCATGATACATATGCCACATTGATACATACGACCAGGCCCATTGTCGCAGCAAAGGAGAGAGCAACAGGAAGTGCACAAAAGGGACTGGTTATGGTCTGCATCTTGTTTTATAGTGCCTGGATTGGGACCTCCCTCCTGGTTCAGATGTCACCATAGAACCACTTTGATTGGACAGTTGTGAGTTGTATTATGCATGTGGGTCGGTTTCCAGACTCTATGGTACCTATGCTGCTTGGCCTGTGGGCTAGAGAGTCCTCTGCGTTCTTTTGCAGCTGGCACATTAAGTTATTTGTGATTAGCAGATTCGAAGGGTATTTCCTCCTCCCCCAGGTATGGCAGTCTTTCTGGAGAAGATTAGGGTGGGGCAGAACCAAGATGGGGGGCTGGGACCCACCCTCATCTTTCTTCCCAGGTAGGGCAATTGCACCAAGGCAACAGCACCCACTTTCATCCCTAGGAGACCCAGCATCCCTCACTATCTACCTAACAGTTTTAGCTCTTATATTTAGAACTCTTTTGAGTTAATTTTCGTTAAATTGTTATTCTCTTAAAAATTTTAAAGTATTATGAAAAATATAGAATAACTTGTGATTTTTCATGGGAGAATTCCTGAGAATTCTTTCTCATTCCTGAATCCTGAAGATTAATATCTGGAATTTGGGAACACTAGCTGGTGCAGTTTTCTCTGCATTGATAGTAAGGCTCTTAGGTAGTTTACTTTTTGAACAGATGGTGGCAGCAGAGCTTTAGAGAATGTAAATTCTCGTTTTACAAACTTGGTATTATAATTAAGAATCCTCTTAATATAGTTGGCCTGCCTTCTTTTTGGTAATAGGTTGTTATGCACTGAATTTAAAGTTTCTTTTAAGATTCCTTAAGAATTATTTAAATTTAGGGATTTTTTTTTTTTGCCATGAATTTATTCAGACTTCTCGGTTGTAAGGCCAGTTTGTGAAATATGGACAGGATTTGCTTGACATCTTAGAATACAGTTTTCTCAAATTTCCCTAATGTGTTTTATCTACTTTTTTTTTTCATTATGTCACTACTATTTCATGATCTTCATGTAGGGATAAAGTTCTTCTCAGGTTTACTCCTGAAACAAATTGGCAGATTTACAGTCTGATTTTGAGGATAGATAATATAGAAGTTGGACACATGGGCAACCTTTTTTTCTTCAATAATAAAAACTGTGTCATCTCAGGATTGGACCTCAGTTGTCCTTTTTAGATCTAAACATTAAACAGTAAAATTAGATGATGCCCATTTTCCCTGACAGTTGTTTTCAATACAGTAGTAGAAATAACAAGCACCTCTTGGGCACTGACTTTTTGCTAGGCACTATGCTAAATGCCTTGCGTGCATTGTCTTCTTTTATTCTCATAACAACTCACAGAGATAAGCACTGTTTTTGCCCTGAATTTCCCAGAGGAGAGATGGGTTGATGGGTTTAGAGAAGTTAAATAATTTGACTAAGAGCACATAGCAGATGAAGTAAGTGTGTGTGTTCATAAGCAGCTATATTGTATTTTTGTGTGTTTAATTTTTACAGATGGTAAATTAGATACATTGTTCTGCAACTTTTTAAAAAATTCAACACTTTTTAAAAGATCTATAGCTCTTGCTACTACATGTAAATATTTGATCAATTTCTTTACCTCATGAGTAGATAATACTTTGTATTTGTTTGACTTAGCTGCTGAAAACTAGCATATCCTGGAATCTCATCTGATTTGGGCTTTACTTCACTTTTCCATAGTACACATAGAGGGTGTACCAAATGTTTGATTTAATTGTTATTCTTTTGCTAAAACTATAATAATATTGGAATAATGTGTTACTTTGTTATAATAAAGAAAAATTTTAATGCAGCTAGCAGGTATAATATTCTCCCTGTTTTATTTTTATACTGCAGGTTACTCATTTTTGGATCCTATGACAGAGAGGCAACTATTCATTGCACTCTTGAATTGAGCAGCGGTGTTTGGGAAGAAAAACAAAGGAGTTCTATTAAGACGGTAAAATTTGCGTGGATTTATGTCTGTATAAAGTTCTATAAGCATGCTTTTTTAAATATTTCTGTGTTCCTAGAGTTAGTTTTGGTCATGTGCAAATAGTTATGTGTAGTTCTTGTTAAATTTGTCTTGTTATAGTACAACATTGGTAATAAATCACATGAAGCTATAGTTAGTATTCAGATTACCTACATAAGAAGCAGGTAAGTCCAACTAGTTTTCCTTTCAGAACTTTAAAATTGTTTCATTTATGAAATTAGAAGGAAATAATTTTACTAAACACCTTAGAAGGTATGTGAATTCAGAAGATTCATTCATTAAACAGATATTTTATGAGTGCTACTTTGTACTAGGCACTGTTGTAGATGCAGGGGAAATAGTTCAAGACAAGAGAGGACCCTATTCTGTGGCATTAACATGGGGTAGAGGTGTGGTACAGGGAGGAGGTTAACTACACTTTATAGGGTAAAGACAGAACATAGCAATAAACCAGTAAACCAAAACAGTGAACAAAGCTATTTCCAAAGATTGACAACTATAATACTATAAAGAAAATAGGGATATGACAAAGGAGGTTCTTTAGATCTGGTGATAATAGGGAAGGACTCTGAAGAGATGACACTGGAACAGGCTTACCAGAGAAAATAAAGGACATCCAGTTAAAATTGAATTTCAGCTCAACGATGAATAATTTTTTGGTAGAAGCATGTCCCCAATATTACTGGGTAACAGTCAAAATGCTGCTAAATCTTTAATGGACAACTATGTGGTATTTTTAAGGATATTCCTTTGACTTTTAAATTGTTTCCCATTTCTTCATGTAGTAACTGTTGTGAGCATCCTTACATAAAAATTGGGCAGTGTGAAATTCTTTTGGAAGAAATAGGGTAATTTTGATCTAGAGTAAGAAAGTAAAATTAAAACAGGAGAGGGAGGATGGTTTGACTCACAGAGTTTGAATTTATGAAAGCAGGAGGGAGCTGTTGAAGATTTGAAGCATGGTAATGATGTGGTCAAAATAGAGGTTTTAAGAAAGCTTTCCTTTCTCTTTGGAGGCTGTTCTTTCTTTTAAGTTACATCTCAAGCAATTTGAAGCAACTCCTCAGAGGAATGAAATAACCAGTTTTAGAATTTGTTCTGAAATACATAACTACATGAAAAAGCATTATTGTTTTGTCCAGATAAATTTTTGGCTTTACTTTGAATTGGTCATAACTTGCCATTGCTATTGGCATTTTCAGTTTAATTTATTATATTTGCAAAGATATAAGATTAGACAGCTTTCATATTTTATAGCAAAGGTTAGTGAGACTTTAATCTTGACTCATTATTTTAGATCTTAGCATATGTCATAGGTAGTTTTGAAGAAAGAATTTCTAGGTTACTAATTACATCTGGTGTTGAAAATGTCAGCAGCAAATGTCTACAGGCATTAAATTACAAAAGTCTAAATTTAATATCTCTAGGGAGGAGAATTAATGTGTTCTTCAAGACAACATAACACATCAGGGAGTAGGATTTGATCATTTAGAATATTTTGCAAATTTGGTAGAAAATGGAACATCATTAAAAAACTCATGCCAAATCATGTGATGAGTTTAGGAAGCTATCTTTGTATAAATACAATATTTAGGATAAATATTATTTTAATGTTAAAATTGCTCAGTGAAGTTAGCTATATTAATTGTAATGAATATGCAAAATGAAAGAAACTTAATTCCTTCCATATTTTAAGTGTGCCTTTGAGTTTTTAAAGCATTACCATATTTTAGTGAAGAAACATGGCTTTCTCCTTTATCATCTTTAGCATGGGATCTTTGTCCTCATGGTTACAAGATGTCTAATGCACCCCTAGGTATCCACCTTTCAAGAAAAATGGTGAAGTCTGAGGTTGGCCAGAGGCACATGTCAGCTAGGTTTTACCCTTTTCAAAAGCTTTTCTGGAATCTCCTCCCAGGAATTTTCACTTACATCTCATTGTCCAGAAATGGGTCATGTGTTCTCCCCTAGCAGCAGGGAAGTACAATATGAAAAACCATTTTAATATTTCATTCTTCATAGAATTAGAATGCAAGGGGAAAAGTTATGAATAGCTTTTAGGTGGCTAATCCACAAGAAAACAATTCAAGTTTATCTGGTGACTTTTTGTTTTTAAGAGAATTTTTCATAAATTGAGAAAAAAGAAAAAATTGAAAAGAATAATTTAACAAATAGTCTGCATAAATCCTATTTTAGAAATACCTGACCAGAAATCCAGGAAAATCTGGAACAAACTCAGATCTCAGATCAGTGCCCTGCTTAGCTCATTTGCAAAATAAAAGTGCTCACTGGATAAGTGAGGTATCTTGTGGTTTTGTTTGTTCCTTAAAAATAATAAATAAGGAAAGATTCCTCATGAGAATCCCCTAAGATATGATAGCTGAGGTGCAGATAAATTAGATATTAAGCTTAAACAAAAATTCGAGGATCATCTTGCAAGGCATAATAGAATCAATATTAAAAATTTCTTTACTTACACCAAAAAGAGATAATGCAGTTTGTGGTTTATTTGAGTCCATTGCAATATTCAGGTTCGGTGATGATACTTTGCTTCACTTTCACTAAGGAACAAATTTAAGAGGTTTTCAGATTTTAAAAAGTTTCAGACCATGATATTTCAATAGTAGTAAACTATGAAAATAACTGTCTATAAATATCTGTAGAATTCATAGTACTTATCAAGTAAAATTCACAGTGAATTAATCTGACATATTAAAACATGTATAATCATTATTGTGTGCATAGTAGAACACACAGACCATGTAAATGCCATATTAGCACACATTGTTTTAAAGAGAGAGATGCCAAGTTTTACTGTCCCAGTATTGGAGTTTCCTTGCCATTGACCACCCACTTGCTTTATCACTAGTTCCAAACACAAAATAAGTTATTAGTAAATGTTCTGTTCTCTTTCCCTCTCTCTTCCTTTTTGGACAATTCTGCCTGTGCCTCCTATGTCTTCTTTTCTGTCATTTATTCACACTGACATTTGATTCTTCAAACTTATTATTCTATTCTTTGTCCAACTTGAAATGTTTGAGGCCATTTGGGGAGAAGAAAAGGCACCATAAAAATGAGCTGTGGAACCTCTGAATCTGGGATTTCTGGGAGAGAGGAAAAGGCGGTCCAGTATACACACCCACCTATCCTTTCATTGTGAATGAAAGGATGTGAGGAGTTCTGATTTTAGAAACAAGGTTTTATGTACATTTTCTGATGCTGACCCTACTTCCTCTTCTTCTAACCTGCCACTCTGCATTCAGGCACTTGAATAGCTATTTGCCTTTCATGAGAGACCAAGTCTTTCCTTCTACAATTAGAGATACATGGCTTGAAATCCAAAGGAAGCGTCTGGGTCCATTAATATAGAGTAGATCGGCAGAAGAGAGATACTAGAACAGTCATTTGTTCAGTATAAATAGAAGAGTAGAAGTACTTCATGTCTTATGTAGCCCAATATGCAGATAGCAGAGGGAAGTGTGGTTAAAGGCATTAGAAGATGACATGATACTTCAGATCTACCTGAAAAACAGGGATTGATAAATCCCTAAAGAACATTCAGCTAAAGTTGGGGAGAATCCATAAGTGATATTTTAGAGTTCTTAATCAGAATAAGTATATTCATTTCAGAGCATTACATGGTGTCAACTAGCAACTTGTGTTGGCAACTACCATAAGAAAGGCTTTAAATAGGGTCAGCCTTACCCAAAATTATGAAGTTGGAAGAATTTACCTCCTAGATTTGGACTTTATCTTTCTGTTTGACTCGAGTGGTATTTTTCCTTCTCTCCACTGTTGCTTCCTTATTAAAGCCTCATTTTTCTAAAGAATCTGATTCTGAAAGGTCAATAGTTGATATCAAGTTCCCTTCAGTTTACTTTTTAAACACATCCACAATGAAAGTGATATTTAAAGTGGTGATACCTGCTTTCTAAGAACTGCTGCCAGGGTTAAAAACAAGATACACAAACCAGGTATCTAACATGTAGTGCTGTAGAGTCTGTGAAATACTTTTCCCTTTTACAAAGATCCACAGTCTTATGACTATAATATCTACACTTATTTGATGAAATCCTATTACTACCTGTAACAAAATCTGGACTGTGAATGGTATTCTAATAATCGGGAGACAGTTTAGAAGTAGTGATAGTAGAATCATTTTAGAACAGAGGTAAGGAGAGATTGGAAACTATGGGTGAAATAGGATTTGAATGACGGGACTTTGAAAATAAGATCAGCCATGTTTACCTGCCTAAGATTGAGCCTAATTCAGAGGCAGTCTGGCTTGTTATAGAGCCCAGTGAGTCTCCTTTTATTTCCAGAGTAAAGGTTAGAGCAAATGAGTACAGGAAACACTTGATGTAGAGAAAGGGTAATCAGTTGGGAGAAAAATCAGTATTTAGGGAAATCATTTCTGTCTAATATGAAGAGGCTAAATGAGCATATAGAAGAAATGGAAGCAGTAAATGCATTTTCAACTTTCAGAAAGCTTTTGATAAAGATCCATACCAAAGATTCCTAGAACATAATTACTAGAATATTTTGTCACAAATAGATCTGGCTTAAAGATGTGAGAAACAGGGTAAGGATGGCCAGGTGTAATACCCTGAAAGATTGAGTCCAGGACTTTAATCAGTTTTCTTATGTGACCTAAAACAGTGCTGTCTGATAGAAATATATGCTACTTTATATAATTTTAAATTTTCTAGTAGATACATTCAAAAAAGGAAAAGTAAGCAGGTGAAATTAATTTTAGCAATGTTTTATTTGACCCATACATCCATCCCAAATATTGTCATAAATATGAAAACTGATGGGAAATGGGATTGGATTGGGGGAGCCCAGGATATTCTTCCTCTTCCCTTCTGCCTTGGACATGTATGGAAGCTACTCTTTCGCCTCCATGGTGCCATGCTTCTCACAGGACAGACCTACCATGCTTCCAGCTTTTGCTTAATGCTCTAGCCCCTGGCCTCTACAATACCACGTCCCCACTCTGTCCTTCCAGCCTAAGATTGGTAATGACTTCTTACTGTTGTTAATATCTAAGTTTCCTCACTGTCCCCTGTTTGGTACTCAGTTCTTTATCACCAGTTAGCTATTCCTCTGTTTTACAACCCCTCTATTTCAAATACTCAATTGTTTTCTGTTTCCTTACCAGAGCCTGATTAATACACCAACCATCATTTCCTCTGGGAGATGTTACCTAACTAGCATGAAACTCCTTAGTAATACTTATCACAGTTGGGATTTCAAATTTGTATTTGTATGATAATTTGATCAGTGTTATCTCTGGCAATATCTTCCATATCATCAGGTACCATGATTGTTTTTGTTCATAGCACTCAGTATTCAGTGGGTATTCAGTAAATGTTTCTGGTACACTGAGGCTGGCTGTCCACCCATGAGCTTCCATTTACTCTCAACACTTTCTTCTAGAGCTTCAGAGTTTCAGCATGACTTTTAGTCACACTTCTGTCTCCTTTCTCCCCTCCTTCCATGCTATCTCTGATGTATGTTTTAACCAAATAAAAATGCTTAGAATGAGGAAGTACACAAAAGGATATTTACTGCTCAATGTTACTTTTGTGAAAAGCCTGGTTTTTAGAGTGAGAATTTTAGTTTACAAATGTGCATAATAGTATAAACATTTATTTTTGGCATTATTAAAAACATCAAAAGACTTCTTACTGTATGTGTATACTTTAATGTAGCCTAAATAAAATGACTAGGTATGATGTAAAATTTTACTTGCCTTACTTCCCTTTATTAGAGAGTTTTAGAAGTCTTGCTGAATGATATCAAATGTGTCTACAAAGTCCAGATCTATTCATGTATTGTTGAATGTACACACAGAGAGCTCCCTAAAGTACCGTGATTTCAAGTAAGAACATCTGAGACAAACTTATAAATATATTAGACCAAATGCCTAAGAGTTGGCATTTTGGTGTGTTTGTTTAAGTCCAGATGCCTTGCAGATAGCATTTTGGTGCTTCTGTTTAACCATTTGCCATTTGCAGTTTTAATCTTATCAAAAGGAAGAGAAAGATTAAAGCAAATAAAGCTTTTTTGAAAATGTCAGTTTTTATGAAAACTCTGGTTTAGTTCAATTTGATAATATGTGTGAATACAGTTGGAGACTCTGTGAAAGTTTAACCATATATAGTGTTCTATAATTTGGCTTCTTAAACTAACTTCCTGGGAGGTTTAATAGTAAATCCTATGCCACATTAACACTCTTAAAGTTCATGTTGATTAAAAATAAGGGATGCAGTTCTGTCTTTTCTAAGTGTGTTCAGTATGATTGTGAAATGCTTGAAAAAGAGTGGGATCTTAAGTTAAAATATACAAACATAACTCTCCAAATCAAATCAGGCACTGTGAGTATGACAAGGAAGAAACCTAATATGAGGTGTAAGGCATTATATCAGCCTTCCCTTTAAGTAAAATAAGTAGTGGGGAAATAAGATCATGAGTACTGTGAGCATCAGTATTACTATTATCATAAGAATGCTATAAGAGAATTCAGAATAAAGTACTATGAGGTTCCAACGAAGGGAAAGTAACATTATTTCGGGAAAACCAGAAGAGAATATAATTAAGGGGTTGACACTGGAGCAAGGCCTCACAGTATATGTAGGATTTTAAGATGGCAGAGAAGCATTTCAAGGTAAGGGCACATGGCATAAGCTCCTATAAAGAGTGAGAATATTTGGATGCAGTTTAGTATACAATGAGTTGTCCAAGTTGGCTGAAGAATATGGTAGCATAGGAAGATTATGCAAAATAAGAATAAAAATATTGGACCATATTATGGAGTGCTTTAAATATCAGTCTAAGAAGTCTCACTGTTAATCTCCAAGACAGTAGGAGCTATGGAAGCTTTTAGAGTGAAACTGATCTCATCAGAATCTTTCTTGAGGCAGACTTAGAGCTGGCTTTGAGTCTTAACTAGGTCACTTATTGGCAACATGACCTTAGTCAGAGTCCCTAAACCCATCACATCCACAAGTACTTTATTCTATAAAATGGGACTGATAGTGTTTCACATGGTTATATGAGGGTTAAATAAGATTCTGTATGTTAAAATATCTAGCACAGTAATTGGTACATGGGAGGTAGTCGATAATAAATCTGTCAGCAATGGATAAAATCAAGGATGATTTGACAAGGGAAAGACCTGAAAAAGTACAGATGAATAGTAATGAAAGCCTGAACCAAGATGGTAGCAATAGCGATGGAAAATAGAGTCAGTGTGGCTTGGAGGGGTTTTTGGAGTGAGAGAGGAAGCCAGAAAGATGAGCTTTTAGGAGGGAGAAGGAAGAAGAGAAAGAGGATCGCATTCTGGACAAGTTGGGTTTGAGGTATCAAAGGTCATGACGTTAAGAGACGGAATTTTTTTATGTGGTGCTTTGATCTAGTTTTTGGTTTTGTTTTTATATTTTCACTGCTGTTGTTTCAACTTTTAGTGTCTGTCTAGTAAATTGAACATGTTATTTGGGGTTTATGCTGTTTTTAGATGTCTTCAGAAAGGATAAAGAAAAACAGTGGTTTCACAATATAGTAGTAGGAATCTAAATATTTTTTAAAGCTTTTGAGAGCAAGGTATGGGGTAATATTCATAAAACTTAAACATTATTTTTAGGTTCTGTTTCTTAGGCCCCTACAGTTTGTTGTGATTCAGGTAAAACTGTTAAATTCAGTCCATACATTCTCACAAGCTAAAACTTACCCTTTTCAAGTCACAGTAGCATAAAAACCCACTTCGCCAAATAGCTCATTTTCTGAGTAATACACCGATTCAGGATGCAGAACTAGGAGAGGAACTGTTTAGGAAAGTGTGAGAGAAGTGTTATCAGAGATCCTGCAGTAGTATACAACTTCCTGCCCACATATAGTCAATCCAGTAGTTAGCAAGTTACAAGATCTAAGCAGTTTCTCTGTGCCAATCACAAGTTTTAAGACTTTACATGCATTAGCCATTTAATCCTCATTGAACAACCCCATGAGAATAGGCACTATTTTTATCTTCATTTTACATATGCAGAAACTGAGACCCAAAGAGAGAAAGTAATTTACCCAAATCATCCAGCTAGCAGTATGACTCCAGGGCTGGTGTTATTAACTACTATATCATCTCCACAAATGGTACTCAAGAGACCTGGTTTCAAATCCAGATTCTTCCACTCTAGTTATATAACTGTGAGCACATTATTTCATAATCTCTAAAATAAAGGTAATAGTAACTGCCTTGCAGGGTATAAACGTTAAAAATATGTAAAACAGCACAATACCTGGTACATAGTAACTATAATTATTGAACTTGGCCTAACTACTCCCTTTTAAATTCTTCCAGTACTGAGATGAGAAGGGCAGGTGGAATATCTTCCTCAATCATGGGGTAGTTTTTTTTTTTTTAAAAATAGTATTCTCAAATAGTTACTTGAGAACATCAGCAATCTTATTAATGGATATTATAGGAGGATGGAGATCAATAGTTAAATTTAAACATTTGAATTTTAGGGAGGTTTATGATAAATTAAGAACTTCTTAGGAATAAAGAATATTAATGTCATAGCATAAAACTTCTGGACATCTGTAATTAATAACAAAGTTTTAGAACTCTTAGGAAGTAGTAGTTCAAGGTATTAAACTCTTTGGATCTCTAGCACCATATTTGTGTTTTACTATAAGTGTGAAGTTCTATCATTTACTAATTAAAGGTACTTTAAAATGGGTAGGCTAAAAGTAAAAGTAGGTTGGAATTTTTGTTTTTGCTTTCAAATAGGCAAGTAGAAAGGGGGTGGCAACAGCAACACTTAATTCATATGTCCTATTAGTCTTTATAGTATTTCCATAAGGTACTGTGTATTTCTCCACATAAATATTGAACATGAATAGAGTTTAAAGTGGGTTTGGGGACATCTGTGTTTCCCATTTGTAAGCATGTTGATTTACATTGATAGTGGATTGTACTCGACAAATAGGCAGTTATATTTGAAAGTTGTTTGTGTATAAACAGTGCACTCTATACTGGAAAAGATAAGAATGTTTTATTAATCACGGTAAATAAGACTACTTCTGGATAATTCATTGTATTTAAAGGTTATCTAGTGATTCTTAGAACATAGACAGATGGCTTGTTATCTAAATGAAGTGTGAATTATCTGTTATAAATTGAACACTGAGAATGTGTCAGAAGTCTAAGTAGAAAGCTATTGAGCATATGGAAGTATCATGAAGCAGACTTTTAATTTTTGTGATGATATACTCGTGAAATTTATGGAAACTTGCATATTTTAACAAAATTGGCAGTCTCTGTAAGATAAAAGTTATATATGTTTGGAAATTGCTATGGGCAGTTCTCCCCATTTAAAAAAAAATAAGAAAACTGTAAAGAAGACTGCAGAAGTCAATCATAATTCCACTACCCAGTTAACCTTTTATGAAAACTTATTAAACACACACATACACACTCTATTCGCATATGTGTGTTCTTTAAAACAGTGAGATTATTTATTTTATAACCTGCCTTTCTCCTCACTCCATGATATACCAAGGGCATATTTCTGTCCCCTTGTATGTGTGTCAGTTGTTTTTATGTCTGCAAGATATTTCACTGTGTACCTTAATTGTGTACTTTAATTCTGTAGTCTGCAACCCGTGAACTGCAGACTGGTACTGGTCTGTGGCCTGTTAGAATCCAGGCCACACAGGAGGAGGTGAGCAGGGAGCGAGCAAGTGACAGAGCAAGCAAACTTCATCTATATTTACAGCCGTTCCCCATCACTTGCATCACCGCGTAAGCTCTGCCTGCTGTCAGATCAGCAGCAACATTATATTCTCATAGGAGTATGAACCCTGCTGTAAACTGTGCATATGAGGAATCTGGGTTGCATACTCCTTATGAGAATCTAATGCCTGATGATCTGAGGTGGAGCTGACACGGTGATGCTAGCCCTGAGGTGCAGCTGAAAATACAGATTATCATTAGCAGAGAGGTTTGACTACACAATAAATGTAATGCTCTTGAATCATCCCAAACTCCACACCCCCACCTGCACAACCACCTACCCGCAGTCCGTGGAATAATTGTCTTCCATGAAACCAGTCTCTGGTACCAGAAAGGTTGGGCACTGCTGCCCTAATTCATTTAACCAATCACCTATTGATAACATTTAGCTTTTTTCCAGTTTCTTGATGTTCTAGAAATCTAAAATTAATGTCAGCATATGTATATCCATGCACATATATTCTTTAAGTCGTGGTTTGGCACACTTTTTCTGGAAAGGACCAGATAGTAAATATTTTGGGCTTTGCAGGCCAGTTCTGTCACAATTACTCAACTCTGTTTTGGCTGTAAAGCTGCCATAGATAAGATACAGACAAATGAGTGTGGCTGCTTTTCAGTAAGACTTCTTTAAAAGCAGCCCACGGACTATAGTTTGTTAACCTCTGACTTAATTCCTTGGTCAAAGATTATGTAAAAACAAAAGGCTTCAATTTTCTCATTCTGTACTTTTGGGTGAAAATAAATAAAAAATGAAGAGTAATTAATTTTATAAAGAAAAAATAAACAAAAAATAAATAAGTTAAAAAAAAAGGCTATTGCTTAATATTTCAAAATTGCATCCCAACTAGAATAAGGTCTGTAGATTAGATAATAGTGCCGTACCAATGTTAATTTTATGACTTTGGTAATTGTGCTATGGTTATGTGAGAGAATGTCCTTGTTAGGCAATATATACTTAAGTATTTAGGGATAAGGGACATCATGTGTGTGCAACTTAGAATTTCAAATGATTCAGAAAAATAATATGCAGAGAGAAACAAATGTGGCAAAATGTTAATGGGAAATCTGGGGTCAGGATAACTGGGAATTCTTTTACTATTTTTACAACTTTTCTGTAAATTTGAAATTATTTCAAGATAAAAAGTTAGTTTATTTGTAAATAAGTTGGTTTTTTAAAAAAATATCTGTCTCTAAGGCTCTATACTGCCTTAGTAAGATGTAAGTCACCTGCAGAAATATAATGATAATATGTGAAGCTGAGAGTTGAGTTGGTGATTCAGAATAAGCGCTGTTCCTATTTGACAAAGGGCCCCCTTTAAAAAGGGCAAGAGTTTTCCACTCTGTTGTTTCCATATCAGCCTCAGCCTTTGCATACTTTTCTGAGCTTTTTATTTCACTGGAATGGTTGTATAAAATTTAAATTTGTTTCACATAAAAACATTAATGGGAATTTCAATCAGATTTAAAAAGAGAAAACAGAAGAAGAAACCTAAGTATATTTGCAAGGTAATCATTCAGATGTAATTACTTTCCAAACAGCCTTTTGAACCTGAGCAGAGGATCATTTTTATTCCTTAGATCTCTTAGGTTGGTTATATTTATATAATGTAATTTACTTTTTCAGACTATATTTCTAGATCTTTGTTGTTTCTTAGATGAGAGGACCAAAAAATGCAGTCCTAATTTACCACCCAGTTGCTTTAGAAACCAGGTTATCGGATGGCCACGCTGGCATTCTGTTTTGGAGATCGAGAGGCTTCCCTTGTATTTTTATCCAGAAAGATGTCTTCCTTCTTCCTGTGGATAGATAACAGAAGTACCTGCACCTGGATTGTGCCAGCTATTTATGCCCATATATGGCCCATTATGTTAAGTTTCATTTAATCTTGATAGCAACCAGTGTGGTAGATATTATTAGTATCCCTTTTTATAATTAAGACTCACAGGGGTGAAATCACTTTCCTAAGATGACAAAACTATTAAATGTGAGAGCAAGAATTCAAACCCAACTCTGAGTGCAAAGCCACCCCAGATAACCCTGTGGTTTTTCTTAAAAAAAAAAAAAAAAAAAAAAAAAAAAAAAAAAAAAAGAATCTTGAATCTGCTCTAGTTCTCAAGAGGGCAGATTTCAGTCATTTTTCAGCTATCCCCAAAAAATACAGTATTCTTGGGATGCAGAACCTGCTGATATGGCTGACTTTTTGTATCCTCGAGTTCCACAGGGTTGACGGCAGGACATGTGCATCAGCAGATTTTGGTATCTGAAGGCGTCCTGGAACTATTCCTCTGTGGATACTGAGGCATGACTATATGTATAATTTTTGTCATCATTGGGACAGAGGACACTTGTCTTTAATTGACAAATTATTTTTCACTCGTTTGGCTTATTAGTTTAAAAACTGTTCTGATTTATACCTTTATGAATTGGTTAAACTTTAATGATAGATCTTTGAAAAGTTCTGTGGGAATTGATAGTAATTTTTATGCCAAGAGATAAAAATAATACATTTCCTATAAGTCTGTTTAAAAGAGTTGTACTTTCAATGACTAAGTCAGTGTGATCATGTACATTGAAATTCTGAATCCTCTTTGCTCATAGGAGACAGTTTCAAAGAAGACAGCTAATAAATATAGTGTCTACTTTTTTTCTATTAGAGTGATGAAACTGAATGGAAGATGACTGAGAATTTAGTGGGGTCCTTGGAACAAGGTACATAGTTTACAAGTAGTTGAGGGTCCCGTGAAGTATTTCAGTTTGCATCTTCTGTGCTGTTAAAACTGCTAATGCTTAGAAGTAGATTAGTTGTATAAAATTTAAATTCATTTCAAATCAAAACATTAATGGGAAATTCAGATTAAAAAAGAGAAAAGAAGAAACCTAAGTGTATTTCAAGGTGTAATCATTGAGATGTAATTATTTTCCTAACAGCCTTTTGAACCTCAGCAGAGAATCATACCAGAATGACCCTTCAGAGACTCAGTATTTTATTTGTTTTCATATGTGTTTCTTTTTTATTCTAGAACCTAGAAATTGTTTTATTAACTTCTCAGAATTATAATTTATTGAAATATGCTTTATAAACAGAAATTGAGTAATACTACTCTAGTTCTAACTCAGTCACTTCCAAATTGAGCCAAATGTTAACTTGTGATACCTTACACTCAAGTGGGGGGGGGTTGCGAAGAAGGAGAAGAAGGCAGGAGAGAATGAGTATGAATGAGAAAATATATGTCTCTTTGTAAGTATTCAGTATAGTACTAATGGAGTAAGTGGGATCATCAGTTTGGGATGTGATTTTTTTTTTTTAAATTTCAGGATATTATGAGGGTACAAACATTTAGGTTTCATTTTATGTCTTTGCCTCACCCAAGCAAGGATTAGAGGCATGCCCTTCCCCTCTACAATGCTCACCATGTCCATTAGTTGTGAGTTTACCCATCCCCCAACCCCCTAATCCCTGGAGAATATTACTACCGTGTGAGCACCTTAGTGTTGATCAGTCAGTGCCAATTTGATGGCGAGTACAAGTGGAGCGTATTCTTCCAATCTTGTGATACCTCACTTAGGATAATGGGCTCAAGCTCTATACAGCACCTCAGAGGTGCTAGATCACTGTCGTTTCTTATTGAATAGTATTCCATTGTATACATATATCAAATTTTAATAATCCACTCATGAGTTGACAGGCACTTGGGTTGTTTCCACATCCTTGCAATAGTGAATTGTGCTGCCATAAACATTCAGGTGCAGATGTCTTTATTATAGAATATCTTTTGCTCTTTTGGGTAGATGCCTAATAGTGCTATTGCTGGATCAAATGGTATTTCTATTTTTAGCTCTTTGAGGTATCTCCAAATTCTTTTCCACAGAGGTTGCACTAATTTGCAGTCCCACCAGCAGTGTAAGAGTGTTCCTGTCTCTCCACATCCTCGCCAGCATTTGTTGTTTTGGGATTTTTTGATGGAGGCCAATGTCACTGGGGTTAGGTGATATCTCATTGTGATTTTTAAAGGTAAAATAGGGATAGACCTAGATTTTCAACAACCTTGTTGCTGTTTCTAACTGGGATGGACAGTAAGCTGTAAGTTCCTAGCCTGGCAGTAATTCATGCCCTATAACCATAAACAAATTGATATGACACCTGATATTCAATGAAATGACCAGAAAGTTACACTTCTGATACATTGTGTGCCAAGTATGTTGTATGTAGAAGTTTACCTTGCATACAGCTCAGTAACTTATTTAATATAAAAGTTGTTCTAGTTTTTGACCTCTTAATTGTAATTCAAAGTTTAGAGGTAATTCTTTAATACTGTAATCATAATTGCCAGAGTCCCTGATATTCAGAACTTAATTGCAAAGTCCCAAAAGCAAGCCAAACAAAGGTGAGTAGTACACTGGTCCATCAAAAATGATTATTAGACACTGTCTTAGTCCATTTGGACTTCTGTAACAAAAATACCATAAACTAGGTGGCTCATAAACAACAGAAATTTATTTCCCACAGTTCTGGAGGATAGGTAGTCCAAGATCAATGTGCCTGCAGATTCGGTGTCTGATGAGGGCTTACTTCCTAATTTATAGCTAGCTGTCTTTTGCTAGCCATAACAGAAGGGACAGGGCAGTTCTCTTGTGCATCTTTTTTACGAGTATTAATCTCATTCATAAAGGCTCCAACCTTCATGACCTACTCATCTCCCAAAGCCCTCACCTCCTTACCATTACCTTAAGAGTTAAGATTTCAATATATGAATTGTTGGGAGGGAGAGACATAGATACTCAGTCCATAGCAATCACCTTCTAGAGATTCTTAGCATGTAGAGTTTTGTTTACTTTAACCAAAGGAGCTGTTTTATATTCTCAAGAACATAGGAACCAAATTTTATGAACCCCAGGGTCTTTCCAAAAGAAATGTTTGGATGCTGTATTAATAGGATGGTTGTTGAGGACCATTTTAAAAATTTGAATAATTCTATAACATTCAGGATATTTGGTTGGCATAAATAAATAGTTCTTTCAGGCATGTATTTTCCAAAACTTCAATTTATAACTGAGTTGGTTTTTTTTTTCTTTAAAGTCTCTGTACTTGTTACTCTTAATTCTATCCTTGCTTAGGATGTTTACCCAGCCAGAGGGCCCTGAAACAGGAATAGTGTACTTTTCTGGGATAAAGGGAATTAGGAAGGCAGAACAAAACCCCTAAGGTGGTGGCAGTTTCAAAATGAGGGCAAAGCAGGCCAAATCTCTGTAAGCTGTAAGAAAGCGGGTAAACTAGAGAACTGGCCTGATACTGAAGAAAGACCTGGAGGAGGAGGCAGCAAGGATGAGGGAATTGATTTGACAGAAACATGGGATTTCCTGTATAACCTGTGCTAAGATACATGTTTCCTGGCCAGTCTGCAAAAGCCCATGTTATAGTTGAAAGAGTATTATTTTTTAGTTCTTTTAAAATATAGGTAACAAAACCCTACTGCACACAAGTGCAATAGAAGTTGAATAAAACAGGAGTTTTGTACTAAGAAGTGCTTCCTTAAGGCTCTCTCTTCTACAGCTAGATGCTATTTGTCATTTTGCTGTCTCTTCCCACTATGCTTCTCAAAAAAGAAAGCTCCTGCAGCAAGCTCTCCTGTTTGTTCTAGGTTATTGCTGCCCTGAAGTATCTAGTCCCTGGCTACCTGGAAAGAGCTATGTTGAGTATAATCTCTCTTCCCTGTTTAATCTTACTGTCCTGGCTCTTTGAACATCTGGCCCAGGCCTTTATCCACTGCACAGGAAAAAGGAGGAGGGGAAGGGGGGGGATTAAGTTTCAGTGTGCCCAGATAGGTAGGAAGGTAGTAGTCCAGAGACCTTTCCTCTTGGATCCTGGCCCTGGGCCAGATCAGACAGCAAGGCTGGCCCTAAGCTAAAACAGGAACTTAGAGCTAACACTTGTGCTGCTGAGTCAGACCTTTTTCTGTACTTTTACCCATGTGGTCCATTCTGTTTAGGCATTTGGGAATTGGGTGTTCCATCTTTTCATAACTACCTGTTAGGGACCAATCTGAGCATTCTCTCCAAGTCATAAGTGCCCTCATCTCAACTACAGATTTCCCTGAGAAAAAGCAATAACTTTGTTTATGATTATATTTTTAGGGCCTCAACCTTCATTTAGACATTTGGTTTAGAGTACTTGAGCTTTGTAAATATGAATAGCATAGAAGTGGCCTATGAAAGGAGAAGTATTTAATGGCTTATAAATACATGTATCTTTATGAATTTTTTTGTGAATGGTATCTTTTACAGCCAGCAATCAAATTTTGAAGTAATTTGAGGCACATTTTTAAGCATTTAGCTTTTTAGTGTTTTTTAAGGAAAAAACCTTATATGCTGATATTCATGAAATTAGGATTTTTTAAATAAAAGACTTGAATAGATCAGTGTCAAATATTATTTACATTCAAGTTTCCAGTCACACTATAGCATTAATTAGCACATTCAAGTGCTGCTTCTGCCACATTTACCATTTATTAACTTTGACCATCTTGGGCATGAAACTGATGGTGGAATTGATAGTATGCTTCTTTCTTTTAAAAAGGTCTTTTAGTCAGTGAATCAAAATTCTCTACCTTCTCACATAGACTGGACTTGTCAAAGAGCTGTAATACTAAAGTTTCTTTAGTTGTTCAAATAACATCATTCTCGCTCTCATCTCCTGCCTTCAGAGCTGCTGCTCTCTTTGTTAGATATGTTGCCTCCACTCCTGACCTGGCCTGGCAAACTCCTACTCATCCTTCAAGGGTCAAACTTGTTTTTGGGGGATGTCTTCCCTGCTTTGTAAATGTTAGTGAGGTGGTTTCCATAAATCAGTCAACAGGTAATTATTTATTCCTACCAACTTTTCTTGCTTCCATGAGGCCAGGGAATCTCATCGGCATTGTTCATGCTATACCCATCAGACCCAGCACACAGTGCCTAAACATTTGAATGACTGAGTGAATCAATTAATGTATTCCTTCCCATTATTTTACTTCCTTACTACCTTTGCTAAAGGTTTTGTTAAGTCTGTGTTTTTTAGGTCAACATTAATGATTTTTCTGAAAATATTACACCATTTCATTTGGAGGGCAGAGAGTTATAGAATATACCAATGTTTCCGAAGATTGTGAGCATCTTTTTTAATTGTAATATAATGAGAATTCTGGTAGAACAGGTATTGATTTACACTGGGCCAGAAGAACTGGAAATGGTTATCTGCATTAAAAAACCTGCTGTTGGCCAGGCAGGGTGGCTCACACCTGTAATCCCAGCACTTTGGGAGGCCAAGGCAGGAGGATTGCTTGAGGCCAGAAGTTTGAGACCAGCCTGGGCAACATAGCAACACTCCTGTCTCTAAAACAAAATAAATATAAGAATAAAATAGCCAGGTATGGTGGTACATGCCTGTAGTCTTAGCTACTCAGGAGGCTGAGGCAGGAGGATTGCTTCACTTGAGCCCAGGAGTAGGAGGCTGCAGTGAGCTATCTCACCTCCACACTCTAGCCTGGGTGACAGAAAGAAGCCCTGTCTCTAAAAAAGTAAAAGCCTGCTATTAAAAGTTCAGTTCATACTGGCATTGTATACATACGTGTACTGATTATTGTGTCTTATGTCACAATTATCCCTTCCCTGCCCCACTACTTTCCAAACATAAGCTGGAAATCATTCTCATGCTGTCTTTTTCAGAAACTTATTTGATGAAAGAATATTCAAAATATATCTGATTACAGTAACTTAGGGTATTAGTGATCTTTTCACTCTTAGGTTTTTGTTTTTTGTTCAATGTTAACAAGCTCATGTAGGAGAGAACAGTTTGTAAAATAAAAGTTATATTGATATATCATTGAAATATATTCTCTTCTTATCCATTGTGTAAAATTATGTCCATGTTAGGAAGGGATTTAAAAAAGTCAATGTTGTTTCTTCCCCCAGGTGAAAATGAGATGTCCCCAGCTGGGTCTAAGAAGAGTTAAAAAGGATGTCAGAGTGTGGAGAGCTCTTAAAGGCTATGTTGGTGTGGTTACTAAATTGCTCTGTACAAGACAGATGCACATATAGCTAGAATTTTTTAACCTATGACTGACATTGCAGTGAAGTTAAATGTAGGCTGTCTACATTCTTGTACGTATTGACCCCTGCAATTCAGCTCAGCTCATGTAATTGCTGTTAGCATGTGTCAGCAATTCTTGACAATTGATAAAAACTTTTTATGTCATATAAACAGTATTTCTACTTCAGTAGAAATCTGCTTTTTGGTTTCAACAAGATTCAGGCCAGTTGATAGAGGTTAAACCACAAAGAGTGTATCCTACCTTTATAATTTAGTTTAATTAATATAGCACTTTGGGTTTAATGAGATATTTTATATGATGGTCTCCAGTACAATGCCTAGTAAGCTAGAACCTGTTAGAGAAAAATGATACTCACTGAAGTTAGTTTAGGCAAAAAGAGAGTACTTATTCTAAGGATACTGGGTTGTTTCCTGGACCTCAAGGGCAGGCATCATGGCCACTATTTGTGGCTTTGTGGGTTAGACTTAAACAGCTTTAAGCAGGAGTACAGCCAGGCCTTATTAATAAACTGGAACCAGAGACTAAACCACTATCAAGCTAGTCTCCTCTCTGTCTGCTCCTGGCTGTCTGTGTGCTTTATTCTTCACTCGGGAGACTGGCATTTTCCACTTCCCAGTCCATGAGAACATACACAGATGCCTTACAGCTATAATTATGTTTATTTAATTCAAGGAATCTCTGAACGTGAATTCTAGACATTCAAAAAGGAACTCTGATTGGTGTTGTTTGGGTCAGGTGTGTGCCCCTGGACTCCCTGAGACAGGGCAGTGGAACATGTTATATAAGCATGGCTGTTCCCACTGTAACCATAGGCAGAATTAGAGAGTTGCAGAGATAGTCCCAAAGCTGGGGAGGACTTGGCAAACATTGGTGTCAATTTTACTGAGCATATAGTGTTTAATAATGTTATTAATTTTATTTCTTCTTTCTCATAAAATGTCAGTCATGCCACAAAGTACAGATTTCAGGAACATGTTTATTGCAAATAGATATTAATAGATATTGTAAATCTCATATATATTTATTGCAAGATAACATTGTTGGACCTTTTAATAGATAATCAGAATATATAGAATTCTGTGATATGTTCTGTGAAATGCTCTATGAAGTGCTGCTGCTGTTTCCTAATAAAATGTGTTCTATTATAATCAGGGTAGGATTTTTCTCTTCCATTAAATCTCAGCTGTTAGATTTTAATTTCCTGATGTGCCTCTTATCTCCATCTTTTTGCTCTAACAATGCTATCATGGCCCAGAATGGTAACCTCTCCTGCCTTATCCCATACCTCCTACCCAACTCCTAGACTATTTATTCAAATTCTTGTGCTTTAAGACATAACCTAAATGCCATAACCCTATATGAACCCTTCCCTAGACCACTCACCCAGAGGCAGTGTTTGCCTCTTCCGAATTCCCATTACAACTTACCTATACATGTCTCGTGGCACATTGTGCTTCACTCTTGGCGTATAGCCTTATACTATCTAAAACAATGCTAACCAATATTTAGATATTGGCCTCAATAGATAGGGTCCTTGTGGCCTGAGCAGTCTCAGGACCTCGAAGTTTATATAGGTTACATCACCACAGATTTGGACTTGCAGGGTTTAGCCTGAAACTTCCAGACAAATGCTGTTGATGTAATCAGATGACTCTTCCAAAGGAGAGGTGCTGTGACCCTATTTATTACCTCCTCTGGCACAGAAATCTTGATCCTTGCTTGGGACAGTAAGGGACCAGGTTTTCCATGTTTTCTGAAAGAAATACGGAAAGTAACCTTCCACCATCTACAAAGATTTTGTGTGAGAAGTTTTATAGATGTTAACTTTTTCTTAATTGTAGCTCAGCTTTTGGTGTAAAGGAGCACCCAGATTTTGGTGGAACTTAAAAAACAGCCATTGGCTTCCTGTAAGAAAGGAAAAGCTATTAATATTACTGATGCTTGACTGCTGTTCCTTCCCCCTTTCCTCCTCCTTTCATTTATATCTAAATATGTCTTTAGTCTCCCACATATAGACTTTCTGATGGAATGAAAACTTATAATTTTGTGAAAAAGTAGGTATTTACCACTATCAGTATAATTTCTAATCTTTGGAAGTATATTACTTCTAGTAGGTTTGAATCAGTTGTTTTCCCCTTACTAAATGTTGGTATTTCGGTTACCATCGTTGTCTCTTCTAATAAGACAGTTTTTTTCAATCATATAATTCTAAAATTGTTTGT
Source organism: Cheirogaleus medius (assembly GCA_008086735.1). Classification (NCBI taxonomy): domain Eukaryota; kingdom Metazoa; phylum Chordata; class Mammalia; order Primates; family Cheirogaleidae; genus Cheirogaleus; species Cheirogaleus medius. Next base: position 4,074,122 of record VBSM01003143.1, read on the forward strand.
TTTCTAATCTTGATCCTGCAGAAATAAATTAATGTTTGAACAATATAATACCACCTGAAAATTGTCTCGATTGGATGTTTGTTTCATAATATGTTTGCTTTGTTTCCACCGCTAGGTATTGAGTTCATTCATGGCAGACTGGTTTTTAAATTTCCTTTTGCAGCCCCCTTTTTGACTAGTAGTGCTAGGTCTTGCTAATAACAGTAATAATAATAAATACTGAGCCTTTTCATGGCTCATCATCTAAGATAGATATTATCCAGTTTCACCAATGAAGTTCAAAGAGGTTAACATTTGTCTAAAGTCATAGGCAAGGATTATTGTAGACATCATATTTCACCCTAAATATTTCAGTTTGAAACTTCTAAAAACAAGAACATTTCATATAACCACAATAACAATTATCACACATAAGAAAATGTCCTAGTTGCACTGAATTTTCAGCCGAATTTTCAACATTTAAAATGTTCCCGATGTCCCATAGAAGTTTTTTGTAGCTTTTTTTTTCTAGGATCTGATCAAGATTAATATATTACTTCGGATTATTACCTATCTTTAGTCCCTCTTCATCTTTTTTTTTTAATCTATTATAAAATATGTAGTTCCTCTACCATTTGGGGGGATGATGTGTACAAAAGGGTAATTTTTCTAACCTGATCATTCCTTCTATATTTGTAAACTGGCTTCTTTTTGGCAGGAGTGAAGGTAGAGGGTAAAGTAAAACTTAAGTTGGATACTAAATAATATGCAAATGAGTGAAAGTGAATTGAGGACCTACAGTTTGTCTTACATAGGCTTAGGCCTGTTAATGAGTTACAAAGGCTATCTCCAGGAAGTGAGGAGGGCATGATGAAGCATGTCTGACCTCTTCCCTTCTCATGGCCAGCAACTCAGCTTTGGGGTCCCCTTAGCCAAGAGGTGGTCATTCAGTCAGCTGGAGGAGGGGTAAGATTTTATTTTAGTTCACAGCTTTTTATCTTTTTTTTAAACCCGTAATTTGTATTAGGATAAATAGCATGATGATGATTTTTTTTTAAGTTCACAGATAATGTTAATCTGAGATACATATTCCTAAGAAATTAAATGACAGATTTGTTTATAAAACAAAATGATCTTGATGAGTTAGAATAGGGCATCTCATTAATAAGATAACTTTTTTTTAAAATTGAGACAGGTTCTCACTATGTTGCTTTGGTTGGTCTCAAATTCCTGGCGTTAAGCGATCCTCCCAATTCAGCCTCCCAGATAACTGGGATTATAGGTGCACACCATTGCACTGGGCACAAGATAACTCTTAATAATACATAAATCTAAACTTTTTGTTTTGTTTTTTTGTTGCCTCTTCCTAAAAAAATTTAAGAATACACAATAAGAAGTAGAATTTTCAAAGCATATATAATGATGTAGATTATACCCATTATATATGAAAAAAGCAAGATTCAAAATTTTATTCACAATATATGATTATATTCACAATGTCAGTTTTATTGAGACAGTTCTCAATTTTGTATTAAAATATATAACCAAAAATATATTAACAGTAGTTCTAGATAATATGATTAGGAGTGATTTTCTTTTCATTTGCCTTTATTTTCAAATTTTCTACAGTAAGCATGGAACATGAAGACAAAGTTTAACTTTTTTGATGACTTAAATGTGTAGTCTAAGAATACGTTAATATTACAACATAGATTGATTTCTTCCCTCCTCTATTTAACTTTAATAGTTACCATGCTATAAAAGTCAGCATCAGCTGTGGTACTCAGTGTATTACTGTTTTCTCACTCCACTACTATGAATCCATTGAATCTGTTTTCCTTTTTTCCCCTTTAAAGGTTGAATTAGTAAAAGGGAATTTACAAAGTGTTGGACTTACACTTCGTCTTGTCCAGTCAACTGATGGATATGCTGGGCATGTCATAATTGAAACTGTGGCCCCAAATTCGCCTGCTGCAATTGCAGATCTTCAGCGGGGAGATCGGCTTATTGCTATTGGAGGTAATTATGCTAAGATACAATATACTTTACATTTACAGATAAACTAGAAAGTAGATGTGGGGTTGTTCCTCTCTTCCTTCTTCCTTATTTCTATAATATACATATGTTACTTTTATAATGGAAAGAAAGTAATAAACTATATTATAAATAAAAATCTGAAGGAGGACTTCAAAATACTTTAAAAATATATATGCCATTTTAGTCCTAACGTATAAATCTTTAAGATACTTTATCTTTAGACTACTTTTGTACAACTTCTCTAATTTCCCTTCCTTTCCTACCTTCTACTCCTGTTTTTTATCAAATGTGAAAGTAAGGGTAAGTCAATGGTTGCTTTTCAGTATGACCACCATCATTACTACTCCAAGACTAAAATTGGTAGTATTAGCACTATTACCCACCTCAGTCAGGACCACATAATGAACAGGAGAGGAACTAACATTCCTTGTCCAGGAGGGCATATTCGAACTGTCTTGTGGCCCCATATTGTCTGAATGGCCAGCCATTTGTTAATATGTTGTTATTCAGAGTTTAGCCCAAATCATTGGTGGAAACGGGTTACTTGCATGCCTTCCTATTGGTTGGATTGTTATCAACAATAAAAACTCTGTTGATATGCAGATTATTTGCTTGTATGTATATGTCTAAGCAGTGAGACTCAACATGCACAACAGTGGGGGAAAGTCCCAGCCTTTTCAGACCTTTGTAGTACCCGCTTCACCCATTCTAGGCTTAAGAGATTCTTTGAACACATAGTTGGTCACAGTTGATCTTTTAAGGGTTATGTGACATGTTCTTTCTCAGCTAAGACAATAAACAAGGTAGAGCAGTTCCCAAACCAAGGAGCAATTACCCTTGGTTACATGTTAAAGAAACTTTGTCTTTGATTCAAATCCATAATAATGGTAAAATAATGAAAATTATTTAGTTGCACACCTGGGAGCCCAACTAAGTTAACATTTTCACATGGAAATCCCTCTGATCAAGGCATAAGCAGTGCTTCTCAAACTTTCATGTGTATGCCAGTCACCCAGACATGATGTTAAAATATGCATTGTGATTCAGAGACCTGGAGCGGGGCCTGAGAGTCTGCATTTCTAACAAGCTCCCAGAAGTTGCTGATGGTGATGCATAGCACTTAGGAGGGGCCTAGATATAGATTTCATTCATTATATAGTTGTTTAATACTAAAATAACTACAAAAATCTCCTACCACTAAAACCATAATTCGATTTCATATAAATTTCTTATATCTACACATATCCTATTTTGGTTTTACCTACAGGATAAAATTACTTTTTTTTCTTTTTTATATACTCTTTTGGGTTTTGTTTCAATTACACAAGTAGTAAATACCATTATCAAAAATAAATACATAAATCCAAGCAATATAAATGTATGCAAAGTGAAAAATCAAAAGTCATCCCTTCACATCATTTGTAACACTTATAAATATACATATATTTATTGACATGAGGGGAGGGTATAATACATATTCACGTTTAAAACTTGGAACATAACAGAAAAACTTTTGTATGTCTCCTTCCTTTTTTCTGTACATAAATATATCCCCTGCCCCAACTCCAAAAAACAAATTGAAAACTTACTATGTATTTTTTGTAATGCTCATTATTTCTTTTAATATGTCATAAACTTTGCTCCATGTCAATGGGTATTTTTCAAAAAAAATTTTATAGTTATAATTCATTCATATGGATATATAATAGTTTTTAAAATATTTAGTAACAAGGGATTGGTGATAGTTGAAATAAGATTGGTAAAATGTTATATTTGAAGCTCAGTAGAATTCATTTTACTGTTTCCTCAACTTTTGAATATGTGTGAAATATTCCAAAAGAAAAATCCAGATTTGAATGACTCAGCCCTGAGAGGTATGTGGCCATATCCATGAAGCTCCTGCTCATTGAGGAAAAGATGAGATGAGAACAGATTTTTTTGGTCATAAAAAATGGGTTTAAATGGGACACAGTGGCTCACAACTGTAATCTTAGCACTCTGGGAGGATCAATTGAGGTCAGGAGTTCAAGACTAGCCTGAGCAAGAATGGGACCCCCATCTCCACAAAAAGTAGAAAAATTAGCCAGGCATGGTGGTACACACCTGTAGTCCCAACTACATGGGAGGCTGAGGGAGGAGGATCACTGGAGCCCAGGAGTAGTTTGAGGTTGCAGTGATCTATGATGACACCACTGCACTCTAGCCCCAGAGTGACAGAGTGAGACTGTCTCCAGAAAAAAATGGGTTTAGAATGAGTTGAAGTTTTTGCCTACTACAGATCATTAGAGGGATTTGTTTTTCATTTATACATATGTCAAACTCAGTTTTGCTGGGACATAGTGTGATTAGAGGGAAGTAGTAGAAGTTAGGGCTGGATAAATCAAAAAGAGCCATATTATAGAAAGGTCTAAATTTCAGGGTGATGAGTTTGTAGGCTAAAAGTTTTAGAGCCAAAGCTTTAGGAAAATTTTGGCAGTGGTATGTTGGTGATTAAAGTAGGAAAGGTCTGAGTGAGGGACTGCAGTTAAGGACTGTTTATTACTATAGTTGAGGCCAGTGATCAGGAGTATCTGAACAGGGAAGGAAAATAGGCTGAAATTTTGAGTTAGAATTGCCAGCTAAATGGACCTGGGGAGTCAGTCAGCTCTATCTCCAGGATTCAAATGCGGTTACCTGAGAATGGCAAGTTGATTCATAGTAGTGAGAGCAGAGGATAAGACAGTCAAAGAAGAGTTTTAACTACACTGAAAATGTAGTGACCAACAAAACATCCAGGTGGTGTGATGTCCAGAGGTTGGGAATGTAGGACTAAAGGAGAGAGGAAACCAACCAAAGAAAAAGTTGATAGTTTTTTAAACTACTGGAGTGGCTGTAATTAGCAGGGAGAGAGCAAAAAAGGCTGAGAGAACTAGTGACAGACAAACCTTGATAACATAAGGGGCATGTCGTATAGAAAAAGAAACCAGAGGAGAGATGATCAGAATTTAGTACAGTGTCATGGAAACTAAGGAAAAGGAAAATTTTAAAGGAAGGAAGAAAAAATATGAGTGAGAATAAAATATGAGTATAGAGACTACAAAGAAAAATTTTTATAAAATTTTGTGATGAATATTTTGTAAATAAAGGTACATTTAGCTACAGTTTCCCATTTTCCCTATGTATGGTGACTTTTAGGACACCCTGTATATACAAATAATGGGATACTTCCTCCTCTGAAATAAGATAACAATTATTAGCAGGAAGAAAAGGCAGCTTCTTGTTGATCTTTTTGGCAAATAAGGTGACATCATCAGAGTAAAAGAGTAGAAAGCCTTTCAGGGAAACAGGAAAGGTTTGCAGCTAGTTATTTGGAGACTTAGTTGTTCAGAGAACAATCAAAAAGATGCTAAGCAGCACTCAACACCTTGCTGAAGACGGACAGCATGACTTGCTGCTAGATCCAGGTGGTGAGCTCAGGAGCAGGAAGGGGGAATGGTGGGGCTGGCAAAGCTAGAGATCAAAAAGACAGGTATATAGGAAAGGGCTAGGACAAGAGAATGAAAAATATTGGTGAGAACATCATTGTAATCTTGAGACTGAGGTTGGGTAGAAAAGCAGGGGTATCAGGAGACCAATAGGACCATGAGAAGAAAGGAAGAATGACTGGGCCAGGAAATTGCCAAAAAATAGGTTCAATTAGCAGACAGGATAAGAGGTGAAAAATAGGAGACTGTGATCAGAGAGAATAATTGAAAATGAAAGTTCTTTGATGTGGAAAAGTTCTTAGTGATGACCAGGTTAAAGGCTGATCTTCCCAGGTAGCTGAAATAGGAGAGGACACAGATTAAGGAACTCTAAAGTCAGGTTATTAGAAGGGGCTGGTGTTATTTTTATTTACTTAAGATGGCCCTAAGATCTTTGGAAAACAAAGAGCCCTTCTTACCTTTCTGTAAGTCCTTCATAAAAGGATAGCTTGGGTAAGTGCTATTTTGGTGAGGGTAGGAAGAGTGGCAATACTCCTAGAATATCTCTAGAAGAATATACCAGAAGCTGCTCATATTGGCTACTCAGGAAAGGGACAATATGGCTGGGAGATAGAAGTGGAAAGGAGATTTTTCACCGTACATCTTTTTGTATCTTTGGAATTTTAAACTATGTTAGTATAATAATTAGAATTAAAATAAAATTGAAATTTAAGATAGATACTACAGATGCAGATAGTAACCAACTTAAGTTTAAAATAATTTATCCCTTGTTCTTTCTGGTCCTGAAAAAGAATCCCATATTCATAGTCCTTTGCTACATTTATTTCAAGCATTGGTCTCTTAATTTGAATCATTCATCACATATTTTGTAATCCCTTAGAAGGGAGTATCTTAGAATTTCCTTCAGTAGCGTCACAGCTTCCCATCATTCTAAGTCTAGTTTAACTGTCAATAAAATTCTTTTAAATAGGTCTCACTCTGTTCACTTCCTCAGTTCAAACTGAGAAATGTCAATCTAACCTAAGAAGGAAGGAATGGGAAGCAGGAGTTAGCAGCTTGGCACTCTTAGGGATTCTGTGTCATCGGGTTTGAAAAGGTAATTCATTTCCAGGATATCAGCACATTCAGGTTTTGAAAATCAGTACAGTTATTCATCCAAAGCCAAATAAAATATTTTTGAAATTTTCCTATTACTCTCCCATTAGTTAAATAATCAGAGGTAATGGCAATTATATTTAACAAATTTAGGCAATTTTTATTGCAGTAGTTTACATGTTTTCCCTTTTAAAATCTTAAACCAGGTGTGAAAATCACATCGACACTGCAAGTGTTGAAGCTCATCAAGCAGGCTGGTGACCGGGTCCTGGTGTACTACGAAAGGCCTGTGGGCCAGAGTAATCAAGGTGCAGTGCTGCAAGATAATTTTGGCCAGTTGGAAGAAAACTTTTTGTCAAGCTCATGCCAACCAAATTATGAAGAGGAAGCCACCGGGCTGGCAGTAGATGCTGAAAATAGAGAGCTGGATTCTGAATTTGAAGACCTGGCAAGTGATGTCAGAGCACAAAATGAGCTCAAAGATGAGGCACAATCATTAAGTCATAGTCCCAAACGTACTCCAACAACACTTTCTCTTAAACCCCTTGGAGCTATATCACCAGTTTTAAACCGTAAATTAGTTGGGGGAAGTCACCCACTACCACCAAAAATTCCACCCAAAGAAGGAAATAAACCCTCACCCCTAAAAACTTCTGAGATAACAGACCCAGCGCAAGTGTCAAAACCGACCCAAGGATCCACTTTTAAACCACCTGTGCCACCACGACCACAAGTGAAAGTCCCTTTGCCTTCCGCTGATGCCCCAAATCAGGCAGAACCAGATGTGCTTGTTGAAAAGCCAGAGAAGGTGCTGCTGCCGCCGCCGCCTCCTCCTCCTCCTACAGATAAATCTGAAAAGCAAGCAAAAAATGTAGATCACACAGAAGATGCAGCTACATCTAAGCAGTTTTTAGCAAAGCAAGAGGTGGGTAAAGACGTTACTTCAGAAAGTTCCTGCCCTACTAAGGACAGTTCTGATGACCGTCAAACATGGGAATCATCAGAAATTCTTTATCGTAATAAGCTAGGAAAATGGACAAGAACCAGAGCATCCTGTTTATTTGACATAGAAGCCTGCCACAGATACTTAAACATTGCACTGTGGTGTAGGGATCCTTTTAAGTTGGGGGGTCTCATCTGTTTGGGGCACATTAGTTTAAAACTTGAAGAAGTAGCTTTAGGATGCCTCGCTACATCAAACATGGAATACCTTTCAAAATTCAGACTGGAAGCCCCCTCACCTAAGGCTATAGTCACTAGAACGGCACTACGAAATCTGAGTATGCAGAAGGGATTCAATGACAAATTTTGCTTTGGTGACATTACTCTTCACTTCAAATATTTAAAAGAAGGAGAAACAGACCACCATATAGTTACTAACATAGAGAAAGAAAAAGAACCCCATTTGGTTGAAGAAGTTTCTGCTCTCCCTAAAGAGGAGCACTTTGTTGGACAGATGGGTTTAACAGAAAGTAAACATAGTTTCCAGGATACTCAGTTCCAGAACCCAACTTGGTGTGATTACTGTAAGAAAAAAGTTTGGACTAAAGCTGCTTCACAGTGTATGTTTTGTGCTTATGTTTGCCATAAAAAATGTCAAGAAAAGTGTCTAGCTGAGACTCCTCTTTGTGGAGCAACTGATAGGCGAATAGACAGGACTCTGAAAAACCTCAGGCTAGAAGGACAGGAAACCCTATTAGGTCTGCCTCCTCGTGTTGATGCTGAAGCTAGCAAGTCAGTTAATAAAACGACAGGTTTGACAAGGCATATTATCAATACTAGCTCTCGTTTGTTAAATTTGCGTCAAGTCTCTAAAACTCGCCTTTCTGAACCTGGAACCGATCTTGTAGAACCTTCACCAAAACATACACCAAACACATCAGATAATGAAGGCAGTGACACAGAGGTCTGTGGTCCAAACAGTCCTTCTAAACGGGGAAACAGCACAGGAATAAAGTTAGTGAGAAAGGAGGGTGGTCTGGATGACAGTGTTTTCATTGCAGTTAAAGAAATCGGTCGTGATCTGTACAGAGGCTTGCCAACAGAGGAAAGGATCCAGAAACTAGAGTTCATGTTGGATAAACTGCAGAATGAAATTGATCAGGAGTTGGAACACAATAATTCCCTTGTTAGAGAAGAAAAAGAGACAACTGATACAAGGAAAAAATCACTTCTTTCTGCTGCTTTGGCTAAATCAGGTGAAAGATTACAAGCTCTAACACTTCTTATGATCCACTACAGAGCAGGCATTGAAGATATAGAAACTTTAGAAAGTCTTTCTTTAGACCAGCACTCCAAAAAAATAAGCAAGTACACAGATGATACAGAAGAAGACCTTGATAACGAACTAAGCCAACTAATAGACTCTCAGCCATTCAGCAGCATATCAGATGACTTATTTGGCCCATCTGAGTCTGTGTAACAGTCTATTTAAACTTTCAAGTGATTGGGGAAAAGTTGCATCTAAAGTACCGCAGATAAAACCACATTTAAATCCTCTTATAGCGCACTTTGGCCTGCTTCTCCACAGTTACTTGCTTGTATAAGAACAAGAATGAAAAAGGTTGTTTTCCAGCAAAAACATGACCAGCTCACTAATTGGTTGTTTTGGATTGATTGCATTTATAGCAATGCTTTTTTGGGTTTATACTGGGAATTTATTTTTACTAATTTATTTTTAACTTTTTCTAATTATGTAAGCTAACTTTTCATGTTTATGTATGTGTGATGTCTCATTGTGTTTTCTTCCTTCCTCTTGGTTTTTGAGACAGTGTGAAATAGTATACTGTCCAGATTCTGAAAATATTTTCATTTCCATCATGGTTATAACAAATTTGCTGCATGCCCAAATTGACAACAGCAATCATTGAGGGAACAGGTTTTGAATCTTTTGTTTTATGAAATTTGTCATCTCTACCTAGCTTGAGATTTTTGTTATTTGGGGGATGGGGGGGGGCTTTTTTTTTGTTTTTGCCAAATGTAACATGAAAGCACATGCTGCAGCTTTAGTCTGTTATGCTAATTTAGTAAAAAATTTTTTTACATATATTGCTTGCTTTCAGTGATTCTGTGAAATTTTTTTCTAAAGCTTTTGTGCAATTGAAGTATAGTAAAAATATGGTGATTAATTTTGAAGAGCTTGCATTGAAAAATAAATGTAATAGGGAATAAATATAGAATGCAGTTGATCCAGAATTTTCTAGAGAGGATAACAAGACTTAATTGCTAAAAACAGTAACCAGTAGGATTTTAAAATACAATCTTTTAAAATGTTGCTTTCCTTTTAAATGGAAGTTCTAAACATCCATGATCATTTTTCATCTTCGGTTTGCCCATAGGAAATAAAGCATGTGCAAGGATATTTAAAGTTTCAGAGGACTGTTCTTAAAATGACTGTATTAATAACTAGTTCTGGCTGGTTTTGTTTTAGAAACATTTTCATGTAAGAGTATTGTGAAGGAGAAGAATCATGCAAAATATATTTATTGCTTTGTCTCGTGTTTTACAGGCTTTAAGGAATGGTGATCATTCTGAATATTTCTTTGGTTCAGACTGTATTAGTTAAAAATAGTATCGATACATAGGAATAGATACATAGGAATTGGGACCAGTTCTCTGAAAATAAAGATCTACCCTAATACTGGTTCCATCTTATGGATCCCAGTAACACACATGGCTAAGGAAAAATGTGTAAGCTTGACCTCTGTTTAAGAGGCATACCTTAAGTTTGGGGCTGTTATATACCTATAAAATAGATACGTATATGTTTTTCCCTTGTGTAGGTAACTGCTATGATGATTGATATATAATGTGTAACTGACATGAATTTAAAACTAGATGGAACAGCTTTTATGGTTGGCAGGAAAAAGCATAATGTAATATTAAAGATTGTGTCCCAGATCTATAGTCCAGAACTCTATGTAAGAGTTTAAGTTCTTCCATTAATGAACAGCAACCATAGGCACGTCACAAAAGGATGTCATGCCTCAGTATGCCCATCTCTAAAATGGGAATAATACTTTACCTTACAAGATTGCTGTGAGGAAGACAATAGCATAACTGCAAAAGTGCTTTGGACAGTAAAAAGCTATACAAATAAACGGTATTATTTATGAGTGAGAAAAACATTTGAGGGTAGAAAAGTTATTCTACTTTTAAAATCAATAGCCAACTCTTATACCTATTGTTATTTTATCAAGTGAAAAATTGAGACGCTACCTTTCTCGGTCAAGTTTATAACAAAAATATATCTGCGTGTACCCTTTTTAAAAGAACACTGCTATCGGCTTTACACACCAAATTCCCTGAAAGCTGAAATGTTCCATAAACCTATGCTTGAAACAATCTGCCCAATGTATAACATTTCATCCTATAAAAAACAACTTACCATTGATAACCTGGAAGGTGGTGTGTCTGTAAGTGGCTGGTGTTTATTGATTAAACCATGGAAGTTTTAGTGATACCCAAGCATGCTGCTGAAATTGATGCATTTGAAAGAGCTGTAAAAATAATGCAAAACTATGTTTTATAAGAACCTACTCATATTTTAAAAGTATTTAACTCTGTAGAACCACAGTTATGGAAAGCTCAGTAATGCTGCTAATGACATTTGTAAAATATACCTTTAACGTAGTACAATATTTTTATATCTACTGGGAGAGGCAGTAGAGGCATTGCAGTTGTACTTTAGTGCAAGGGAGAACACTTCAGATAGCCTATAGTAAGGTATAAGGCTTCAATGAAAAAAGTTGTATTAATATTACATTACTGATGTAATCTTGCTGCCATGCTATGTTATCAATAGCTAAAAAATAATAAAGACTACTACAGAAAACAAGAATATCTTCATTTGATAACATCTAGCAAGTGATTGCTACATCTCTGTGGAATTATCTGGTATAATTTGGCAATGCAGACAAGCTTATCAAAGTCCACTTTTGCTAAACAAAATTGCTGTTTTGCAAATTTCTCAAAAGCATTAATTTTTACTGTTTCCTTAACTTGTAGATTATCAAATTTATGGATTTGCCTCTGCTATATATTAGCAGTTAGACTATTTAAAGTGTATTTTCTACATTGGTATTTAGATGAATGATTGGGTTAGCCAAACTGAGCAACATTTTAGCAATCGTAATAGGCTACATTTCTTCATATCAAGCCTTAATATTCTTCAATATCAGAACCACTTGAAATACCATGTGGATATTTTGTGACTGAGAGGAGAAAACAACTTTAAAATATTGAGAATACTGTCAAGTTCTAAATTTAAGTATATCAACTTTTTGAAGGCAATTTGAAAATGTTTGGCCTTTACTAATAGTAAGATAAATTAAGAATAAAATCTTAAGTTCCTTAAAAGGAAGTAAATTTAAAATCACTTCAATTTAAAAATATATTATTTGGGGGCAGGGTGTGGTGGCTCACACCTATAATTGTAGCATTCTGGGAAGCCAAGGCAGGAGGATCACTTGAGGTCAGGAGTTCGAGGCCAGCCCAAGCAAGAGTGAGACCTCATTCTCTACAAAAAACAGAAAAATTAGTCGGGTGTGGTGCCATGTGCCTATACTCCTAACTACTTGGAAGGGTGGGGCAATGGCTTGAGGTCAGGCATTAGAGGCTGCAGTAAACTATGGTTATGCCACTGCACTCTAGCTAGGGCGACAAAGCAAGATTCTGTCTCAAAAAGTCTTAATTTCTAAATTGAGAGAATAGCTTTCCTTATCAGAAAAAGAGTGGGGATTCCCCCTAATCTTTACCTTTTGAGTCATGGATCCCCTTAAAGATCTGATTAAAGGTGTGGACTTTTATCCTAGGAAGATATACATGTGCACACCATTCAAAATGTCCCTAATTTCAAGGGTTTTACACAACCCCGGTTAAACATTATGTCAAACAGCTGGATTTTATACTTACTTTCCTCAGACACAGTTACTTATTTAAAATGGGAAAACAATAAGCTTATGAATGGAAAGATAACTTACTGGTTTTTTCCACATTGATATAATTGAGCTAGTTACATATTTCAATTGAAAATAAATTGTGGAAAGCCAAAACATAGGGTCACACGAACCTGGAGTGGCTTTTACCTGATGCCTGTAAGCACAGAAGAATAGTTTTAAATTAAATATCCACAGTCAAAATGATACCACCTTAGGTATTTTATCCCAGCAACATTTGGTTTATAAAGGAATACAAACTGGCACAGTACATTGTTCAGAAGATTTATTAAGTAAACTAGCTAAAACATGACTTGGACAGATAAACTTAGCAGTTAAAAGTTGAATATTCATTGCTACCTCATCTGTTTATTACCAGGTACAAACATAAAAACCACCTCTGTTCAAAAAATACATGTTCAGATTGCTGTGTGTTCTTTGTTCTGATACATACATTTTTTAAAAAACCTTTTCACAATCTTGCTAACCCAGAATATTAGTCATATAAAAGACCTTGTAAATTTTTTTCCTTAGATACAACATATCTTTTACTTCCAAAACAGTTCTGGAAAATTCATATATGTCTTAACCCAAGAGATCAACAGCAGGCCTGCCTTTGCCATTCTTACAGAGGATAAGCCTTAAAGGCAAAAATAAAACTGGAATAAAGTATACGCTATTAGGGGAAGGAAGAATCAAACCCTCATGAAGAACCAATTGGTATCACGTTCTTTGTTAAGGCTGTCCCCCTACAGAAGTAGAAACTGTCTTGCCTTTTTATTTTGTCCACATAAGAGTTCCTCCAGAGCCATCTTCCAAAGTAGCAGACTTGTGTAAGTTGCTCATTGCAAGTAAGTGAATAGGAAGCTTGTTTGCTTCAAACACACTGCACTTGGAAACCAGACTTCAAATCATGGAAGCCACACACACAAGCTTCATGAAGCAAAAAAAGTATTAGCCGCTTTCCTGGAGAATAAGCAACGGTCCTAAGGTGAGGAGTCTTTGTTCTAAAGTTCTTTGCTCCTTGATGTCCAAGTTAACACAGTTTTAGCACAACAAAACTGACATTAATTTTTGTATATGACCATAGAACTGCAGAATTAACAAGTATTATTTGAGACATCTTCACATTCCAGTCATATCTCATACAAAACAAAAACTGACAATGTTCACTAACTATTTGCTGTTGCACTGAAAAGGCACATCAATATTTTGTCACACTTAGAAAAACTACACTACGCTGTACACTAGATGATACAGTTAACACAACATTTTTAGATGTTTGGTTTTTCTTTTCTGTCTGTGAAAGGGGATGAGTCCTGACCACCCTATTTTTTTTTAACCCATTTTCCTAATATATGATTGAAGACAATTTCATTCTTCCCATTTTCATTAAAAATGTTGTTTTCACGTTGATGTGAACAACTTTCAGGAAGTCTAGAAAGTAATTTTAGAACCTAAAATTAATAGATCCCTAGAAAACACTTGGATGGCCTGCAAATAGGTATAGTCTAATGGTACAGTCTGATCTTCTAAGTCAGCAGCTATTAGCCTATTAAGTTCCTTTTTCTAAAACTTGAACTAGGTGTTGATAAACTTTATCATGGTTCAAACCACCTTAACAGTGTTACATAAACCCTCAGTTTTCTTTGTTCCAGTAAGAATCAAGTATATATCTTAAAGGGAAAGCTGCTAGTTCAAGACTATACGTTTGGGTGCTTTTCTCTGCTTTCAGAACATTTACTATTTTTCCCTTGTTGGCTTTAATGTCTGCTGCCAACCACAATGACATGTAAAAATTTACAACCATCTCTTTCCAGGTAGGTGATTATATAGAAAACTAATGCCATTTAAGATTTATGGATAAATCCAAAAGATGACTAACTCAAGTTCTTGTCCCTTGCACATGAAATAACTAGCTTTTAACTCAAATATATTGATAGTAACTACAAGTTAAATAACACTCATTCAGTGTCTATATAATATATGCTATCTTACTTGATTCTGTTTTTCAGACTTCCTTGTAGTTTCTCTTTGTTGGAAGAGTCTCAGAGATAATGTGTGCTTTAATTTTAAACACTCATTACCAATATTCAGAAAAAATATAAGATTTTTGCCCAAGTGTTCATGAATGTAAGTTAAAAAATTATATTTGATTTGGATTCAAATATTTATAGATTTACACTATACCTATTTCGTCAAAATATATTGTATAATATTTAATAAAATCAAATACATAAAATAAAGTTTTAACACTATTTATACAAACCCCTAGAAAAGCTTCTTTTTCTTTATAAGGCTGTTGGCAATCGATCATAATCATGGAAAAGAAATAATAACCTTTGGTTGTTTTCCTCTTTCACCAGGGATGGATGATATGACTAAGACAGTTCTGGATGAGTCATTTCACTGGAAACACTGTTTTATACAATTAAATACTTTGATGACTTTTGAGGATCTCAGTCACTTTCAGATTCTTCATCACCAATCGGATATGACTGGATATTATTCTGAGTGTACATTTTCGTTTTAATAGGGCAGTTGTGATCCATGAGAATAGCCTAAAAGAGAAAAGTGCAAGCATATTAACTTCTCTCGCTTCATAAAGATAGGACAGTTGAAACTTACTGTTTTTAAAGATTACTAGTTTGAAAGCTATTATTACTTGTATTATTATACAAGTAATATTACTTGTATAATATTATTACTTGTATTAACCAATCTATTTGGAGCAGTCACCAGGTATCTGGCCTAGAAGCCCTGGAGTTCTACACTCTCAAAATTCCAGGCACTAGGAGATGGCAGAAGCAGTCTCTGCGGCACTTCTTTTGTTCTACCTGTCGAAGGCCATGAGTCAATTCTGGGAACTTATACTCTATGAAGCAAGGGAGAGGCACGTTAGGTTTAAAAAGAGTTATATCTTGGAATTGGGGTCAGGGTATCCTGGAGGGCACCTAATACAACTTCTGTTCGCAGACTTCGTTGTGCTATGACATTTTATAAGGACAAGGACATGCTCTCTCCCTAATGAGGGCAGGTCTTCCGTTAGAAACGTACCTAAAGCTACCCTAAAACCCATCTCCATTGTTTCCACTCATGGATCTGGGTCTGATATCTTCACAGACATAGCCCCTTAGGAGTTTTTTCCTTAGGCTAAACATCCTAGGGCGTTTATCTTTTCTTCTCATAAACGTGATTTCCAGACCATGTCTCCCTAAATCATGGCCGTCCTCCTCTATCTCACATGTATGATTTTTAAAAAAAATATTCCTCTTTTGATGAACATGAAATTCCCATGCCCTTTATTGTTACTGAAAATTAAACAAAAAACAATGTGACCAAAAAATAGTGATGCTTTCAAACCATACCTTCAATAAGCACTTGTAGTCAATTATTCCTCCTCAACGTGGTCAGAACCACGCACATAGTATGATTACACAGCTGACATTTATCATGCTAGGACCATGCTAAGCGTCTTATATTACCTCAACTTCACAATAACCCTGTGTGGCAGGTTGAAAAAACAGACACAGGGCAGTTAAAGAATTTGACCAACAGATGTACAGCTAGAACGGGGCAGGCAGCAGCCTCAGGGCAGAGCCCACTGACGCAGCACCCCACGGTAGTTGGAAGAGTGCAGAGGACGGCACTGGGACGTCAACTAAAATGAATTCTCACCAAGTGTGTTTCGCAGAGGTTTTCTCCTTCACATGAACTACTCCCCCAGCATCTTTGTGTGCAGTTTGCAAATCTAAATGGATTAAAATGTATCTGATGTCAGCTTATTACAACCCATTTTGGTGTCTGTTAGCTGTTACTCCCAGCTCTTGTTCCACAGATTTGATAAGACTCCACTCAGCGCTTAACTCATTTATCATTTCCCAAGACATTCTCAAATGATCGGCCTGTGTGACATATGAAGATAAGGACCTCCTTGACCCTCTAAGTTAGGCTGCCAGCTCAACTTGTCAGCTTTGAATTTAACGTTCTCATTATGCTGCCTGCCAAGTGAACTGATACATCTATTTAATAAAGAGCCTGATTTCTAAAAATAATTGAGGCAACAGACTTTTGTATACCAGGACCATTCTACCTACATTACACAAAGGTTTAACCCTTCTAATAACTAAATGTCTCATCTCCCCAGATTAGTGATCCTCAAAGAAATGTGCCCAAGGAGCACTGTGGGGTGTGGAGGAGTGAAGCAGGTAAAAAATGAAATTTCAAGTTCCTATCTTCACATGACAGTGGCGTCAACAAGCTTCAAGAAACACTGTCCTAGTTACGTGGCATTATCTGAGACTACGGCGCAGTCACTCAGCTGACAACAGCTTACGGGGAAACTGCTAGGTGCTGTGTCATTGCTCTTAAGCTACTATCCCAGCAAAGTAGTTACCTTCCTGCGTGGGTGAGGACACGTACTCCAGGGTTCCAGGTGGAGGACTCAGTGTGGGTTAGGTGCCCAGGGAAAGCAATACGGGAGAGGTAGGCATTGAGGTGAACCCCAAAAGATGGATTTGGACAGGAAGGGAGGTGACAATGAGCAAAACGCAGGTTATTAACTGAACAGGACACAAAGTAAGCCAGGCTGGCCACCACGAGGAAGCACAGTGAGATGGCAGCTGGAAAGAAAGCCAGGCCTGGGGCCTCGGCCCTTACTTGGCCCACAGGCAGTGAGGTCGCCTTAGAAAGAATGGCCATCACTCTCCTTTACTCATAATTACCTGCCATCTCCTGGTTTATCCACAGTAGATCTGAATATATGTATTTGTTAATCTGAGGACCCCCAGAAACCAGGACAGGGCTCATAATATGAACTCAACAAAAAACTGCATTGCAGGGAAAGACGTTCAGTCAGACTGGTTATCTGGCATCGTACAGACTCAAATGATTGGAACTTGTCAATTTACCCAAACCATATTTGTCCACAGCCTATCTGTTTTCAGGTAAAGAAATTTTCTTCCTCAAAGTGTTGTTTTATAGCTTTTAAAGCCTAGCTTTCTGGCTTCTGAATTTCTCTTCAAAGGTTTATTGTGCAATAGCTATACTTTAAAAAAAAAAAAAAAGTTACACATGGTTAAATAAGCATGATGGGCCAGGCAAGGTGGCTCGCACCTATAATCCCAGCCCTTTGGGAGGCTGAGGCAGTAGGATTCACTTGAAGCGAGGAGTTCAAGACCAGTCTGGGCAACACAGCAAGACCGCATCTCTACAAAAAATTTTAAAATTATCCAGGTGTGGTGCTCACCTGTTGTCCTCGCTACTCAGGAGGCTGAGGCAGGAAGATCACTTGAACCCAGTAGTTCAAGGTTGCAGTGAGCTATGATTCTGCCACTGCACTCCAGCCTGGGCGACAGAGCAAGACCGTGTCTCTTAAAAAAACAGCCAGGAAAAGAGAGGCCTGAATAGCATCAAGTGGTAAGTCCAGTGCGTAAGTAACAAGTCCAGGGAGGCCTGTGGAGCAGGCAGGTAAATTAGACCAGCTCTCCACGTGCTGCTGTGGGGAGGAGGGTGTGTTCAACTCTCAACTGAGGAGAAAATCCGAACAAGGGGGTTGGCATTTGAATTCAGAGCAAAGCCCACTTACTGAGAAGTGAGTCCTCGCCCCTGCCAAATGCCTAGTTCATGAGTCAGGATCTTCAAAGTGGTAAAAACTTGTTAGACCAAATGAAGTGTAAAGGCAATATAGACCCAAAGCTGGGACAGTAAGAAAATGAAAGCATTAAAAAAGGAAAGAGCTCTGGTCTTCGAAACTTTGATAGGTACCAGGCCTCTTTACCATAACTAGAAAAACACAGTGATGGCTTTGCAGCCACTATGTGTAAATGCCCTGCAAAGGGGAAAAATCTCTATAAATGGATTATACTACAATGCAGAGCATATTTGGTCTCATTAGCCTCAGGCCCCCTACCCCTTTGCCAAGCCACAGCATCCAGAAAACTGAGTTGTTGCTGGAAGGGCTTTATGGGACAACTATCAGAACCATCTAGTAAAATCAAGCTGTGATCAAACCACCTAGTTTCCTGCCTAGGCAATAATCAGAAACTTAAAGAGTAAAAAGAAACATACCCTATATTTAAAAATAATTCTTCAACCTGGAAAAAAAAAATCCATGCCAGAACACAGCTATTCTTAACTGGGTATTTTGAGAGTTTAAGGGCTACCATGTAATTGTCTTATAACAAACGCATTTTCCTCAAATGGCAGCGTTGATATTTCATATACTTGCAGAGCAACCTGAGTAACAAACTGGTTTTTTCTCTACCCATACTGATAACACTGATTATAAAAAACAGAAGCCCAGTAAACCATATGGAAGAAAAACGCAGTGCTCACAAACTGGTTCACGGTTCTATGAGTTTGTGATCCATGAAAACAACATTAGATCTTTCAATATAAAACATCCTAAGTCCAGACACCTTGTTATCAGGATGCTGTCTAATGAAAGAATTGTCTGCTGAGGGTTGCATGCCTTCTGGCTCTCACAGCCCCCTGCATTTGATAAGTGTAATCCTGAACACTAGCACTTGTCCGTACTGGGTTTTCTCAAGTGCACAGTGATCGATTCTTCCTCCCCCATGGCATGTCCTGCCTGAATGCCCCCTTGTCATTAGGTGCTATTGGCTTCCTCTGCTTTCTTCCTGCTCTGCTTGCACAACGATAGCAGCAGCTGTTGGCTGACACTTCAAATGTTACCATTATGCCAGTCAAGTGCCATCTGACGTGATGCCTTCCATTATGGGCATCAATTATGGGGAGGGAGATGCTCATTTTCTCAAGTTTTTAATGATTTATCTTGCTAGGCGCCTATTAAGGATTGTGACATTTTACAGTGAAAGCGGCTTTCTGGAAACCTGTAATTCTTGCTTTGCCTTTCAGAATTGTCTCTTCTGCTTCCTCCAGCATTTTTTCAAGACTAGCCCTTTGATCGAGACTAGCCCTTCACTATCTCCCAAGAGTCTTAAACAGTCTCCTGGGTGACAGAAGCCTTTGTAGGTGATTACATATATATGTTTTTGGTCAAAAAGGGTTGAGAGTAACCTTCATTCAGTCCTGATCAAATTGATATGGTGGCAACAGAATGACAGTTTTCAGTTGTTGTGCTGAGAATTTTCTGACCCCCATTTGGGCACAGTTCTGTGCTAGGGTCAGCCAAACAAAGATGGATCTGGAAATTACACAACCAGGCTGGAACAGGTAAGTCCCCTAAGAGAGGCATGAGAAAATGCTACAGCTGTTCTAAGCCAGAGATGCCTGTAAGCAAGAGGAAAGAAGGAAGGAGGGGACAGCTTCCCTCCGGGGATTCCCACAGTGCCTTCCACTCCTCTTCCGGGAGTCAGAGGGGTCATGAGTTACTCAAAATTATCTAGTTAAATCCTATATAAAATAAGGGGGGTACAAAGCCAGTGCCCAGTGCTTGATATGTTTTTTAAATATGTTGAATAAATTAATGAATGTAAAAATGCCCAAGATAAATACAGGCTGCATGTAACCTAAGTTTAGGGTTTGTCTTTAAACCCACTCTTGGTGAAAACCATCAGGGATAGTCCAAATGCCAAAAGCATTAAGACCCGTTCAGTTCAACTGTCAGAACTTCTGATGTACTTCCAAGAGAACATCACAAACCTCACATCTATTCTCATACACACAAAATACCATTTCCCCTTGTTCATCTCATCCATTCTTAATCCTCCTTTCAGCTAGATGAGTATCTATCAGCATTTGATATTTACAAAAACAGCAATACCACTACCAGATAGGAAAGATGATCAGAAACACTGAGCTCTTCCTTGCTCAGTAAGGAAAACACCTTCATAAGGTTACAATGACTCATGCATTTTAAAATTCAAATTTAGAATCAATAAATTTAAACTTGTTAAAAGAGGAACACTTTATATCTTGCCTGTGGCTGTAATTCTGGCTATAAAGTTATGAATTAAACAGTTCTATGTGCTCACATGTGCCCCAAGGTGCATATACAGTGGTTTTCCATAAAAAACCCTAAAATCATCTCCAGAATCCTACAGTAAGGACCAAGACACCAACTATTACTGAATGCTGTAAGGGTTAGGAAAAAAGCAAACAGCACCAAATGGTGAGTACAGGAGGCAGAAACATCACATCCAAGATTTTCAAAAACCATAGAAAATCAAATTGAACTACCCCAGGTTTATGTCTGGTTGACAAAAGAGCTATACTGATGCTAATCTATGCACAAAAATAATTTCATTTGTCAAGTTTATAAACATAATGCTTAGAAGAAATAACTGTAAAAGTAGTAAAAAATAAAAGAAGTAACTGCCCTACATGGCACAAACTAAAAAGGAATGCTCACTCTATGTTTGGAGTCTTCTGCCCAAAAAGAGAAGTAATATTTTAGAATTAGACCATGAGGAAACCATCCAGAAGATCACACTAAAATGATCAAGAAATGCTTCAATTTATCCTAAATTTTTCTTACCATTTTTTCTTCTTTGGCAGGTGGACTTCGAAGAAAAAAGCAGAGAGGAGCAAAAAGAATATCAATTATCCCAATAATTGTCATGAGCCATGGAAATCCAATTGCCTTTGCAATAGCACCACCAGCAGAAGGACCTTTCAGGAAACAGAGAATTAGATAAAGGTCCTTCCCAATGTCTTGTACACAGAAAGATTGAAATAATTTTCAGCAGGCAGTATTTGTCCCGCACTGAGGTACAAGGTTGGGAAAAGCCAGTGTCCTTACCTATAGCGTATCCCATACAGAATGCCACGTCTGCGATGGCATACACGCTACCGTAGACGGACACGTGCCGCAGGTCCACGAGGTAGCCCATGATGGGCATCATGGACGAGTCCACCATTCCTGAGGATGAGCAGAGGACACAGTGCACAGAAAAGGCAATAAACCAAATGTGGGCTGAAGGGCAGGGACTGCATCTTACACTCACTACCTTCTGGCTCTTCCCCTCTTGTCACAGCCACCTGCAAGTCTCCAGGCAGACTTGCGACAGCGCACCTTTGCTGAGGACAGACAGGAGTTGCTGAGGCTTGGGCTGGAACCCAGCACCACGCTCCGAGTCCTGCTGGGCCACCATTTGCCTGTCCTCTGCCCTGTCCCTCCTGTCCCCACTGTCTGAACAGCCCATCTTTGGGGTGAGGGCGCCCAGTCCTCTGGCCACTCACCCACCACTCTTCAGATCCGTCAGATTTGCAGGTCACTGGCTGTGCAGAGCGCTGGCCTGCATCCTGTCGGTGCTTTCCTGATTCACTATTTTCTAGTCCACTTGTCCCTTGCCACACCATGCCTCCCCCCAGCCTCCTCCCATCCACACCTGGCCCTCACATATAGACTATGACAGTTAACCAAGGCAGATTGTGCCAGGGAGGATCAGAAGGCACCAGAACTCAAAGGAGTCTGAGAGATCATCTGGCCCTACTCAGGAAGCTAAAACTGAAAGAAGTTAGCTATATATATATATAAAAAAAACCAACAAAAAAAACAAGACCAGTATCAGAATCTCTGGTCTCTTGAACAGTGAGGACAGGTAGCATAGTGTGTGTGTGTGTTCAGGGCTCCAGTCCCTGAGTTCCAATCCCTGGCTGCATGAGCGTGGTCATGCCCAGCCTCGCTGAACATCAGTCTCCCCATCTCTACAAGGGGGGTGCTAATGACTGGCTGTGATGAGCCAGTGTCTGGGAACACACCCAGCGGGGGACTCAAATGTTAGTTTCCTCACCTCCACCTGCAACAGCAGCAGGCAGACGCGGGAGACTTCGTTCAGATGGTACCCGCCGATTGCCTAACATGTGCAAGGGTCCGGGGACACAGCAGTGAACACAACTAATGTAAGAGTTGGACGTTAAGCAAAGAGTTGAAAATAAATTACAATTTTTCACTGTGGCGATACGGTGAAGGTTCTGTGAGAGGACATTTACGTACTAGGAGAAACCGACCCTAGCCGAGGGTCAGAAAAAGCTGTTTGTTCTTTCTACTGTACCATTCAGAGATTAAATTCCTGCCTTTATCCTGTGATAGATTTAGCACTTATTTTTATCATGATCAATTGGCATATTATAAATGAGAAAAGTATCGTATTTGTCCAACATATTAAGATTTTTCCTATTATTATTCCTAACATTACAAAGACCCATCTCCTTTGCCTATGAAAATTCCTGCAGGCCGGGCGCGGTGGCTCACGCCTGTGATCCTAGCTCTCTGGGAGGCCGAGGCGGGCGGATCGCTCGAGCTCAGGAGTTCGAAACCAGCCTGAGCAAGAGCAAGACCCCGTCTCTACTATAAATAGAAAGAAATTAATTGGCCAACTAAAAATATATAGAAAAAAATGAGCCGGGCATGGTGGCGCATGCCTGTAGTCCTAGCTACTCGGGAGGCTGAGACAGGAGGATTGCTCGAGCCCTGGAGTTTGAGGTTGCTGTGAGCAAGGCTGACGCCACGGCACTCACTCCAGCCCGGGCAACAGAGTGAGACTCTGTCTCAAAAAAAAAAAAAAACAAAATTCCTGCAGCCCAGGTGGTCAGCAGTACATCAGTCTGTATTTTGTATGTTTGTCTGTAGCAAACCCTACAGGAAATATGTGCAATCTGAACCTAGCCTTGTGTGAGCAGGTATGTTCATAAGTGAGTCCAAACAAACGTGCTCCGAGTAGGGCATTCCCTCGTTTGCCCAAGTGCAGCAATGGAGTATCCATTGGCTTCTGTAAATATCAGGCTTTAAAAAATACTAGTTTTCAGGAAATAAATGACTAGTACATGGAAGCAGGTATCTTCGGGTGGATGATCTATAGGCTGTAATTGAGCTACGCTGCCTGCAGCCTCCTTTCAAGCTTCTGGAAATTTAGGCTGAATACCTGTAGTCTACTGGAGTAAGAGGAAACCTTTCCTAGTGGGAATACGCTTTTAGGCACAAGGCTCGGGTGACTTACCAATTGCAAATCCAACTCCAAAGTTCGGAGCTATGAGCCCATAAATGTTTTTTGCAAAAGGAATCTGTAAGAAGAAATAAATGTTATGCTAAAATAACAAGAGATCCAACTCTAAATCATCTTGGAAAGTCTTAAAAATGTTTTCTCTGGGCCTGGTATGCCTGTTTCTGAAGGAAATAGGAAGAAGGGTGGGGGGTTTGGGAAGAACAACCCTCCCAATCTTTAAAAGTCACATCTTAATACAGGTTTTCTGACTACCATGAGAAACTAGTCAACTACAATATGTGAAAGATCAGCCTAGTCCACACTCAAGTTTTGACAAGGACAAGGAGGCCTTATTTGGGGTCGATATTGGCCACTGGTAGAAGATGTTTTAGTCTAGAAAAACATCTTGCTATTGTTTCAGTTGCTCCGAAGTGTTTAAGACATTGTAATGTTTAAGATGATGGGGAGAAAAAAGTTAAAAGCAAACTATAGAATAAAATATTTGAAAACTTCTGACATAAAATGAAAACATGCCACCTGGAAAGTCTTGTCTAAAAATTTTTGTTTTTCAAAAATTTTTAAGATGATGATAAAATCAGAATAAAATGAAAGATGTAATAAAATATCAACAAACCCAACTGCTGTAAAATGTTTCTTGGTGATTCTTGTCTAAAGCAAAAGTTTTATTCACAGATTGTTCCCATTTGTCAAATGCCATCTTTTACTCACACATAAAATGCTGATTCCAACAATTATCATTCCTAGAAGAGCACAGAGCCACCTAGCAAAAAAAGAATATTCCATCAATAAATAAATGATCATTCAATCCCCCCCCCCATCCAAATTTTCAATGGAAATCAAAATAATGGCTTGTAACAGCTAAGGCAGAAACACTGAGAACTTTTTAAAAGAACTACATTACTCTAAGAATAACAGAATGAATATTGTTTTCATATAATCTTACCTCCCCATTTTGTGTGCGAGTATCCCAAAAACATTGGTTCCAATGAGATAAGAGATACTAGCTGGCAAGAAAGCAATGCCTGTAAATTTATGAAAAAGAGACCTTATCAGTGCTGATAGCAGCCACAGGTTAGGAAAACTAATAATGGCAGACACCAAAATGTTGATTAGAGCAGATGAAATGAAGCCCTGGGGCTCGCACCCAAGCAACTAATATCCGGCGCCTGGCGGATCCAGTCTGGACCCCACATGGCTTAGCCGTCACACAAAGCTGCCGAGATGCTGGGACACTCCAGAAATGAAAATCATTTCTCTATCAACCGCTTCATCTTGTCTCCATCTCTCTGCTGGCGGCTCCTGACTGCGGGAGCCCAGCAACCACCGCAGCCTTACGGGAAGCAGGGGGGCACCTGAGTGTGCGGCCTCCCCACTCAATGATTCCACGTGACAATAGCAAGACACTGTCATTGAAAGAATTAGGGAACACTGAGATAAGCCAAAAAAACGTTAAAATTATCCCACACCCCATCACTCAGATATTCACCCCAGTTATTTTCCCCTGTAAGTTTATTTACACACACAGGATTTTGTCTTTGTTTTTCAGAAAACAAAAAGTGGGATTATACTATACTATTGTTCTATATCCTATTGTTTCAATTAGCTGTATAGACATCTTTCCATGCCAAAAAAATATGTCTACCTGGTCATTGTTTGTGGCCAAGTAGTATGTGACTGACATGTTCACATCCAAGGTTTAATGCTCTCCCAGGAGAAGGAGCTTGCATCCCCCTGGGTTCTGATGAATCTGGGGTGATTTTCTGCTGGTGGTGGCAGTAGTGGCCTTGAACATGCCCCGTGCATTGAGCAGAGAGGCCTAGCCAAGTCAGACCAGGCCTGGCTGCCAGGGGATCTGCCCACATCAGCTTTCTCTGGTTCCCGACCATTATTAGGGCAACAGGACAATTTCTTTACGAAAGACTGCTTTTTAAACTCTTAATAATTTTAGTATTTTTTCTTGTAATCAGATATGCCAGATTTGATTCCTTGCCCAGAAGTGGTAAAGGTTACTCTGCTCTCAATCACGTGACTGCATAAGTTAGCTCTGCACATAGACATTGTATGGTCAGCAAGTGACCGCCACGTTCCGGACGCACAGGCCTGGACACTTTTTGTGGAGGAGGCTCACCAGCACACAGCGGGCAAGTGTGATCTTGTCCCTTTAAGGATAAAGCACTGACATAAGCCATCAAACCTGGAGATAGGCTGAGCCTTGCAACACAGTAGGGGCTTCAGAAGGATGGGTTCCATGAGCTAAATCCAAAACCAAATCATTCCAGACTCGAGGACTCCAGGAATTAACAGTAGGAAACAATCCCATCTCATGCTCCAGGGAATCATGCCCATCACATTCGCAATATGTGGTGGCCAAGTGACTGTTCAGTGTAATCGAAACGAGCAAACATTTACCGACAGCATGTGCCCAGCGTTAGCCTGCAGCAAAGACAATGACAAAGTGGCCCTTGTTGTGAGCGCAAGTGTCTCTGAAGGAAAGAATCAGATGACATTTACACTGTGACCTGGCCACATTAGAAACGTAACAAAAGTATAGGTACCATGCTCTGGGAACCCCGAACTGAGCTGGCAAAGCTCCCCAAAGCAGATGATACTTAAACCTGGCCTCAAAAGGTGTGTAGCAGGATTTCCCACCACTCTTAAAGGCTGTGTTAGTCTGGAGAGTAAGATATCATGATGACCCGTGTCTCAGGACAAGTGTGTCTCCAAGGGCCATGATGACCCGTGTCTCAGGACAAGTGTGTCTCCAAGGGCCATTCATTCCAAACTGAATGAAGCAAGCAACTGCAGGAAAAACAGCAGCGCCGGCACCATGATAAAGAGCCCTGACATCAGCTTCAGTGGCAGAGAAATGAAACGAAAGCGGAGTGGTGGGGTCTGTGGTGACCCAAAGGGCCCAGGCTCCACCTAAGCAGGCAGCCACCACTCTGTCCGACAGTCACTCCCCTGGGGGCCGCAGTTCCAGTATTACAAGGTCTGCTTTCTCTGGATAAGCCGGAACTCTGGACTCCCACATGACATCTCCTGATTTGCAAATGTTGGTAATTTTTATAAAGCATAAATCCCACACATGCCAACACCACCATACTAGCCAACCAGAACTTACCGAAAGGGCTGAACCTGGCCCACAGACAGGCCCACCATAAGCTCAGGTCAAAAGAAGTGGCTCACAGAGAACCCGACCAGAACTCCAAGCCTCCTGGCGAGTCCTGATCCAGGAGCGAAGCGTGCACAGGCGGCTCCGAAGTCAACGCTTCAAAGCAGGGACGCTTCAGTGGAAGCCACGGGGCAGCCACGTCTTCCTAACCAGCCAATGGGGTGGCGAGCTCACGTGGGTGACCCAGGAGCAGGGTGCACCTTGCTTTCCAAGGACAGCAAATGCTCTGAGGCAGCAAACACCAATCTCAGGATTCTCAAGCAAACAGCATTGGATTAGGAGGCATGAACGTTTGTTTTAGCTTGACACTCGCTGAGGCCTGAGTGGGTCACTTTAACCTCCCAGAGCTCAAACAAGAAACAGCCATGCCCCCGTCGTGCACGCTGCATGAGGTCGTTTCGACAACCCAACGGCAAACTGCACAAGGAGGCCCGTGCAAGTAGCCCTTCCAGTCTGACTTCCACGCCCTGTCACTCCATGCAAGCCCCATGTTACCCCGCCCCCCGTCACCCCAGCCTGCTGGTCTTCCCCACACCACAGCAAGCTCCGAGTGAACAGGAATCGCCCATCTGTGTCCCAGGGCCTAGCTCTGTGGTGGCACACAGGAGGTACCCAGAACACAGCTGACCATCAAAAGTAAAGACCCTGTTTGAGGACATTCCCTTCACAGAACTGCAGGTGTCCAGGGAGGCCACCATCCCTCGAAGGCAGGCCTGCTCCAGGCAGGCAATGCTACTGGTGTGCTCTGCAGCCCAGGGTCCTTCCTTGACATCCAAGCTGGGACCCGGTGCTCTTTGGTCCCTGTTCTGGCATTGCTTCAGTACCCTCTGCCTCACCAGGGCCTCCAACCCATTACACCACTAGAGCGCCACGGTCTCGAACTCAAAGAAACCTCAGTCACAGAGAGAGGTGGGGAGATCCCTTGGCAGCAGGCGTAAGAAGTGGACATCCAGCTTCGCTCAGAGACCCTGGGCCACTTCGCAGACACCTCCCACTGTAGGGCAGGCTTCTTAACATGTGGCCTTCTAAGTCCTTAAGTGCAGCCTTTTGACTGAACCCAAATTATATAGAACAAATCCTTTTATTTTTATTAATATATTTTGTTCATCTTTTATATTTTTATTTTTAAAACGAACATATTTGAAATACCAAAGAATAAACTAAGTTTCAATGAAATAATCCTCCCAGATTGACCGGCACAATTAGAACATTAGTAAGCCATAAGGGCTAAATTGACGGCTGCTACGCTCACGACTTAGTTCTAACTTCCCCAGCCAGACTGGCACCACTACCCCAACAAGGCTGGTTGGTGAGAGTTTATGGGGATCGAGTACACCAGTCTGTTATCAGCTTTTGACAACAGTGCACTGTTTTTCTGTTTGAAGTAGAATTTCTGAGTAATTGCACAGCTCAACAGTATTTTCTAATTCTGTCTGCTTAATAGCCCATCATGTGTCAAAGATGACCAAGAGGACGCTGAAGGAAGAAAACAGATATTTTCATGAGGATTGGGAATTGCAATATTATGTGGTTTCTGCTAAAGATAAGATGATTTGCTTGCTTTGTGATACTGCAATATCAACATTAAAGAAATTCAATGCTCATCAGCATTAGGACACTCATAAAGACCATAAATATTTTAAATCACAGGGAGAGGCATGAAAGATTGTATTGCAGAAATTTTAAAAGGTGAAAAGCAAAAGCAAAGACAATTCTTTCAAGCAGCAATAAGACCTGGAAATAATGCCACTGAAGCAACTTATATAAAAGTAGCTTATATACTTGGGGGGAATAAAGGGTAGCTATTCAGTAACGTAGCAATTGTGAAAGAATATATTGTCAAAGTTGCTTAGACCCTGATTAAGTTTTAAAGCACAAACAACTGCCTCTTTCAGGGAGAACCATAACTGATCAGCAGCATGAATTAGCCTTCAACCTTCATGCAATACTTCAAAATGAAAATATATATTATTCAATTGCTTTGGATGAATCAACTGATACTACCAACTTGGCCCAGGTTTTATACTTCAGGTGATAACAGAAGATTTCCTTTGCCATGAAGAGTTACTCACTTTGGGCACTCTTGCAAACAGAACACAGGGAATAGATGTCTTCGACAAGTTTCAAGAAAAATGTCGTGAAGTTGGACTGAATTTGGTAAATTTAGTGAGTGTATGTAAAAACAGTGCACTTTCCATGACAGGAAAACATGAAGGGTTTATTGCACAAATTAAAAAAAGTATTAACAGATACAGATGCTCTCATTTCATTGTATCTTGCATCAGCAAAATCTCTGTGCTAAAGCTATTATTTTAAGTGACATGTTGCAACAAGTTATAAATATCGTTAACTATATTCATGCAAATGCAACATGGCATTGTCAGTTTCGTAACATGCTAAAGTTGAAAAATGAGGTATTGAGTGGATTTGCTGTATCATTCTAAAGTGCACTGGCTATCACAGGGACAGGTGTTAGCCAAAATTTTATCTCTTCAAGAACAAATAGTTAAATTTTATGAAGATGAGAATCAGCAATGCGAGTTACTAAAAGATTTCTATAGGAATGCAGCATTTCTGTGTGATACCATGTCAAAACAACTTGAATATTTCTTTGCTAGGTAAAACTAAGTCTATATATAAGGCAAAAAATCCAAGCATTTTGAACTTCTTCAAAAGGAAATTTCAGATGAACATTTTCCCTAGTTAGCCAACATCACTGATGAGCAGGATGATATATGTGAATCATGTGAAGAATACGTAGTTGTTATAGACCTACTAATTGGAGAATATAATGAAAGGTTCACTGACTTTGAGAATCGTGACATCACACTCAAATTAGAATTTCAGCCTCACCTATTTGACATCACACCAAGGCACCTAAAGAACTACAGATGGAATTGATTGAGCTCTCAGTAGATGACATTTTAAAGTCATTGTTTGATGCTAAGAAAGACCCAATTGAAATATGGAAAATGCAGAATACCCACGCCTTCAGCAACATGATGGAAAAATGCTTTCTTGCTTTTCAACCACTCATTGCTGTGAACCTACATTCTTCTACCTAACCCAAATCAAGACGCCCTCTTAAGGTCACAAAAGACTGATACCCATTTAGAGGATCAACTGAAACTGTGGACCTCCATGCTGCAACCAAATATTCAAATGCATTCCAACAAAAAGCAGACACAGCAAAGTCATTAAAAGGTTAATTAACTTTAAAATTAAATAGTTTTCATTTTTGGAAATTATTAAATACACAGTAGTTAGATTTTTACAAAATCATATATATTTTAAGTAGATCTAATTAAAGTTTCTTGAATGTGGCCTTATTTGATTACAGCTAAATTAATGCAGCCTTCCAACACAAAAGGTTCCCCACCCCTGACCAAGCACTCAACAAGAATCCTTTCTAGAGCTTTTCCCAAATGCAGTGAGAAGAACATCTTCTGGGCCCGACCTGCAGTGTCCTGGGCCACACAGGCCTCCACACTTAGACCTGCTCATTCGAGAAAGTTAACCAAAGGGAGATCATCTACCCACCCTAGAGCTCTATGCAAAGCCTGGCTTCAACCTCAGCCTTAGGCCAGTGTATGAGGGAGAGGCCCAAGGGGAGCTGACAGTGGCCATTCAGCCCCATGAGTGACTGTGGAAATGAGTCCTTGGCCTGGACATCAAGGGCTCAGCCTAGAATTAGAATAGGGCAACAGACCCAGTGTGCCCTGTCCTAAGGGAGCTTAGGAGGCTGAGGTCCTTACATCCCAGAACCACAGAATGTTGGCACCCCATCCTGTCCTTTGGCACCCAGTCAGGCTGGCACAGGACCTGAGCCAAGGCCAGTGTCCTTCCCTCCATTCCACACTGCACCACCACCCTTCTCTATAGAAAAATAGGCTGGAAGAACCAGAAGAGAGTTTGGCTCCATCCTTGGCTGGGGCCTGTTCCCCAGGGCTTATGCTTCCCTTGTGGGGTTCATAAGCCTCACCTTGAACTCTGAGTCCCAAAGCCTCAAGGTGTCCAGGAGATGTCTTCTGACCCAGAACTTAGATACAGAGAGAACACCATGAAATGATTCTTCCTCCACCAACAAAACCCAAGGCTTCCCTCACAGTGGTAGATGGGAAGTTTGGGGGGCAGGCTTGCAAATGAGTCATCTGGAATGTGGTTCAGCTGCTGTCCTTATCTCCCCTAAAAATTATGGCTGAATACACAGTATTCAATATGAGCGATCATGTGTCACCCTGCAGCTAGTAAGACTGTTTTGCTCTGACTTCAAACATTAAGGTCTTTCTGCAGAAACGATGAGGGATGCATAAAGGCAGAACGGCTTCCCTTTTCACCCTAGACTGCAGCGAGCTCACGGAGGACTCCTGAGCCAAGAGGCTGGGCTTCAGGGGCAGCTGCCCACCCCTCAGCACTAGGATCGTCCACACCCCATCGCCCATGGTACCCTTAAGGGCTCCAGGAGCCGTGGGCCGAAAGCTGCAGAGACCCGACATAAAGTGGGACGTTTCCCACACACTGGAGCTAACAGAGGAAACAGGTACAGAAATCTGACACTCCTGAAGACAGACACGTCTATGTACGAGGCAGACAGAAGGAAGAACCTCGGTGTTGGCAACACAGTGAGCTGGTCGGGTGAACATCTGGTGATAAGCAGGTGATAAGCCCCCAGATGACCCAGTGACATCCAGGCAGCCTGCACTCTGCTATCCGCCCCACATGGCCCAGGGCTTCTGGCTGCCGTTAAAGACTTCATAAAGAAAGCCTCTGGGCTTTGTCTGGAGATGACAGAAAACAGCATAAGTGCCCCACACCTGCCCAGGACACATTCAGTGAGGACAAGAGCGCACCCAGAACCAACGCAGAGGCTGGCCTCGCAGGGCACACCCCACCCAGGCAGAGACTGTTCTGGAAAACCCCTGGAGACTCAGGTTTCTGCAAGGATCAGAGGGAAAGAAAAGCCAGAAACAGCTTGCCACTTGCTAGCAGCAGGTGTCAGCAGTAAGACTGGAGAATGTCTTCTCACCTTTCCCAAAACTGCGGTTTGCTAACCCAGCATCAGAAAAAAGTCCACCCTCCCGGAGAGTGCGCCTGCATTAGCATCAGGGGCTCTGAAGGTCTCTGGGTGTCGTGTTCTGTCTCAACTGCCAGGAAGTTCAGAGCTAAATTTTCTGCCTAAAAAACATCCTTAGCTTAGCTCCAAGACTCTTTCTTCCTTTACTGGATAACTGTTATTATCTGGGATCTGTTCTTGGTTTTGTTTTATGACACAATTCACATGCTGTCAAATTCACCCTTTTACAATGTACAGCGTGGGGGCTTTTGGTATATTCTCAAGTTTGTGCAACCATCACCACTAACTGATACTAAAACATCGTCATCACTTCCAGTGGAAGCCTCACACCCATCAGCAGTTCCCCCACCCCCGCCTTGTCACCCCCTCTCCCAGCAATTTGGGGCTTTTTAAGGACTGTCTGATGAAAGAACACAGCAATTTGCTATGGAGCCCAAAGGGACTGGTACTCGGGCCGGGCCGGGCCAGGCCAACCACAGTGAGACAGGCGGAACAGGGCAAAGTCTAAACCAGGAGGCAGCGTCTGGCAAGATACCACCCCAGAGGGCTGGATGCCTGAGGAATAAGGTCACCTGAAGAAAGGTTGGGAACACTGAAAATGTTGGCTTGATTCAGAACTAAGAGTCTCCACCTGAAGATACATACACAAATTGAAAGAACTATGAAAAGAAAATAAAGGCTGGATGCAGTGGCTCCTGCCTGTAATCCCAAGTGCTTTGGGAGGCCAAGATGGGAGAATCGCTTGAGGCCAGGAGTTCAAGACCAGCCTGGGCAACTTAGTGAGAACTCATCTCTCAAACTTTTTTTAAAAAATCAAAAACTAGTTAAAATTTTTTTAAAAAAGGAAAGAAGAAAGAAGTCTCTAGGAAGGATCACTGATAAATTCATAAAGAAAACGGCGTGTGTATGGGGACTGGCCTTCCAGATATTGGGGAGACAACACAGGAACAGGATCAGTGGGACTAAACAGAGAATCCAGGACAAGATCCGAGAACTCACGGTCATTTAGAAAGTGACAGAGATGGAAAACTAGACGCAGTACTTAGAGAGATGGTCCCAGGATAGCTGGCCATACAGGGAACCAGATCCCTACTGCACACCTTATAACAAAGCAAGTTCCTTATAAATCCAAGATGGTAATGTAAAAAATAAATCATAAATGTATTAGAGCAAAGCATAGGTGATTTTAAAAATAATCTTGGCATGGGAAAGGCCTGAGCTAGACTTTACATGACAATGGCATAAAAGGGAAGACAGCTAAACCTGCCTGGTGGCATTTTAAATGTTCCGAATGGCCAAAACTCCCATCCATAAAGTCAAAAGACATACAGCAAAGTGAGGGCAATAGTTGCGAAACACCTCATAAAGGATTAGTATCTTAATACACAAAGAACACTTAAAATCAATAAGGACAAACAACTCCACAGAAAAATGCTCAAAGTAAATTAATAAGAAATTCACAGTAAAGGAAATACACAGGTCTAGAAAGTATGTGAGAGGATGCTCAGTTTCACTCCCAAAGGATTTGGGAAAATAAATTGAGATCCCGTTTCTTACACATTCTCTTGGGAAAGACTGAAAGATAGATATTACCTGTGTTCATGCAATAGCTACCAAATAGTAAAACATCTATTAACTTGTAGGAAGGTGTCGTACAGATATATTTCCAAACGTGCACGGGAATGCATATCAATATACTCTGCATTATGGTCTCTAATGGCAAAAACTGGAACTAACTGAAATGCCCACCAATAGGGATTGAAAATTTTTGATATGACCTTAAAATAAAACAATATGCAACCATTAAAATAATGATGGGCTTCCAGTTAAACAAGGCAGACTGAATCCGTAGAGTTTTCTCCACTCCCACCCCAAATTCCATTTAAATGTAAGGAATAAAAGTCTAGATACATGTCACCCCCTTCCCGCCCCCCCCCCAACACTGGCCTAAAGACAGACAAAACGGGACAGGAGAAAATGCAGTAAGAGGGAGAAATGGAGGGAGAACAGTAATGGACACAGCAGAGAACAGAACCTCCCACCTGCGCACAGAGAGGCAAGAAGCAGCAAGACCTGTTGTGCCTCATAACCCAGGAAGTTCAGGAACTGAAGGTCCAGGTACCACGAAGGCGGAACCGAGGGCTGAGGCCATCAATAGGGTTGAAAGGCTGTTCTGAGAACAGTTGGACCCCCCCTGCCCAGCACTCAGCCCTCACCCTGGCAGGAGACAGTTTCTCTAGAGAAACTATACCAGAATGGTTTGGGGACCCCGGGGACCCCAGGTAGCATGGAAACCAGGGTCAACCTGAGAGGCCAAAACAGAGATCCAACAAGAGTCTTCCTGCTGTTTAAATGGTGAAAGACGATGTTATTTCAACAACATCACAAAAAACAAAACACTCAGGGTATATACAAAAGGGCTTTTTAAATTTAAGATACGAATAGCACCAATTTTAAAAATTTAATAGATGATTTAAAAGATGAAAAAGAATAAATCAATGGAAAAAAGGACGAACAGGATAATAAATTACTGGAATAAAATGTAGAGGTCTAACATCCAGCCAGCTGGAGTAAAAGAGAGAAAATGGTGAGAATTAAAGTAATAAAAAGCCTCCCCAGAACTGAAAGAGGGGGTTCCCCAGGTGAAAGGGCTGAGCAAGCAGGTGGCCGGCACAGTGCTGGAAAGCAAACACCACCAGCCTCCTCTCAAGCCACCCTAGATGCCAGAGGACAACAGAACAGTGGCCTCAAAACTCTGAAGGAAAATGATTTCCCACCAAGAATTATGCGCGTGGCCTAGGTCAACCGGGAGTAACGAGAGGGTGAAGACATTGGCAAACATGCAGTATCTTGGGGAACTTCACCTGTGCACCCTCTTCCAGAGCTGCTGGAGGACATGCTCTGTCCTCTCCAGGGAGTAAACCGAGAGCACCGAACACAGGACAGAAGGAAACGGGCAACAGAAGAGAGGCCAGGAAGACACCCAGTTGCTGGGACAGGAAAATCCCAGCATGTCCTAGAGAGCAACAGATCTCAGCCGGAGACTAGGACAGATGTCCACACATGAGCAAAAACACAGAAAGGTCAGGTTTGCCAGCACACTTGACCCCAGGTGGAGGACCTTTCATCTCTGCCAGAGACTTTGGTGGATGTATTAAAATGAAAAGACAAGGCAATGACTAACTCCAGGAAAAAACAAGGTTGTAAAAAGAAAAGAAATTAATCACAGTACCCTCCACAGGTCAGTTTTGGACACATTTACACAGTCACAATAAAACCAATGCCAATCAAACAAAAAATTGTAATGCAATCATTTGGGGAGAGCAGAAGGTGAGAAAATGTGTGAGTTGGTTGTTTGCTATTTTCAGGTGCAGTAGCATGGCATTAAATCCCCACCTGCTACATTAGGAAGCTGGTGGACAATGTCAGACACTGGGAACAAAGGAATATATACATATTATTTAGAGACAAAGATTCCAGAAGAAACTGAAAGAGTTGAAGGTGACGGAATCTGACGAGGGCTGTGGCAATTAGGAGTCATGGGGCAAAGGCAGCTGTTTTTCATTATAATTCTTAGAACTTTGACTTAAAATTATGTGTACATGTGTCACTTTGACAAAAATTAAAATTTAATGAATTTTGAAAAGTAAATCTACATGTTCTGGCATGGAAACATGGCCACAATAGTGCATGAAGGAAAAACAAGAGGTCACATAGTAATGTGAACAGCAAAGTTCCACTTGGTTGGATTTTTATGCGTTTTATACACATGGTGATAAATACAGAACTATCTGGAAAAAGATAGACAAAACTTAACAGTGAATATCACAGGGGACTGGACTGGGGGAGGGGGGAAAGATGAACTTGAGATTTTTACTTCCTCAATCAGCACACTTTGTTTTTTCATAATAAGCATGTATTTATTACTTCTCTAAATCAAAAACACTTTTAAACATTCATCCTCTTACTGATTTTTTTGTTTCTTTCACGCAGATTTTACTGCTGTCTAGCTAGTCCAGTTCAGAACCACGGGAGACGCTGACTGGATTTTTCCTCTCCCATTTCTGCCCAGATCTGATGTGTCTATGTTAATTCTGCATCCATCAGGGCTAATAGAAAAAGCGAAGCCGAAACAGACCCTAAGGCTGCCCTAAGCCATGAGCCATTAAGAGTCCAACAGCAGCAATCGCTTTATCATCCTGCACGGGCAGCTCAGCTACACTGACAGGACCTGCCCTGGGGACAAGAGGTCTCAAATCAGAAGAGCCCGCCCCAGCCCTTACCGAGCTGCCACTTTCGGGAACACATGGTCTCCATCATCCAGATGGGCAGGGCCGGCTCGAGCATGGCGATCCCCATGTTCGCAAAGCAGATGGAGCCTTAGGGGAGGAAGAGGGTTAGTGCACGTCTGCTTCTCCACGCACCCCAACAAGATCATACCCACATGCCCACAGCTCAGACACCCAGAACTTCTACCTTCACACAGAAAGGATAAATAGCAAGTCAAGGGGACAGCAAGGTTGTTTTATTATTATTATTAGTTTAAATTAGAATCCAAGAGTCAAAGTTTGATACTGGAAGGAGCCTTAGAAATCATTTGGTTTAAGTTACCCAGTTTATTAATGAAGAAAGGGAGCCCCAATTTTTAATGAAGTAACATGTTTGAGGCCACCCAGCAGCCAGGCAACTTCCAGATCCCACACAGTCTCAGGGCCACCTGAGGCTGTCAGTTCTGTGCTTTATTGTGCAATGAACATGGATATTTCTAACGATCTCCCGAGATGCCAGAAAATCCAAGAAGGATCACTATGCATTTGGTACAGGTGGGTACAGGTGCGTTGTTAAGGGAATTTTTTTTCAGTCAACTATACATACAGAGTATCATTGTAAATATTCATTATCGCTGTGTTAAACCAGAACCCTTTGTAAATATAGAACCACCTGGAAAAAGACCCACGGAACTATTCTCCATCGTTCTGGGAACTTCCTGTGTCATGCCCTGTGGAACCTGTAATTTGCTAGAACAAATTCAAAGGAACATTGTGCAATCGTGATGAAGGTACCCACGTAATGAAGAAAGATGTTTTCATTCTATGTGACATTTAAAGGCAGAACATATAAATGATTGGACTCCTCCCACCCGCTCAACTCCCTCCCGCAGTCAAGGCTGCCTGAATCTGTCGATAGTCTGACAGCTGTTGGGTAGATCTCTGCGTTAGTATCTCCTTCCACAAGGAGAGGCTACACAGTGAGGTTCTAAAAGCTCAAAGCAGGAGCGGCCCAGGCTGCACAGCCCTGCCCAAGGTTCAGGGAGTCACATCTCTGGAGCCCCCATCCCTCCCCATACCTTCCCAATCCCCACCCCACAGGCACCTGAGCTCTCGGATGCTCCCCGAATCCTGCATGAAAAGGTTACCACACCAGCTTCACATCCTTTTGGCCAACAGGCAAGACAGACAGGGTCTTGGCCAGGGTTACATATGTGCTGCCCTCACCAAATCCAGCAGCAGCCTGGAGTTTGACCAAGGTCGAACTTAAATACCCTTAGGCAGGGCACGCCCAGTTCTCCCAGCCACACCCCACCAGCCCTATCAGCCTTAGTGAGACCTGCTTAGACCAATCTAACCCTAACTGGGTCCGAGGCTACGCTGCAGGCTGCCCCAGAGACCAGTACATCAGCACACAGCCAGGCCCCCCTCCTGGCCTGATCCCAAGGGCCACTGCTGGCCTCAGGACGCAGGCCTGGCAGCACCTGCACAGGCTGGGCCCTGGTCAGGCAGCTGCTGCCACTGGGGCAGTCTTGGGGACAGTGCCTTAGATGAACGCAGCCCATTATCCTTCCCGAGAGCCACAGAACCCCAGGGCTTTCCTTTAGGCCATCCAGGCCAAGAATCCAAAGGCAGGACCTTTAGCCAAAGGGTGTTTCCCAGGACCTCCCTGCTGCTCCCCAGAGAGGGGGGCCCCTCTCCTGGCCCCGGGGGGCTCTGCTGTCTGTCCCCATACATGCCAAGGTGAGTCAGACTGCCCACCTAAGGCCGCTGCTGTGAGGCCACAGATTCCTTCCGGAAAGTTCAAGGCCAAACAATGATGGCCTTCCCGACACAAACTCAGTGAGCAAGCTTGGCTCAAAACAAAGCCCTGCAGCAGGGCACCCCCAGGATCCAGACGGCTCTGCAGAACTCAGCATACGCCATTTTTATTTGCTCCAGATGAAAACTGAAAAGGACCTTGGCTGAGGGTCAGAAATCAGCAGTGGAAGAAAACCACTCCCTGTGACGATAACCGCTTCGCCTTCAGCAGCACAGTGAAAACTGGCACAGGCCACCCACCCCACCTCCCCACACCCCAACCGAGAGGACGGCAGAGCCCCACCTGCGGCGATGAGGATGTAGGGGTCCTTCATCAGGGTGACAAGGGACGTCCCCTTCTGACTCTGTCAAGAGAAAACAAGGGTGAGAAGGTCGCCACGGCCCCTGCAGGGCGCTGGTTGCCCGGCTGCTTACCTCTGGCTGCACCCGGGAAGGCTGGAGCACGAAGAGCTGAATAGCTACAAAAAAGAGAAACAATTCCCTTTTCAGAAAGCAGGCGTGGCCCCAAGCACATGCCGCCTCAGGTGACAGGGTCACGGCAAGGTGCCCACGTGCACTCACCCACCTCCATCCAAGAGCACCAAGGCAGCCAGCACCAGGAACGGAGCAGTCTTCCCCACAAACTCGTAGAGCACACTCCCGAAGGGGGGTCCCACTGTGGGGAGAGGAAGGGGGGCCAGTGTGAGCCACTGGGGTGACCCCCACACACTTGAACCACCCATTGGTTTGTGTTTCTCTCCCTCCTTTGCCCCAAAAAAGATTTGGAGTGGTCACCCCACATCCTATTCAGTTAGAGTTAAGTTGCCTTGGCAACTACCTCCAAATGGCTTTTTGCAGGAGAAATGGGCAAAAGGTCACCCTGAAAGCAAAGATCTGCAGGAAACGAGATTCAGGGCTGCACTGCTCATGGGGCACAGGAAATGGGTACACAGGAACTTCATTCCTTATAAACCAGCACAGCCAGGAGCTGCAGCTTCCACGCTGAACATCAGGAACATAAAAGACAGGGGAAAGGCTCCAAATCTCCTCTCAGGGAAGACACTCGTCCCTTGGCCTGGGAGGCCAGCCAGGGCAGGAGGGGCAGGCAGAGGCGGGAAGGTGCCCGATCACAACTCACAGAATGTCCCAAAGGAAAGGGTCTGGCAGACCATCCTCTTCAGTCCTTCATTGTCCATCTGGGCCAGGGAGGTTTGGGGCAGAGGCAGGGCGAGCCCTGGGCCTCCTAGCTCAGGACTCTTCTAACCACTTTCAAAGTCTCCATGAAAGTAGGAAATTAAAAGGCGGTGTCTGGGGAGTTTGTCAGTGTGAATGTGGACTTGGCCCCACCGTGACCCCCTCCTGCCTGGGCACCCACACAGGGGACCTCACTCACCTAAAACCCCCATGGCCAGACCTCCCAAGGCGATCCCCATGGCGTTGCCTCTCTCTTCGTCATCTGTGTACACGCTGGCGAGCATGCCCATCCCTAGACAGGGAAAGAGATGGTCAACAGCTGAGCCCTGGAAACAGAATAGTCTGTGACTCGCTTTCCCTCTGCAGCCAGACTCACGTGATCTTCCCAAACCCATCAGATTCACTAAAATATAAGAGGAAGCAGAACCCAGGACCCAGGTGAGGACCTTCTCCAAGAACCCTCACCATACCAACCATCGCCACCCCACTACCTGATTCCCCAATTAGCCCAGCTGACTTTGTAAGGGAAGCCCCTCCCCCATCTCTGGCTCAGGCATCCCCGAACCTACCAGCGACAGAGGAGCAGGAGGAGCCCACGCCCTGCAGCGACCTGGCGATCAGCAGGAAGGCATAGCTGCTGGAGAAGGCGAACACTGCGGGAGAAGAGGTCCAGGACCCATGTCAGTGCCTTGGGACTGAACTGTCCCAAACAGGGACATTTCTGAAGCCCCCCCCCACCTTGACCAGATGGAGCATTGCCATGTTCACCACCAGGTACTTCTGCTAGGGGGAGACCTCTCTCCCCCA
This sequence comes from Cheirogaleus medius, assembly GCA_008086735.1. Taxonomy (NCBI): domain Eukaryota; kingdom Metazoa; phylum Chordata; class Mammalia; order Primates; family Cheirogaleidae; genus Cheirogaleus; species Cheirogaleus medius. The sequence goes on from VBSM01003143.1 coordinate 4,113,879, forward strand.
ACTCTTTCTGCAACTGTTGCGAGTACACAAACCCCCAGGTTGCATTCTTAGTTTTCAGCTCATCAGCGCCCATCCTGAGACCCACACTCACAGGGCAAACATCAGACACTTACTAATTGTTGAGACGAACATGATGCAGAATCCTGCAAACATGGGAATTGGATAGCCGATTCTGCAAGACACAAACACAAGGAGTCTGGTGACCGCTGGGTATTTTTTTAAGGCTTTATATTGACTCTTTTCTGGTTACCCTCTGGGATCAGGCAGATAAGTATTTGGTGGATTTTTATAAAAATTCATAGACTGGGTGCTTCCTACCTGACCTTTTTGTGTTTGACTGTCTTGGAACGTGAATACATTTATGGACTGCCACTCCAAACTGAAATTTCTCTGGAATAAATGTTAACACAATATTGGCAAAGTAACTCAGAACACATCCGAAATACGCGGCCCCTATTTCCGTCATTTTTTATTATTCCTTTAATTATAGTCTCTGCTAGAGCTTTCCCAAAGGAACAACTGCAATCAAATGATTCTGGTAAAAGGCCATCAAGTGATTCAACTAGCAGCAAAGACAACTGCACTATTTCTAGGAGGTGTTAGGAAGCAAGATGTTTAAATCTGCCTTCCTGTTGACCCCAGTGAGGCCAGTCCAGAAAGACAGGATGTGGGGGTGGGTGAGCAGGCAGGTGACCGCACCCCCCGCAACCAGTGGCAGGTGGGAAGGACTTGTGGCAAGGTGGCTCTGGAGCCTATCGTCCCTCCCTCCCTCTCAAGAGAGAAGGTGAGTAGGCCCATCCCCCCTTAATGTTACAGCCCCCCCTTATAAAATAAAAAGGAAAAAAAGAAAAAATAAAGGCCTCATTTTCCATGCAAAATTTCAAAATCCAAATCGGTCTGTAAGACCACTGCCCACACAGGGCTCTGGCTCCAGACCAGCAGGGCTGGTGGGAAGAGCCTGGCCTTCCAGTATTCACAAGTCTGGCGGGACACCTGGCCCTGCCACTTACCCCGGGGAAGTCTCCTCAGCCCCATGGAGAGACCACCACCCACCTTCCAGGACTGGAGAGCAGAAAGAGATGTGGACATCAGACTGCCTACAGGGTACCCAGAGCACAGAAGGTGCCTTGGAAATTTTATTTCCTCCCTCGTTCTCTTCCTCCTTTTCCTCCGTTCCTGCCGGACTAAGCAGACAGCTTGGTCCCTGCTCTGCAGGCGAGCACAAGGGTGCAGGCAGTTTCCTCCATTTGAAAGGGGCCAACACCGGCTGAGCTATCACCCAATTGCAGACTTGCTCCAAGAAGAGCTCAGAACATCTCCAAGCCTCTTCTCTCTCTAGCCCTGGTCCCTTGGGAACCTGGAGAGGAACAAACTGAATCCGAGAAGGCAAGAGGACCAAGCAACCTGAGTCCCAGGCACAGCCTGGAAGGATTCTTCTATTCCAGGCTTCAATAAAAGATCACAATCACAGGACTTTCACCTAAAGGTTACACTCAACTCTCCCATCCCTTACACCCCCAGCTCGATGATTTGATAAGGGCCCTATTTCACTTCCCTGTTTTACAAATGAGGAAACTGAGGCATGAAAAAGTGACTTGTCAAATGTCATCAGGGTAACTTCACTTGGGCCATTCCCTCCAGTCCAGGGCTTTTCCTTGCAAACTTTACACCTGCCCAGGCAGCTAAAGGGCGTATGTAGCTTTAAACAGAATCTTGCCAAAAGTTCTCCTGCCCATACTTTTTTTTTAAAACTGCTTCCCATGCATCCAGAAACCAAATACCAAAAATGCAAATATTAATAGCATCTCAAAATTATGAAAGATTCCCAGGCAGTCAGTCCCCCTCCCTCCCTCAAACCATGCAAAGAGCTCCCTACTGTGAATGGAAAAGAGCTTATAATTCACAAAGGGGGATCCCAGCAAGTTGGTTGAACCAAGAAAAACACTGGGACCCTGAGCTGCAGTTCAGACGGCCATCCGATTGCAGTGTCCCCTCTCTCTCAGCCTGTGCCAAGCTGACCATTCTGTGCTCCTTACTCACGTAGACAGCAGAAAGCCAACTCCGGGGCTTACACAGTACTGCCAGACATGGCACACGGAAACATCCGGGAGGCTCAGAGAGAACTCACGGGCAGTTTGTGAAACTATGGACATAGGAGGACATTCCTGGCTGCCCTGGAACAAACACAGGCTTCTCACTCCCTTCAATACATATTTGGAAAATCTAATAGGTGAAGTGTCAATATACGTGTCAAAGCTGGAATTGGAGGCTTAACTCTTCCCTCACTAGTTTTTCATTGTGGTGACTTCTAAGGCTCTAAGCCCTTCTGGCCACAGGGACATCCCTGCAGCCAAATAAGACACCTGTGGTCCCTCTGCAGACTGCACGCAGAAGCACAAGGTAGTTTCAGGACAAAACTAAATAAAATTCGATAACCCCTCTGTGACCCCCAAACCAACGATACGACGCCTAGTCTGTAGTCTGGCTGGTGGCCAAGGTACCCTGGCAGGGCACAGCTGGGATGGCCTGGAAGCCACTGTGCCCCCCCCCACCAGAAGACTCTGGCATTCCCTGTGACTGGAGGTAAGGAGCCAGCGTGCAGGGTGGCCTTGTTTTTCAGATGGCCAATGCTGAGGCTCAGGGAAAGTAAGAAATTTGCCCCAATTCCAAGGTGACGGGCATACCTTGAGTGTCTAACACTTGCTGGGCCCTGCTGGCATTCACTTGGGTGGGGACGCCAGTCACAGGAGCGTGTGGGATGGAGGGTCCCAGGTCCTATGTTTGCTTTAGAAATTCTGCAGCTACGACGGGTCCCCCCACCCCCAATTCCTTTGGGATTTTAACAAGGCGTGTATGGGATAACTGAATGGCAAAGCTGGAAGGAAACCTGAAGGCTGGCCAGTCCACACCCTCCTCTGAGATGAGGAAGCTGAGGCTCGGAGACAGAGCGGCTCACCCGAGGCTACAGAGCAAGCCAATGGCCTTGGACACAAGTGGGCTCATGTCACCGCCTTCTCGTTACGGGGCACGCCTGTGCCTGCACTTTCTGATGGGGCTGCCCAGTGGCATCACCTTTCCCCGGAGCTCAGCCCCAAGGCAAAGACGACACAACACAGCAGCTCCTGTGTCTCCACTGCAAACCCTTCTGGCCCTTGAACATCCACCTTAGGAGAATCAGCCAATGCCCCAGGGTCACCGCGTAGTGGACAGGAGGCCAAGGCACTTTCTTCTTCCCCACAACAGCTCCTAAATGGACAAGCTCAACTGACATTAGTCATAATCTACGTGCGAGTTGGCCCTCTTGTCTCAATTCCGTGCCATCAAGCATAGCACTGATAAGCACAGCTAGATCTGATTCGCAAACCTTTAACCAAACATCCCATTACTGTCCCCGTGTGAGTCACCCGGGCAGCCTGTATAGAGCGTCTGGGAGCAGTTAATCCAATCTGAGTAAGACTCAAAATCATATATTTAATCCCAAGAAAAACACCTAAAACAGTATTAATTATACATATCTGATAGTCAGTGAGGAAACCCACATGTCCCTAAATGGTCACCGGCGATAATGCTTTTTCTCTAATCCTAATAGCTTATCTTTGCCATAGAGATGAATGCAAGCTCTGTTCTCAGGACTGCTGAGACCACAGGTCCCTCTACGGTGGTACATGACAAAAGGAAGGAAAGGCTGGGGGCCCAGTAGGGTGCAGACCACCACCAGCTGTGATGAGAGGTCCTGGTTCCCTTTCGATGCTCTCTGCACACTCCTAAAGTTGGTCCAGTAAATGAATGCCAGAAAACAGAGTAATATTTTAAAGTTGCTCAGATATAATAGGAAGCTTGCCAATCATTTAGTAAATCAAACAAAATTCTTAGGTTTAGCCCTCGGGTCTGCCTGTCCTTGTCTGCCAAGAGGGAGCTCCGTGGGCCAGAGATTTCCCACTCTCCTGGGCATGAGCCCTAGTCTCTTTCAGCCCACGTGGAGCCTCAGCTTCCACAGGAGATGCTGTAATTCCACTGCCAGTTCCTTCTGATTTCAGAAGCAAAGACTCATCAAACCCTCCCTACCAGCCCAACGACATCTAAGATGGGAGATTCCTTTTCAGAACAGCTGGTTTCCCTGTCCACAGAGAAGCTGAAAAGGTCACTGCTTATTCCCATAAAACCCACTTGAGACCAACTGGCTGAAGCTAGGAAAAAGATAAGCATGGTAGATTTCGTACAGATTTCATGCCCTGTGGCTTCCTCCCTGCCGTTCAGATGCTAAGATCTATGAGGAAAAAGAACTGCTTTCAAACATACTAGGTAACTATGGAAATAAATTAAGCCACCAAGGATGGCTTGATGAAAAGCAGACCACCACCGAGACAAGTGACAAGCTAAGGAGGAAGGGAAACGCCCCCAGCAACGGAGTTAACTCTTTCCCCAGCCAGCCGTTCGGCGTGGAGTATCTTTTGGTTCTGAAGATGCAACTTACTGTTTGGACCTCATGCTAAGCAGGTGAAGACCACGATGCCACGTCTTTACCTTACTGATGGAAGAGGAAAACGTAAAGGTGTCTTCACATGGTTTATTTGCCTGAAACATTCCTTTTATGTACACACATGTCTAAAATTCACTGATTGGACCAAATGATGACAGGTGTCACTGGTACAATTCCTGCTACCACCTTTTACACACAACTGCAACAGTGAAATGAATAGTTGAGCTGTAATTGTATGTCACAAGTGCCTCTAAGATGGAAATCGACTCAACCAAGGCATCCTCAGGCTTTGGAAAGTGTTATTGGATGTGTTATCACTCCACTACCAAAATCAAAGGTCCTCTGCTACCTATCTGGTCACATATTGTCAGTAAAAAATATAGCACTTGAAGAATAAACAAACAAGAATAATGAGTATGGTATTACCAGCCAAAGGAACAAAGAAACACTTCTAAGAATTGTTACTTTGTATTTTCAGGGTTTGGCCTGAGATCTTATCTAATGCTTGAAACAACAGACTGGCAGCCTACCTTTTTGTGCCACCTACTGACAAAAGCCACTCACCTGGCACCCTTATGACCACGAATACAGGTGTCTGGGTGTCGCATGTGTGCTGTAAGGTGTCTCCTTTCAGAGAGGGTCCCACTTCAACTAAGAGCACCTTTAGAAAGGAATGCTCTGCCCCTCCTAACCTAGGCAGCTTTCCCCACTTCTCTGAGGATGTACAAGGCAGACCAGCTCACATCAGGGACTGGAAAAAGACTATTTTTCTGGGGCCATGGAGGGTCCATGTCTAAAAAATCAGGTTGATTTTTTTCTAAACTCTGCCCATTGATAAAATGACACTGTTTGGGCCTTTCCCAATTCAGCCTAGTACAACAAGGAAGAGCCCAGGTAAATGCAAGAAAGACAGATTTTGAACTACATTCTTTATTTTTAGAGAGGAAAAGTACAAACTGTACAATAGTAAGCAGGTAGAAAGAACAGGAAGGGGGGATTGACAGGGCCTTGAAACGGGACAGTCTGGACACCTTGCTATAGTCCTGCCGCTGCTGAGGGCAAACCCTTTCTCCTCCTGAGCTGCAAACTCCTTTGCCTAAAAAATGCTAACACTGGCCCAAAAGCTTTTGGTAAAGTCAAGTCTCTGCAAGCGCTGATGCTCCACATTTTTAACTACTCTTTAATCAGAAACATATTAAACAACTTTAAAATGCTATCTTAAACACACATGCTTACAACACTGAAAACGTAAGTCATACATCTTCTTGGTGATTGAGGATGTGATTAAATCAAAAGACTATTTGCAGTGGCTCACAGGGGAAGACGATTAAGGCCAATGGGATGTATTTTTCCCTTCTCTGCTACTGTTTCCCTCAGAACTTTGGTGGGAAGCAGCGTCTCAGAGTGCCCAGAAGAGCTACAAAATCCCCAAATTCCTATCTACTGTGCTTGGAAAAAAATTTTTAATTACAAATCATGATCATTTTGAAGGGGCAACAGAGCTCAATTGTTTTGGCTACATCAATATTAAAATTTGTTCGCATTTCCACATTGCTAGGAAGCACTAGAAGATAAAGATTATTTTTAAATTTGCATGTAGCTAGGTGAACCAGCTGGGGATTAAAATTTTACTCTAGATAATTTCCAAAGTGGGTTAATCACCGTAAGAATTGACTAAATTTCACAAGTCACAAAACAAAATTAGGTCTCTCTTGTAAGATAATTTTTTTTTACATGAGCCGTAGGTGGCTGCAATCTCAAAGCCTTGGGAGTATTTAACAGGGGAAAGGTCTGGTTTTAAACAAGCTTTTTCCCCATGACGTAAGCAAAACATTAAAAACAAGAATGGGATTTTTAAAAAGCTTTTCATCTGCCATTTGCATGTGGAAGCTTGGAAGACTCACATCTTTTCAGCCAGAGTATTACACAGCATGGCCAGTAACGTTCTGCCCAAGTGATTGCCAAGGTATTATTTTGATAATGTCCTCAATTTTCGCATATGGTATTTGAGTTGTTTGCTTTCTCAGAATACAAAAACCTGAGCCATTTTGTGCAATTACACCAGATGCATTTTAAGAAGTGCCCTTAGTCTTGATGAAAGCAAGAAAACAATCCTGCAACTACTGAGGACTGTTTGGTTGTCCTCTGGAGCACAGAGGTGCTGCTCAATGTCACCTTGATAATGGTGCTTCTAGGTGGGCTCGCAGTCGGCCCATCACCGGGTTAATTTGCTTAGCATATTTTATGTAGCAGCCTTATAATATTGCTTCACACAGACTGCAGGGCTGGACGTGGCTTGGGATTGTTAAAATCCACTCAATGGTACCACTCAGTCCAGAAAATCAAACTGTCCGACTCACCCTGGGTGCATCAGCGGCAACCTCCGTGTGTGCAAGGACAGCTGGTGCTGGGGCAAGGTGAGATCTGCCATGCCCCTCTCCGAGCCCCAGCCAGCACCCCAGGCTCCCTCCCATCACAGACCCCCTAACCCCTGAGTCACACAGGGCTTCGCTCTCAGAAGGGCCTCATGCTTGGTTTAATGCCCTGTTGTTGCTGTCTTCAAATGCTTAATAATATTTGAACATGGGGCCCACATTTTCATTTTGCACTGGGCTCCATTATGTAAACAGTCCTACCCTTTCCCTCCCCACATCAAAGCCTAGGCAAATGTAAAGACCTCCCTGCTCCCTGAAATGCCAGCTGACCTACTTAAGATTGTGTTTGGCTCATTGACTTCAATTTTGCTTTGGAATCTCTAATGGCTCCCAACTGCCCCACAACAGCACCCCAGTCCACTCTCAGCCTAGCCCTGCCCTCCTTAGTTCACCCCTCCGCCCACCACATTTTCCAGTCTAGTCTTTGTTCCTACTCCTGGGCCTGGTCCACAAAGATAGGGCTCCGTGCAACTGCCCTCTCTGCCATTTTTGCATTTCTGCCTGGGGTTCTACACTGTGCACCTGGCAGCCCACCACCGACACGCTTGGCTACACCTGCTCCCACTTCTTCCACTGACACCCATGGGTCCTGCCTCCTCCCCTCAGGTCCAAGCTCCTTGTCCTGTTCTTTGAGCCCCCACAGACCAGACGAAATCGTGCCAACTCAGCTGTAGAACAAATACTTGCTGGATGGTCACCGACAACGGAGAAGCAAACAATGATGTCAAATAATGCATGTGCTGTAAAAAATCTAGAACATCCTGATTAATATAAAGCTAATCTGGACAGCTTGGATTATTCAGACAATAGCCTCAGTTCTCTTCCCTTTGTGTTCATGGACACAGCTAAGTAACCAGCATAAGGGAAGGAACAAAGCCATGACCCCAGCATCGGCTGAGTCCCACCTATGCCGCAATGTTCCAACCTCTTCCCACGTTCCCTGCCTGGGCATCTACCAGAGCCTTTACCACGCCAGCTCTCAAAGCAGCCACCTTGGCTTTCCATAAGGAAGTGTACGACCAGCAGTGGGGGACAAGAGGAAGCCACGTGGCACACAGAATCCAATGGCAGCCACGACAGTTACAGAGTTCTTGCTGCCCAAGGGTGATTCTGACAAATGTACTTATGAAACCTGGCATTTAGACACACCAAAGTTCTCCCACTTGGGAAGAGCCTCTTTATTCTGTCTTCTTTAATATTTTCTTACTTGTTGAGCAGAGAGGGGATGGGAAAATCATGATTATCTAACGACAGAGACATAAAGGGAAGGAGACTACCTTCCTCCCCCCCCACAGATGGTCCAGATTCTGACAAATGAATGAGCAGCGGAATTCCAGTGGGGACTGAGCGTGGCATGACAGAAATCTACAACCCTTGGACTACAGCAAGGCGCCCTACCTGTTGGTCAGCAGTCCTATGAAAGGGTTGGTGAGCAGCTGGACAGTGGCTTTCGAGGCAAACAATAGGCCAACCTGCACGTTTTCATTCAGGAGGTCTTTGTCTTCACTGGGACAGTCGGAAGGGGCGGAGGACGTGTTGGTCACCATGCGCGATGTGGTGGCCTTACGCGGCTGTCCCCCCTGCAGGTCTCGGGTGGCATTCCCGGTGACCATGGTAGAGTTGTCGTAATAGGAAAAGATGCTCTGGAAGCTGTCCGAGGTGGAGGCCGTAAGCACCGGCCTGGCGGTGTGGGTTTCTGTAGTGCTGTTCTCGTGCTCAATGCTGTACAGGTAACTCGGGATGATGGGGACTGGGGAGGAGAGAAGGACAGGAGGGTGGTGACCACACTGAAACCCTGCCCCACTCCAGGACAAATGCCAGAGAGATCCAGAGAGGTGGCACATCTACCCCAGGACCAGGCCCCTGTGCCCGATGCCCACACTGCTCACTAGAGAACACAAAGCCCCCTGAGGCTCTGAGCGGTCCTCTACTCTCAGAGGCAGCAGCTGTGCTAAACTGACTGCCCCGGAGACTTAAATATGGTCTGAAATCAAGACAGTGCTTCTCAGAGAGGCTCGAAAGACTTTTAAATGAACCAATCAAGGAAACAGACATCTAAATTTCATTATGTGTCTTAGAAAAAAAAAATCAACACACAGGAAGTAATAATTTGGAAGTTCTGCAAAAGGCCCACTTCACCTTTCCATTATGTGAGTGGGAATCTACCATTTTTCATCCAACGTGTACGATTTAAGAATTCCTAAGATTTCCATAAAGGAAAAGCAAAATTGTTTAATATGAGACTTCGGAGCACAGGTGCAACAATAGAGCATTCAAGCCAGAGAACCGAGGCCCGGGTTACTGGAAACACATGTGCCCACAGCTGATACTCCTGGAGTGAAACCCGTCTACTCCACGCTCTGCTGTAAGAGCCTGCACGTGGGGAGAAAGGAAATCGCACACGCCACTTAGAGTCTAAATGAAATTTTTTTTTATTCATTAAAAACATGCTTTTTAAGGAAAAGCATGCCAAATACTTTTCTGTTAATGAGGCTAATTAAGAGACCTGGATTTCAATTCTTTAGTTTTTCAAAAATCCATTATAGGAAAAAGGAGAAAACCAACACTGCCCAAATTGCTCTCGAAATGGTTCCTGAAATGTTTCCATTGCAAGTCATTCACTCATCCAACAGATCTAAATGTCACTTCCTTTTATGAAGGGATGGACCGTGACTTGGTGTTTTCATATTACACCAAATTATTAACCCACCTTTTTGGATAGCATAACAAGTATTCTAACACATTTTGAACTCTGAGAATTGTTCCCCTTTAATAGAAATCTTTTTCATCACTGTGAAAGTGGGTAAGGGGAAGCGGGGAATTATCAGGAGGAAACATAAGTTCTGGGTCTTATCGGATGTCACAGTTTTTGCCCTGACCACCAGGAAAGCGAAGCCACAAACGCGGCTCCTCCTAGCCCAGGCGCCGCCGTCTGCAGGGGATGTGCTGCAAAGGGTGTTCTCCAACTTTCCGGGCCCGGCGCGGAGCTCCAGGACCGCACTTGGCTAAATTGGGCGCCCAAGGAAGGGGGTTCCCGAGGAAGGCGCCCGCGGGGAAGGCGGACCCGAGGAAGGGGTTGCCCAAGGGGGCTCTCGGGGAAGGGGCGCCCGGGGAGGGGGCGCCCAGTCCGTACGTACCCACGACGGTGAGCAGCATGTTGTCCAGCAGCAGCGCGAGGAACACGATGAACAGGATGAGCTTCCGAGAGTGGCGGCTCTCCTGCAGCCAGCGGAGCGGCGCCAGCTCGCTCAGGGCCATGGCTCCGGGGCTCGGCTGCGGGCGCGGCGCGCAGTGAGCGACCGACCCGGCCGGGGACCCCCACGCTCCCGCCCCCGGCCAGGGAACCGCGCGCAGGGCGCCCCAGCCTCCGCCCGCCCGCCCCGATCGCGTCCCCACGAGCGCCTGCACTCCCTGGAAAGAGCGTCTGCGAGCGCCGTCGGGGACCCAGCCTGGGGTCCCTGGGCACAGCCCTGCGCCCCGCCGCCTCTGAGGCTCACACCTCTCCGACTGCGCCCTCGGAATGCGCCGTGAGCCCCGCGCTCCCTGCGCCCTGCACACCGCCTGCCCTGGGGTCCCCGGAATCCCGCGCGCAACGCTTTCGGGGTCCCCCAGCCTCCCCGGACCCTGGCCTCTGGCGCCGTGCCCCGCGGGCAGGGAGCGGGGTCGGCGTTACCTCGGGATCGCCTGCGGCTGCCTGCCCCGACCGCTGTGGGCTCCGTCCGTCCTGGCCGCTCGCTTCGCAGTCTCCACCCCAGCGCCCGCCGCCGCCGCTCAGTTTACCCGGTCCGGCTCTGACGTCACGGCGGGCGAGAGCGGGGGCGGGGGGCTGGGGCGCCGTTGCTGCGCAGAGGGGCCGCCCCCTCCCTGTCTCCGCCTCCGCCTCCACCCTGGCGCAGACCCTGCCTGGCCCAGCTGCGCGCCCTGAGGACCTGAGCCAGGTGAAGCGGCAAGGGCGCAGAGGAAAGGGGCCGGGTGCCCCGGCGAGGGGTGAAAGGCCAGCGCCAAGGTGAAGAGGCAGGGACCAGTGCTTTCTTCTGCTTTGAACAAGTTAGGTGGCTCTTTAAGCCTCAGTATCCCTGAAATGAGCCGTCTGGACGTGAATTATAGTCGTGGGATGAGTGCGCCAGGGGTCATAGGTGTTGGGAACCAGGGACAGACTTCTCTTGCTTGGGAAAGCCATACTTTGCACCCCGCCATCTCCTCCCCTCCTCCACCTTTGCGGCATGATGCAGGGTGCCACTCGGAGCCTTGGGCACCCTCAAGCTGGTGACAAGAAATGGGGGAAAGGGATACCTCTCGGGGGAGCTGAGGGTTTCATCCCTTGAGTCCAGGTGTCAGAAAGTGGGAACAGGGGGCTTGGGCTTCTGGGGCCACCTGGGCAGGGGACCTTGGAGATTGGTGAGTGCCTGGCGCTTTAGTGCAAGGTCTCAGGTGGCAGCTGGCCCTGGCCCTGTGTGCCGCGCACTCCAGGCTGTGCCCTGGGGGTCAGGTCTAGAGACCGTTGAGAGAGGCAGGGTGCCTGTTTGTGGCTGATTCCGAGCTGTTATCCTCACTCCCAAGGGCTAAGAGTCCACCTGTGATTTCCAAGTCTTTTTAATAAACAGATGAGAAAAAAACAGATGCCCCTCTGACATAGCTGGAGCTCTGGAGGCCCTCCGAGGGGCTACAGGAACAGGAGCTGTTTTCTTGGAAAGCCATTTAGAGTAAATGTTATCATGTCACAGTCTCTTAGCAGAAGAGTCTGACCTTGTTTTATTCTGGTTCGCTTGGGTTGTCAGCAGGAGGCCACTTGGAGCAGCAGTGTGATATGTGACTGTCCCCAGTCTCTCTACCTCCTTAGTTCCTTCCAGAGACCCCCTATGCTTCCCATTGTGACCCCCTCATGTGTGAGAAAAGATGGTTGAATAGGTAAATAGGTCAAGAACACGCGTCTCTGGGATGTCCCAGGATGTGTGCAACTTAAATATTAAATAGGGAGGAGAGAAAGCAAACCACTGAGGAGGAGAAAGCAGATGGCAGCGAGCCGTTTAAGATGTTAAGATGTCACATTCCTGGAATGCCCCAATGTGCTTGCTCTGGAGTTTCAGAACCCACAGCTACAGGCCCTACCCAGGGACTGTGGGGACAGAGAAGCGTCACTGTTAAGGGCCTTTATCAGGATGCCTGGGTCCCAGCCTGCGACTCCCTTGGGCAAGTTATGTAGCCTTCGTGTGCCTTACCTTCCCCATCTCTGAAATACGGACACTATTAATACTTGGACCTCCTGCAGGGTGGCTGTGAGAGCTACATGGGACTGCACAGGCAGCTCTTAGCACCGTGCCCGGCACACGGCGAAAGCTGGGTAAGTGTTAGCCATTCATTCATGCGATGAGTATTTGTTGAGTGCTTACTCCGTGCCAGGCACATGGCTGATGCTGGGGAGACAGTAATGGCCTAGACAAAACCCCTGCTCTGGGTTGCTTACATCTATGCATCCTGATATCGACATCACAGTGGCGAACACAGGAAGCCACACCGAACTCCAGCGCAGCCAGTCTCAGGAAGATTGCTCCAGGACAAGTGCTACCCCGTGCTCCCTCCTCCAGGTCTCTGCCACCATCCCTGGAGCACCGTGGCCTGTAACTGAGTCTTCAAACTTTGTGTTGACAACCCCTCAAAAAATTTTTTTTTAAATATGTATGCCTTACACATTTTTTAACTGTCATCTAAATTGAGTTTTTTAATCATAAATTTAAATAGTTTGGTGTATATTGTATATGTTTACCTTTATATATAAAACTATTGTGTCTTTTAAATGTACCCAATGGAATATAAATATTATAAAAATGCAAAAACACCACATTATCCTTAAAAATACAAACAAGTTTCTCTTAAACAGTCAAAAAATTTACATTGTGTCCTTTATACCTTCAAAGTATGTTTTCATTCCTTTTCCAACAGCATTTTATCCTACTGTAATGTTTTTATCATTTAAATGCTGTATTCATCACCTTACCTATTATGTGAGCTGCAACAAATATATGAATATGCATTAACTTTTTAAAGTTTTCTTATGGCCATAAGGCTCCAAAATTCCCTTTAGAATTGTGTGATTATAACAGTTATTAATAGTATGCAAATGATCAAGACATCATACATAAACATGAATCTTGATAAATTAACATAAAAAGGAAAATTGTATTAGAAGTGCATTACTTAATGAGATGGATAGAAGGGGATTTTTGGAGCCTTGATGAAAGAGACCCTGATATTGTCTCTGTTTACTGCCTGGGATGCTTTTATGCCTCAGGACATTGTACCATAGTGAGGTGGTCAGACTTGGATTAGGTACCAGGTGAGCATTTCTTTTGCCCAGTGGGAGACAGGAGATTGCTGAGAGAGGAGGGGATAAAGGAGCCTCCTGATGTCTGCATCCTGGTCCATCTCAGCCAGATCAATTTTAAAATAGATGACATATGGAAATTAAGGGTCCCTAATGGCTTGGCAAATCTACATATAGACCCAGTGTCCCTGCATTCCAGGCTGAAGGGCCCAATCTGGGAGGCCCTGCCTGGACTGGGCCTTCAGCCCTGCACAGCCTCTTCTTATACCTCTCAGCCCCTGCCTTCCGCCTCCAGCCACAGTGGTTCCTCTCAGTGTTTCTCTGCCTCAGGTCCTTTGCACATTCTCTTTCCTGTTCCTGGGAATTTCTTCCTCTTCTTTTCCTAGTAATCTCCTCATTCTTCTTTACTAGCCCTAACATCACTTCCTGGGGGAAGCCATGCATTCATAGACCCCACCACCAGTGTCAGACAGGTTTCTCTCATATTAACCCACATGGAACTGTACTTCCTCCAGAGTATGCCTCTCTATGTGGAATGATACCCCCCATAAGCGTGATTAATCATCTCTGTCTTCCCAGGTATCAGGACTGGGGTTACTCACTCATCACTGATACTCCAGAACACAGTCAATGCTCATTAAACACCTGCAGAGAGACGTGCGTGGGCCGTTAGCGGAGCTGTGGGAACCAGAGAGAGAAGCACCCTTCCGGAAGGGGAAGGGCATGTTCCTCTCTCCCCTGCTGGAGGCCACTCCTCGAGGACCAGGCTTTGAGGACACTGCCTAGTGGACACAACCTTTGTTCATTCTCCCTGGGAACGCAGACTGGTGGGCTCAGCCACCCCGCCTTCTGCCTCTACCCACTTGCACCCTTTTTGGACATTAGGGACTGAGAAGGTGCAAAGGTACCACCAGGGTTGGCTTTTTCATTAAATTTCAATATTTAGGAATGATAATTTCTAAATTCCATTGAGGAAGTAGCCAGCTAGAACATAGCAGTTAATCGAAGTAGACATTATCTGAGAAACACTAACGTGAGTGTAAGCTATAGGTGGCATCCTAGCTGGGTCACTTTTACATGCTGTATGGCATGTATGTGGATGCTATTTAATTAACCATTGCATGCCTCAGTTTCTCATCTGTCACTTGAACATAATAGTCCCTCCCTCAGTTATAGAGATTAAGTGGGATGAGCCTGGCACAGTGCCTGACACTCACCAGGTGTTGTCTGCTATTGGAAAATTGAAAAGCTGAATATGGGCATGGTGTGGATGCTCCATGGGGGAAATCCTCAGGGGCTCCCACCACCAGAGAACTCGGAAATAAGGAAAACAAACTTAACCTCCTGGTCATTAAGCTGTGAGATGTAAATAATGGGTCAGAGCAGAAATTAAAAAAGGCATGCTGAAGAGACTTGTTAGACTAGTTAGCACAAGGGAAAAGAAAAGTGCAGTGGCCAGGTGAGCCCAGATCACAGCAGGCAGGTCACAGAAGGGGGACCCCAAGTGGCTACAAGCTCATGCAGAGACACTCAGACGCACTAGTAATCAGAGAAATGTCAATTCAAATGACAACGAGATACAGCACTATACAACAGTAGGAAGCCAGGTAATGCCACTTGTTGCGAAGATGTAGGAAATCGGAGTCCTTTCATTGGCGCACATGGGGACTGGTGCGGCCTTTCTGGAGAGTGATCAGGAAGTGTTTGGTGGAGATAAGTGCCCACCTTCTGATCCAGCAACCTCTCTCCCTGCTGGTCTTTCTTTACCCCAGGAAGCGGATTAAATAGCTCCCTGGAGGCTGCCCAGAGAAGAGGCCAGTGACAGAGAGCTGCTCCTGGGAGAGCAGGGTAAGCATAGCACACACCTAGGATGCACTGCGCACCAGGGGAGTCATTGAGACGGTTCACATTGTGCTTTGTGGGAAACCCCTCCCCATTTGTGCATGGCTGCAGGTGGCTTCCGTGGCCTGGATCAGTCCCCTGATCTCCAGGGCTGGCAGCTTCAGCTGCATCTTCCAAGGAATGCTCTGTCTAGGTAGGGTTTGTCTGCAGACTATGTGGACCAAGAGTCCCTCGGGCAACACCCTCAAGAGCTTTACTAATATCCTCCTTGTAGAACAACGACAAGGTGCCGGTGGTGGTATTTCTCCGTAGCTTGAGGGAGGGTCTCTCTGCCCCCCACACCAGGGCTGGGCAGGCTTGGGCAGAACAGGGTGGGACTGCGGGAGGTGAGGGGCCCAGGGCTGAAACAGGGACCTGAAGCAGGAAGGACCCTCAGGCTTCAGTCTCTCCCCTCCCCCCACAGTGTCTCAGAGAAATCCCTGCTCGGGACGGGAGGGGAATGGACAGGATAGTCATTGCCGTGTTGTCTGCGTCCGTGGGGAGTTGAGGCGACCTCGGTTTCCATCTCGAGGGAATAAGTGAAACGTGGAGGGTGTGTGCGGTAGAGTACTGTGGAGCCGCAGGGGTGACACGCTGGATTACACACATCTCTGCAGGCGGATATCAGGAAGTCTTGAGTATGAAAAGAAGAGGACAGCAAGTTCCACAGCACAATTCCAGGTTGATACATGAGAAATGCGCGGGGCCCCACTGCATATTTTGGAGGCTTCATTCCTGGTCAAGGGAATGTATCAAGTACATGGGAGTATGTGCTCTTGGTGATCTGGGATGAGGCAGGAAAGTGGAAGGAAGTGGAAATAAAACAAGAAATGAGCCTCACAAGGACGACTGACCATAGTGATGCAGGAAAGTGACTCCCAATTCTGGGAGCCTCTTGAGGTCCAGGTGGGTCCTTGGCTTTGTGCAAGAAAGAATTTAGAAGTGAGCTGACAGTATAAAGTGAAAGCAAGATTTATTCAGAAATATAGAAAGTCTGCTCCACAGAGCAGAGGCCAGTTCTCCCTGCCGAAGAGAACCAGCCCCCTGGCTCCTGTTGCCCTGCTATTTAAGCAACAGCTTAATTACAGCTAGACAAGGGGAGGAAGGAATATTCATGGAAGGAGCGGTGTGTTCCTGGAATCAGGGTGACACCCTCTCTTCCTCCACCATCTTGGTTCTAACTGGTTGGAACTTGCCCTGCTTCCGTCCTATTTTGATCAGGGTAAATTTTGAGGCTTCCTTACTCAAGTAACTTCCTGACCCAGTTAGATAAAGCTACACCAACGCCCAAAGCAATGCCCAAGACAGTACCTAAAGCAGTACCTGCCAGTTCCCTGTCTCGACAGCACGCTGGGAACTGAGGCTGATGATCAACTCAACTCCCTGTACATGAGACACCCTGCACCGAAAAGGATGTGTCCAATGTAAGGCTGGTGGTGGGCCCCCCTCCCCTCCCTAGAGAAAAAAAAGAGAACAGGCTCACTGACCAGACCCACCAAAAATGACTGCCAGGCACCACCAGCCCCTCCCCCTGGAATCTGCAGACACCACCAGCCCCTCCTCCTGGAATTTTCAGGTACTACCAGCCCCTCCCATTTCTCAAGAACAGACAAAGACCACAGTAGAAAAAACCTAGTTCTTCCTGCCAAAAGTCCCTAGCCCAGCCCAAACGGTATAAAAGGCCTCACACCCTTCAAACAGGTGCGACTTCTTGGGCCCCCCTCTCTTGGGACCCCAGAACCTTGTCCAGGAGTGCATAATAAAGCCATGTTGTTTGGCCCCACTCTTTCTCTCTCTCTCTGTCTGTTTCTTTCACCACCGAAAAACTTTACATCCATCAAAAGGGGCTGTACATCATGGGTACCTAGAGAAAGCAAAGGCTTTCAGTACAGAGTTAGCTGTACTGAACACCTAGACCACATGGGGAAACTTCTCCCCAGGGCAGGCAGGGCTATGCTGTGTCTCAAGCCAGACTGAAGTGAAATGATAGCAGATGGAAACCTTGATCCTCAGAAAAGAACAAAGAACATCAGAAAGGGTAAATATCTGGCTCAATGCAAAAGGCTCTTGGGTGGATTTTTTGGTTTGGCTTGGTTTGGTTTTTGCCTTTTCCCTCTTATTGTTTTTTAATAAACCTTTGTTTAAAATTAAAATTATAAATCATCTGGAGGAGTTTATGACATGTGTAGATGTATTTCTTATAGTAACTATAATTTAAGGGGTAGGGGATGCTTATGGGCCTATAACGTGGCCAGATTTCTATATTTTATGGGAAGGGTCTATTATTAACCATAAATGGACTGTTAACAGTTAAGGATATGTAATGTAATCCTTAGGGCCACCACTATGAAAATAATGCAAAGAATAGCTAAATAGCTAATAGAAAAAAATAAAATTAAATGAAATTCTAAAAAGAATTCAAATAATTTTAAAAGATGTGAAAGGAGGAACACATGAGCAAAAAACAGAATAGTCAAGCACAAAAGTAAAACGAGGGAGGAAACACAGCTATATAAAAATTATATTAAACATTAATAGATACTACAAATAAAAGAAAGACATTCTCAAAATGGATTTTTAAAATAGTCTCAACTCTATGCTGTCTATAAGAGACACTCTTTAAATATAAAGACACAGATAGGTTGAAAGTAAATGGATGGAAAAAATATGTTACTGAAATTTCAGTGCTTGTCCCTGAGGCCACATCAGAAAAACAAGGACAAGTGGTTTGAGGAGAAGGAAAGAGAAGTTTATTAATTTGCTGGCAAATGGGGAGGATGGGAAACTCTCATCTTAAAGTACCATCATCCTCTCTATAAGCAGAAATATAGAGCTTTTAAGGGGGGTGTCAGCTTGGTGCTATTACTGTTTAATTATAGTTGATGGTCAATTGACCCCATATCCGGTGAAGATAATCTTGTGACCTCTGCCGGGACAATTCCATTGAGCCATCTCCTGGTACAAAAAGACAAAGAACATTCCCCTGCCCTTCTGAATACTGGTCTTAGGCAGGGATGTAGGTTTTAATTCCCAAAGAGGGGGGAGGGAGGGTTAAGAGACAGCTTGTAAAACATTTTATCCTTTTTCAGGCTGTTCCCTCTGTTACAAATAACAATGCATGCAAACTGTAAGCGCAAGTAGGCTGAAGCGACTATATTAATTTTAGATAAAATAGATTTCAAAACAAAACTTTAAACAGAAGTATAAAGAAGGGGCTTCCATCATGATAAAAAGGGTCAATCCACAGGAAGATATAGCAGTCATAATGCACATGCACCCAATAACAGGGCTGGAAATAAATAACAAAAATGGACAGAATTAAAGAGAGAAATAGACAATTCCACAATCAAAGTGGGGGACTTCAACACCCCTTTCTCAACAATTGATGGAACACCTGAACAAAAAAATCCATAGACATAGAAGATCAAAACAATAGCATCAGCTACCTTGGTTTAATTGATATTTATAGTATACGTGGAAAGTCTCAGCCAAGATCTGTCTCATTCAGTTAGAGGGTTTTCTTTTTTCTTGAGCCAATTCTATCAGTTGTTTAGCATATAAATAATGAGACTATAATTAGAAAAAATAATGCATTTCATTCTCATGCTTTTCTGAGCTCTTCTGCGTAGGCAACCATAAAAGTATTTTCTGTATAAAATTTAACCAAATCAACTGTTCTGATTTCAAGAGGCAATGGCAAAGCAAATGTCAATTTACCTGAAGTATGCTTTGCTGACTACCAATGACATTAAGCCATAGACGCACTAACTTAATAATTCAATCACTGAATTAACTGGCTTCATGCGGCATTATCTGTACATGTGGGTCTCCAGGTTTGGCTACTTTAATAGAATCACCAACCTGTCTGAGGACATTTGCAGTAATTGAAGGCTGCCGAGGAGCCAGCCAGCTGTGAAGAGCAGGGATGCATTTGCTTTATGCCTTGATCCTCCACTCATCTGTATTATTGTAATCACCCCCCAAATGTCTGTCCCCAGGCCCCCCAGGCCTCCTACAGTCTACACTGTAGACTTTCCCAGTCTACACTGTAGCTCTTTCCCAGCCAGAAAGAGCTGCAAAACACCAATGTGGTCACTTCCTTGTCTAAAACCCTTCAGTGTCCTTGCACTTGGGATAATATCAGAAGTTTTCTTTCTTTTTTTTTTTTTTTTCAGACAGAATCTCCATCTGTTGCCCAGGATGGAGTGCAGTGGTGTGTTCATATCTCACTGCAGCCTCCAATTCCTGGGCTCAAGGGATCCTTACATCTCAGCCTCCTGAGTAGCTGGGACTATGAGCTACCATTGCCTGGCTGTCAGAGGTTTCCAGTGTGGCCCGATGGGACACACCTGGTCCAGCCCTGACCACTCTCTCCATCTTAATTTGCCACAACTGTTCTTACCCTCTGATCTAAAATTGGATTCTCTTATGATCATCTGGACCCCTGCATGACTCAGATGTCTTTGTGTATTTCCAAGGCCCTGGCATTCCAGCCTGGAGTCTCCTCCCCTCCTCTTGGCCACTGCCTCCCCTCTCTGCCATCCCCTCCCCTCCTGCCACACAGGGCTGCTTTCAGTAAGGGTTCTCTGCCTCACAGCCTTTCCACTCTCTGCCCTTTCTGCCTGGGAAGCTCTTCTTCTCCCTCTTTGTCTGATGGTTTTCACCTGTTCATACACCCTGTGCTCCTCCCCACCCAGGGTCTGTGTCCGGCCCTTGCTGCTGCCTAGCATGTCCTTCCGTCTTCCACCTTGATCTAGTTAACTCCCGCTTAGCCTTGCGTCTTAGGTCAAAACACGGATAGGTTGAAAGGAAATGGATAGGAAAGTATTTCTCCCCATGGAAGCCTTTCCTGACCCCTATGCCTATGTCGCCTGGGCTGTATTGGTAGGTCCCCAAACCTTCCAGTCCTGCACTTCCCATTATAACCACAGTTGTACTGATGTGACTGTTTGATTCATGTCTGGCTTCTGGATCCCTCCCCTGGGAGCCCCTTGAGGGCAGGGCCTCCAGTGTCTTGTTCACAGCTTCGTCCGCAGAGCCTCGTGCTGCCTGGCACGGGGTAAGAGTTCGGTAAATGCTGTGGTTGCCTCAAGTTCCCTGATCACTTAAGCAGTGAGTTTACCATGTAGGGCCACTCACTGAACGGACTGTTGGGCACCCACCACCCACAGGACCGTGGCCCTCACAGGCTGTCTCTGTGGGCCAGTCATCTGCTGTCACCCTGTACAGCTTCCATGCCTTTGCATAAGCGACTTCCTCCACCTGGAATGCCCACCCCCTTTCTTCGACCTATCCAATCCCTCACCTCCTTCTGCCTGGTTTGTCTTGGAAAACCTTTTTCCCACCATTGTGCCGACTGACCACGACACCCTCCCAATGTCTGATGCAGCGAGACATTGCTGTCTCTGCTTGTTAAAGCCCCAGATGATTGAATCACTCCTGACCCTTCCTCCCTAGCAGTTCCCCTGGCCACCTCCCGTGCCTCGACCTCTGTTCCTTCCTGACTCTGAGTCTTTGCTTAGGCAGATCATCTTCCTAGTATGTCCTTCCTACCCTTGGCCAGGGGAGCCCAGCCAGAAGCCAAATGCTCACATGTCATCCCATGGTCCCAGCGACACCGTCAAAGCTGAAGGCAGTGGCAGGGCACAAGCTTCCTCCAGTTCTCTGTTGAGTGGCTCCTTTTCCCTCCTCATCCTGCTCCCATCCCGGTCACCACCCCCTTCCCCAGTAATCTCCTAATGGCCTCCCTGGCACCAGTTGCTGCCTCCAGTCCAGCAATCACTTAGTGGATTTCCACGACCCACTGCTTTCCTTTAACGAACCTCCCTAACTCAAGAGCCTAAAGTAGCTCCCTAACACCTCACATCTAAGCTCTTCTGCTTGGCTTCCAAGGTCGTCCACAGCTCCCCAGCCTGCCCTAACTCTTACCCTGCTCTGATCACACTGGCCCACTCAATGCCCCAGAGACAGTCATTGTTCATGCTGTTTGCCTCATCCCTCTAGCTTTCCAAATCCCATTCCTAGCCCCAGAGCCCAGCTCAAGTCCTCTCTGCTACAAAAGTTGAGCCTCATATAACTATTTCAGCCCTGCTGGGCTCCCACCTCTAGAACTCACAAAGCCTGATGGTTCCCACTAAAGCATTTGCCAGCTTCCACTGTTGCCCGGTAGGTCCATCTGGGCTCATTTTTTTTTCTCTTCTTTTCTTTTTTCTTTTTCCAGCTGGACCATCAACTCCTTGAAAGCGAAGGAAATGACCCCTTCCTCCTGCCTCCTCAAAAACAGAGTGCACAGGGCCACTCCGAGTTGACCCACAGGATTAGCACAGGACACATAGTGAACAGCCAGTACAGCTGCATTGTCCAGTCCTCGCCACGTGTGGCCATGGAGCGCTTTGAATGAGAGTAGTCTGAACTGAGATGCGCTGTGAGTATAAAGTACATACTGAATTTGGAAGACTTAGTAAAAACAATGTAAAATGTATCATTAATAATTTTTATATTGTTACATGCTGAAATGGTAATATTTTAGACACATTGAGTTAAATAAAATATATTATTAAAACTAATTTCAGCTGGGCATTTGTCCAAAGGAAAGGAAATCAGTACGTGGAAGAGACACTTGCACCCTCACGTTTACTGCAGCACTTAGTCACAATAGCCAAGCACGGAATCACCTGTTGGGTGAACTAAAACAGAGGAATGGATGAAGAAAATGTGGTGTATATATACACAAGGGAATACTGTTCAGCCCTAAGAGGGAATGAAACCCTGTCATTCAAGGTAACATGATGGAACTGGAGGACATTGTGTTAAGTGAAAAAAGCCAGGCACAGGAGGACAAATAACACACGATCTCGTTCATTTGCGGAAGTTGAAAAAGCTGATCTCGTAGCCATGAAAAGTAAAACAAAGACTGGGGGCTGGGAAGGGCAGGTAAGGGGAGAGTTGTTAAGGGACACAAATGGGAGGAACAAGTTCTAGTGTCTCTGCCTCCGTAGGATGACTATCGTTAACTATAATAGATAGTTTCAAATAGCTAGACGGAGGGTATTGAATGTTCCCAACAAAAAGAAATGGTAAATGTTTGAGATAATGATATGCTAATTACCCTGATCTGATCACTATACATTATATGTATCAAAACGTCACTATGTACTCCATGTATATGTACAATTATTATGTCAATTTTTAAATTTAAAGAATAATTTAAAAACTAGTTTCGCTTGTTTCTTTTTGATTTTTTTTCATGTGGCTGCTAGAAAGTTTTGAATAACCTATGTGGCTGGCATTTTTAGCTCAAGTTACATTTCTATTAGGTGGCTGTGGGATTGTACATGAATGCTGGAAGGGGCCTTGGGGCTTATTAAGTCCAATGTCTGCCTTTGACACACAAGAAAGCAGACCCAGAGAGGGACAGTGCCTCGCCCCATCTCACACAGGTTCGAGGCCAGAGTGGTGAGGGCTGGAACTCTGCTCCCTGGGCCTTCATAGCTTGGGGGCCGCTGATGTCTGGCACTGTGGGTGCCAACAGGTGGGTGCCCACAGGCAGTCCTTAGCGGCAAGACTCTAGGAGGGACCGCAGGCTCAGGACACAGCTCTGAAGAGGCTCCCACAGCCCCTGCTCAGAGCTGTCTGCACCCACTTGCTATGCCGACTGCGCACCCAGACACCCGCAGGGCAGGAGATTTTAGTGGAGAATCAATAGTCCAATAGGGCGGGCTGCAAAGACCCAAACCTAATTATGTTGTTCAGAAACTTGTCGGTAACTAAAAGGCATCTGCAAAATCACTGTCACCGTCTCCGAGGGGGCAGAGAAATCCAGTCATTATGTTCAATTGGATTTTTATTGACTGTCGTCTCGTAGATGTCGTCTCCCTGCAAAACCATTGTTTGGGCGCTGCAGGGAAACACACACACAGACACACAGAGTTTTCCCTTTTCGGGGAGACTTTTGGGAAAGTTCTGGCTCACCCTTTTTTGCACAGGTGGCCCAAGATGCCATTGACCGAGTGACTTCCCAGGTTTCATTTTTGAAGTTCTAGATCATACAACCCTAACTCCTCTGGGGAGAGCAGAGCACGCATCTCGACCGAATGTCTCCCACAACCTCAGGCACTTGACAAACCCCCCAAATGGGAGAAAATAGTTAAGGGTGAGAAATCTCTTGAAAATTAGTTAAAATATTTGAATGTCAATTCATTTGCATGACTTCAGAATTGCAATAAGAAAAACCTGGAAACTTCCCAAATGCCTGCACAGAGGGGCCTGCAAAACCAAGCAACACCACGGGACCACTTAAGAACATTCAGTAGCTCCATGTTGACCCCGGCAAATATGGAAGCCGGTCTTCAGTGGAAGCAAAGCTCACAGGACAGCGTGTCTGGGATGATTTAATTTAGGAAAATGCACAAATTTATGCAAAAGACTATACATACATATGTAAGTGTGGTCAGGAATTCGTTCTAGGGAATAAAAATAGTGAGTGGGGGTGAAGATTTTTACTTGTAGTTGTAATTTTGTGCAATTCCAAATTTTTTGAAGTTTTATCTCCCACAGTTTTAATTTTAGGTATCAACTTGACAGAACTGAGGGAGGCCTTGACAGCTGCTGACAGTTTGTTTCCGGGTGTCTGTGGGCGTGTCCAGGGGTGACAGTCCTGGGAGTCAGAGGGCCGAGGAGGGAAGGCCCATCCCCGATGTGGAGCTCCCTCCCGTCCATGGGACCAGCGGGGACAAAGCAGGCATCGGGAGGGGGGTTCACTCTCTGCTTCCCCCTCCCTTTAGGAGCAGGCCACCTTTTTCCCCTCCTGCCTGTGGACATCAGACCCAGGGTCTTCGGCTTTGGGACTCTGGGACCTGCACTAGCACCTCCAGGGAAGGGGGCGGCGGTCGGGCCTGACTGCGGGCTGCAGTCTTGCAGGCCTGTCGTGCCAACTGTGGGACTTCCTTGCTGCGATGGTGTGAGCCAATTCCCCGGAACAAATCCCCTTCCACCCATCCTCCTGGTTCTGTCTCTCTGGAGAACCCAGACTAGTACGAGGTCCCGTGCTTTTTTCTCGTATTTTCCCTATGAGACACATCAGGCATACAGAAGAGGGTGTAAAACATGTTTACAGTGTAAAGAATAATTGTCCAGTGGGCCCCAATGTGACCCCACCCAGTCAAGACACTAATCCCTATCAAAGGCTCCCGAGCTCTTGGGTGTATCTCCCCAACACAATCTCCTTCCTTCCCCGGGGACACGACCACTCTCCCGGCTTGCCAGATCACCTTTTCCTTTGCTCTTCTTTATAATTTTACCACCTGTGGGGTTTCCCTAGAAATATAGTTGAGGTTTGCCCATTTTTTAAAATCTTTTTATAAGTAGAGAATACTTCTGTAGGTATTCTTTCCATATCTGGTTTCTTTTGTACAATATTCTTTGTAAGATTCATTCCTATCCTGTGTAACTGGAGTTTGCTCGTGTTCACTGCTGTATAGTATTCCATTATCTGCCCATGGCACAATTTATTTATTCTCCCATAGGTGGACACTTAGGCATCCCCCATTTGGGGACATTATCAACAATGCTACTGCAGAGATTTGTGTGCACTTGATGTGAATTTCTTCAAGGCCAAACCTGGGAAGGGAACTGCTGGATCATGACCCATGCGCCTCTTCACCCTCCCCAGACAATGCCAAAGTGCTTTCCAAAAGAGTTGCATTAATACATATTGCTAACTTTAAAAATGTTTTTAAGGACTTCGTGCAAATAGAAAGGAAGGAGGAAAGGAGGAGAGAGAAGAAGCTTCCTCAAAGTAACAGCACCATTGTTGACTCACCTCCAACGCTTGCACCACCTACACAATGGACTAAATGTGGCCCCCCAAATTCATATGTTGAAATCCTCACCCCCAATGTGATGGTTCTAGGATGTGGGACCTTTAGGAGGTGATTAGGTCAAGAGGGTGAAGCCCTCATGAATGGGATCCGTGCCCTTATAAAAGAGGCTCCGGAGAATTCTCTAGCCCTTTTCCCACCATATTAGGATGCAGCAAGAAGTCAGCCCTCTACACCCCAGAAAAGGGCCCTCACCAGAACCCGGCCATTCTGGCACCCTGTCTTGGACTTCCTGCCTCCAGAACTGGGAGAAATAAATTTCTGTTGTTTAGAAGCTATGCAGGCCATGGTGCTTTGCTGTAGCAGCCCAAGTGGACTAAGACACCTGGGATGCTGAGTGGCCTTTGTTTCCACCTTGGTCTCCCACCAGCCAAGAATGTGAACTCAGCCTGTCTGAACCCCTGCCTTTCCCCAGAAGGCCAGGAATAATTGCATACCCACATTGGTCTGGTCCAGAGAACACTTTGTTGCTAGTTTGAAAGGTACAGTGGAGAGAGGGAGGTGAGGGGATGAGGTGGGGAGGAGATGCTTGTCCACGCGGATGCTGCCTCTGGGACCCAGGCTGCCTCTGCAATGTGCCCCCAAAGCCTGGACAGGGAGCCGACCAACTGGGGCCTCTGAGCCCCCACCTAGGATCCTGCTGGTCCCCAGGAAGCAGGGGGGCAGGTGGGGATGTCAGCAGGTGGAGAAGGGACATTTCCAATCCCTCTCACTTCTAGGGAGGCTGAGTCTCCATCAGCAAATATTATCTTTGGGCCTACTGTGTGCTGGCCCCGGTGCCTGTCACCGTGGGCACAACAGTGCACAGCACAGGCCAAGGCCCTGCCCGTAGGGGACTGACACTTGAGCAGGGCATAGATGATGGGCGAGGGCCCAACAGCACGTGTAATTAAGCCAGGGAGAACATTCTTCTTGATTTCCGAAAAGAGACAACCATCACATGGCAATGAAGACATGTTCATTGTCCACCATAAGGAAACAGGTGTTCAGCCCCTTCTTGACATGACTTCAGCCAAAACCAGTGGTCAACCAAAGACTGCGCAGTGCCCGGGCTATATGCTCAAGTAAGAACTCTGCAGTACTCCAGGGGCAAGTGAGAGGCCTCCAAGTGGGCAACAGGACATTAAAGCCAACATGGGGGCAGCACCTGGCACGGTGAGTGGGTCAGAGCTAAAGAGGGGGAAGTTGGGCTCAGAACAAATCTCAGGCTCATGGAGGACTGAGATGGGCTCAACAGAGGGACAGAAAGGGGGGCATGTGAGGTCCTGGGTCCTCAGTGGAGAGGGCTGGCAGAGGGCCGGCGGCCCCAGGAGGTTGGGAGCACACTGCCCTGCTGGGAGCCCAGCCCCCAGCCACCTGGAACCCGACCTGTGTGTGGTCCTCACAGTCGGCAGACCTTCCTCTACTGTTCCAGAGAACCCTGGAGAAGGGCGACCATTCACCTCTGAGATGGAGAGTTACGGAATGCCCAGAGGACCATGTGCAATGAAGTGGAAGACACAGCCTGGGCTCCCTGGGAGCCTCCAGTCTCTGATGGGCCACGATGATGAGACAAGAGAGCAAACCTCAACTGCCCCACAGTGGGTGACCTCACCAAGTTCAGGTGTTTTAGTATAAGCTGTTCTCTAACCTGAGTCTCCCTTTGTTGTTTGTGTTAATTTGGCCTTCAGGGAGAGAAGGAATGTGCATCCCAAAGAAATAAACATGAGAAGACTCAGCCTAGGGGCAAAAATAACAGCTTGAACCAGGAGTCCGCCCTGGCAATGCTAAGGTCCCCGATGAGACTGTCTGGTTTTGTTGTGTTAATAGAGCTTTCCTGTAGCTCTCAAGACAAGAGATAGTCAATAAGACACCCTGTCCCCAACCCACTTCTTGTCTCCCTGACCAGACAGTGTACATGGGTTTTGGAAAAGACTCAGGATGTCTTTGCAATGGTGGCTTGGTGTCCCTCAGTCACCTGTTGAGAAAGAAGGAGGGAGGGGGAAAAGGCGCAGAGGGCCCACTCTGCGCACTGCCCACGGGGCTCTCCTGCCGGCATTTCAGGAGAAAATGCAGGAAAGGGCCAGGGAACATCAGGGCCCAGCAATTAGGATCTCCTACAGGCACCGCATCTAACATCTAACATTCCTTCCACAAACGTCATGCTCTGAGGTGCAGCCCAGCTGGGGAGAGAGGGCGGACCCAAGTCATCACAAGGAGGGTGTGTCACTGGTGAGCAGGGTAGCAGGGTAGGCTCCCGAGTTGCTATATTTAAAATGAAGGCAGGATGTCCATCATCTCGGGCACATTTACATCCTAAGTGCACTTGTCCTGGATCTCAGCCCCATGCAGCCTAACATCCCAGAGAATCCACAGTCCCTTGCACCGCCACCGTCACAGAACCTGCCACCTGGAAAGGCTTTAGGGAATCCTCAGCCAGTGCTTTTCATTTCTACCCCACACTTCTTTTTTTAAATTGTGTACTTCTATTTTCAAATGAAATGTTGCAGGAAGGCCGAATATATAAAACAGAGCAAAGCAAAGCTACTCAGGCCAAATCAGGGATAGGAGACTAGAGTCTTCACATGGGTCCACTGCACTAAATCAGAAAACACTGTATGAAAACTCCTGTCCTCTTGTATACTGGGGAAACTGAGGTACAGAGAGACAGTCCTGACCAAGCCTAAGAGATCAGAGATGTGGCCGATCTTGTCCCACACTGAATCCCCAGCACCCATCTAGGTTGGTTCTGGCACAGAATGGGTGCCCAATAAATGTTTGTTGGATCAACAAATATTTGTTGGAAGAGACACATAGGCAACACTGATGGCTTTTGCACAGTCATCTCTGTTTTTCTACAGATGAACTACTTTTTGTAGAGACTAAAGGGGGGCTTGCATCTCAGAGAGGGTCCTTAATTGCCTGTGTTTTGAATTTACAGCATTTGAAAGGGTTTTATTCCCTGATCTAATGGCAAGAACAAAAGCAATAAAGGGCAGGGGGGAGGATGAAAAGGAGCCACAATTTGCATCTGAGACAGGAGGTGCCCTTTGTTGTCCTGTGTCCCACTCCACTTCAAAGTTCTCTGCTGAACAGGGATACACATCAGTCACCATGGCAACAACAGAGCTGCCTAGGCCGCCCGACCCTGGACCGCTACTGCCAGCCACCCCACGGCACATGCCTGGCTTCCCGGGAGCTGGGTGGGGTGGAGGGTGGAGGCCCACAGCCCAGCCTGGCTCCACTTCCATCCTCGTGTCTTATTGGTCCTCTGTGGGGGTGGGCGGTGCCTGGGTCAGCACCTCCATTGGCTGTGCCTTCATCCAGCAAAGTCACACCAGTCAGAAGTCACTCCTTAGGGGCTTTCCTCCAGTGTCTGGCACAGTGGTCACTAGACAAAGGCTTGTGAATGTGTAAATGAATGAAAACGTAACCAGAGCCCCCTGGGAGCGTCTAAAATACACAAATGCCCAGCTCCATGTGAAACCAGCTCATCAGCACTTTGGGGAGGTACACTCAAGACGGGGGGCTTCCCAACAGGTGCACACGTGCCCTTCCAGTTGGAGTGGGAGGAGGAGAAAGCCGAGTGGAGCCAGCCTGGGTGGTGGCGGCTGGAGCTGCCACTCACTGAGGGGACAAGATGAGGGCTCCGTTTGGGACGTGTCAAGTTGGAGGTGCCGGGTAGAGAGTTGGAAATCTGGGATTCTGGGGAGAAGTCAGGGAGGGAGATGGCATTTATATCCATGGAGTGATGTGACCACAAGGAGGCCGTGGAGACAGGCAAGACCCAGGTCCTAGGCGTAGGCCCTGGAGCACAGGGGACAATGAGCAGGGCCCAGCAAGGGAGAAGAGAGCGAATATCAGGCAAGTGTGGTGTTTGCAAGCCGAGAGTGACTGTCCTGTGGAAGAGGACAGTCGTGCCCAGGGATGCAAGGGCAGCAAGTGGGAGCTAGAGAAGGACGCCCCCCAGCCCATGCATGTGGCTGCAGGCTGCCGCCACTACCAGATATACCAGGCCCAAGGTTCTGACCTTGAAACTGCCCCTCTTCCCCAGTCACAGGCAGCAAGGGCTGCAGGGGAAAGCGAAACAATGCCATTTTTTTGCCTCCTAAACAGCAATGGGGACAGCTAGAGTTTTTTTAGGAGCTCAAAAAGCTAGACAGAGTGCTGCAGCACTTTGCATGCATTATCTCATCTGGGCCTCACGACAACGCTTTGAGGTAGGTCCCATTTATGTCTATTTGGCAGGTCAAGAAATCTACCAAGATTCGAGGCTGGCCGGCAGCCTGTCTCCACAGACAAGGGCTTAACCATAGGGCAGGCCCCCACTTCCTGGTGTAGGGGTGAGGAGAAACTTGCCCTTTCCCCAGAAGTTCGCTACAACTTTGTGAGCTGAGAGATCAACTCACAATTAAGGTAGATTAATAAGACAAAGGTTTATTTGCCAGGCACATGGGGAGAATCACAGAGTGATTACTCACTGTCCCAATGAAGTTCAGATGTTTTTATGCCTGTCTTTTTGGAGGGGAGGGGAAATGAGGAGTACAGGTAATTCTGCTTAGGGGTGACAGATGGTGGTAGGAAGGACAAATGGATGGGGGAGACAGATTGACTTGTATATGATTCTCTTTGCAAATTAAATTAACCTGAGAGACAGGTATTATATTTAAATGACGTGGGCCAGGTCTGGTTGCATTCTTGATCATTTTTTCCTGCAATATACTGAGATAACAGGGAGAGGAAGGGAAGTCCATTGTTCTTTTTCAAGAGCCTGTTAATCTCTAAGGCTCCTAATTCAAAATACCAAGAAGTCATATTTTGGGGTGAAATTTCCTAAGCTCCTTCATTCACCCTGTCTGGAACTTCCCTAGAAGTTTCACACATTAAAAGCTGAGTCGGTAGCTGTGGAGAGAGAGATGGGGTTATTAGTCAAGTAACAAAAGATCTGAAAAGGGAGACAGGAACATAGATTAGAATAAGTAGAAAAAAACAGATCTATGCACATTTCCTCACACCCCGTTAAACCAGTCTCCCCTTCTTGGAAATAGGTCTTCATTAACCTGATGGAGAATATTTATCTTGTCTTTTAAGAAGCGTAGATCACAGTCTACTTGTCTTGTGTGGTTACATAGAAACAGCATTTTTTTCTGGCCAATAATCATGCAAGCTCCTCCCCGCTGGGCTGTCAGGGCATCCAGGAGGCAGCAGTGTTTAACTGCAACAGAGGTGAGGCTGCTGGCTTCTAGCTGAAGTGCCCCAGTGCTTGCATAGTGATTGAACTCTTGTTCTACTACCATGGAGAGACTCAGAAGTGTCTTTTCAATTTCATAAGTTCCAAATGCTGGGAAAAGAGTCCTGAACACCCAAGAGAACTTAGAATTGTGATAGACAAGTGGATTTTAAAAAATAATATCATGTTTAGGACATTCGCTTGGTACCACTTTATGAACAAAAGAGCCCAAATTTATAATTTGGCTGGCATTTAAGTGGAATAGCTGGTAACACAGGGTGTTAGATGACCACCTGTGGTTATCTGGCATCCTGACCATCTAGGTAGGAAGCACTTGTATGCTTTACCACCACACACAATGGTGATAAAAGCTCTGTGTTTCTGCTTATAGTTGGGAACATGGTACTTTGAAATGCAAGTCTGCCATTGTCCTCATTTGCTGGCAAATTAATAAACCTCCCTTTCCTTCTCCTCAAACTACTTGCCAAGCTTTTGGTAACACAATACCTCTTTTTTTCTTGACAGAGTCTCACTCTGTTGCCCAGGCTAGAGTGCCATGGCATCAGCCTAGCTCACAGCAACCTCAAACTCCTGGGCTCAAGCGATCCTCCTGCCTCAGCCTCCCAAGTAGGGACTGCAGGCATGCACCACCATGCGCCTGGCTAATTTTTTCTATATATATTTTTTAGTTGGCCAATTAATTTCTTTCTGTTTTTAGTAGAGAAGGGGTCTCGCTCTTGCTCAGGCTGTTTTCAAACTCCTGACCTTGAGCAATCCTCCTACCTCGGCCTCCCAGAGTGCTAGGATTACAGGCGTGAGCCACCGTGCCCGGCCTCACAATACCTCTTCGTAGAAAACCCAGGTGGTAGTTTCCAGGGTCAGCCTGCAGAGGGCATGGAAAAGGCAGTCTCCAGGATTCTCCAAAATTCACTCTCAGAAATAGACAGCATAACAAAGAGGGCAGGACATTTTCAGACAAAGACTTCCCCTAGAGCTTGACATGTTCGGTACAAAGAGCGTGCTGCTCAGAATCTCACGTGTCTCAGACCC
The DNA here is from genome assembly GCA_008086735.1 of Cheirogaleus medius. Lineage (NCBI taxonomy): Eukaryota > Metazoa > Chordata > Mammalia > Primates > Cheirogaleidae > Cheirogaleus > Cheirogaleus medius. The sequence goes on from VBSM01003143.1 coordinate 4,145,134, forward strand.
CTGATCTTTTCAGATTGGCTGCCTGATGTGTGCCCGAAAAAAACACGCTCCCGGATGGCGGAGACTGAGAAGAAAACTCCCACTCGGTCACAAGACAAGCTCAGGGACAAATAACAGAAGGAGAAGGAAACCTTGTACTGGTTTTTGGTTTTGTTTGTTTTTGTTTTCCGGGGAGCTGCAGCGAAGTTTGTCTTAACGGACACTGGTCCGGTCAGAACCGTGCAACTGTCTGCTCTGCAGGGCCAGCTCCAAAGACGGGCTTGTGGGGTGTTAGGCCCAAGTTCTACCCCATGGTAACCCTCTTTATGACAAAAACGACACAGAAAGACAATGACAAAAGAAAGAAGAACAACAAAAAAGACTATTTCTGAGAGGAGAGGGAACCAAACAATATGAATATTCATACCACAAAGTACCAAAAAAAAAAAATACAAATACCAGAGTCACTCACAAGACTAGTCACTCACAAAAACCTTTTCTGTCATTCATCTTAAATTTGGACAGGACAGTGATCTTTTACCGTCTGCTCAAGTGAAGCCCACAGAGAGAGGAAAGCCGGGAGTCTGACTGGTAAGTTGAGGTATCTTACCCGCTGCCAGCTGGTCAGACTCTGCGTTCTCCTCACTGCAGATTCCAGAAGAGCAGAGTGGCTTGGAGATCTTGCCGCCTACGCCAAACTGTAGGGGTGAGGGGAAACTTGCCCTTTCCCCAGAAATTTCACTGAACGATCAACTCACAATTAAAGAGGATTAATAACAGAAAGGTTTATTTACCATGCACATGGGGAGAATCACAGTGATTACTCAATATCCCAATGAAGTTCAGATATTTTCATACCTGTCTTTTTGGAGGGGAGGGGAAATGAGGAGTACAGGTAGTTCTGTTTAGGGGTGACAAATGGTGCTAGGGAAGATGGATGGAGGAAAGAGATCGACTTGTAAGTGATTCTCTGCAAATTAAATTAACCTGAGAGACAGGTGTTATATTTAAATGACTTGGGCCAGATCTGGTTGCATTCTCGATCTTCTTTCCTGCAATATATTGAGATCACAGGGAGGGGAAGAGAAGTCAATTGCCCCTTTGGTCTTTCGATCGGGTCAGTCCACTTTATGCAGATAGAGGAAAATCCCCTTCCCATGCTTTTTGATCTTGGATGGCTTTCCAAGGCCTAATTCAAAACATTCTTTATCCCAAGGAGTCATATTTTGGGGTGAAATTTCCTGAGCTCCTTCACTGGTCAGCATGACATTGAGGGGAGCTCTTGGGGAAGCTTCTGGGCTTGCCATCTGACTGCCTTCCCCTTGGCCCTTTCCATGGGTCACCTAACCTCTGGACATCTTGGGACGGTGGGCAGTTGTACCTCCTGGCAGAAACCAGGGCATGGAGTTTTGTGGGGTCCCTGTCAAGCCCACTTTCTGGACTATTAGTTTGTGACTCAACTCTAAGGGTTTTTAAAAATTATTATTTTTTTTTTTAGGGACAGAGTCTTACTATGTTGTCCAGGCTGGAGTGCAGTGGCTATTCACAGGCATGATCATAACACAATGCAGCCTCGAATTCCTGGACTCAAGCGATCCTTCCACTCCAGCCTCCCAAGTAGCGAAGACTACAGGTTCACGCCACCATGTCCAGTGACCCTAAGGTTCTTTTACTGTGTGAGGACAGGCTGCTGTGGCAGGAGGGGGCCCAGTGCCCACTGGAAATGTGGCTGCACCTCTGCCTGGGAAGAATGTTGGAAAGGTGAGCAGGAAGCCGGCTTAAGGGACCATCCCCTGGGACAGCACTTCTTTCTGCTTAATGCCAGGGATGGTTGAGCTTTTGTGGACACCTATGCAATTTAAGGGGCTCTCTTTAAGGAAGAAAAATACAAAATTACCTGTTCAAAATTAGGTATGAACCTGAGTATTTATTTAGAATGAGAGATAACAACAAATTACAAGCTTCACGGTCCTGACACATACAAAAACACACACCCATGTGAGCACACTGCCAGGGCTTCTCCCAGCCATGAGAGGTCTCAAGTGAGTAGGGGACCCCGAGTTTAAGCTTCCTCAGCTTCCCGAGAAATCACCCGCTTGACAGCTCCCTTGACGGGCGTCCGTGAAGTCTCTAATCCTTTGTCTCAAGCACCACCTTCCGGGCCATTCAGATTCAGGAAGGGACAGTTTCAGGGAAGGTTCCAGCAGTTTTGAGCATGCACCACCCCAGTGGTCTGGCACAAGCTGTCAGGGGCAAAGGCTCTGACCCAAGCACCAACACTGACCTTCTCCATAGACTGGGGTCAGGGATTCATTCCTGCACCAGATATTTACCGAGTACCCCCCATATGCCAGCACGGTGCCAGGCCTAGGGGTGTGTCTGTATCTGTGAGCCACGTGGATGCAGCTGGAAAGATCTCAATGTGTACCTAACACAGGTAGGGAGCACGGCACATATCGGTTGCTCACTAAATGTTGTTTTCCTTCCCTTTTTCCCACTTGCCAGGCGCCCTCAGACAGTGAAGCTGTGCCCAACACAAAGCAATGCATACAGCAGCCACCTGCCAATGTCCTGGGAGTCCAGGCCACCCCCTCCTCCCCACCCCTGAAAGCAGCAGCTGCTCTTTTGGTGACAAGGCAAGACACCCAAATCCCAGAGGTCAGCAGGACCACAGCGGCTGTCCCGGCCAATTCCCTCTCCTTGGACAGACCCAGAAGGAGGCACCCCTAGTCTGAGGTCACCCACCAGGGCAGGGCACAGGCAGGTCTCCTGGATCCCAGTCCCTCCTCTCCTCAAGAAGCTAACACAGGGCTTCTCGACCCCAGGAGGTGAGAATCACCCGCAGTGTTGGAAACAGAAAGCAAAACCACAGCCTCAACAACCCAGCCGTTCTTGGGGCTCACTCCCAGAGCCTCCGCCGCAGGACGCGGACTGGGACTTTAGAAGCTCCCGGTGTCCCTGCCTGAAACCCCTCTGCGCGGTGAGGCCGGGAGGCTGGGGGGTCGGGGAAGGAAACGGCCAGGGCGAAGGGGCGCTAAAAGCTGAGTTATTTATAGGACACCACCTGCCAAGTGGTGGGCGTCTAAAGTGGTAACATTTCAGGCACTGTGATCGGCCAGGTAGGACTTGTGATTTGAATGACAGGGACAGCGGTCGAAGCGTCCTTCCCCACGGGCGGATATAAAGACAAGAGTCCGAGGCGCCCCCTAGCAGGGGGATACGGCGGGAGACTGGGGTCAGAGGCTCCCCTCTTCCCTGGGGACCGCCCGGGACCGCGGCGGGAGACATCCCCTCCCCGGAGTCCCAGTCGCGGAGGCGCCAGGCGGCCAGGCCCGGAGCGCACGCAGGACACGCCACCTGCTGGCCTCGGAGCGCGGGGCCGCGCGGTCTGGTGGCGCCACCTCGTGGCCATTTGGGGGAGCGCAGCCGCGCCACCCGGCGGGAGCAGAGGGGCTGCGGGCTGGGGCGGCCAGGGGCTCCTCCATCCGCTCACGCACCCTGCGAGCTCCGAGTCCCGACCCACCCGGGGGCGCCCGGCCGGGACCCGCTGCCCTTCCCCTGAAACCGCCCGCTGTCACCGCCCCTTGTGATTGGGCCTCGTGGAGCGGCCGCCTTCATCCTTGACACCCCCACCCCGTCTGTTCGGCTGTGTCATCTTAACAAATCGCTTGACGTCCCTGGATTTCAGTTTCTTATTACTTTAAAAAGGGGGTACTCACAAAACCACATGCAGGGCTGCTGGACAGCTAGACGGGACGCCCCCCACCGGCGCTGGGTCAGCGCGTCCCGCCAAGGTCCGGGTAGGAGAGGTCGGAGATGGGGGGTGGGGGGCGGGCACAGGGCGTTTCTGTGCCCGCGAGTGGGAGATGCAGCAGGTGACCATCAAAATAACCCCTCCCCTCCAGAGTCCGGGAGCTTCTGGGGCGATGTCCAGGCCCCCTAATTCCGGAGGCGAACTTTCCGCAAGCTGGGACCCCACCGGCCCTCTCATGGAGCCCAGTCGTGCTGGGCAGTTGGTCGCGATCCCCCAAGCAAGGCCTGGTCAGGTGACAAGCAGCCTCCTGTGAGGGTGGAGATGAAATATTCGCTCTTGTGGGGACAGGGTCAGTTGTCCGTGATGCACGCTGAGCACCCCTGCCCCTGTCCGGGACCTGACCGTGCGCCTTCCCCAGGCTGCTGTCCCCACAAACTCTCCCCACAAAGAGGCTGTAGTTACAGCTGTGTTTTTCAAACTTGGGAATCAAACATTCTGAAGCAAACAGCAAATCACCTGGAGGGCTTGTTAAAACCCAGCGCCATGATTCCTAGGTCCTGGGTGGAGAACTAACAAGTTCCCAGGGGCTGCTGAGGCTGCTGGTCCACTAAGAACCACTGACTTAGAGTCAGGCTAGACCTCAGTTTCCTCACCTATAAAATGAGGACACTGGACCTCACTCTCAGTGCCGCAGGAAGCGCTGGCTGAGATGGGGAACATACAGCACCCAGCTAGAGGTTGTCACGTGGTGGGCATAAGTGGTGGCTCTCCTTAGCGTGTGTGCACCTGAGTCCCACCCAGGGTTCTTCCGTATGTGGCGGCTGCTGCAGAGTGAAGATACAAGAGTAAAAGGGAGAGAGAACAATAATGTTGAAAGGACACTTTATTTGGGCAGCTCAGAGTCTGGAGAGGAGATTAAAGGTGAGATCCTTGGGTTACAGTGGCTACAGCGGGAGTATGAAGGTGACAAGGGTGACCATTTCCAGGAGTCAGGGGACATTACCTAGAGGAGTTGACATGTGGGCTGAGCCTGGAAGGCAAGTCTTCATCCATCCTAGCAGGGAGAAGGGCACTTCAGGCCAGGAGAGTAGTTAGTGCCCTGGTTCTCAATTCTGACCACACATTGGGGTCACCTGGAGACCTTTTAAAACCCCAGTGCCCAGGTGGCACCCAGACCAATAATGTCTGAATCCTGGAGAGTGCTATGGACTGAATGTGTCCCCCCAGATTTCATATGTTGAAAACCTAATTCCCAATGTGATGGTATTAGGAGGTGGGGCCTTTGGGAGTTAATTATTAATAGGTTTAAAGGAGGTCATGAGGTTGGAGCTCCCATAATGGGATTAATGCCCTTATGAAAAAAGACAAGATGTGTGTATGTGCATACATGTGCACCCACGCAGGCATGCCATTTCCTTAGAACCATGGAAGAATTCTGACTAGAAAATGAAATGAGGAAATGCTCATGATCTTTAATTTGCATAATGTGCATCCCTGACAGCCACCATGTTTGCATTTGAACCGAACTTGCTATTGCCTCAAGAAGGGAGTGGCTGGGAAGTTCATGCCACCTGTAATGAAGTGACCTCTATATTTCTGAGGGTGTACCTGTTTCATCTTGGACTCTCAATGGGTTTGTTGAATGGGTCAAATAGCCTTCTAGTCCCATTATGTGCTCCCACTTGAGAGGTCAGTCTTGACTGCATTTGGGCTTAAGGGGCTTTGCTGCCCTTCAGCTGGGGCGAATGTGGTTTGAGGGATGTCAAGAAACTCTATAAAAACTCTAGTGCCTGTAACTGCTGCCTGAAATCCCACTATTGGAGCTTCGTGTTTTGCACTGATCCTTGCTCACACCTTGTCGATTCCATTGCCAAAGGTAGGTCTTCAAGGATTGAAGGGGCAGAAAACCTACTAGTTGTGGGGAAAGGGGGGAAAGATTCAGAGAGAGAGACCTAAGACCCCTCAGAGACAGCGCTTGGCACCGGCCAGAACCTGCGGCAACGGGATGAAGAAGCCTTAAAAGACAGGTGCTCTTTTTCTTTTTCAAACTAGAACCTCCCAGCATTTTTCCTTGGTTCTTGCAATTTTTATGCTACACCCTATAGCAAAGTTCACCATTTACCCAGGGACTAATTCTGCTAATCATAGGACACAGATTGATTTTTGCAAGATTCTTTCAAAGCAGCAAGATCTAGTCATAAAACATTTCTAATAACCAACAAGGGAACTAGTAGAAGACTTGTGTTATTCTGTGCGTGTGTCAACTGGTTTATATACTGACTTGTTTACATCCTCTCCCAGGATGGGGTCCCCAGGAGTGACTCTGAGACAAGGTTTGAGTGCAAGTGGGTTCTCAGGAAGCCACAGTAGAGCAGTGGAGAAGTGAGACAGGGAAATGGAGGCGGCTACTACAGAGTGTGCTAATGAGCAACTGAGGCTTGAGTCCACGGAGGAATCTGGGGAGACAGTATTAAACATGCCCTAGAGTTATTCCACAGGAGAAGCAAGGAAGCTGGGCACCTTATATCCACCGGCTCCCATTAGGCATTGATTGAGGGCTGCTCCCAGAAGCATTAACTCCTTGGCACTTCTAGCTGGCACGGTACATGCTCTTGCTCTCATAGCCAGAGAAAGTCCTCAGGTAAAGGGAGTTGGAGTGCCAGGGTGTATGGGTGAGGCACCTATGGCATTTGTTACACAGAGTAGCCCATTCACATGCCAACCCATCTATGAACAGCTCAGGAGTGTGTCCACCCAGCAAGTACCAGCCTTTTCACGTACTAATCCATTCATTTACGCATCAAGACTTTCACATGCCAACTAATTCAGTAGGCATCATCCATGTGCCAATTGGTAAGAAAAATGGTCTACATAGAATCTGGCAACTGGAAAATATCCCAGGCCCCTGTGAACATAGGTGACAATTACACTTAGTGGTATCAGTATATTTGAAGTGAGTTTCTCTATTAGTATATTTTCATTTCTTGCTTTTCATTTTTAGTGTATCTCTTATAGGATTTTGCTTTCTGGTAACCCAAGAGGCTTACAAAAAAATCTTAGGACAAGTTATTTTGACCAAATAACTTTGATCACAAAGAAAGAAAAGACTAAAAAATTTAATTTAAATTTAATTTACCCACATTTTAACTTTTTGTTGTCTCAGTTTACATCTTTTTATTTTGCCTGTCTCTGAACAAACATAATTATTATTTTGGGTATATTTCTTTTAATTTTCATACTAGAGATAGGAGTGGTTTACACACCACTATTACAGTGGTAGAGTATTCTGAATTTGTGTATTTACTTTACCAGTGAATTTTAAACTTTCAGATGATTTCTAGTTGCACATTAGTGTCCTTTTCTTTCAGGTTGAAGAACTCCCTTTAGTGTTACTGGTAAAACAGGTTTGGTGGTGATGAATTACATCAGCTTTTGTTTGTTTGTCTGGAAAAGTCTTTATCTCTCCCTCATGTTTGAAGGATAGCTTTGCTGGGTATAGTATTCTCAGTTGGCAGGGTTTTTTTCTTTCAACACTTTGAATATATCATCCCACTCTCTCCTGGCCTCTATGGTTTCTGCTGAGAAATCTGCTGCCGGACAAATCAGGGTTCCTTTATATGTTATTTGCTTCTTTTCTCTTGCTGCTTTTAGGATCCTCTCTTTGTCCTTGACCTTTTAGAGTTTGATTGTTATATGCCTTAGGGTACCCTTATTTGGGTTGAAACTATTTGATGATCTTTGACCTTTCTGTATCTGGATATTTATATCTTTCTTTAGCTTTGGAAAGTTTTCTGTTATTATTTCTTCAAACAAGCTTTCTACCCCTTGGTATTTCTCAATTCCCTCTTGAAAGCCAGTGACTCTCAGATTTTTTCTTTTGAGGTTATTTTCTAAATTTTGTAAATATTCTTCATTCCTTTTCATTCTGTTTTCTTTTGTCCCTCTCTATGTATTTCAAACAACCTGTCTTTGATCTAATTCTTTCTTCTGCTTGATCAATTCTGTTGTTGAGACCCTCTGATGCATTTCTCAGTTCCTGGATTTATGTTTGATTTGTTTTAATTATTTCAATCTTTTTCTCAAATTGCTGATAAATTTTTGAATTATTTTTCTGTGTTATCTTGGAGTTTGCTGAGTTTCCTTGAGATTGCTATTTTAAATTCTTGATCTGAGAGCTCATATATTGCCATCTTATTGGAGTTGGTCCTTGATTCCTTTCTTTGTCCATTTGGGGAGGTCATGGTTCTATTTACTGTTGCTTGTGGATGTACATCTATGTCTTTCCATCGAAAGTTATTTGTTTCAGTCTTTGCTGTCTGAGTTGGTTTGGTCTCTCTAGTGTATATATTCAGAGGTCCTGTGTAATTTGCCTATTGATTTGTTTAGCCTTAGGTTGCTGCCTCCTTTTTGGTACTAGGTGGTGCCCTAAGCCCAGGTTTGCTGCAGCTCTCAAAAGTTCAAAGGACTAGGGGGTTCCCAAAGGGGATTCTTAGCTGTGTGAGGAGTTGGGTAGGGTTTCATGCCCAGAGAATCTATGGGTAGCACCTCTTACAACATGATGCTGCTGAACTGCCTCTCTGATTTAGCATCGTCTTTATCTGAGATGGGAGAGCAGCCTTTGAGTTTCACACACTGGGTCTACTAGCTCCATCCATCTCCACTCTGTCCTTCAGGGGTCCCTCTCCAGATAGCTGATCTGTGAGTTAGAAGCTGTGATTTTGGGGGACTTTTCCACATGGTGCCTTGCAACTTGAGGGAGGGGCATCATGGATAGAGGAGTCCGTTTCTCTCAACTCCCACAGTTTTTCACTTGCTTATGGCTCCAGGGTTGTCACAGCCTCAGTTTGAGTTCTGGGCTGTCAGTGGTTATAATCTTGGCATTGGATAGTTGTTTGGGGTTATGTTGGGGAGAATGAAGTCAGATTGCTTCTACTTCATTTTGATGATGTCTGGCATCAGTTTATTTTACATGGGCTGGGATGAGGCTGGTCTTACATGCATTCATGCAGTCATTCAAAAAAAGAGGTGGCTCAAACTAGCCATTTTCCATCAAAGATAACAGGGAGGAGCCCAGGAAGATTATAATTTAGCTGAAAGTACAAATTCTAAGAATTAAGGTATTTTTTTTCTTGTATCACAAGAAAATCAGTGCCATCCATAAGGTTGTTTCATCTACATGAGATAATGCTTTTTAAAAATGAGGACAGGGAAATTAATTAGAATTTGGAGAATGGTGGTAGCTTTTTCCTAATGTCTGATACAAAAGGCATTGGGCAGATCTCTGTGGGGCCTCAAGACTGAACTCAGCTCTCATGAAGGATTTGTCTCCAAGCCTCAAGGTCTTGATGACAGGCTGCAGTGCCACTGGTCTAACCACACTGCCCTAAAAGATAAGGCAAGAAACCAGTTCAGCCAGTGTCTTTCACTTGAGAGATGATGGAACCTTCACTTTTTAACAAGGTGGTAAAACTTCCCTTTTGCAAAGAATAGCATGAGGTTTTTGTAGATGTGAATCAGTCTGTTTTGTACCAACTTAAAAGCAATGACCACAATCTCCATTCCAATGATGATATAAATGGAGAAGAAGAGGAAGAAGTTAGGGTGTTCTAAAACAGTATCCCCAAACCCAATGGTGGTCAGCGTGACAAAGCAGAAATAGAAGGCACTCTCAAAGTCCAGATGCTTCTCCCAGAAGGGGAGGATGGCAGCTGCACAGGAAATGTAGGCAAAAACAACGAGGGCAATGATGGGGAGAGGGACGTCCAGCCTCTCCACCTGCTGTCCAACCTCATCCAGGTTGCTGACAATGGAGTATGAGAGTCTCCCCGACACAAGTTCAGGACACGAGTTACTCCTCTCCATGGCCTGCGGGGACAGTTGCAGTGTGTTATGTTTCTCTTGTGCAAGAAATCTCTCAAACAGCTCTGTGTTGCAGCTTGAGGCTGAAGGACACTTGCCGGGCATGGGGCCCGGGAGCTCTTCGGCAGTGATGGTGATCTGAGGGATGGCTTCATCTGCAGGCCTGGGGTCAGGCTTCCTCCTGCACAGCATTTGAGAGCACCACTTGGAGAGGTGATGGGTGAAGAAAGAGAGTTTTCGGAATCGATTATAAGATGTGGATAAGATGGTTGCCAGGATGTCACCTGTATCAGTGAGGACCAGGAACATCAGGGGGATACCAAAGAGAGCATAGAGCATGCACACATACTTGCCGAGCCTGGTGACGGGGTAGATGTGGCCATAACCTGAAAAAGAAGAATCTAGGCTTGTTGTCTGTCACCGTCCCTCCACCCCACAAGCAGCTTTAGAGAAACCTTTTGTCATTTCTCCTCCTTAGCTTGACATTTTACACTATGTTTGAAAATATTCATCTCAAGGCATTCACGCACCTGTCTGGCATTAGGCCTGCTTTGGTGCGGGGGGCAGGGAGTGAAACCCATCTTCCCTTTAGGATCAGGAGCAACTCACATCCAGATCTTTGACCTGAACTGTCCTTGGCAGGGGACAAACACAGGTTTGGGGGTGAGCTGATTGCCTTTCCTTCTGCCATGGCCATTTCTGAGTGTCCCCAAGAGGATGGGCTCAGCTCACCTGGAAGGACAGGATGAGTGCAGGTGAGTGGGGCTGGACAGGTTTGCCATCATACCCACTGCCTTCTTCGCCCTCTGGAAGATGCCAGCTTTTAAGAAGTCACCTTTGTCCTCCACGGGATGTCTGGGGCCTCTCAGTTTATGTGTTTCTATATAAGAGGCACCTATTATGTGCCAGTGGTATACACAGCAGTGTGAATAATATTACGGACATAGAAAGATGGAAGATGAGTACAATTGCTGCCCTCAGAGCCATTTGTGATTTAGCAGATTGACAAACATGCTCATAAATGACAGTGAAGCCATTAGCATCCCAACCTCTAGGATCTGACCGACCTTGTGTGAATCTCAGCTCTGCCATATATAAGAATGACTCTTATTTGCAAAACAGGGATGACCGTCCCTAGTTTATATATTGACTAGCTGGGAGGACCACATGAGGCTCTTGCCTGGCACACAGAGGGCAATTGATAAATGTTGGCATCTCATCCTTGAGATATAATAAAATAGCTGCCTACTGAGCACTTACTGTGGGCTAGGGATCACTCAGTCTTCATACATAGATATTTTTATCATCATTCTCAGATGGGGAAACTGAGGCACAGGGAGATGAAGTGGCTTGGCCAAGAGCATACATGTGCTAAATAGTGGAATTGGGAGTCAAACCCACAGGGCTCTCCAGCTCCCAAGCCAGTGCTCTCAACCAATGAGAGCCAATGAGAACCAGTGTGCCAAGCAAAAGGAGCAGCAGGCTGAGGTCTCTGCACTCTTCAGGAGCCCCTCCTCCTGCCACTGCTCCCCCACCCCTCCCCTGTCATCTATAGAGGGACAGGAGCAGAGAGGCAGCCGACCCCACAGCACAAGGTGGTTGGGTCTTCTGGAGCAGGCAAGCTTCAATGACTTCAACAAGCAGATGAAAGAGCTTTTGGATTTAATGCCTGTGATTAATTTTTGATGTTATAAAGGGTGATTAATACAGGAAAATCCCAGTCCAATTATGTAAATTAATTTGAAGGCAACTGCTGGGCTGGCTAAGCCCCAACCACCTCTAGGACTGCAGCTCCCAGTGGCAAACTGGTCTCAGGCTCTGCCCTCTCGGAACATGCAGGCATTCAGGTTGTCCACCATTGCCAGGATCCCAAGGGTGGGGCAGGGAACTGTGGCCCTTGAAGGGTCTCATCAGTTTGCATCTGTCCCAGTGCACTTACCACTCTGGCTGTTTCCACTAGGCACCACTTGATGGCATGGTCAGTTAACACTGTGTGCGCATTCATTCATTCAACGAATATTTATTGAGTGCTTACGCATGCACTGGGGACACACAGTGAGCAAAGTAGATAAGGAATCCAACCTCGCTGAGCCTCTGGTTTAGTGGGAGAGGCAGATATTAATTGAAAAACCACCCTAAAGAGTATGCAATTACAAACAGAGATCAATAACAGGAAGTGAAAGGGCTGACTGTCCTGTGAATGACTAGAACAAAGGCAGACGTCCTGGATTAAGGCTCAGGAAAGATTTCCTGGTATGGTGACTCTTGAGCTGAGATTGGGAGGGGGACCAAGAGTTAGCCAGGTGAAGAGAGCAAAAGCAGCATGTGCAAAGGCCCCCTGGAAGGTTCAAGAAAGGGCCATTCCTAGGGTGAGGCAACTTGTATACTGCACATACAAAGGAGTGCCTGGGAGCTGAAATGTAGCCTGTGGTGCATTTACCAAGCCGTGAGCAGGGCTCAGGGCACAGGGTTGTGTCTGCCTAGAGGGGATGTGGTTTTCTAATTTTTCACCAAAGTGTCACCTAGGGTGTAGCTGTCACCCTGGTTCAAGGAACTGAGAGGATGACAGTGTGGTCAAAGTACAGGGAGGCAGCAAGGTGAGGCTGGGGGAGATGGGCGTGGTCACGTGACAGATGGGGGTGTGTCTTGATCAGTGTGGTAGGCTGAAAGATGACACCCTCCCCCTAATAAAGATATCCAAGTCCTAATTTCCAGAGTCTGTAAATGCTACCTTATCTGGAAAGGGGGCCTTTGCAGATGTGATTGAAGACTTTGAGATGAGGAGATTATCTTGGATTATCTGTGTGAGCCCTAAATTCCATCATAAGTGTCCGCGTTAAGGAGAGGCAGAGTGAGAGTTTACACACAGAGAAGAGGCAATAGGACCCCAGAGGCAGAGACTGGAGTGATGCAGACACAAATCAAGGAGAGCTGGCAGCTCCCAGAAGCTGGGAGAGGCAAGGATGGCTCCTCCCCTAGAGCTTCCAGAGGGAGCATACTCTGGCAACCCCTTGATGTGTGAAATCGGTGAAACTGATTCTGGCCTCCAGAACTTGACAGAAAACATTTCTATTACTCTAAGCAGCCAAGTTAGTGGCAGTTTGTTATAGCAGCCACCAGAAACTAACACAAGCAGGTTTGCATCCTGAAAAGATCACTCTGGCTGACCCACAGAGAGCAAATTAGAGGGTTCCAGGTAGACACAAGACCAGTGGGGAGGCCATGGTACCTGCCCAGGTGAGAGACGATGGGGCTTTGGCTGAGGTGGCAGCTGAGAGGAGAGAAGTGTAGGAACTGGCGAGACATCAATGTGGGCAGGAATTTCAGCAGGACAGGGGGATGGTTTGAAATCGGGATGTCAGAAAAGTGGGGGATTTGAGCGCAGACCAGGCATTCCTGAATCCATTGCTCTCCTTGGCAAAGGTGAGTTTCGTGGTTATAAACAAAGAAGAGCCTGTGTGGCTGACTCTGGGTGAGATGTTTACAGCGCAAGAGATATGCCACATTGCAGAAAATATATCAAGGAAGCAAGTCTCAGAGCACACAGCCCCTACAAAAGGAATATATTAACTATCCTCATTACTGAATGCCAAAACGCATAATGGAAACTCATATCATTTCTTATAATGCATTCATATATTCTGATACAATCAGTTCACTGCACTTAGTCTGCGAGTATTTAATAGCCCATGTGCTTTCCTTTTTAATCCAAGGGGGCTGACACAGTCGGGAATGGCTGAGGACCAACTGGCCTCACACCTGTCAGGTATCCCAATCTAGGCATCCAAGGCAAGGTGCACTTCAGCTGACCCAGAGCTGCAGGGCGGGAAGCAGTATTACCAGAGGGACTTTCAAACACTGTATTGATTATGGGCAGTGCAGAATATTCCCCAACATCTTCTTCCAGTTGTAATTACTGGGCAGCATGATGTCCTAATTGGCTCGTATGATGGGTAGTAGCATCGCTTTCTTGGAATTTAAACTAAGCTAATGCATTTCCATTAGATCAGTGATTCACAGTCTGGACTCCCATTAGAATCACCTGGAGGGCTCTGAAAAATACCGATGCCTGGGCTCAGTCTCCAGAGATTCTGATGTGATGGGTCTGGGCGGGGGTCTGGGCTGGAAGCTTGGGAAAGCTCTCCACGTGATTCTAACGTGTGGCCAGGGCTGGGGAGCATGCATTAGGTTAGGGCTTCCCAAACGTTAGCAGGTATCAGAATCGCATAAGAACTTTTTAAAACACAGGTTACTGGGCCCCACAGCTATAGTTTCTGGCTCAGTAGGTCTAGGATGGGGCCTGAGAATTAATTTGCATTTCTGACGAGTTCCCCAGTGATGCTGGGACCACACGTTGACAACAACTGCAATCTAGTAGTTGTTCTCAACAGGGGGCAATGTCTGCAGACATTTCTGGCTGCCACAGTGGTTGGGGACAGAGGGGAAATGCTATTGCACCTAGCGTGTAGAGGCTAGAGATGCTGCTCGACCTCCTACAATGCACAGGGTAGCCCCCAGCCGAGAATTATCCAGCCCGTGAAGCCAGCAGTGCCAAGCTAAAGAAAGGAAAAAGACAAAGTAAACCCCATAACTCTCAGCCTCCTGCTCATCTCCAGGGTCTGTCTTGCAGTTGCTGCTCTCCTGGAATTGCTGTTCCCTCCAAGTGTTCCCTGAGCTGTGGGTCCCCTGGAAAGACCAGCTTTGGGGCCCGACCTCAGCCCTGCCTGACTCCCGGCAGTGATTCCGCCTCAGAGCTGAGCTCACCCGTCTATGGAGTGGGACCGTCACAGCACCTACCTCCTGGGTTGTGGTGAGAATTAAATAAGATGCAGCATGTTAGCACGCATGACCCCATGCCCAGCAGGTGCTGAATATTGTAGCTGTTGTCTTATTCTGCTCATTACCTGCCCCACCTGTGTCAGTGTTCAGGGCAGTGAGAGAAGCCATGTGGGGGTTGTACGAGCTCTCCTGGGGCTCTGGCCTGTTTATGAAGCACAGCACTGAGGACCCTGAGTGCCACGCCATGGCCATCCCCCAAGTCTCCTGCAATGCCATCGCTCCCCCACCTGATTTAGGAGTAGATCCGAATGGTCTTGGTCATCCTGGTGATCTAATCCACCTCCACCCCCCTCCAGGGACTGGCTTTGGGCTGGGAAGGAGCCCAGTGTGGGGCTTCTGGGAGGAGATCCTGGCTGCTTATGACACCCCTGGAAAGAGATGGCAGCCCTTTCTCTATTAGATGTGGGTATGTTCAGATGGGGTGTGGACCTTTGTGGTCACTCGTGACCCACTGAGAAGGATGGAGAAAAGTTGATGTGCAATGCTATGACCGAGTGCCCGTCAGCCCCAGAGCTGACCTCCCACTGGGCTTCTTACTTGTGAAGTAGCACACCTTCCTTGCAGTTTAAGCCAGTTCGTTGGGCTTTCCGTTAGTTGCAGCTGAAGGAATCCTGGCTGCCACTTACATATGTGGTCATCAGCTGACCTCACGCAGACCCCGAGAGGCAGGTCTAGGGGGTTATGGGTCCAGATATGAGGCTCAGAGGGGCTATGTCCCCCGCTGGAGATTACGCAGACCACCTCGAGAGTCCACAGCTGGCCACTGTTCTCTACCACCACCCTGCACGTGACAGGACCCAGCCGCAGCTCTGGGACCCCTGTGGGTAGAGCCCCCCGGGGGACCAGATCAGCACCTTTGCTCTCTTGGATAAAGAGAGGGGCCTCAGTGCTTTTTGGTGGCCAAGTGGGGCAGGGGCTGAGTGATGGGCCACACTCCTGGTGAGAGCCCTGACCCAAGAGCTCCTGCCCTGCGGCTGAGGGCAGCTCCCCCACCTCCGCCTCCACCCCCGTGGCCTGTACCCCTGCAGGCTTGGTTTGCCCCTCCAACCCGGCCCGCCCTGCCGCACCAGCAGGAGGGAAGCTGAGCACGGGCAGGCCAGCTTGGAGACCGTTAGTTACCGCAGGATCCTGAGTCACTGCTGGTCCAGGTACACCGCGCCGAAGTGCAAGACCAGCCTCGTGCCCCCAGCCCAGGAGGCCCAACTCTCCTGCCCGTGCTCTGCCCTCCAGCCGCGATGCTTTCGTCCTCAAATGGCCACTAAGCCCCGGAGTTTTGCCCACACTGTTTCCTCTACCTGGAAAGCTCTCGCCCTTCTTTGCCTCGTTAATGTCTGCTGATCCTCCCGACCCCAGGTCTTCCCCTCCCCAGACAAATCAGGACCCCTCATCCTGTTTTACCTGCTCCCATGGCCCCAAGCCGCACCTCAGGAACGCTCACCAGCATTGGTGGTTGTCAGCCTGTGTGTTAGTAGTGACAGAAGACACTAGACCAGAACCCCACCAGGGCAGCGAGGAGCCGGCCAGTTCCTACGTGCCAGGTACACGGAAAGTCGTGCATAGGTGGCCTGAGCTTAAATGAGCTGTGAGACCATTTGAAACTGGCTGACCACAGGTGCCTCAGTTTCCCCATCTCGGGTGTGGGAACAATAACAGCACGTAACCGTGATGAGGATTAGATGAGCTAATCAGCATGAAGAACTTAGAACACAGCCTGGTGCCTCTTAAGTGCAGAAGTGTCAGCCAGCCCAGCTGCTGCTGCTTGTGGGCGTTCAATAGAGATTTTTGGAAGGAAAGGAAGAGGAGGGGAGAGGGGCGAGAGGAGGAGAGAAGAGGGGAGGGGAGAGGGGTGGGTATCTCCATACCCCAGGTCCAGTGTTCCCTGTCACCCAGGAAGCTGTCCTTTGCGTGGCCACCGAAGGGAGGGTGTGTGGCTGTGAGGGTGGCTTTGAAAATATCCTCACCACTCAGATCATCCCCAAGGCCCAACTCTCTCTCCCAGAAACCCCAAGCACATCACTGTCACACACCGAGCACATCTGGTTGTCCTCAAACACTTCTGTCTTGCCCAGGAGCCTGTAGGCTCCATGAGGGCCACGGCCACATCTGCCCTGGTCCCAGCCAGGTCAGGCACGTATAAGAGCACTCAGTCGAGGCCGCAAGAAGGGGCCAGACACCTTGCTCATGGGGCCTACACCTGGCATGGGGCTGCACCCACCTGAAGGAAGGATGTGCTTTTCTAACTTGCACAAAGGTGACTTACGGGCCAGTGGCAGCCCTGCTCACTGCTGTCCTCCTGTGCTGGGCACAGTGCCCACCTGCACACAGTAGGCCTGGCACAGGGTAAGCACACCAGCCTCGTTTCTTGTATTAAATAGATCAGATGTTCCAGTGTGTCCACCAAGAGGTCCCCAGCCTCCCTCTGGCCCCACCCTCTCCCCCACATCTCTCTCCCAGGCTGCGGTTTGTGGCCGGAGGAGGCCACGGGGCACTTACCCACGGTGCTGACCACTGTGCAGCAGAAAAAGAGCGAGCTCAGGAAGGACCAGTCTGCGGACCTGTTAAACCACTGGGGCTTCATCTTGCGCAGATGCTCCTGGAGGTCCTGTTTCCTGCCTTCCACAGCTCGGGAAAGACATGAGCAGCGTGAGGGGGGCGGTCCTCAAGATAGGTCCCGCCCAAGCAAAGGGGACGGAGTCTGCCCCAAGGACCAGCCGCCTGCCTGCCCTATGGTCCCCATCAACACCGAGCTTGGTGCCCAGAGCCCTCCTTTAAAATGCCTCTGCAGCTTAGGTCCTGCCGCTGGTCCCATGAAGATTAGAAGGCCACATAGCCCCATGAGAGGAGGACCTATCTGAGGGACCTGTGGGGGTCCGGCCTGAGCTCAGCCCTGGAATTTCTGTGCAGCCTTGGGGGGGTTTCTGAACTTTCCGAACCTCTGTTTCTTTTACTTTTCAAAGCGGGTAACTTCTGCTCTGCCCTTCTCACGGAGCTCTTGAGAATTAAAAGTAAAAATGCTTTTACGAAATGCAAGCTAGTACATGGATGCATGTCGCACCCACTCCTGAAGGTCATTGATTCTGGCAGAGTGTGGTAATCACACTGTGATCTTTGGGTCCCAGCTGCCTGAGAATGTCTCCTTCAGGGCTGGGAAACCTTGACTTCCAAAGCTTTAGTCCCAGGGCCAAAAGAGCAGGGATGGGAACCCTGGCTTCTCAGGGAGATTCTCAAATGGTTCTGTTGGCGTGAGCAGCCAGTGGGCTTTGGGACCTCGGAAGCCACCTTGCAGTCTCTGGTATGGTGGGAAGCAGATGGCACTGAGCCTGGTGCACAGCAGGAAGTCACTCCTCATTTGAATGGGCACCAGCTGAAAAGTCCCCACCCCTGCATTCTAGACCCCCTGCCCCTGCCCCTGACAAGTTCCAGTGGCTGTGGACAAGAGGCTTCTTTCTGAGCCTCAGTTTCCCCATTGGGGAAGCAGCATGACATGGTGGTAAAAGGCTCAGGCTCTGGAGTTCAAGTGCCTGGGGCTGAATTCCAGGCTCCACTTTTTCTAGCTTGTGAACGTGGGCAAACTGCTTAACCTCCCAGTGTCTCATTCAGTCTGGGAAAGGGGGGCAATTCATTCCCAATTTACAGGGTTCTTATGAAGATTAAGTGAGATAATGTGTGAAAAGGTTTGGCACAGGGTCTACACTAGTACCATTGAGCATGTTAATCTCTGATGAAAATCAAGACAAGGTGGAGTTGGACCAGCTCTAAGTTCCTACGCCCTGCTGTGCATCAGATTCACCTGGGAAACTTTTTAAAAAGAAGACTCCCAGCCCAGCCCTGGAGATCTTGATTAAGTGGATTTGAGGAAGAGCCTGGGAATGTGTATTTTAGACAAGCTCCCTGGATGGCTCCACTACATAGGCTGGTTTGGAGAGCCTTGAACTTGTTGGTAGTCTAGACCCTATATAATGATTCAGAGTGCCCCTCGGGCAGCAAGGGCATTCCCCGGTCCACTGAGTAAGCCTGTATCTGGCTGGCCAGTGTGCAGGGAGTAAGACCCTCCGCGGAGGGGAGACTCTGCCCCTCTGACCAGCCTCTGGTCTTTGGGAGCTGGATCTGCTCCCAGAGCAAGGTCTGGCCTGGGGGAGGAGCTGGGAGCAGGTGGCTAAGGACCTGCTGTCCCCAGGGAGGGAGGACAGGAGCTCCTGTACCCTCTTCTTCCCCTGACTTTTAGAGGCTGTCTTTTCTTTATTTGCCCTCACTTCTTTTATCTTGCTCTGTTGAATATATCTTTGCAAGCTTCCTTTGGCAAATAGAGCAGAGGCAAGTGACTAAATACAAGTGAAGTGCAGTGAGGACACATATGAAGAGCCTCTGTCTTCCAAGAGGCTGCATGTCCCTTGTCTCTTCTGCTTCCCATAGGATCCTTGTGACTGGCAGGCTTGAGATTGGAGGTCCTCTTCTCTCCACAGACTGAGACACAGAGAGGGCATGGGCTCTGCCTCCACTGGTCACACAGTGAGCTGGGAGAGGAGCTGGGACCAGGACCAGGCTCCCAAGTTCTCACAGCACCTCCCCCTCCCCTGAGCCAGACACTAGAAAAGGTCTTTGAAAAAGGACATGGGAGAGTGGGGGGTTGAGCAGCTCGTCTTGGACACCCAAGCCCAGTTTGGATTGTTCCTTGAATTCTAGTCCCTGTAAAATGAATCCTAGATCAGGCATAGCTCTGAGGACCAGCCTAGGAACACTCAGCCCCAGATGTGCTCACCCATCCACCCCACACCACCCAATCTCCAGTAACCCACCCTCCCCAGAGCCTGCTGATCTGACTGGGGCTGGGAGCTGGGGCAAAGGAAAGGGAGCTCCTCTTTCCTGAGCACCTACTGGGTGCTCAGTGCTTTTTCTACATTTTTCACAGCAACCCTGAGAGGCCGTTGGTCTCCGCACTTTTCAGAGGAGAAAACTGAGGCTCAGAGAGAAGTCACTTGCCTAAGGTGCCCAGGAATGGGGAGGACAAAAGCAGGCAGCTCCCAGACCCAGCCTCCTACAAGGTAGCCGTCTGCTCTCCGGGGGCTGCTCCCACCAGGAAGAAAAGGCCCGCCCTGCCCAGGTGAGACACCTACCTGTTCTGTTGCATTCCAGGATGCTGCAGAGCTCCTCTAAGAACGCCTCAAACTCTCGGTCCTCTGCTGCCCCCAGAACCTGGCCGCCCTCAATGGCAGAGAAGAGCACAGCACCCACCAGTGCGTAGGTCACCAAGGAGCAGAGGAAGCAGAAGCCAGGGAAGAGCTTCCCCAGGGCCTCTGGGCAGCGCCTCCTGACCTGGCCCGAAGCCTCCATCCTCCCTGGAGCACACAGGACAGGAGCTGGTGGAAGAGGCAGGAGCATCCAGGCAGGAAGAGGGGGTGGGAGTGCTCGGAGAATGGCCAGGCTCCAGCGCTAAGTGCATGGTGCGAGCGCTTCCCCAAGGACTCAGGAAGCAGCCAGCAACTCATCACGTTCAGTTCATCCGAGCTACTCAGATGGTGCCCTCCCTAGTGCCCCAAATTGCTATTGATCCGCCAGGCAGGCTAGCCCCGGGGCTGCCTGGCAGGGGCTTTGGGAGGATGGCGTGGTTGTCATTCTGTGCTTTGTGTGGCCTTTCCCATCCCGAAACTGCAGTTCTGACTTCCGGATACCAAACCTAGTTTTTGGTTTTTAGTCAAGTGATTGTCCTTCCTGAGGATTGTCTGTGGCACCCCTTGGCCTAGGGTACCTGGTCTCCTGGACAGGTGGTAATTATAGCAACTAATGTGGCCAGAGCTCACAGTTTCCAAAGGGCCTTTCTCCCATGCGGATCTAATTACTGGTCCCAATCTCTCACTGCCCTATAGCCTACTCTCCCTTGCATGACCTCACGGTGGGAAGAGTATGCCTCCTTGACCCTTAGCTTTGGGGTAGACCACCTGACTGGCTCCAGCCAATCAGGCCTTAGCAGACACGACGTGCAATTAAAAGAAACCTGCTGATGCAGTTGGCCTTGCTCCACTGTGCCGTCTGCTATGAGAAAAGTGTGCCCCCCGATGGCAGGGTGCAGTGCATGCATGTTCAGATCCCGCTGCAAAAAAGGATCCACTCTGTGCATCTTTGAGGAGCATGGTTTGTGACAGCCCCCAGTTTGTTCTTTCAGGGTTTGCCACTGCTTTCAAGCCCTCTTCTTTGGGAAGCCCCTGTCCAGTGACTAAACAAGGCAGGGGTACAAAGCCTATCAATTTCTGCCCACCAAAGGACTCCTCCAGCCTGCAACCTTTGTTTCTGGACTCCCTGTTGGTCTGCAGAGACCCCGTCAGATCTACATTGTGATCTGAAGTCTTTCCTTGTCCTGTCTGCTTCCTCCCTTTTCCTTTTGCAGGTCTTATTTCCCAAGAAAGCTTTTGCACTCCTGACTCTTTCTGGGTATCTGCTCCCCATAGAATCCAATAATAGTTGGCACCAGGAGTGGTCTGAGAAGGTGGCTCTCAGATGTGGTTTTAGGACTGGGTCACTCAACACGCGAGTGGTAAGGAGATGGTGTGCAGACAGCCCTTGGTGCAAGGTGCTTGCTAAATTGTTAATCTTCTCCAGTGGTGAGCTGGGACGGTATGTTAACTAGTAAAATGATTCAGGCATTTGAAATGCATTGGAGGAATGCTAAACACAAGGGTAATAAGTTTGGGTGGTTACTGCAAAGTTGCATTGATGCCCTGAAGGCAAACTTAGAAGAGGTAGGTTAGTAGGACCCAGTACAGCCTCTGTTGCTGCAGTCTCAGGGCTACTACTGATTCTCATAGTCTTCCTCCTTCACTACCTATTCCAGCTTTTCCTTGCCCTCTGCCTCCTCTTCTACTGGTCTCAATGGCTTTACCCAATGCCATGACCCAAATCCTCATTCCTGGGAGTCTGAGCCCTTGGTAACCGTATCCTTTTTGGGGTAAGGTTACTTGTGTTTGTCCATTCTCAAACATAGTTGGGCAAGAAGTACCAAGAGGTACCCATATGGGTCACCTGAGTGCCACCCATATAACTCTCTGCTCCCATTGTGTGAAAGCAGCCGTACCTCTCTGATTGCCCCTGAGAAGATGGTCACCCCTCTTCTTGCTTGCTGGCTCCTGGGCATAAGAATCTTAAGGTGCCCAGACAGCATAAGGTGTAGTTCAATGGGCCTCTTGCTGGGTTTCCAGGTAAGTGTGTCCACCTTGGGGACCAGAACCAATAAGCCAGGCCGGGCGCGGTGGCTCACGCCTGTAATCCTAGCACTCTGGGAGGCCAAGGTGGGCGGATCGCTCAAGGTCAGGAGTTCGAAACCAGAGCGAGACCCCATCTCTACTAAAAATAGAAAGAAATTAATTAGCCAACTAAAAATATATAGGAAAAAAAAAAAGAACTGATAAGCCTGCAGAGCCCAGGGTTCTAGGGATGGAAAACAGTGAAGGCATGTGGTCATATATGTATAATGTTCAGTTTGAAATGGAAAGCACCAAGCTTCATTGCTTCTCTACTGCTCAGTAGAAAGAGAAGGCAAGATCTCCAAGCCTTGAAAAGCCAATTGCCTTGTATGCCTCAGCCCCACTCCCATCTGTATCCCGTCTCCTAGATGGCGTCAAGTGTAAAATCTCTTATGCCTAGCCCTAGATCCCCAAGGTTTTCAACTGTTTTCTTCTAAAAAGTTTTAGAAGAACATAAAACTATATAGTTTTATGTTTTACATTTAAGCCCATGATCTATACTGAGTTAATTTTTAATAAGGTGTGAGGTTTAGGTCAACATTTATTTATCTATTCTTGCCAATGGATGCCCAGTCGTTCCAGCGCCATTTGTTGAGAAGACTATCTTCACTCCATTGGACTGTTTTTCTCACCTTTGTGAAAAATCTGTTGAGCATATTTGTATGTGTCTATTTCTGGTTTCTCTATTCTGTTCCAGTGATCTATGTGTCTATCCCTCTACTGACACCACATGTTCTAAATACTATAAGTATGTAGTAGGCCTTAATATCAGGTAGAGTGATTTCTCCCACCTCATTCTCTTTTCAAGATTTTTCTAGCTGTTTTAAGGCCTTTCAATATAAATTTGAAAGTAATCTTGTCTATGTCTACATAAAACCTTGCTAAGATTTTAACAGGGATTGCAGTAAGTCTACAGATCAATGTCCATCCATGGACATGGCATGTCTTTCCTGGACATTACTTTTGAACAACAGCTTAGTGTGCTCCCATTATTCTTTATTCAAGCCAAGAACCAACATTTTAAGATAAGAAGGCATAGGTCAAGTTATTTGTTATTTTTTAAGTAATGCACTCTAAGTGCTATTTAATGTGATTGAGGGCAGTGTTAATGGATGAAAGTGCTAGATAGTGGAGGTCTGAAAGTGTATTTGTACTCCTCATTTTAAGTCTTTTCAAAAGACACATTTCAAGTATCTAGAATAGTATACAGCACAAGCTGACAAACGCTTCCATACACATCCTCTTTGGTGATGGGCGTCACAATGCCATGCACCAGCCGGGGTGGGGTGGGGACAGGGACCTGGAAGGAAGGGACCCTGTGATGGGCCACAGACTGAAGATTAGTGAACTCCAGGTCATTAGCCAGATTTTCTAGTTGTATGTGACTCAGTGTGTCTATTCCCCAGTTTCAGTTTTTATTGAAACATTCCAGTCTTGTCTCAAGTGTCCAAGAGTCATTTGGCCACACTGCAGCCAAGGTGATGGTGGTGGCAGGAATGGGTGAGAACCCAGAAGAGAGGAGAAAGATTGTGGATAAAGTCAGGACCACAGCTTCAACCTTTCTCCCCACTACATGGTTCTCCTCCAAGGTGATCTGAGTTCTCTTTGTTTTTAGGAGGGAGGAGTTTTCTAACAGCCCTTAGGTTAGCCACCCATTTTCCTGGGGAGGAAGGAAGATGGGTTGGGTAGAGGCCTTCTCTTCCTGAAGACTAAATCCCTCTACTAATGAGGCAGCAGATGGACATCAGGCAACCAGCTTTATTGCTGATAAAATTGGATTTGAGAAAGTGATTTGAACTTGAAGCCAAAATCAAATGTTCGGTGCCTTCCCCCAGCCATTGAACAGATTTAGCCATCCAGACTCTGCAAAGATGGCCTTAGTCTCAAAGCCCATTTCCTCTTCTCTGAAATGGAAATAGTAATGGCATCTATGGCACTCCTGACCCATTCAACTTACACATCACTCTTTTCCTAGACAGTTAGAAATTATGCTTCCCGAAGATGGCGGACGAGAAACACCGCCAGTTAGAACGTCTCTGCAGAAAAGAAAGC
>VBSM01003143.1:4175873-4209417 GCA_008086735.1 Cheirogaleus medius
CAATCCAGCAAAGGGTAAGCAACGATACACGCGCCAGAGCCGCACAGTGCAGATTTCTTCTGCACAAATCACGCACATACACCCCCATGACCCGTGTGCACGTAAGCAGGGCCGGACATCCAGGGGAATTCCAACGCTTCAGAATCTGAACAGGCGGCCACCTTGCAGAGGGGACAGCTGACCCTTTGCCCCACCATTGCTATTTCCTGAATGCCCAGGAGGCCCGCGTCGTTAATGCTCCGCAAAATCCACAGAGCTGGATCATTTTCAGTAACTGCCACCAGAGGGAGCTCCAAGAATAGATCTGGATTTTGCTTCCTCCTGGTTTATAAAGGAAGACGGCGGGACAGGAGGGAAAAGCTGCTCTCTGATTCCAGCAGGTGCGAAGATCAGTGTAAATGCACGGCATTTTAACTTCAACCTAATTCGTGAAAAGTATATGGTGGAATGATGCTGGATCTGCAGATTTATGGGATAGCTGCCCTCCACCATGAGTTTCCCTCATTTCAGACTCTAATGATCTCCAAAACAGAAGTCCTGCCTTTACATTCAGTCTATAGCGTTCTCTCCAGAGGACTGAATCGCAGAATTCTCACTCCCTCCCCTTCCAGGATTCACAGCCTCAGGATCTGCTCTTCCAACCAGAACTAAGCCCAGACTCTGTCAGCTCCAAACCTCAGAGGAGTTCTAGCCCCATCCCTCAGTCCCCCTCTTCCGTAAGACGCCCCATGAAAATGTGATAACAGATGTCACTCACTGTGTTATCCAGACATCAAAAGTAAAGAAGGACTCACTTCCGGCTAATAGATTCCACGTGCCCCCTTTTACTGCTGACGCTCATCTCAGTTTGGGACAGGGATGCGGCAGTGTGGTGTTCTACTGCCAGGATGGAATGATGAGATCCTCGTAGGAGAAGATGCAGCAGCCATAACCAGAAACATGGCAAAGCCCACCTGAGATGACTTGTAGATTAGAAGACTTGGAATCCATGGCTGGGCAAGATGGCTCACACCTGTAAGCCCAGCACTTTGGGAGGTCAAGGCAGGAGGATCACTTGAGGCCAGGAGTTTGAGTCCAACCTGAGAAACACAGCGAGACCCCATCTCTACAAAAAAATACAAAAAATTAGCCGGGTACGGTGGTGCACACCTGTAGTCCCAGCTACTTGGGGAGGGAGGTGGGGGAGGCGGCTGAGGCTGGAGGATCACTTGAACCTAGGAGTTGGAGGTTGCAATGAGCTATGATGACACCACTGTAGTCTAGCCCAGGCAATATAGAGAGACCTTGTCTCAAAAAGAAAAAAAAATGTTAGAACTTGCAAGGTTTCCACCCTTATCACCATGTGAGGATGTCTCAAGCATTTGTTCCTTCTTCTCAGGATTACTTTGCTCCTGCAGAAATTTCCTTCTTTATGTGTTTGGAGACAGGGCTGTAAAGAGGGGTGTTTGCACACAGAACCCAGGGCCTGACTTAGTAGGGGAGGCAGAGGGAATTGGCCCTGACTTTCCAGATTTGGGGTTCCATGCAGACTGCTGCCGTGGGCTCCAGACATCCCTGCACACAGGGGACTGCAAGGACAAGCAGCAGGAAATCTGCTCGTGGATGGCAGCCATTCCTGGTGATGTCTGGAACAGCTTAGGAGGACAGGCATTCCTGGGCTTCTCCTGGAAAGCTGAGTGATGACTCAGCCACTCCCCTGGCCTGCATTGGCAGGTGTTCCCCAAGTGGCACTTTTTGAATGCTCACCAAGCTGGGTGATAGGATTACAGGACCAACAGGGAGCAGCTGCTGGTCCCCAGAACTCTTTCCCTCAGTCCTTATGTGACATTCATGGCTCATGGCTGAGGTGGATGGATGACACCCTCTGGGGCATCTGGGTTCAGAGCTCCGTGAATGAAGAGAGTGTTGAGTTCCCTTTCTTCTCATGCATGGTCCAAACTCAGACTCTTTTTTTGAAGCGGGGCACACTCAGGGTGTTTGTTCAATCAGTCCTCTTCAACTGTGGTTTTCATCCACACGTCAACTAGTGCCTCATCTGAAATGGCCTGGAGCCTCCATTCTATCAGCTTTGTGGCCGTGGACCTGCCTTCTCCAGCTTCCCCAGCCACCCACGTGTCTTTTGTGTAGTATTTCATGTTTTGCAAAACACTTTCACTTTTGTTGTGTTATCCCCATTACACAGATGATAAAACAGGCTTGCTGGCATCCCAAAGTCTCTGGTGAAGTGGGAACTAGATTATAAATCTGCAGAATTGATAGTCCCAATATCAAGCTAGGGACTTTACCAGCCAAGTTCACTGAGAAGATAATGTGAAGCTGAGGCACTTCATGTTGAACTGGCAGCTGTCCCTGAACTCAGGGAATTGCGTAATAACCACTTGGATTCGAGAACCCACATGGCTGGGTGCTGCTACTGGAAGGCTGATGCTCTGAGTGACATCTAAGTGATTCTGCATATAAGGTGGATGTCTTTGTTTTTACCATTAGCACTTAATCTGTTTCTCCTGATACTGCATAAGAGGAGCTCCCTCCTTCACATTCAGTATGCAAGTTTCACCCCTGCCTCGGGGGTGGACATGTAACTCATACTTCGCATTTAGAGTGCTACTTTCCCTAGGCCACAGTGACTAATTGAGACATGAGCACATGACCCAATCAGAAGCATTGAGACTGATCATTCAGAGATAGGCACTCTCTTTCATAGCACTGAAGCCTAGAAGGACATAAGCCTAGCGTGTCTGGCAGCAATCTTGTCACCATGAGGATCCCAAGACATATAGAGTGGCTAGAGGATGATATCATTGGTCTCTGAATACAGCTATGCCTGAAGTTAGTATGTGATCCAACAAAGGCCTTTTTCTCTCTTGGGCCAGTTTGAGTTGGCTCAAAGATCCTATCCAAGGTAGCATCTCTTCCACAGAAAACACCAGTCATCCTGTTACATCATTCTAGTTCTAGACAATGGGCTTGGTCTTTGTCTCTCTTTCTCTCTCCTAGCAGGTCACATGCTGATTGAGAGCATGGCCACTCATCCCTTGGTCGGATGAGTTGATTCACAGAATGAGGGCAAGTTACAGTGCCCAGCAGAAAGCATCCAGGCATCTTGCTTGATACACAAGTTTGTCTCCTTTACTTATTTGTATAAGGAAATGTTGTGCTTGTTTTCACAACACCCTTCTTGTCTTCTAGTCTGCACCTGTAGCCTATTTCCTCATCTATGAAACGAAGTGAATGGACCAAGTAATCTCTAGAAATCCACTACATGAATAACTAAATCCACTAAATGAATAACATTCCGTTATTCATTTACACATTCTTCAAGAAAATCAAGAAAAATGGCCTTACCAAGGAAGCAGGACTTGTGATCATTGGGCTCTGGCACTTGAGCCGAGCCTGAGGCTTTATGAAAATGTCCTTGCTGAGGCTATGCTTGCAGACTCTCCATTTACAGTGACCTGTGGCTAGAAATGTCTTAATTTGGGAGAAAATGAGAAATAAGTGAGAATAAGTGTCAAGGTGTGTTTGTGCGGGGCATTTTCTTCTTTGTCCAAGGCCTCAGATCTGTCAGCAACATCCAAACCAGCAAAGGCAAGTGCATTTCAGGAAAAACTTCTGCTTATACTGAGTTTCCCAGAAAATTGCCTTTAGAGAGCTGTGAAGCTTGGCTGTGAGTAATTTGTTTTTTAAGTAGCTCTGTTAGTTGGTCCACATTGTGTTTTTCATTCCATCAGAGCCGAAGGTGGTGTTTCTTTTGTTTATAGTATTAGTGTTATATTATTGGTGATCTCATTGTTCTTGTTTGTGACATGTTTACCTCAGTAGGACAGTTATTGTAGGAGGCATGTCGGGGGCCAATCTACCCACCAAACCTGCAGAACTAAAGAAAAAGACTCCAATCTGTCCTGCAGAGTGCATATTACTCCTCTCTTGGATTGTTAAATTCTAATTATAGGCTGTTGATCCCTGTTAGAACCATTTATAAGCCTAAACACTGTTCTGCAGCGTCTTTTGCCAATAGGTGCGTTTCATTCTTATTGTTGTGTAAAACATAACATTTGCGCTTTTGGGGGACTAGAACAGGTTAGTGTTCTCTGGGAAAGGTGGATAGAAAATAGGCAAAATATGACTCAAAACTGGGATAGGGCAAAAACAATGCACTTCACCTTGATGTTTATTTATTAGGAATTTCCGAAACCCTAGGACTATAGAGCTCTTTCAGATCTCAGCTCAAATGCCACTTCCTCAGGGAAGCTCTCCCTGACTGCCTACCTCACGTTCTTGGGACAGTATGTACTCCCCCCGCCCAACTTCCTAGTGCTTGTCACAGTGGGTCATTTCACAGAACTCTGGGGATTATTTGATTGTGTCTTTCCACTAGGTAGAAAGCTGCAGAGGGGTTCTATTGGGCTCACCAATGCCTACGGTGATGCTTAGCACACAGTAGACATTTAATAACTGTGTTGTGTAATGTGTGTGTGCTGTTTTATTTGACAATATTCAATCATACCACAGAAGGCAAAAAAGAAAATCAAATAAAATGGATTAAACTCATAAGAAGTGTGAGGTATAGATAACAAGCAAGTCAGTACATTACAAAATATAAGCAAAATCCATAAGATGTCAGGTATAGAGAGAGGATGAGTAACAAGTAGCTTATGAGATACAGGCAGAATTCACATGGATGATGAGTAAACCAGTAACCCGTGTGCCATGGTAAAGGTGGATAAAATAAATGCAATATATGCTAGAACAAACAAGAGGACTATGTATAGATAGAAAAAGATGAAAAGACCAAGCTCTAAGATACAGTCATGCTATGTCAGGGCTGACAGATGTGTGATCTCCTAAATCAGCCACCCATCAGTGACACCCATTATAGTCTCAACTCTGCCCAAGAAGCACAGATAAACGCAGAGCTGTTCAGCAGGCTAATGGATGTGCTCCTGCTGTGGCCAGGAGAACTTGCCCCCTTGGGCTCTCCAATAGCAAAAGGAAAGTGTGTGTCATTGCCCCAGGCACCTTCTGTCTGTTGGATCCCCTCACTCACCCTCAATTATGGTCCTTGTAACCACATCATTAAGGTGGAAAGTTAATATGGGGAGGGAGAGGGAAAGGAAGAGAGAAGGAGAGAAGGGGGGAAGAAAAAGAGAGAGAGAGAAATCATGTGAACATTGTGTATTACATAACCCAGGATTCAGGGAGGGGTTCTCCCACCTGCTTCCACTTTATCATATATGTGTTAACCTACCCCATTCCTTTCCTCTTGCATCTCACTGTTGTTTTAAATTTAAATAAATTGCATGATTCAAGCATTTTAACTAGATCTGTGAGTCTTTCTATTCTGTCACCTCCAGAATAGTTTGCCTGGAAGTTAGTGTCTTATACAACATTGAAATAGTGCATTGTGAATTATCTACTATGACTGCTGATAAGGGTGAGGTTAGGGTTAAACTAGTTTCTGAATCTAGTTAAAGGAAAAGAAAGAGAAAACCCTCTTTTAACAATTATCCATTGTGTTAAGTGCTGAGGATGCAATGATGAAAAACAGCCCTGATCCCTGCCCTCATGAAGCTTATAATAGAAGAAAGGCAATCTGCTAATCACAAATAAATGTTAAGTGTTAACAATGATAAGTCTTGAAAGAGAACATGCACGGTCCTCTGAGAGCATATGACAGGGGAATTTGACCCATCCAGAGAGGGTACAAGTTAATTAAGCTAAGGGAAAAGGCATAAACAGCTCAGGCACAGGGAACTGCCTGCACAAAGACCACGTGACGGGATGAGCTCATCAGCCATCATTCAGCAGGCAGCACTGACCCCTTGTGCCTGGCCCCATGCAGGGTGCAGGAGTACAGGGGAGAAAGAGCAGCTTTGCCCAAAGACAAGCCCAGGAAGACTGATAGACCCAGGAGGGTCCTCGGAGAACCCTGGTTTCCTAACTTGGAGCCTGTTACTAATTCTCACCCATGCAGGCTTCTACCACACCCAGGGCTCAGCTGTGAGTCTGTCCCTCCCAGGACTAAAAACTGACCTCATCCTCCCCTGGCTCCAATCTCATCCTTGACACTATTTGAAAACTTTTGATGCTTCGACTCAAACCCAATTTGCAAACCTTCACTAGCTAAAATCTCACTGAATTCCAGCTTTAGGAAAAATAATCGAGATACCATTCCCTGACCTATACCAAACTCTATGCACACATTATTTTTTATCTTTGTAACAATCATATGAGGTAGCACCAAACTGACACTCAGAGAGAAGGTAAATAATTTGTCCAAGTCATTCAGCTAATAAGTGACAAATCAAGATTCAAATCCAGGCTGTTCTGGCCCTGGAGCTGAAACCCAATGAAAACCAAGTTCTAATCAGGAATTTTGGGTTCAAAATGAAGCTCCATCTGACTGGATGTTCCATAATATTTAGGAATGTGGATTTTCTGGGTGTATCTTGTGCCAATGGTATTGTGGTTTTGGTGATGTGGCTGTCTTGGCAATACATGCTGAAAATGCTTGCAGATTAGATGCTGTGACGTCTAGGTTTTGTTTCCAAATATTCTGTGTGAAGGGGGGGGGGTGTTGAGTGTTTGTGTTGGGAGGTGAGGCAGAGTCTGTGGCAGGAGGGAAGGAAATGGACTGATCATGAGTTCCTAACTTGGAAGCTGAGGATGGGCACCTGGGGATTTATTATAATACCCTCTTTTCTTTTGCCTATGTTTGAAATTTTCCATAAAACATTTTTCCAAAACAAGTTCTGGATTATGTTTCTAGGATCCAATCCTTCATCTCCACATCCCATAGAATTTCACAATTATGTTTTCCTGCAGAATCAGAAGCTGTATGGAGCTGCTTTAAAAATCTGAATCATCAAAGATATAATCGAGCCTCCACCACCGGATTAGCAGGCAAAAAAGTACCCAGTACATTCTCCTGGCGCTATGTTGGGCCTCTGGACTGAAACCCAGGACTTTCCTCGCCAGTTCTCAACACGGGCAGAATGCCGACTCCTACCTCAGATTACTACCTCTGAAACTGTGTGCAAGTTAATTAACCTCTCTGAGCCCTCGTCTGTAAAAATGAGTGGGGTGGAGGGCGCGGTAATAACCCCTCAGAGGGTCGCTGAGAGAATCAGCCGGGCGCGGTGCTAGAACTCGCGACCCAGCAGGCCGGGCGATGCAGGCTTCCCGCTCGCTGGGTTTCTGATTCGCCCTCGGCGGCCTTTTCCGCCTGAGTCTGGCGGGGACAAGCCATCTCTGTCCGCCGCGTCTGCCAGCTGGGTTTTCGCGGCGGCGAAGCTGCTCCGCACACGAGTGGGCAGATGGCCTCGGGGACACACGTGCCACAGCCGCATTCGTCTTTCCGGTTCCTGAGGGACCAGCGTGCGGGGGCGGGGACAAGACGGTGTGCTCGTGGTGGTCGCGATCGGGGGCCGTCTCTTTTTAAAAATCCAGTACACACAGTTCTCCTTCACCCCTGAAATGGGTGGGTTTGGGGTGGCGTGTTTTCTTCGTCCTTTTCTCAGCCGCGAGGCTGGCCTGCGAGCGGCCTAGCGTCGCACCGCGCCCGGCAGGGGGATGGGGTCGTCCGGCGTCAGGGGGCTCTGGGGTGGGCACAGGCCTGCGGCCGGGGAACGTGGCGGGGCTCGGGCCAGCCGCGCGCCCCGGCCGGTCCGGGAAAGCCCTGCGAGGCCTTTGAACGGTGTCCGGGACGGGCTTGGCGCGGCGGCTTCGGGCGCCGGCGGGCGGGGACGGCGGGCGGGACGACCCCCGAGCCCCGCGGCGAGGCGCGCGCGGCTTCCTGCCGCCAGGGGGCGCGCAGCCCAGCGCAGCCCGCGGGCCGGCCGGGCGGGGCGGCGGCTGCGGGGTGAAGGGGCGTGGAAAGCGACCGGGCCAGGCCGGGGAAGCACCGCCCCCTCCCCCTTGTCGCTGGCTCTGATCCGCGACCTCCGCTCAGCCCCAGGGAAGGACCCGGCTTAGGGCAGAGAGTGCCTTCCCTGGGAGTGACCTGGGTGTTGACAGTGACCCGGTAGGGGCTGGGTGCAGGGCCTGGCACCCAGTAGGCGCTCATTAAGTATCTGGTGACTGAGGAGCTCAGGGACAGCTCTACGGAGCAGCCGGCTCGGAAATCCCAAGTCCAAGTTCACGCCTCCCGGTCTCGGCGCCTGACTGCCTCTTAGTTAGCTGCGGTGTCCTGCGCCGCGAGAGCTTCCGCTCGGGTTGGGGAGCGCGGGAGCCCCCGCGCAGCGAGGACACGGGGTGGGGCTGTCCGGAGGTATCCCCGCTCTGGGCCCTCCCGCCTCCCACCGCCTTCCCCGGGCCCAGCAGGCTGCGCTGCCGCTGCGAATTCTCCGGTGGTTCCTCGCTGGCCGCTGGGCTGAGCCTGGGGAGGAGGAAAGGAGAGGTTCCGTCCCGGGACCTAGATCCGGGCGCTCGGCCCCTGTGGAGCTCGGGCAAGTCTGAGCTGAGACGGCCCCGGGGACCAGAGGCCGAAGGGGCCTCGACAAGACGATCTTAGGACACCCCTGGAGCTAGCTGGGCCCATGGAAATGAGCGCCACCGCCGGCGAGTGTGTCTCAGCTCTGCCGAAGCCAACGCAGGGAAGAGGAAACCGCGGTGCAGAGAATGTAGAGTGGATGGACACGACGGCAAAAGCTAGAGCTTTCCAATGTCACACCACTTAGTGACAGAGCTAGGCCTCTGAAAGAAGACTCGGTTGAAGTCCCTGCTCCCTCACTTGCCAGCTGTGTGGTCTTGGGGGAGTTACTTAACCTTTCTGAGTCTGGGTCTATTTCCTGGTCTGTAAAATGGAGACTTAAAAAGTTAACTACTTCTGTCGGGGCCTTGTGAACGTGAAACTGGATTGTGAGTGCGTAGCTCTTAGCCCTGCGTGGGTTAAGGCTGGGTTCGGGCAGCTGTTAGGCCATGTTCTCATAGCTGTCCTGGCCAGATCCAACCTATAAACCGAGATGGCTCGCTTCCCACAGCAGAGAGAAGTGTGCGAAGCCCTCTGCTGGCGGGCAGTCTGTGCCCTGGCGGAAGAAGATCCGGGAACGTTGGGGCCTCCAGCACGCGGCCTTCAGGGCTGAGGACGCTGCGCTGTACCTGCCCCTTCTACAAGCTGGAGGCTGAGATGTCCCTGAGCATATTGATGGCGCCCACCCTGCAAGACGATTCCTGGCGGTCTTTCCTGCAGCCAACGCCGCCGGCAAACATTAACTGCGACATTGAGCACGTGTGGGCACCATAAGGACATTATCTCAATTAATCCTCATACCATCTCTGAAAAAAACAACAACAAGGAAAGTGATGCACAGAGAGGCGAAGTAACTCACTCAAGGTCGCACAGCCAGAGCGTGGCCAAGCTGGAACCCCAGCCCAATCTGGCTCGGGAGCCCGCGCTCTTCCTTACCTTGGGTAGTCTAAACATCTACCTATCAAGCTCAGTCAGTCCCAAAGCCTGGAACAAACCATCCAGTTAGGGTGGGAAAGGCCGGCAGTGTCGCGGGTTCGAGGTCCCTCCGCTCGCGCCGGCAGTTTTACTCCCAGCACCAGCCAGGGGCGGACCGTGGAGCAGGAATCAGCAGGTTGGGCCGGGAGTTCTGGGTCCCGCCCTGCCTGTATCCCCCGCGGATCGCTCCTTGGTGCTCAAGGGTCCTGCGAAGTTTGCCCCCATCTCGCAGGCGCCCTTGGACTAGGTGACGAGGCACTGCGCACACTTTCCCACTTTGGGCGGTGGGGAGGGGCCGGCCCCGACACCAGCTTCTCTGGAAAGCCCGGGTGCCAAGGAAAGAGGCCCTGGGAGCTGGTGTTCATTAAAGAAAACAGTCCCATCGCCAAATGAGTCTCTTGGTACACACGTCTCTGCCGCTGGCCCGGGCCTGCAGTCGAAGTCTCCCTGCAGCCCCCACGTCCCCACCCCCTCCCTCGTAGACGTCAGCCTGGACGTGGGTGCCGAAAGTCAAGACGACATGGGGACCACGCTGGGGGCCTGGCTCAGGCAGCATGGGGCCTGGAGCCTCTTTGGGGATGTGAGAGCTTGAGAAGGAGGGAAGAAGTTCTGAGCACGGCCAGAGGCCTCGGGACAGCTTCGCCAGCAGGGCACGTAGCCAGGAAAGTAGAAAAGGGTTGTCCCGCGCAGCCCAGGAGGGACACCTGCCGCGGCCGAGCAGGGCAGTTTCGGCGCCGGATACCAGGGGGCAGTGCTGCGCAGCGAATGCGGCCGAGCTCCGGCTGGCCGCCCGGGGCAGCACGTTTACTGGGTCCCTCGCGTTTCTCAAATACGCGGCAAAGTTCCTCCGAGAGCGCTGCTGACCCCAACAGCCCCCTCGCCCCACCACACGCTAAAGGGTGCAGGGTCCTCTCCGTCCGCGCGCCGCGCTCAGGGCGGGCGCCCTGTCTTTGCTTGGTTAAAGACAGCTGCCACCTGGCTGGTTTCGACCACTGACTTGGCCCTGGAAAAGCGTAAGCTGGGGTGCCCCGTCGGGTTTTTGTAGGCCGTGCTCGCAAGGGTGGGGTAACATAAAGAATGGGGTTTGATGGGACTCTCTCAGCCTGGACTGGAGCCCCGTAAATGCAGATGCCGCTTTTGAGAGCGAAAAGAAAGCGCGGGAGGTGGGCCGCCTGCATTCGATCGCTTTCCGGCTTCACGAAAAACCATCCGAAGAAAGGTGTAATAGAAGGTGGAGGCCCACCGTTGGCCAAGGGGGAGCCATCCCCAAAAGACAGGTGGAGTGGGCGCTGACCCTTCGCGCCAGGACCCAGCCCCAGGCCCACGCTACCCCCGGAATCAGTGTTGCTTGAGAAATGCCTTTCTAGCCTAGAGGAGGCTGTGAACAGGTTTAAAATCCGCAGAAACAGTGAGCAGACGGGACCTGGTGACGCACGGGGCTTTTCCGACCCGAGGGAATATAAACTCTATTCCCTGTCCCACCCAGGAGGAAGAGGCTGAGCCCTCCCAGCTCTGGGGCCAAGTGTGAGCCCAAGGAGCCTGGTGAAATAGAAACCGGACATGATTCTCTCTGGGCTTGGCCTTCTTTTGCTGGAATTTTTGTTTTTGGTTTTCTTTTATTTCTAATAGCCACTTTGCAATAAATAAAATAAAAAGGCAGCTGCATGTCAATGTGTGAATGCTAGTAGCTGTTTGTTCTTTGAAGAATTCACACTTTAAAATTGCTTTCTGTGAGCGCAGAGGAAGAACTTATAAACCACCGTTATGTAATTTGAAACCATCAATAGCCCCTCTTTAAGGTTGTCTTTATTGTGGGAAGTCAAGGTAATGATTTTGTCGCTGTCTAATTTCATCCCAATGTATGGCGTCGCTTTTATAGCCTTTCAAAGGTAAGTGAAAGGCATCAATCTGGGGCCCTTTTTGTGGCCGATTAACAGTTTAAACTGGTTTTCTAACCCTGTCACAACTATTGGGCTGATAAACAGGATTTCTGCAGAGGCATTAGCAAGTCCGTAAATAGATCATTTTTTAAAACTTGGGCAATTCTGAACTTCTCAGGCAAAAATAAAACATAGGTCCACAGGGTTTTGTGTGTGTGTGTGTTTCTCACCTCCAAGAAGAGGTAGTTACAAATGACTTCTCAAGAGTTATTTGTGTCCTGCTTATTATTATTATGGCTATTATTGTCATAATCTTAGGAGAAAGTGAACAGGAAGCTGAGGACACGGGGCGGAAATCAATAGGCTTGTGGGCACTGCATTGACTCTACCTTATTGTAGGAAATGTCCTCCCATTAACCATTGGCTAAGCCTGGCCGTGCTACCGACCTTCTTTGACACAGAACCGTCCACACAGAAATATCCCATTTTGTTGCAAGTGTTCCTCGGAAGAAAATATTTTCTGTGGACACTGCTGGGACAACTGCCGAACGACAGAAATGAAGACAAATCAGACACCGGCATAGGGACAATCATCCATCACCTTTTATCCCTCCGTGCCACTGAGAAATAGTTAATTTTTAAAAATAGAAGCAAAATGGCAAACTAGACAATTTGAGACTTATTTTTTTTTAAATTAGGTGTAGGCCCAGTCCCAAGGGAAGTTTTTCTCTTTGACTCCGCCGGATTTTTCCGAAGCCACAGAAACCTCTGACTCCTGCCCCTGTTCACCCACCAAGGCCAGACAGCCCCACTCCCCAGGTCACCGAGGGTAGCCTTGGGGTGTAGGCGCGGCCTCTTAATCCGTGGGGAGGGGCAGCTCCCCCGGTGCAAAGCGAAGGAGGTATTGTAAGTAGCAGTGAAATTGTCAGGAGGCCCAGCCTGGCACCCATCCGCGTAAGGAGCTCGGGGAGGCGACACCCCAGGACCTGGAGCTCCATCAGGATGCTCCTCGGGCGCCGCGGGCCGGATAGCTTTGCCCGGTTTGTCTTCCCCACCAGCTCCCTCAGGGTTTTGGGGAGTTCAGAGCCCCGGCCCAGGGAGGAAAGGGCCAGAAAGAGCTTCTGGGCTCGGTAGGGGTGCAGCCGCCGCGGAGTCCACGCCTGGCCTCTGCCCTAGAGGCCCAAGGCGGGACGGGACGCAGAAGAAATGTCGCGGGGAGGGTAGGGAACCCAGCTCCGGAAGGGGACCTCTGCGTCCCTAGCCGTCGGCGCGCGGGAAGTCGAGGCGCGCAAACCGCCTCCCACCCCGCTCGGCTCCCGGACCCCACGTGCGGATCTGCTCCGGGGACCGCCGGAACACCGCGACTCAGGGCCTGGGAGGCGCCTCCCGAACGCCAAAGGACAGTCGCCACCGAAAGGGCAGACTGGGCCCTCGCGTTTGCATTTCGCGCTCCGCCGCCGCCTGCAAGAAGCAGAACCCAGAGCCCGAACCGCACCCTCACTCCCACTTCCCCGCCCCCCAGCTCTGCCAGGCCCGCAGTGCTCTGGGAGGCCCCGGGTGGCGCTGTCTCCTCCCCTCCTGCAAACGCCACCGCCAGTCAAAGGCGGCCACCCCACCCAGCCTGGCGAGCCACCGGCCCAGGACTGAGTTCGCTGGGGCTCAGCCGCGCCGGGTGCGGATCCCGGGCTGAGGCCGGCGGAGCGCAGAGTCCCCACGGCTCGTACCTCTTGGAGGGGGCCATAGGGGTTGGCGTCGGGGGTGGGCAATAGCCAGGTTTCCAGGCCGTGCGAAGGAACCCAGCTCTGCTGCGGGGCGCGCGGCCGCTCTCCCTCCCCGCGCGGCCGGATCCCGCCCTACCTCTCCCGGTCCCTTGCCCGACTCTCCGTTGCCTTTTCCTCTCCCTCCCAAGGTTTCCACCCTTCTGCTTCTCTCTTATTCTCATCTCCTTTGCCCACTCCTTCCCTCCCCCACCTTGTCCCCCACCCCCACTCTTCTGCAGTTTGTCGTCGAGAGAGTCATAAACTACTTCAGTAAAGCCAATAAGCCAAAAATGTAAGCACTGCCCAAACCCGTGTGCGTATCCTGCTGCTTCTAGAAGGCAAATTGTCACCGGGTGGATTTGGATCAGCTTCTTCAGAGAGGCCCTAAAGCTTTCAAAAATTCTAAGTCAGGAGACAGCTGGCTGTTTTCTTAGCACCTCTGCAGTGGCTGAGGACTTCATCCTCCTCAGACACCTCCAGCCCAGGGACGTTAGCCCATTGCACAGATGGAAGACATGGAGCAGGGAGGTAACCCCAACTATTATAAACTTAATTTTTCTCATGTGGTGGATTTCAGTCTTTTGAATACGATCTCTATCTCTTGTTTTTCCTCATTATGTAATTTCTTTGAAGTTTTCTTGGATAGTTTAAGCAACGGGAGAAAAAGAGGGCAAAGATAGCCCCATACCTTTCAATAGAGTGAAATAACAGCTTGAAATTACAGCTATGTAACTGTCACAAATGAAACTGTGTTTGTGAAAATCTGTAACCCCAGCTATGTAATTGGAGACATTCATGAAAAAGGATATTGCACAGGTGAAAGTGATTTTACAATTGCTTTCATATTTTTAATATTTTGCAGAATTGTTGAGAGGACTTCTCCTGAATACAACGGATGAATGTTTCAACTTGGAAAGTTCAGTGTAGCCTTAGTCATTGCAGGGCTACAGTTATCATAAATTGCCTTTATAGTGTACATTATTTAAAGTGATTGAAATTTGTTTCTTTTTAAGAAATAGTCTCTGAAGTTGCAAACGTCCCACCCTTACCAAATAGACTTCCTAAAACTTGAAATGGGTTCCCAGGAGCTTTTTCTTACAGAAATTTCACATTAAACAATGTTTCTGGGACTCTTAAGAGAAGGAGTTGGAACCCAACCTTCACAACCATCAATTTTCCTGCCAGATTCTTTGCACTGGGCATTTCCCTGTGTGCCCTGACTTTACTTTTGTTGAAGCAAAAGTTCTCACGCAGGAAATTTTGCATTCTGCTTTGTGGCAAATTCTGAAGTGACACAGGTTTAGGCATCCTGTGCCTATCCCGGTGGTCAAGATTTCAGATATAGCATAGGAGCAAATTTTTGGGGCATGCTGGTGAGGGAGATGCAAAAACTCCTGACCATATTCATGAAGGCTGAAGGCAAAATTCAAAACAGTTCCTGGTTTTGCACAAAGCACTTCCATATTGATGAAAAAGAGGCATTAAGATCAGAATTGTCCAAAGTGCCTGTGTACCTTCATATTTATTACTGATTATCGTCCCTTTTCCATTTCTCGTTTTGTTTGGCCAGTTCTGAGTACTTAGCTGGGAACTGTTTGCTTTGGTTTCTTCCCATGTTTTTAGTAACAACTGGAAGAGATGCTGCCTAATCCAAATTCTTATACTTTGGTCTTGTTCTTTTAACACCTAGATTTTCAAATTAAAGAGTTTTTCTGTCCCTACATATTTTTACCTCCCCCTCTTAACATTATCCCTTTACTGGTTCTCTTTGCTTATTATTCTCCCTATTTATTCTCTTGCCCACTTGAGATTTCTATGATGGTGATTGACATTAGTGACTAAATTTCCAAAGCACCTTCAACTGATGCCTTTTATAATCTACCAGAGTAGCCCTTGTCAACCCAGAAAGGTAAGGGGAAAAAATGAAATAATCACATACTGAGGGCAAAAATATTGTTTGCCTCATCACTGAAGTTTTTCAAATGAATGTTTTTAAATTAGAAATATCAGATCAATTACTATAATAAAATTATAAATTGCCACCTTCCAATGGGTATTCAGTCTAGGATCCTTTTTTGCCATCAACACCATAAAACATATATAGTGGCCATGCAAACCAAAAAAAAAAGTTCTGTATTTGACCCCAAATACTTAGTTCCTATTACTAACGGTCAATCTAGCATCTTTCTAGGGAAACCTGCTCTTAGAGGAAATGGAAAAGTTGAAGGGACATCCTGACCACTGATATGTAATGATTCTCTTTTGAAATACAGGAAGGGAACTCCAGCAGCACACATTAGTATTTCCATGTCCTGTGTCAGCCCCAAGGAGAGCGAATTTGGAATGGGAGGGGAAATGGCAGTCCTCAGGAAATGAAATGCTTGCCCAGAGAATTCTAAGGAAGTCAATCACCAGTCCAAGTAGGAGTTGTTTTTTTAAAAAATATCCACTTCCCATTTGTTTTACCCGATTCAAAATTTTTTTCCCAAGAAAAAAAATACACTTGTAAAATGTCTCATTAACAGCAAAGAAGAATTGGACCTCAACTTTTGAATGCCATGCAGCTTTAATGGAGACTGTAGAATTTCGTGGAATGAAAGCACACTGCCAGCTTGCACTTGGACTCTTTTCCGTCTGTGTGGTAGAGTCTGAGCTGTGTGTTCTACAAAAGCTTCAGTTGGCTAAAGGAAGACTTTGGCCCTGAATTTTCATTGATTCTTGTTTCAAAAATGAAAGGATAGTTGTTATTTTTCCAAAATTCAGAGTTTTAAGTCATTTTGCACATTCGATCTGATTTAAATCTTGTTTAGAGATACACTTTAGACCGTCTTTATATTTTAAATTATTTTGCAAGGGAAAAAGGAGAGAAAAATAGGAAGGTGCTGACTTTCTGTGTCAGATGGATGGATTATTGGTTTCATTCTTCAGGCATCCTGGATTTGTACTCATAAAATAAAGGTTTTCTCTTCCAAAAACGCAGAGCTTTACCAATACAAAGTATGTCAGTCAGATCAGCAGTCATAAAATGGGTGATATGAGGGTGGGATATGGCAGCCGGGTGGTCTCAGCTGGGAGCAAAGTAGTGATGCAGTGATTGTGTTTTTATGGAAAGCCTGTTTTGTCCAGTGGCTGATGAAATTCAAAATGGTCCCCTAAGCCTGTCTCTGAAGCCAGCAGTTCAAAAACAGTAGAGCCAGTAGCTCATTTAAGCCCTGTCCCCTGCCCCCGCTCTACACAGCGACACCCCAGCTCAGAGCACCTCCAAATGCAAGAGTTTTATAACTGAATGGAAGCTGCTAGGAGGGGCTCAGTTCCAGGATCAACAGTTTTTGCTTTAAAAAGAAGGTAACAGTTCAGCCCCCTTGTTTGTTTTTGCTTCCGCATTTCCCTACCAGCGGGAGACCATTACCAGGGACAATGTTCTATTCCATTGTCATTATCTCCTACGGAACTAAAACAATGCTCTGTTTGGCCTCCTAGGCGAGGGGGATTTGTTCTGCTCTTCCTTAAGCAGAGTTTCCGACTGAGTTTCTGACCCAGTCACTTGATATCCAGCTGGGATACCTGGCGACAATTTTTTTAAAAATCTGCTGTCTTGTGTTTTGTAATTTCATTCTCTGAGAAATAGCCCAGAAACTCGATTCTCAATCAAGAGGAATCACACCACGGCTAAGGGAAGTGGGTTTGCTCAAGCCACATGAGCTCTATAATTTAAATCAGCCAGATAGGATTTATTTATAGTTGTCTTATTTTTTTGTTTTGTGTTATTGAATAGTGAACCCTAATAGGTTTCATAATATTGTGTTGTTGACTAGCAAACCCCAAAAGTTAGAGACCACAGGATCTCAGATGTTTTCATTAGACCATGGTGTTTACTTTCTGCTTATTTATTTTTAAATACATAAGTAAATTATAAATACAGATAGAGATGAGATTGAGATGGAGATAAAGATCAAGATAATGATGTCAAGATTTCTAACATTCATGACAAAAATATCCATGAACATTTGGAGAGTTGATGAACTCTTTGGAGCTATTTTGTCATATTTGAGATCTTCCAGAAAGGTAGAACAAGCTCACAGCCTGTAAAGAAAGCTTCTGATCTCCTGGCCCATCTCCCTTTACAAACATCTACACAGGCCTCCAGCCCAAAGTACTTTCACCTGGAAAATGTTAAGAAGCATGATCTTATCCCAGTGGCAGAAAGATTAGTTTGTCCTGGAGCTAAGGAGTCAGTAGGATACATAAGACTTTGTTTTTTCCTTGACTTGAGGCAAACTTATTGTCACCATCGCTCCAGTTGTTGCTATCATTTTATTGCTCCTATTACTCCTATTACTTTATTAGCTATGAGCAACTTGAGAAGCTCAAATGTATTAGTAACAGCTGCATATAAAAAAATATAATTAGCCAAGACTGGCTACCTGAAAGATTGAGTCCCAGGCTACTGAGGCCAAGTCCTTAGATTTGCAGTGGCTGGGTGGGTGCACACCTACCCTCAGATGGCTAGGAGAGAGCAGGGGAGCCATTGTGGGAGATAAGATGGCACAATGCATAAGAGCTGGGACCTGTGTTTTTAAATCCTGGCTCCTCTATTTGCTGTCTCCATAACTGAGCAAGCTACTAACCACTAAGTTTCTGTTGCTTTAACTCTAAGAATAGAAGAAATAAAAGTAGCAATGTTCCATCGTTTGTTAGAAGGGTTAAATTGCAAAGTGCATGTAAAGCATTCCACATTCAATATTAGCCATCATCACCACTGTTTGTGTATACAGAGAACAGCACTGCCCACCGAAGACTCCAGCCTTAGAGTTCTTCCTAGTCCTGGCTCTATCACTAGAAAGAATGTCCACTCGTGTTTAACTCCCAGATCCCAGGAGACTTATTGTCGTGCATGAGGGCAGCTTTATTTGGTTAGTCTGTTTAGGTTATACATTTATGGATACATTCTATAAACCACAGTGGTCTTCACAGTAATGATGAACCTTCTTTCTTTGTTAAAAACAGTAGAGATAGCTGGACTATATTTTTAAGTCCTAGTTTTACCTAGAAGCAGAAATAAACTGGAGTATTCATGTGCTCCATGAACATTTAAGAGGTTGAGATAATTGAGGCCAACATATTTGATTTTTCCTTAAGGATACCAGATGTGGCAAAACTAGTCCAGCATTCATAAGGGATGCCTGAAACTGGGGAGACCTTTTTTTCAAGTAAACTCCAGCCGTGTCAGCTGAGTGGTGTTTTGTAAGAAAGAAGTTCTCATTTCCCTTCTGATGGGTTGGGACTCAGATAAGTCTATGAACAAAAGAGGTCCACTCCAGTTTTGAGTCAGATAATTTTTTTTAAGGTTATGGCTGTCTTTAATACTCTTTCCCTGAGGTTCCCTAGTCCTAAATTTACTAATTCTGAAGTGTTATACTTAACGGGTCATACTTTTGATGATACTACATTGGTTTGTTTGTAATATGATCCCATTACATGTCACTAGATGGATGTTATATTTGCAGAAAGTCCGGGATTATGCCAACAAG
This sequence comes from Cheirogaleus medius, assembly GCA_008086735.1. Lineage (NCBI taxonomy): Eukaryota > Metazoa > Chordata > Mammalia > Primates > Cheirogaleidae > Cheirogaleus > Cheirogaleus medius. Next base: position 4,194,490 of record VBSM01003143.1, read on the forward strand.
TGAACTGGATCACCCCTGTGGTTTCCTCCAACTATTCTGAAAACTTCCTTGTTTTGTCTTTTCAAACATCAGGGGCTGGTTTATAAGAGCAAAATTGTGCCCAGTATGCTCTGTCATGGGTTCAGATCCATGAAACTCTTTCACAGTTACTCCACTGGGCATCATTTATTCTAGTCCTCTCTTTAGATCAAATTCCTACATCCCTTATCTTGTGTTACCTGTGGTTTTAGAAGCCTCCTCGTTGCATGGGCTGCTTCTCCCACGTTGCTGGTTTTATTTACTGAAGTCTGAGCCCTTGTAACCTTACCACACTGGACAGAGCTTCAGGAGAGAGATCCCTGCTCTCAAGAACTTATAGTCTAGTTACGGGTGCAAATGTACATGAAAGAAGAACTAACTATGGAAAGCAAGGTATGAAATGTGATGAGAATGTGGTCAAGAGAAGTATTGTGGCTTATCCCACTCTGACCCTCACTTTGCTCACATGAAAAGTTGGAGCTAATTCTCCATGGTCTGCCCGTCTCATGGGATTTCAGTGAAAAGCAAATGGGATGATATGCATGGAAGCTTTCTGTCAACCACATATCAACTACACCAAAAAACAAAACAAAACAAAATCAAAAGTAAGAGGCCTTGTTAAATCATAAAATGCAGGAAATTAACTGAATAATTATTAAACCTTAAAAGGGCACTAGAGATCATAAATGCCAGATTCAGTAACATGGTGGTATTATTCCATCTGGGCAGGGGGGAGGAGGGAGGAAATGTCACAGGAACGGGTGCAGAAGAGGCCTTCAGTGACACTGGCGTGCTGTGCATTTATGCTCAGAGGTGGTTATACAAATTCTTTTTGTCTCATTTTATAAATTTTGCTATATATTAAAAATTATAACATATATGACTTTAGTTATTGAGTCTTAATATTAATGGTTTCATTTTACCAGTGAGAAAACTGAGGTCTATAGAGGCCTGAAATCAAATAGCCTCTTAGCTAAACTAGTGCTAATTCTTGTCTCCCCTCCCCCTCAGTTTGTATTTTCATTATTCTCTGTAAGTCTTGTCATACGTATCATCTCATCTGCCTTTCACTGAAATCCCATGAGAGGGGCTGGCCATGGAGAATTAGCTCCAACTTTCCATGTGAGCAAAGTGAGGTTCAGAGTGGATTATGCCATAGCACTTATCTTGACCACGTTCTCATCACATTTCTTCCTTGATTGCCTTCTTTCCCTCATACTCAACTCAGTGGTGGGTCCCGCCAATTCTACCTTCTAAGTACGTTCTGGGTCCTTGCGCTTCTCCCCTTGCCATTGCCCGTGTGCCAGTGCATTTCCCCAGTAGCTCTTGACTGATGGTGGGAGAGGAAGTGTAGAATTGAGGACTGTGGGTCCAGGTTTTCTCGTTGGATCCTAACTGAGGGAGCCCTGTCTTTATTCAGGTGGAAAACGTAAGGAGCAATCACACCTGTTATGCATATTTCACAAGGCAGTTATGTGGTTAAACGTGAAGGTACTCTAACAGTGCGAAGTGTTCTTTATAAAAGCATATCTGCATAGCGAGAAGTACACACACAGTTCTGCAGCCATTGTTATACACACCAGGCAGACACACTCCTCTCATGGATGCTTCTCAGTGTTTTCTCTAGATCTCTTGCGGAATGTCTCACTCTGCGTGTGTGATCCATCATCACGGACCTGCCTTGCCCTCCTTGCTAGAGGGAAATCCCTTGACAGTAGGAGCAGAGTCTCAGTCATCCCCACGTCCTCTGCAGAGCCGAGGGCCATGGAGGGGCCGAGTGTGTGCTCTGCCGAATAGGTGTTGAGTGAACCTTTATACAAATTAAGCTGCTACTATTGCTGTTGTTTCTGTTCCACCCTTGTGCCTTTCCTCATATCACCTGCTTCTCGTATGCCCATCCTCGAATGCCCAGGTTGAGTCCCACATCTTTAATGAAGCCATGCTCCATAGTCCAGCCCTCACTCTGGCCAGCCCTTCCTTTCTTCTGAACTTCTTCACTTGGCAGCCTGGGCCACAAAGCTAAGCCCTCAATGGATGTCTTTACTCATTTGACCATTTGACATTGTATGGAATATAGGAAGTATCCTGAGGTGGGACCACATATCTCAGAGGTCTCCTCCATCAACCCAGGAGACTCGACACTCCCTGAGAGTGGGTACCAGCACTTATCTGGCAGGTAGATGCTCAGTAAATATTTGCTGGGTGAATGAATGAAGCCTCCTCACTGGGGTCCCTGTTTGCACTCTTATATTCCTGTGAGTCATCCTTTACACTGCTGAAGTTCTTCTCAAAGCTTCAATCAGATTACAAACCCTCATGTGGCTGCCTATTGCTCTTACAATAAATACAAAACTCCCTCCCATAGCCTGTGAAGCCATTCTATGCCCTGGTGCCTGTCCTTTCCAAACTCTCCTTCCACTGTCTCCTTGACTCAGCCATGCGGCCTCCCTCTTTTCCTCTGATACACTAGGCATTGTTTCCTCAGGGTCTTTGCGCTTGTCTTTCCCCTGCCTGGGAAGCTCTTTCCCTTTCTGCACAAGCTTGGCCAAAATAGTCCCAGCCACACATTCCATGACTATTTCCTCATTGCGCCTGCTGCTGTCTGAATTAACTAGTAGACTGATGTGTGTACCTGTCTCTTGCCTGCTCCCACCCTCTCCCACTAGACTATAAGCTCTCTAAGAGCAAAGCCCACATTTGCCTTTTTCACTGTTGTGTCTCTAACCATTTAACAGAATGGCAATTCCTAGGTGCTCAGTAAATGAATGAATGGGGGAGAAGGAATCATTTCACACTGTTATGGACTGAATTATGTTCCTCCAAAATTCATATGTCACAGCCCTGACTCCCAAAGGGACTAAATTTAGAGACAGGGCCTTTAGGGAAGTGATTAAGGTTAAATGAGGTCATAAGAGTAGAGCCCTCATCCAACAGGGCTTGTGTCCATATAAGAAGAGGGAGAGATACCAGCTCTCTCTTCCTCCCCCTCCACATGAGCACAGAGGAAAGGCCATGTGAGGATGTGGTGAGAAGGCAGCCCTCTACGAGCTAAGAATAAAGCCTTTACCAGAAAGCAACCCTGATGGCACCTTGATCTTGGACTTCCAGCCACCAGATGGTGAAAAAATAAATTTCTGCTGCTTAAGCTCCCAGTCTATGGTATTTTGGTGTGGCAGCCTCAGCAGACTAACACACACACACCATCACTAACTAGCAGGCTGGCCTTGGACTAGTCATTTAACCTCTACATGCCTCAGTTTCTTTACCTGTAAAATGGAGCTAATAACAGTCCCTGCTTCATAGAGTTGTGGCCAGAGCTTAAGTGGGTTGATATATGTAAGGCCCTAGGATACTAGATTAGGGCTAACTATTTGTATTAGTAGAGCAGGTTCAGTCAAATTTAGTGAATGACAGCAGTGATGCAAAATTTTAGAACTTGCAAGTAGGATGTCTGGAAAGAAAATGTCACCTACAGAAGGAGGTGGCTTGGAGAGGTCCTAAGGTAAGGGGCAGATGCAAAGTGGCAGATGAGGAAGAAAAGATGTTCTAAGTAGACAGGCTTGGTGGAGGGGCTGGCTACCAGATGTGTCCAGGGACAGCACACAGGTGGTTGCACTGGGCAGAGTCTGGAGAGAAGAGAGTCTTATTTTACTTGCACAAAACGCCAGTGTTGTAGAGTGAGGAAGAAGCCAGCAGACATCCTGAGTGTGTTTCCTGTCAGTGGTGATCCCATCTTTTTACCTATCTTCCCAGGTTTGTCAGCAGGCCCTGCCTACCTGCCACCATCAGCTGTCACTCCTCTCCCTCCTTGGCACCTCTTGGTCTGTCAGAACACTCCACCTCTCCTCTTCTTCTCCAATCTCACCCTGAAGTGATCATCCAGGTGTGGCAGGGCATGTCTCTTCATTTTTGAGCCTCTGTGCTATCCAGTCCCAGTTTTGCTTTTCTCTCCCTCTCCCCCTTTCTTTTTAGCATGCAGACTTACTTTTTAAAGAGAATATTAACTAGCATGTTGGACTACTGCTGAGTGAATTGATCTATGTAGACAGTTTTGCTGTTTTCAACCCTCCTTTCTGGCCACAAGACTGAAGCAGGGTTGGGCTCTGACTTTTCAGGGCAGTTATTGCCTTTATGTTTCTTCTTCGCTCTTCTCCTGGAACTGAAGAACTCGCCGTGCATACAGGGACCCAGGCCTGCCTTCTCTCACTGCTCCCTGTCTGGGCAGGGTAAACTCCAGTCCACGGTGTCTGCCACAAACTCTCTGGGTGCAGGAACGCAGGCCTTGAAGCAGAAGACATAAGCTGGTACCCTGACTCTGTCCCTGCTTCCTACAGCCTCGTCACTCTGGGATGCCAGAGCCTCAGTTTCCATGTTTGTAAAATGGCACAGGGAGTGGGGAGATCAATGTGAAAGCTCTTGCTGACCCATCACACATCGGGTGGATATGGTTGTTCACCTTGTTTTCACCACCTGCCTGTCGTCTGTTCTCTCATATTCCCTGGCCTCACAGTGGCTGGATCTCCAAATCTAGGAGGAAGAAAGGTGGGGGCTCAGTTGGCTCAAGGCCCTTCTCCCAACAGAGGGCTTCCCTGATGTGACTTGGGGCTCTAAGGACTCCTTGGATGACGCAAACCCAAATGGGCAGTGAGCTATATTTTGGCAGCAGCAAGCAGGGAGAACCTAGACTGACGCCGCAGCTCTCCCACTTTGTTAGCTCCTCGAAGAAGAAGACAGCCTTCACTCCCTGCTTCTCATGCTGCCGGCTTGGCAGACATATCTAGAACGTAGCCTGTTCTTCAGGCCATCCTCCTAGATTCAGATGCCACCAGGCCCAAGCATGTCATGGGAGTGGTAAGGCTGCCCTTGTGGGGTACTGGGGCACACAGGCCCCTTCAGTGGGGACTGTCACTTCTCACGTCCAGCTGATTGTTGACATGAAAATATGAGCCCAGTACAACCGGGTCATCTAATATTTCGAGAAAAACTGAGAGTTCCAACTTTTAGGTAAAGTACCCTTATTCTTAACATAGTGGAAATTAACTCAAAATTTTAAAACTACAATGTGGCCCAAACAAAACCCAAAACCATAGACTGGATTTGGCTCAGGTTCTCAGCCTCTGCTTTAAACAAATCCACATTGTCCTATCGGTAGATGTTCAATATTACTGTTCTCTGAGTCTTATCTGCATTTCTTCTGGGGCCTTGGGGCCTTGGCATGACAGTAACGGGGAAGATGCTTTTGGTCACAGCACATGGAAAGTCACCTACTTCACCTTCATGGCAGGCTTGTCTACATCCCCAGCAGCAGTCATATAATTTGGGCAGCCCGATGACTCTGCCGTCAAGCAAGTAGTCTTTGCCTAAGGACCCGACTGCCTTACGCTTACCACATGTGACCCCAGACTCTGGGAATGTTAGAGCTGGGGGGCCCTCAGGATCACCCTGACCTGCCTCCTGCTTCAGCAAGAAAGAAAGTGAAGGCCACGTTGGATAGTGTCTGGCTTGGGTCACTCTGCTTTTTAGTGACCCAGTCACAGCCTCTTAACCTCTGGTTCTATTTTCTTCCTCTTTTCCTAGAGCTTCCATTTCAGGCTATAAAATAATTGTCTTTGCTTCAATCTCAAACACATTTTCCTAAAAAGTGGTAGTCCCCTGAGCCACTGGTCTTCCAAACCATTCAGGAAAGAAGGGCAGGTGGAAAGGGTGCTCAGCACTGCGTTGCCATTTATGGCCAAGGTCAAAATCAGGACCAGCAGAATGCAGGACCGCAGGAGTTCTCAGATGGTAAAGCACAACCAGCTCTTCTGTGCATTTGCAGCTGATTGCCTTCTGTTTTCTTCACTGGAGGGTAACAACTTCTCCCTTTTGTTTCTAGAAAAAAGTGGCAAAATGTAAAAACAGGCAGAATAATTTGTCTAGATTAAGAATCTAAAGGGGGAAAGCACTGTAGAGTCTTGAAACTGTGGATATTTTTACACATTTATGTACTGGGCAGCAGCAACCAAACATCTGAACGGCGGTGAAGTGTCCTGCTCTGCACCAGACATTTGACCTCTGGTCCATGCAGGGCACTGGGAGGGTGTCTGCACCCTGCACCTCTGCAGAAGGCCCCTTCTATAAAGATGATGGGTAGAGTTTGGTGGCCCATGAAGCAGGCTTCCTCCTCCCTCCAGCTTCCATCCACCCAGGCCTCAGACCAGCCCCACCAAGAAAAAGCCTTAGGACAGGGGACCATAGCCAGCCACAGATGTCCAGACTGCTAGCAGGGAAAGAGGGAGCCTCCGTGGTGTTTGTGACTCAGTCTTCAATGGTCCATGTTAGGGCAGTGGCATAATGTCACCATAAACAGCTTCCGAGGACATCAAATGTCACTGCCACACTTTGATATTTAATTCCTGACAAAAGCTGTTTATGGTTCAGTGTACTCCTCCTTTTCATGAACATTATACCTTAATTTTATTAGCTTTTTCAGAGAATTCAAACAGATTAAGGAGGCTCAATTTTCCCTTCTAGAAGTCATGCTGATTTGATTAGTTAATGTTTGTAAAGCACTTTTGAAGTGGGAAAGTGCCACAGAAGTACAAAGGTGTAGTATTTAGGACTTACTCAACACACTTTATCATCACATCTCCAGTCCATAAATGCCACCCCTCCTAGCTCATTGGAGGTGTGTGTTAGTTCCCACCACTGCTTCACTCCATGGGGAGTGTTTCTGCCTTTCTTTGGGGTCACATTGGGTTCCAGGACTACTTACAGCTATCTGTGGCCCTGTGACCACAGGTCTCTGCTTCTGTACAGCCGAGAGTCTTGGCAAACTCTTAGAACAAATGTTTCTCACAAATAGTTATTAATAGTCCACCTGATCTCTTTTCTCCTTTTGCTAATATTCATGAATGCCCACTGTGGACCAGGCATTCCCTCCTCTGGGTCTCCTTTTCTTGCCTGGGTTAGTGATTGGGCTGAGTGATCTCATCTCTCTGCTTTCCTTCATCCCTTCCCTGTGTTGCACAGGATCTAACACAACATATCTGCAGGTAACAATATGCTCATGCTCAGTTCCGTATTCCTGCGTCACACGTCTCACCTTGGCCAGCTTTTTTTTACGTAGCGAATGAAGGTAAGTCAATGTTACTTGCCCTGCTTCCACATGGGTACGGTTTTGCCTTTCAGAATTACAGTTGGAATGTAAAGGAATAAAGTGTGACACATATGTAGTTCTTCTGAGTTTATTTGATGTTAAATATTTCTCAAATGATGTCCATGCTTCCCTGCCTTCTTAAACAAAATGCAATTTAATCTTTCGAGGGTCATTTCCTGAATATCCATTGTCACACTGCATTCTGCTGCATTCATGCCCTCAAGAGCACTTGAGGCTGTAGTCACTTGTGTCCAAGCAAAGTGACCCCAGAATGTGATGGTGTTTGAGTTACTTGGTTTGTTTCCTATCCCTCTTTGAAACTTGTAGTTGTGGACATTCTCACTGTCTTCCGCGTTCCTCCTTCAAACACTATTTTCCCTTTCCATTTGCTGCCTCTAATCTTCTGCAGGCTGGGAATTGTTAGAATTAGATTTTTTTAAAATAACCATAAAGAGGGTTTCAATGAGGAACCGAAAAGGTCCCCCATGAGCAAAGAACTCAAGTTGAAATTTACAGACTCCACGATACACCAATTTTGAAGCTCAGAAGCATTGTCTTCTTTTTCCATTTGGGGCTGTCTCCTGGATGGGGTGAGGTTTATAAAATAAGTGATTTCTGGGCAAACATTCCTGCACGTTGAATTAAAAACACTTCATAGTTTGGATACAGGGAGTTCTTAGAGACTTGCATGGAGTAGGTGTCACTACCTGCTTGTTGAATAAATGGCTCCAGCAGCTTTTCAGGCAGTAAGGAATTTTAGAAAATGATGGGTTTAAAGACGCTTTGAAACACAAATGTACTGTTAGAAAGATAGAAATGTATAAGCCAGGTTTCCTGGAAAACCTCAAAGTTCTTTGTGACCCAGAAAATGTTGTAATAAAACCAACCTTTCTTTTTCTTCTCCCAGAATGCCTCACCTGGAGTATTTCAAAGAGCCAAACAACCACCTCTTGTCATTTTCCATTCCCTGCCCTAAGTGTTAATGTATCTCTGATTTCCTAAAGGTAAGAGCAGAATGTGTTCATTTGCATCTTTGTTTTTTAAAAAGAGAAAGGAAATTTAGAGCTCGTACTCACCTCCCAGTGAGAAGCCCTCTTACAATTTCAAAAAGTGAGATCTTGGCAGAGATTACTTTTGCTCCATTTCCAGCTCTAACCATTTTTATTCTCTAGAATCTTAAGACTGACATGTTATATCTTTTATTAGTCCATCCAGCCTACACTGGTAATGTCTGAAATAGGGAAAGAACAAAAATTAATTTACGAATTATTTTTCAGAATTTGGTTATTCCATAGGAGGCACTATATAGTTCACTGGTTATGTTCATGGATTTTGTGTCAGATGGTCCTGGGTTTGAATTCAGGCTGTACCACTTCCTAGCTGTGAGCCCAAGGGCAAGTTGCTTGGCCTCTCTGAGCCTCAGTTTCTCATCCACAATATGTGTGTTCAGTTACTTATTGCTGCATAACAAACCTACCCAAAGCTTAGCAGCTTAAAGCAACCACAACTTTATGTTTTCTTAAGATTCTGCTATTTGGACAGGGCTCAGCATGGGTGGCTCATCGCTGCCTCGCATGGTCTTTTCACAGGATCCCTCATAGGGCTGCATTCAGCTGGAAGGTCAGCTGCGGATGGAACATCCAAGATGGCCTCACTTAGGTGACTGGAAGTTGGTGCTATCAGCTGGGGCATTTCAATTTTCCATGTAGCCTCTTTTCCTTTAGTAGTCTAGACTGTCTTTCTTACATCATAGCAGCTGGATTCTAAGAGAGCAAGAACAAAAGCTACCAGACCTTTTCCAGATCTTGCCCTACAACTAGTACGAAGTCACTTCCATCTGATTTTATTGATCAAAGCATATTACAAAGCTAGCCAAATTCACTGAAGGGGAAATATCTTGATGGGAGGAATGGCAAAGAATTTATGGCCATTTTTAATCCAACACAGGGGGTATACATAATAATTCTTTTCTCAAAGTGTTTTTATGAGAAGTGAATGAGATAATGGCAGTCAGTAAATCCTTAATAAATACTAGCTGCTTATTATTGTGATACAGTATTGAATCAATATGAAGCCAATCAGCTCTGCCATCTACTACCTGGACTCATCAATTACCCTGGCTAGTTTTTGGTTCCTTCTTGGTATCTCTGGTTCTATTTAACACAGAGTTGGCCCCATAGGAGATGCTCAAATAAAGACACTAATAGCAAATATTTATTGACAACATTTACTATGTGCCAAGCACTGTTCTAAGCAATTTACTTATGTTACATAGTGACTCTATAGGTATTAGAACTAACCTTATTTTGCAACTAGACTACTGAGGCACAGAAAAGGAAAGTAACCTGCCTAAAGCCACATGCCTACTCAGTAAGGGAGCTGGAATATCAATATATGACTCAGGCAGCCTGACTGACACCAGAACCCCTGTTTGTTTGGTTTGTTGAATATGTGAGGCTTATGTCACTCTAAAACTCCTTTTAACTCTAAAATTATATGATGTTCCTAAGTACAAAATATACATAATTGATAAAACAGTTTCTTGGTACAAAATGCAAAGTTGAAAAATGGAGTTCAATGAGATTGTTCGCTTGAAATATAGACAGAATAGTTCAGAATTTAGCTTTCTGCACATTGGCTAATACTCTATCTTTAGCTAAAATAGGGAAGAAATGTCTGCATTTTCTATTTTGGATATTCAACATTGGTTCTTATTTCAAGTATTTCCCCAGTGTCCCAACTAGTTTCTGTGAAATGGGGATAATGACAATTAGATGAGATTATATTCATCACCACTGGTGCCTTTGACTGGAGATGAAAGTCTCTGTATAAATGCTGGATATTCTTGTTTTCATTAGTCATTGTTATCAGGTACCCAGATTCATTGTTACAGAAACTTAATTTCTGGTTGTATCATCTCCTCTGATGCAGTTCTTTTTAAAATGATGTCTCAGACATCAAGTTATGCTGTCTCCAAACCACTCATGATCTAAGAGGATAGCAGATTTTCTGCCAGCATGTCTTCCCCTCCTACTTCTTTCTGAAATAAAAAGTGAAGATGGGAAAGGAAAGCACTCTGTGTACCTCGGATCCTGCTTTCTGTTGCAGTGACGGGGAGCAAGTAGGTGGAGGCAGGGAACAGGAAAAGCATCCCCAAGGCTCAGATCATGATTTAGTTCCTTTTTATGGCTTCATTTCACCCAATCCCAGAGAGTGCATCTTGTTCGGGTTCCAGGAAGCCTGGGTGGAGGTGGGAGTATAGCTTTGAGTCAGGAGACCAGGATTGCAGCAGAGAGGCCCCCACTAACTAGTTGTCTAATCCTTAACAAGTTGCTTTGTCTTTCTGGGCTCATTTTTCTCATCTGTCAAGTCAAATGAAGGTTATGGAATAGATGATCTCTAAAAATCCTTCCAGTTCTACAGTTCTATTCTGGGTCCGTCTGCACCTGCAGACAGTGATGTGGGGGTAGGAGGGGCCCTGGGGAGGGAGGCAAATTTAGTCAAGAGAATAAAACACTTTCACCTGGAGTAGCCTTGTGTCCTCACGTATGTTGTGTAGCACAGGCTTGTCTCAGATTATCCAAATAATTGACTGAGTTCTCTCCTTTCTTTGCCAGTAGACACACAGCTTTAGTTTTTCTGGGAGCAGCAGCTGCTTTTCTGAAATTTCCATCCCAGGGCTTCCGTCCTCCACTGTGTCCTCTCAGAAACCTGTCATGGTTTTTCTGGATGGATGCCCACAGAATTTTAATCCAGCCACAAAAAAAAAAAAAAAAAAAAAAAAAAAAAAAAGAAAAGAAAAGAAAAAAGAAAAAAACAAAAGGAAAGGAAAGAAAGAAAAAATAAAAGAAAAAAGAAGGAAGGAAAAAAAGGTACTATGTATAACAAAAAGAAAAAAACAGGTTATGTGTTGACTTTCTTATTTAATTTGGTTACTTCAAGGACTTGGAACATGGAGGGGCTTGGTGCACAGAACTGTTTGTGCCTCCAACCCAGAACCATGACTAGGGCCAGTGAGTTTTCTTAGTTAATGAGCTCGTCTGTGAATATGTAGAGGAGAGGCCTATATGATTTAAGGGCTACCCTGGGTCTTGCTCCAGGTCCTGGCATCTCCAGACTCTTGGAAAATGTCTGCTTAATTAAATTAGATGTTTTCCTAGAAAATCCCATTTTCTACCATTCCCAAATAAGCATTTGCATTTCCAGTGAAGGGGAAGGGAGGAAGTCCCTGCCTTCAGGAAGCTTTTCGGAGTCACCTAACTTTTAGAAGGTACAGTTCTCCAACTTGTGGAAAGATCCCCTGGGGAGCCAGGTAGAAATGCAGATTCCTGGATGCTGCTCTCACACATTCAGTAAGTTTGAGACCCAGGAAACTGAATTTTACTCACGAATCAGCCTGATGCAGAAGGGTGATGGACTCCTAGGAAATGCTCATGGCTAGAAATAAATAATACCATTATCAGAAACAAGATTTTCATGTTCCCATCTCTATTTCATGTTGTTCAGATAAAATTCATGAAAACTGATGCCTAGTAATCAGGATTCTTGGCATTATGGTCATTGCTCTGTTTCTTTTTGATACACACTGTAATCACCTCAAGATTTGGAAAACCTGAAGCAGGGACAGTTTTGAAACTAAAAAGGCAGAGTCCTGAGGGTTCGTAAAGAAAAGCATGACGAGTTTTGATATCGGGCAGAACTGAGTTCAAATTCTGCGCTTACCAACTGTGTGACGTGAGCTCTCTGAGCCTCCATTCTTTCATCTGCAAGACTGGGTTAGTACTACCTCCCTGACAGAGGAGTTGAGAAGGTTACATGAGTTTATGCATCCATTAGTGACTGCTCTATAGTTTCCTCTTAAAATACGTCGCTGCTGTCCCCTATCAGAAGGGGAAGGGCTGGGATCTCCAGACCTAACTTCAAATTTACGTTTGGGATTTGGCCACAGTTCGGGCATTCCCCGCGGTGCTGGATAAAAGCGGCTGCGGACCTCCCGAGGCCACCACTGCCCCCAGGGCGTGTCCTGAGGGAAGCAGTTTGCGCCCGGGCTCCCCACCCACTCCCGTCTACCTAAAAGAAAAGGTGTTGAGTTGGGTCATTTTTATTTTTAAAAAGACTTCCCTCGCAGCCTTTGACCCGGCACCCAGACGTCCGCGTGGGTTTCTCGGGCCTCAGCGGCCTTCGCTGGAAGGAGGAAGCCGCATAGCCAGGAGCGACTGGGGACCCGGAGCCACCCCGAAGCGGCCACATTAGAGCCGAGGCTGCGGTCTGGGACTTCAGCAGCCCTCAGGGCTGCTGAGGGGGCGAGATGGGCCCCAAATCCTCAGGCACACTAGACCCCGAGCAATCTGAGGTCGGACCCCTCCACCCCGCGAGGGGCGGGGAAGGGCTAGTGTTCTGGGATTCGGAATCCCCACCCCTGACCCTGCCCATGGAGGTCCCAGGAGCTCCCTAGGGCCGACCTCTGCACGGAAACGAAGGCCCCACTCACCGCTGGGACCTCCCTTGGGAGGACCGGATCCCAGCCACCCGTACTGGCGACGCGGCGACGGGAGTCGAGACCTGGCAGCCGCACCTCCGGACGGCTTGGCTCGCGTGGGAGCGAAGCCCTCGGTGCCCCGAAGCGCCAATCTGGGCGTTTGAGCGTCGCGGGAAGTAACTGGGGAGTTGCCTGGATTTTGTCTAAATCCCACTGTACATCTTCAGAACAGGGTGGCTACAAGGACCCTTTCCCTCTCCGCTCCCACCCGCCCCCACCGACCCGACGGAGGCGAGCGGGCACTTTCCACCGGGCTGCCCAGTAGGGAGCGTGGGCAGCGGGGAGGGCCGAGGAGCCATCCGTCCGCGGGGGACCCAGGAAACTCGCTGCCCAGCGGAGAGCAGTTCAGGACAGCCCCCTCCCCCTCGCCCCAATAAAATCAAGTAAAAGCCCGAGGTCTGCCCTCACGGCCACAGGTGCCCTCCAGAATGGGGCCGAGAGTGGGTTCCCCAAGGGGATGAGGGGATGGCGGGGTGGAGAGGCGAGAGGCTCCTCTCTCACTGCCCCCTTCGGCCCCGGAAGGTTGGATGGGGCTCAGCAGGGCGACGGTGGAGGCCGGGGCGGTAGCGGCGGGACCGTGGGGAGGGCGGTGCGCGCCTCGCTGCGAGCCGGAACCCCTCGAGGCCCGCCACACACGCTTGCACCCCTCCCCCTGCCTCCCTGCCTCCCACCCGCTCGCCGCGACCCCCTACTCCCAACCCCCTCCCCTCCTCCTCCCCTTCCCGGCCCGCCTCCGCCCCATTCTTGGAATTGTGTGGAAAAATTCTCAGCCAAACCTCCCACCTCTCCTCTCCCCCCACCCCCTTTAAAAAACCCCCTTTCCTCCCCGGCCCCTGCACTCTTTGTGAATGAGGGCAGGGAACACAGCCCTTCCCCCGCCCAGGAGCCACGCCAGACCGCCGCACTCAGAGGACTGTTTGTTAATAGTCCAATTAGATAATTGCCATCTTTCACTCCTTTTGCTCTGCATTTCCCATAAAGGAATGAATGGGGAGAGCGGCGTGGAGAGGGCTTCTGCCCCGGCAAGGTGACGAGAAGGGCTGGAGCATGCTCCTTGCACAAGGCCATGCGCTTGAATTGAATCATTGTAGCCTAATCAATGCTCTTATTGGATTACTGGCTGTTGCTTTTCTCAAAGATATTGTAGCAGAGACAATGAAATAGCTAGGGGAAAACTTTTTTTTTGAAGCAGATCTCACAGTTGAGATTTTCTCCGCGCTCTCTCCCTCTCCCCCTCTCTCTCCTGCTGGACTCTCTGAGCACAAAGCTGCCCTTTGAATGGGCTGTCTCAGGGCTGCTGGAGGTGCAGGCATGAAAAAATCCAACTGGAACTAAATGAAGAGAGGTGGCAGTTTAAGATGGCTGTCTGCGTCGAGGTGTGTTAAGGAGTTGTTTGGGGAGAAAGCTTGGCTTTTTTAGAGTGTAGGGGAGATACTTTTTGGAAAAACTTTTTCTCCTCCTCCTCTCCCCCCACCAACAGCTTTCTTCTGCTGGGTGTGTAAGGGTTTCCCCCCCCTACCCGCCCCCACATTCGGCTCTGTCTGGCGAGTGTGGAGAAAACCCCTCTGGCCAGTATGTGAGCAGGAGGGTCAAAGGCAAAGGGAAAGTTAATAATGCCTGCTAATAGTACTAACAATTCAGGATGAATCTTGTCAAAAGTTTTTCTGGAAGTGTAGGTCTTTGATTGTGTGTTTCCTGAAAGCAAGACCAATCATTTCCGTTTATTCACTGGCTAAACCCCTACTTGATTGGGGACAAGGACAGAAACCATCCATTACGATCTGATATATTATCCAAACAATTTAGTGTATTCATGAGGTAACCGAAACGTGGGGGCTGCGAAATTACCCGTAATCAGTTGCAACAGCGAGTGTGCGTCCCCCCGGGTGTCGGACAACTACAACTCGCCGTCTCAGTAACGGGCGGGAGCCGCAGCATTTCGGAGTTGCGCTGTTTGCTACCTGATCGCCAGGCTGGGGACACTGGACGTGCTCAGAGGACGCGGGCGCTGACGAGGCGGCCTCGCCGCTGCTCCACCGGGATCCTGGACCAGACCCGCCGCCTCTCCGCGAGCGCGCCACTCTCCCGTCGCCGCTGACCTGCCCGCCGCCGCCGCAGCCGCTCCGCGGGGACAATCATTCTCGCCGCTCGCCAGGCCGGGCAGAGGGGCTGCGCTGCAGGGGTTTTGTCCCCCTTTGCCTTTTTTTTTCTTTTTTTCTTTTTCTTTTTTTTT
>VBSM01003143.1:4209517-4278577 GCA_008086735.1 Cheirogaleus medius
CGGGAGCCGGTCGGGGGCTCCAGCTCTCTAGCAGGCTTAGCGCACCCAGGGGGGAGCGCGGGCGCCGGACAACAGCCGCCGACTGCGGGCTACGGTCCTGCCAGTTGGTGCTTTGGGCTGAGGGCCCTGGCGCCGCGCTCGGGGCCTGACCGCTGTCGCCGAGAGATAGTGGCTAGGCAGGGTGGCTAGGCAGGGTTGCGGGGCCGCGAATGCTGTCTCAGTGCTCAGCTCGGCCTCGCTCGTATGCGCGGGGTGCGCTCAGGCTGGGCGGCAGCAGCCTCGAGGCCCAACCCGGGCCCGGCGCCGCCCCCGCCAGCAGACCGCCAGGCCCCGCCGGCCCGGACTCAGTCCCTCCTCCTTCCGCCGCGCGGGCTCAGGAGGGAAGGAGACCCCGGCGTGGGGGTGGAGACCGCTGGAGCGCGGTCTGGTCAAAACGCCCGAGCTGGGGACCGCGGGACCGAGGCTGGTCAGTGAGGGCACCTCAGGCTACAGGGGACCCGAACGGCTCAGCCCAAGCCCTCCAGGCGGGAAGGAACATCCGCCTATTTGGAATTGATTTTTTTCCTCTCCCCTGTCTGCAGGGCTCTACAAAAAGACAAAGTCTGGTCCCTCCTCCCGTCAGCGGTGAGGAATTAGCCCCTTTCCCCCGCCCCATACAAGCACAGTGTCTTCGCTCCCTGGCCGTGGCCGCACTCCCCTTCTCCCCGCCCCTCCGGACTGCGGGCTCCTAGGGACAGTGTCCCCAAAGCCATCTCGGGCCAAGGAGGTGGAGGGAGACGGGAGGGTTCCGGCAGCTGACATCTCCCCTTCCCCAGATGCCAAGGGGTCCATCCGAGAGATCATCCTGCCCAAGGGCCTGGACCTGGATCGGCCCAAGAGGACGCGCACGTCCTTCACCGCGGAGCAGCTCTACCGGCTAGAGATGGAGTTCCAGCGCTGCCAGTACGTGGTGGGCCGCGAGAGGACCGAGCTCGCCCGGCAGCTCAACCTCTCTGAGACCCAGGTACCCACACAGGGTTCTGCGCCAGCCTCCCTCCCCACCACCCCCAACCTGCTCTCTCCCACCGCTTAGCCAGGCTCTGGACAGGGCCTCCCTGGGGAGGTGGAGGAGACCGGTGGATGGGGAAGAAAGGCCTAAAGCTTCCTTCCCTTCCAGAAGCCATCCCTTTCCCCTTACATCCCCAAGTCTTCCAGGGCCCATGTTCTGCCCACTTTGGCCTGGCCTAGGAGGCCCCAAATCCGGTCCTTTTGGAATTCTTATTGGTCCCTGCTTGAGAGTTTCCTGCTTGTTTCTGCTTTATAAAGAACTGACTTTTGCCCTTGTTTTGGATATCTCATTTGGGCCAGATTTCCAGGTACTACCCCTTTTGGGGTACCCTAGCTTTATATAGCATCCAGGCCTATTCTGCAGGAAGTGAGGCTGGAGCCAGAGTCTCCTGCTCTAGCACTGTGGGTGACTCTTAGGGAATCGGACAGTGTACATCTCCTGGAGATCGGCCTGTGCAAATCAGGCTGCCTTGACCCTTAAAAAAGTCTTCCCCTGGTCCCAAGTTGGCCCCAGCCCTGAGCACGACTCCAGGCATCTAGGAGGCCCTGTCTTCTGTGCCAATGATGTGAGGTATGGGATGGGAAGCAGATCTAGGGTCCTGGAGCCAGCACTGCTTTAGGTCTTTTTCTCTATGTTGAATCCATATAATGCTCCTGGAGCCTGCTATGTGGACTCTGGGCCCAGGGTCACTTTAGGGCCTGAGAACTTTGCCTCTGGGTCCTGGCCAGGGCATGCTACCTGCTTGGCCTAGGTAAGGCAGCCTTCTTTCTGAGGACTAGTCCCTTTCCCTATGCCCATCCCTGAAGCAAGTGGAGAGAATTTTAGGCCTGGGATCTGAGCTGAAAGCTGAGGACTGACAGAACAGACGGGATGTTCTTTTTGAGTTTGAGTTGGCATGGTAATTTTTCCTATGCTCTCTGCTACTATCCTTCTTAGTTTATAAAACCCGAGACTGGCTAGTCTTTCTCTGTAGCTGCCAAACTCCATTCCGGGCTACTGCTAGGCCTGAAGAGGGGCAGAGAGAGAAGTGAGAGGTGAGGTTGGTGGGGAATTTTTAGTTCCCCTCAGCCTCCTGACTTCCTCCCGTGATTCCAAGTTCATGATGGGGAGTAGTGGGATGATTAGAGTATCACTCAGACCCTTCAATCCAGCTGTCTGGTTAGGTGGAGAAAGCTTGGTCTATGGTTATCCATCCTGCACAAATTTTTCCTTCTACAACCACTTTCCCTCCTCGCTGCTATTTGATGGTCAAGTTATAAGCAGGAAACAGTCCTTGTCTCCTTCCTTCAACAGGAGTAGTGCTTCTGGGGCTAAATTCGAGCCCACTGGGCAGGGCCTTGAGTCCAGGAAGGCCCGAGAAACGCTCCCGCCACCCCCTCGATTCCCTCTTTCGTGACCGCACCCTTGGGGCTCACACACCCTCTACCAGAAATTTGGGCTTTAGGGCCGGGATGATTTACAGATTTCTGAACCCCAAATCCAGATGCGGCTAGCGTGGGAGTCCAGTGAAATCCCTTCTGGTCTTCCTTCGAGTTAAGAGGCCTGGACATTTTTATTACTTTGTTATTTGTAACGGACGCTCGCCTGGGCCTGCTTCCATGACCCGGAAGCGCAGCCCTGTGGAGCCGTGTCCCTGCTCGTGGCACCACGGCTGCCCAGCAGCTCCCCGCCCCGACCCCTCCGGCTGTGAGGTGGGCCTGCGGCTAGGGCTGGGGTTTGGGGAGGGTCCCCGGAGCCCCTGCGCCCCGGGAGCCCACTCTCTTTGACACTGGTCTTCCCTGCCCCTCTCTCCCACTTTCCCCGCGCCCCGGCGCGCAGGTGAAGGTCTGGTTCCAGAACCGGCGCACCAAGCAGAAGAAGGACCAGGGCAAGGACTCGGAGCTGCGTTCCGTGGTGTCGGAGACCGCGGCCACGTGCAGTGTGCTACGGCTGCTGGAGCAGGGCCGTCTGCTGTCGCCACCCGGCCTGCCCGCCCTGCTGCCGCCTTGCGCCACGGGCGCTCTAGGCTCGGCGCTGCGCGGGCCCAGCTTGCCCGCCCTGGGAGCGGGCGCCGCTGCGGGCTCGGCCGCCGCCGCTGCCGCCGCCCCGGGCCCCGCGGGCGCCGCGTCCCCGCACCCGCCGGCTGTGGGCGGCGCTCCAGGCCCTGGGCCCGCTGGGCCGGGGGGACTGCACGCAGGCGCGCCGACCGCCGGCCACGGCCTCTTCAGCCTGCCGGTGCCCTCGCTGCTCGGCTCTGTCGCCAGCCGCTTGTCCTCCGCCCCGTTGACAATGGCTGGTTCGCTAGCTGGGAATTTGCAAGAACTCTCCGCCCGATACCTGAGCTCTTCGGCCTTCGAGCCTTACTCCCGGACCAACAATAAAGAAGGGGCCGAGAAAAAAACGCTGGACTGATTTTAAGTGTTTCCCTGTATTTATATTTATAGTATCTATTGTGGTGATATTTATGGACTCACGCGCGTTAGGTGCCCAGGGCTCCTATGCTGGGCTCCTGGCTTCCACCAGGCCTTTGACAGCTCTCTTTTCCCAACAGGCTCTGCTGCCAATTTCATTTGGGCTAATTTCTTTTCTACCTTTCCTCCGTATTCCCCTGCCCCCGTCCTCAAACTTCCTTCTGAATCCAGGAGAGATCCAAAGAATTGGGGGAAATGCCCGAGTTAGCCAACCTGATGCTCCAACCAATGCCCAGCCCTGGAGGGAAAAGACTGGTATTTTCTAAGTCTAAAGCACAGGACACCTGCTCTAGATCGGTCCGCTGCTGCCGCTGCTGTTTATTCCTATGAATATTTGAAAGAGGAAGGCTGCACGCAGACCCCAGGCGCTGAAAATCTTGCAGATTTCTTTAGACCAAAAAGGAGGACGTTCCTTCCTCTTGCCTGAGAAACCAGGGCTTGTGGGAGCCCCTGGGCCCCACTTTGCGGACCTCTCGGGATAGTTGGTGCACATACAGCTTCCTGGCGGGACATACCCTGCCGAGTTTTCTCCCCTTTAGGGAAACTCCAATTACAACCACCTCCAACCCCAGAGGACAATAAACCAAACATCATGGTAGGTAATGGTGGTAATAAATTTGATCTAATCAGCAATAAAATAAGAGTAATTACTACATAAAACCAGATGAAGTGGAACCAGTTTATTTAATACTTGTAATGATGGAGTTTGGAAGGTGTAAGAAAATTCAGGATAGAGAATACGCCACAGGGCAACGCAAAATTCAAGTTCTGGGTATTGTGACTTTAAACAGGAATTTAAAGAGGGAAAAGCAAAGGGGAAAGCTAACGCTACTAAAGAAAGAAAATTCAGAATCTTTTCTCCGAGCCTGTTCTCGGCGGTGGCCGACAGCTTTCCGCTCCCGGAGGAGAGAGCACCGTGGCTCTCCCGCAGTCGCAGTCGCAGTCGCCCGGAGGCGGTGCTGCGCCCTGCGGTCTCCCAGACGCGTGGCTTGGGCAGAACTGCTGAGTTTGGAAAACGAATCAGCACCCACTGCCTCCTCTCCCAAGCTCCTGGATTCACAAAACCCTTCCAGCCTGGATTTCCGAGCAGTTCTTTGCGGAAGGGGAGGTAGGGAAGCCGCCGGGCGGTCCAGCCTCCTCTGAGCGTAGTCTCGGAGTCCAGAAAGCTCCCGGTGTGATTGATAGGCAAGGCACCCCCCTTCCCGCTACCCAGTCCCAGAGTTTTAATGGTCCCAAATCAGAACCTGGACGGCGACGCCAGCTCGGCCTCACCCCTTACCCTGCGCAGCAACGACCGTCCCTACAGCCACGGCCACCCGCATTTTAACCAAAATCACACATCCAGACCGCGAGGTGCCGCAGTGTCTAGAATGTATTCATACATCCGAAGAGAGCGAAAAACATTTTTTAAAATAGTAATTTTATTGTAAATTATTTACGTCCGAAGCTTCCCCCCTTTTTCCCTTTTTTTTTTTTTTTTTAGGCAAATAGTGAAGAAAATAATGAATGATTCAAACGCGGGTAGGTGTCACTGAATCCAGGCTACTAACTTTGTTCTGAATGTTTTGGATATTTGGATGTTTTGTATTTATGTGGTGAGAGTTAAATATATATATCTATGATGATAAACGAGGTGTATTTTTTGTCTTGTATTTGAAGGATTAAAACAAAAAACAAAAACAAAAAGAAGAAAAAGAAGAAAGACCCAGCAAATGAGTCTCTTCGTGGGGACTCCAGGGGCAGACGGTGGCGGCCTCTGCAGTGCGGGGCACTGTGACCGGCACCACGAGCGCCTGGGAGGAGGTTTGGGGCGGATTTCGGTTTCTGGAGAGGCAGAGACGCCTGGCTACAATGATGATTTGTTCTACTTGAGTGTCTCAATGTGGGTCTCTCTGTCCCTATAGTGTCAGCCTCTTAGACCCTCCTCTTCGATTTCCCACTACGTATTTCTTGGTTTATTTAGGAAATTGTCTCCGTACACCCTAAAGTCCCTGCCGCCTAATGCTCCCAGTTTCCAGAGTTTTCTAGCTGCACCTCCATGCCGGCAGCATTTTGGATTTTGTGCAATCACAGGGCCCGGAGCAGGCAAGATTTTCTTTTCTGCTTACAATAAGTCTCTTCTTCGTCAAAGAGAAACTTTGAGGGAGCAAGAGAATGAAATCAATATTACTTCCTGCAAAGAGATCTCTCCTCCGACCTCACCCCAGTACACATGCGGATGTAGATGTTTCCAACAGAAATCTGGAGAAGTAAGGAAGGCCGGGGAGGGAACTTCAGGACACGCTCTCCTAAAGCCTGTGCAGCACGGGGCGCAGCCCGGCGTGGCGGGCACAGCGGTCACGACCCCTCTCGTGGCGTCGCACACCTGGGCGTTGCAGGTTGCAGGGACCCGCAGTTCCCTTGCCGCACGGGCACAAACCAGGCCCCTCGCCACTCATTCGTCTATTGTGCCTGAACCTCCAGCTGGAGGCATCCAGAGTGAGGCGGCGGCACAGTGTGGGTCGCCGAGTCCTTGGGCTGAGTTTGGGGCCCTTGAGCACGAGCTCGGCGTTTTGCTGAGGTCAGAGCAGCCGCCCACAGACAGTTCACTTTGCTTCTCAAAGTCGCTACATATCCCTCAGCGTCGCTACTTTCAGCTCTTCCCCTCCCTGTGTGGCTGTCCCTGCATTCTCTCACTTGAAGCTGCTTTTCATTTTCTACTGTTTTCTTCTTGGATCCTGTCCTTTAGACCCCCTGCACTTCCTCTAAGGATCTCTCTCCCCCAGCTCTGGGTCTTCCACCCCTAGTCTCTCCTCTCTTCCATCATTTCTCCCAGCTCTCTCTGTCTCTCTCTCTCTGTCTCTCTCTCTCATTCTCTCTCTCTCTCTCTCTCTCTCTCTCTCTCACACACACACACACACACACACAGACACACACACACACACACACCCTTTTGGATTTCTTCTCCTGTCCTAGTAGCCCCCAAAGGCCAAGGCCGTGGGAGGCTCTGGCTGCACTTTCAAAGCAGGTGGCTGGGGCCCTCCATGGGTGAGAAGGGAGGGAGAAGGTGGCATAATTTTATGGAACAAAAGAAAACACAAAATCCTAGCTTGGGATTCTCAATAAGTTCAGCCTCCTCTCCCAGGAGCCCCACTCAGCCTGGGAAGTCACCAAGCAGGTCCCTCCTTCCAGCTTTTCCTCCCCTTTCTCCTTTCTGCTTTCTTATCCGGGAAAGAGGGAAGAACCAGTCACCCCATCACCTCTCTGCTCTCACCTCCCTTTTCTCCCTGGCTTTGGGAAGAGCTGCCCAGCTCTTCGCCTGCCACTCAGGGAGTGCAATTGTTCTTAAAGAGCCTCTTCTGCACAGAAAAGGAACCACAATTTTAATTAAAAAACATTTATAGACAATTCATTTAATTTTAGTGCCTGTCTTGTTTTCTCTCCTTCCCCAAGGGCCTCCAGCAAGCTTCCTTGGGCCCTGGAGGCCTCTGGTGAGTACTCTGGTCTCCAACTGCAGATTCACAGGCCTGGGAGGAGGCCCAGTAGCCTCTGTGACAACAGCTGGCCCTGCCTGGGAGAAGGGGCTCCTGGGAGTCAGGGGGAACAGTTGGGGGGAGGGCGGGGGCTGAAAGGAATCTCATGCTCAGGCCTGCACAAAGCTACATCCAAGTTGTTTCAGGGCAGAAAAGAAAAGGAAAAAAAAAGCTCTCACCAAAACCCCATGAGTTTGGCAGTCAGGTTCAAGAAAGATGTGGGAAGTCACTTGGGCAGCTGAACTGGAACACATGCTCATATCCACACTTGCAGTTGGCCTAACCCTGAGCCAGAATGAATTCCTAAGTAGCACTTAGCAGCCTCTTATAGTTTACAAATAGCATTTCATATACACCATTCTACTATTCCGCATGGTGGCTTTAGGAGATCTAGCTCCATTTTAGAGATCTCTGTACAGGATTAGAGCAAATAGCTTGCTCAAAGCCAAATGGATAGTTAGAACCACAAGATTGTAATCTCCCCCCCCTAGGGCCAGGGCCCTCTTCTTTTTGTTTCTTTTTCCCTCCCTTCCTTCCTTCCTTTTGTGTCCATAGTATCTGTCTGGCTCATGGTCCCTGAATTTTTTAGCCTATTTGAATCTACATCTGTTAACTTCCATTTCAAACCCTCTTTCTGCTACACCAGCTGCTGAGGATTTACTTGGTGCCTTTATCAAGAGGTTTGAATTTCTTCAGCCTTCGCATTTTCTTTCCTTTCAGTATCCCAACCCTTTCCCCCTACTTCCCTCTAGAATGACATCTTTAAACCCCATATGCTCTTTGATCTTACACTTCCTTAAAAAAGATTTTTTTTAAAAAAAACAAATTGAGGTATAATATCCATGTGATAAACACCCATATGGTAAAGTGCACAACGTTTAAGGATACAAGTTTATGAATTTTTACATACACACATATTCTTGAATTGTTCCAAAGAAACCCTTTTAACTTCTCCCCTTAAGCCACATGATGACACACAGTGTCTTTCTCCTGTTTGGAAAGAAGTAGTGTCATATTGGTATGCTGTTCTTGCATAGACAACCCTTCTAGGAAGTCTTTCTAAGGTTTCTTGAGGGATTTAGAAATCATGTATCTCTTCCAACTTCCTGAAGTCCTGGGTTTAAGTGACTTAATTAAATAGCTGATCAGAACTTAAAAACTTACTAGATCAATGTTTTTCAAGATACAACTGAAGACCAGCTGCTTCAGAATCACCTGGGGACTGGTTAAAATGCACATTCCCAAGCCTTAGCCTCACCTGATGAATAAGAAACTCTAGGTTAGGGCTCAGCAATGTGCATTTTTAACAAGTTTCCAAAGTAATTCTTATCCACACTAACGTTTGAGAACTACTGTACTAAATGGCAAACTCCCAAAACACTGCAGCCTCCAGCATCTGGCCCAGGGCCTGGCGTTTGGTAGGAATACAATGAATGTTTGTTAAACAAATTAATCCACATTTTCTGACACAGTTTAGAGTTTCTTGGACCACATCATACTATTGTAATTTAACACCATTTCTACATTGGGAAATCTTTACATTTTGGAGTCTTTTTACTTGAATAGGTTTTATTTTCATAGAGCAGGAGAGAAAAGAGGAATCCTGTTTTCTCAGGTCTCAGAGAAGGTCTTTTATAAACCCTCGTGGAACCTGCTTGCTATGCAGGCTGTTCCCTTTCAGACCTGGTGTTTTGGGGAGGGCAGCAGGAGAGCCCTTCAGGTTTGCTAAAAGGCACTCAGATGCACACCCTTGTTGGTTAGAAATGGAGGCTTCTGTTTGGAGAGCTGTTTAAGAGCTGTGGCAGGAGCAAGGCCACCAGGTCCAGTGAACCTGGCATGGAATGGACATGGAAGTTGAAAATGACTTGAGTATTCTCTGCTTTATAGTTGATATAAACTATTTTCTATCTAGGAGCACATTTATCCTCTTACCCTGCAAACAGAGAATAAATATTGTGCTTTATGTAGTAAGTATCCATTCTTAGAAATATATCACATCACATGTATGTATGTGTAATATATGTATATAATTTTTCATATAAAAAGTTTTTCTTCACATAAAACTTTATATGAAATTGTTTTCATATGAAAGTTTATCATGTATATAACTATATAGAGCAACAACACACGCATATACACAAACATATCTACCCACTCTCCAATATCTCACAAAGTGGAGGATACTGGTTTGGTGCACAGAGGAAAAGTAATTTGTCTTAATGGTGACTAGTAATGGGCGGTGTAGTCAGATTGACTTGAGTTCAAATCCCAGATTCACCACTTAATAGCTGTGTAATCTAGGACAAATTACTCAGCTGGCTGCTCTAAGCCTATTTCCATGTTTGTCAATTGAAGATAATAATGGTATCTACCGCATAGAAATGTCAGGGGTATTTAATTGGATAAATCATGTAAAGCATCTAGTACAAGCCTAGTATGAAGTATACACTTAAGTATTAGCTACGTATTATAAGACTGTGTCATGGAGGGGTAGCTGATGACCTGGGACTCTCTCTGGGCCTCAGTTTCCCCATCTGTAGAATGAGGGGATTGGCCTAAAGTCCTTTCCTGAAGAAGTACTTGGAATGCTACTAAGCCAGATATAATGGAATTTACTCTTGCTGCCTTTAGACTAGGTGCCACAGCCATCAGTAAGCATAGCATGGTTACCAAAAATGATAAACTATTATTTTAATGACTTGGCAGACCGGTCTCAGCTGTCAGTTGTCAGACAGCCCTCAGCTGTCTGTTCTTTGGGAATTGCCTCATCTAAGGAGAGTACCTTGCCAAGGTCGTGTCCTCCTTCCCAGGGTGGCTTCCAATGACTGACAGACATGGGGTTAAGCCTGGTCCTTGAACTCCAACCTGGGACAGCTTTGAAGGGTCCTCCCATCTTTCAGACTCCTTTAAGGGTTGGCCAACCTTTCTGTTGAGATTCCAACGCAATATGACTTCTGTCCAATACTGCTTCCTTCTTATCCCTTCCCCAATTATTGAACTTGAAACACTCTCTAGTAAACCTCCTCCATGATAATCTCCTTGCTTCTTGAGGAAGCCAACTTGAATGAAATGGTACGGGGAAGAGAATGGTGGAAATGGAGAGCAAGCAGGGAGGACCTAGAGCACAGACGACTGAGGATAAATAGTGGGGGAGGAGGAAGGAACGCAGGCAGGACCCGGAAGACCATGTACATGACATTTGGATTTTACCATCAAGATCGGGGGAGTCACTGAAAAGTTCTCCCAAGGAGATCATAGGATCATTGTAGTTCTTATTTTGAAAGATCTGTCAGTTTGGGGAGAGTCCCGGAAGAGGCAGTGTGGGAACAGGAGTAAAGGATTCTGAGGCAGAGACCAGTTGGTGAGTATACTCCCATAGGGACAAGAGAGGGTATGTGTACAGCGTACCTGTGTGTTTTGTGGGGCCAGGGGTTGGTTGGTGCAGCGGCAGCAGAAATAGAGAAGAGATGCGTTCGAGGCATTTTGCTGAAATAAAATCAACATATCTTAGTGTCAGACTGGAGGTAACTGGTGTTGGCATTGATTTCAAGACTGTGTTCAAGTGGAACTTTGGAACCATTTTCCCGGCACCAGAGAGAGAATTAGATGCGGGGCTGAAGCCAACAGAGTTTAGTGGGGTAATTGAGATTGAGTTGGCTCCAAGGCCCGGGAGGGAGCCGTGAATTAGGGCCCCAGACACGAAAGCGGGAGGAGGGCCCAAGGGTGGGAAAATCAGAAGCTTGTGCCCTGCGTGCTAGGCGAGCATGCGCACTACTCCCCTCCGTGAGCAGAGGAGGCTGGAGTGAGGGCTGCGGAGGTTGCGCTGCTCAGGTAACTGGGACTCTCCTGTCCTACGCCCACCCCACCAGGGCCTCGACCCAAGCTGAGCCTGGCTGCAGCGCTTTCTTGCCCTATTTCTGTGGGGACTAAAAAGGGCTTCCTTGAAGGTTGGACTCTGAAGAGGGCAGCCGAGACCCAGGCTGTGGAACAGCGGGAGCCGACCTCAGGAAGCGTGGCCTGGAAGGCCCCTCCCGACACCTGGCCTGCTCCACCGCGGTCCACCTCCCGGTTGCTCAGCTCCTGGGAAAGGGGAGGCCAGACGTCGCTTCTCCGCCCTCAGACAGATGCTCTGGACCCCGCACCCTTCTGGAAGGAGAGGAGCAGGGATGGTAGGGATAAGGGGCTTGCTAAGGGTGCCCAATACTGAGTGCCTGGTTTTCCTTTTGTTTTCCTTCCTTTTCATTCCATTTATTAGGTAACTGCCATGTTTTAGTTCAGTGGTCAATAGGTAAGTTCATCCAGCCCTAAGGGTTGGGCTTAGTCCCTTCCAGGCAAGAACTAAGTGCGGAGTTTAGTTTTGTGTCGCAGGTATCAGATGATGCTATGGAGAGCAAGCACCGGGGAGTGAGAGAGCATTATTGGCTGGGATGGGTGGAGAGCTCGTAGGATTCTGAGATGATCAGGCAGGTATTTCAGTCCTTAGCGAAAGCATCCCCAAGAGGGTTGGAGGGGAGAGAAAAAGAAAACGAAATGACGTGAAAGGAGGTGGGGGCAGGGCACACAATGAGTAGAAGTATAAGATGAGGCTAACAAGGTAGCTTGATCAAGGAAGGTCTTGAATACTAAGCTAAATATCTCTATTCTCTAGGCAAAGGGAAGGTTTGTGGCAGGGAAGGAAAACCGACTTATGAGATCAGATAGGTGTCAAAAGGGGAGAACAGTTAGTGAACAGATAGATAGGTGTTGAGGCCTGGAATTAAGCTGCAGTTGGGGAGGATGGAAAGTAGGGAAGGCATAAATGTCTTTGATCTCATCACTGATGGAGGCTAGGGATAAGTTAACATATTGATACCGACACTTGTTTCTAAACATCAGCGTTACTTTCATTTTAAGATCCTCTCCTGAGCTTCCTATGAACTATTTCTGTTCAGAGATGAGTGGGAGGGTAGCAAATAAATATCAACTCTGGTGCTAAATTGAATTATTTGGTGGTAGCTGCCCTGGCATACTGAGTTGCAGAAGATTCTGAGGCCTCATCGAAGCTCCATGAAAAAGTATGCTGATCATTAGTGATGTCTTCCATAGGAGGAGTTTTTGCAATTTTAAGACAAATATAATTGACTTTGAGGCCAGGATGCTTCCCTAGGTTTTGAGTAAGGAGCCGGGTCCAGTTTTGGCTCAGCAATTTTTCTTTGCATAGACAGGTCATGGCAGAGTAGGGAGCTGTTTCCATGACACTCAGGGCAAGGTTTCTGCAGCAAGTATCCCAGTCATCACGTTGATCTCCACAATATGGCCATAATTTTTTTTAAAACTTGGGCTTTGAATTCTCTGCCTTTTAAAAAATTCAAGTCATGTGACCTTAGATAATTAACTTGACCCTTTTCAATCAGAATTCTCATCTGTAAATAGAAATACTACTTTTTAAACCAAGATGTGGAGTGCTTAACATAGTGCCCAACTATAAACTCAACAGTTGTTAATGTCTCTTACTTTTTGAACTAAACCTTGTCTTTAGGCACTAAGCATCAACTTCTGACCAGGTTTTCATCTGGGAAAAATTATATAACTGCAATTTTTATGAAGATTCTCTGAGATATTGGATATGGAATACATGGCATATCCAATACAAAAGGAAAGGAGAGTCCTCTTTGCAAATTGGTAGGATGAATGAGACACGCTTTCAATAGTTTGGTGTTTACAGAGCATTTTTATGCATTTACACACACACGTACACACTCACACTACTTAAGGTTCTTATTTTCCCTTCACATAAATAGAATCATACTATACATACTGTTTTGTGACTTCTTTTTCATTTAACAGTGTGTCTTAGAGATCCTGTTATGTCACTGCTCATAGAATTGCCTATTTTGTTAAACTCTATGTAGCATTTTATAGTATCGATGTACCATAATTTATCCATTCACTTCTTGATGTATATATGTTTTCCTTCTTTTTCTTGCCTTTACAAACATATTTCTGAAAACATTATTGTACCTTTTTGTACATATACCGATATTTCTAAAAGTGGAATTACTGGGTATATTTTAAATTTTAATAGGCATTGCCAAAGGTTGAATGAATTTATATTCCCACTTAGTGTTTGAAACTTAGCCTAGACAATTTGATGTGATTCATCTGAGGCTTTTCTGTATGCTAACTTCTCAAATAATTGATGTTTAAAATGAATACAAGTTCCCTGAAGTTATTGCAAAAACACAGGTTGTTTTTTTTTTCTTTCTTTCCTGGAATGAATATTCATCTTGTAGATAATTTAGGCCTCTTTTAAAATTAAAGAAGGTTATTTTCAAAGTGATAAAAGTCTAACTTTTAACATTTATGACACAAAAAGCAGTCCTCTGCCCTCATTCCTAAGAAGCGACCAGACTAAATTCTTTTGACTGGTTTCCTTTAATTTTTAACTTCTCCCATTCGTCTCCTTTACAAACCCATTGTTCCTCTCCTCCAGACCTCTCAGTTTGGTTTTAGCATTTTAGGGGGACTAGATAAACATTTAGTATTTATATTACTGTGACCTATTCATAGTTGAGCTGTGTCCTATATATACTATGAATTCATTTATTTATTTATTTTCTTGTACAACTTCTGTTTTCCCTGGAAGCTAATAGTTTTCTTATTTTTTTGTTTAATTAGTTCTCTGTGTCCTAATGACTAATTCATTTAAAACTCTGCCATAAGTGTAAGCTCAGTAAGCTCATACACATCAAATACTCTCCCAGTTCCATTTTTTTTTTTTTTGGAGACATCTGTCTCGGTGTTCCTGCCCTGCTCTAATGAAGACTGCTGACTCTCTGGGTCTGTGACATAGCTCTTTCCCTACAGTATTTCTTCACCATTGTTCTCAGCATCATTATCCTTTCCTGGGTTGGAAGCTCTGTTTCCTTCCTGGATTCCATGCCTTCCTCTTTGGTGCCTTATTCCCTTGTTTTGATAGAGCACTTCCTTCAGTAGCTCCTTGAGAAATGATGCAGAGAGGTTTTTGTGTGCGTGTGCTTGTTTGTTTTGAGAGTTTGCGTGTCTAAAAGTGCCTCTCTTCTACCCCTATACTTACATAATTGTTTACCTGAATATAGAACTCTAGGTCGGAAATACTTTTTCCTTAGAATTTTGAAAACATTGCTTTATTGTCTTCTAGCCTCCGGTGTTGCTATTCTGATTTGTGATTCTTTAGATGTAACTGTTATTTTTCTCTGGAAGTTTCTGGGATGTTCTCTTTGGGATGTCATCAGTATTCTGAAATTTCACAAAACTGTGCTTGGAGTATGTCTTTTTTACATCCGTTGTGCTGATACTCAGTGGGCCTTTTCAGTTGGAAATTCATGTACTTTATTAGAAAATTATCTTAAATTATTTCTTTGGTAATTTCTTTCTCTCTTTCTCCTCTGGTCATTTCTCTGGAATGCCTATTATTGTGATGTTGGACCTCATGGACTGATCCTCTATTTTCTTATCATTCGTTTCCTATTTTTATCACTTGGTGTTTTGATGAGTTAATATGTATAAAGCACTTAGGGCAGTGCATAGCCAAATTTATCTTCTAATATACCTACTGAGATTTTCATTTTGCCTCTTACATTTTTAATATCCAAGAGCTGATTTTCTAAATCTGTACTGTCCAAAATGGTATCCACTAGTCAATATAGCTATTTAACTTAAAATTAAATACAATAAAAGTTAGTGACTTAGTTGTACTAGCCACATTTCAAGTGCTCTATGGTCAAATGTAGCTAGTGGCTACCATACTGGACAGCACAGATACAAAACATTTCCATTATCACAGAAAGTTCTATCAGACAGTATTCTTCTAAATGCTCTTTTAAAAATATATATAGTATCCTATTCATGTTTCAAAGATGCCCTGTCTTATCTCTCTGAGGATATTAATGGTAACTTGTTTGAAGTTTCTTGCAAACTCTCTTATTCCGTTAGATTGTTCATATTTAATATCAAGGCACATAAAACTTTATTCAAAGCTTTCTGTGTATGGATGGGGCTTGTTGACTGTTGAGCTCTACTGCTTGGTGGTCTGGTAGGGATGCTTTGTTAGGGATAAGTGTTAGTATCTTTAGGTCATTTCTTTTATATCAGAGAAGAAGTTTTCAATCTCTTAACTGGAGGATATAGGCTTACCTGCCAGTATCCTGGCAGCTAAGCATGGAAAGGTGGGATGAAGTCTCACTGACCAGTATGTAGACTTTCACTTATTCCTTTTTGCCTTTAGAGGCACCTTTTGTCTTGTAATTCAGAGTCTTTCTGGTTCACTATATCCAGAAAATAAACATCTAGTCTTCTGCTGAGGTAAGAGAAGGGTGTTCTCCTGGCTAATCAGCATGGGGGTGGGAGGGATGGGATCAAACTGGGGCTCCAACTACATCTTTTGTATATTGATCTTGTGTCCTGCAACATTGCTAAACTCATTTATTAGTTCTCATTGTTTCTTCATGGAGTAGAAAGTCATTTCTTAGTTTTTCAAGATGAGTCATGATACCTCATGAAAAACAGTGAACAGAGTTGGGATTTATTGAAGAATAAAATGAGTTTATTTCCCTCTCTGGAGTGTAGAGATACTACTTTCAAATGGGGCAATAACTACTCAATTTTAATATGAAATGCTCCATTTTTCTCATTATTTATACAGTTGAGTTAGCTTCTGACTTAGCTTCTCCAAGTCCATGGTAACCTGGGCTGAAGACCGGTGGCTCATAGCTTTGTGGTTACAATATTGCAATTATGATTCAAGAGTCAATCTCCACGTAGATCAGCCAGCTCAGCATGGGGAGATGTTGGTTGACTAGGGGAAGTTCTCACCTCAGGATGAGAAAAAGCAGCACAGAACTCACTGAAAGCGAGTCAATGGTAGGTTTTACAATGTACCTTCTAAGGATATTCATTTCTTATTTCCATTATTGCCACCCTAATATAGGCTACCATCATTTCAGTGCCTAGATAACTGTAAAAGTTTCTAGTTTTTCTTCCCTACAACCTGTCCTCCATATTGCAGCCACAGTGATGTTTCTCGAATGCAGATGTAATCAAGTTACTCTTCTACTTAAAACTCTTCAGTGGTTTCCCATTGACTTTAGAACAAATTCACTTTCCTTAACATGGCTTACAAGGCATTCATGACCAAGCCTTGCCTATTTCTCACCATTTCTACAGCTTTATACTGTATGACTCATTCTTGCTGGACTTTAAAAACTTTTTCAGATTATGCACAAATTATTCCCTGTGTCTGGAGCATGTTTCACTATTAACTCAATTCTCCTCAACCCTCACCCACATCTTGTTCATCTAATGATTTCTTATCCTTTTTTAGGTCTCAATTAGATGTCACTTCTATTGGTAAATCATTTTCTCATCCTCCAAGTCTGGAATAGATGCCTCCTCTTTGTGTTTTCATAGAATCCTGCACTTTTCCTATCATACCATTTGTCACACTTTAGTGAAATGGTTAGTTTACTTGTATGTCTTGCCCAATGTGCTATAAGTTCTGTGAGGGCAGGGACCTCATCTGCCTTATTCACCATTAGTTCACCATAACAGAGTGCCTGGGTCATAGTAGGTGTTAAGTATTTCTCAAAAATTGTTTATTGTGTGTGTATATGTGTGTGTGTGTCCTAGGTTTGATGTATAGTAGGCACTTTAACATTTGTTGACTACCTGACTAGAATCATTATCCCTGTGTACATACAGAAAGAGAGAGAGAGAAATTCAACGAGAAAAACAAAGTGCAGCCTGTTTTACAGACGCGGACTCGAAGCATGGAGAATCAGTGTGTTAGTGAATGGATTATAACCTAAGCTTTATTTTTCTGAGTCCTGGAGTACCACTCTGAATATCATGTTTAACTTGAGTTTTGCTTCATTGTCAACGTACTCTACCCTCAAGCTTTTTCTCTGAATTGGGGTCTTTTTCTTTCATTGCCTGAGGCCCGTTAACCCCCATGTTGGAGCCAGGACCATCAGTGGTGCTTCTGGAGCTTAGCAATTCTTTTAAGTCAGTACTCTGGTGGTACATTTGGAACAGCAGTCAAGCATACAGAATTAGGTAGAGATAATTTGGGAGAATGTAGGAAGATGCTGGGTGGCCTAAGGTCCATGGGTCATTTATGTCATTGTGGAGGTTAATCACTCACTAGCCTTCCCTTCTGGTTCAAATCAACTGAAAACTAGGTACCAAATAGGGTTCCAAATTTAAGTGGCAACAAATGACTCCCAAGATTGTCTCTTACTTCCCTCTTGGAATTGAATTTACCTGTCCAGTCACGGGTAGAGAAAGGGGGAAAGAAGAGTGGAGAGGAATAATTCTCCTGCTTTTTAAAGCAGCCACATAGTGGTCCAATCAATGTTAGCACTCACCAGTCAGATTATCTGCTCACTTTTCTCTCGAATTGTGAAAGTCACCTTTCCCAGAACTTCCCTAAGTGGGTAGAAGCATTGGCTGAACTACCTTTCAAAAAATGTATTAAAGTGCTTTAGTTATTATTGTTCTTAAGTTTAACAATCTACAAAAAGTTTGAGAGTTTTCACTGTTCTCTTGAGTTTGTTTTTACTGTTTGAATTGCTTTTCCTAGGTTGATACATAGTAGGTACTGTAACATTTGTTAGACTAACTGACTAGAAACATAGTTAGTTCATTGGGATGGCTTATTTGGGTCCTTAAGATTTGATAATTCATGTCATGAAAGTATGCCTTTGGAAAACATTTTCTAAACAAGCATGAAGTGATATCTCATTGAAGTTTTGATTTGCATTTCCCTAATGATTTGTCATGTTGAGCACTTTTTCATATACCTTTTTCAAGTAATCATGCATAAAACATATTTAAAAAGTAATAATACAAAAATAATAAAGGATACAAATAATAATATAGTGTAACAACTATTTATATAACATTTATGTTGTATTATGTTATTATAAGTAATCTAGAGATGATGTAAAGTGTACAGGAGAAGGTGCATAAGTTATATGCAAATACTACATCATTTTACATAAATAACTAGACCAGGGGGTGGGGAACCTGCAGGCTTAAGGCCACACGTGGCCTTCTAGGTCCTTAAATGTGGCATTTTGACTAAATCCAAATTTTACAGAGCAAATCCTTTTACTTTTATGAATACATCAGCATTATCAGCTCAGCAGCTCATCAGCATTAAAATACTCATAAGGACCACAAATATTTTCGATTAGAGGGAGAGGTACTAAAGGTTGTATTGCAGAAAATAAAAGAGGAAAAGCAAAGACAATTCTTTTAAGCAGCAATAAGACCTGGAAATAATGCCAGTGGAGCAACTTATAAAGTACCTTATATACTTAGGAAAAAAGGGAAGCCATTCAGTGATGTAGAAATTGTGAAAGAATGCATTGTCGAACTTAAAGGATGCTTAGACCCTGATCACGTTTCAAAGCACAAACAACCACCTCTTTCAAGGAGAACCATAACTGATTGGCAGCAAGAATTAGCCTTCAGCTTCACTGAACAACTTCATGCAATACTTCAAAAGGAAAAAATATATTATTCAATTGCTTTGGATCAAGCAACTGATACTTCTGACTTGGCACAGGTTTTATACTTCATTCGTGTCATTTTCTTTGCTATGAAGAGTTATTCACTTTGGGCACTCATGGGAACAGAACACAGGGAATAGATATCTTTAACAACTTTCAAGATAAATGTTTTGAAGTTGGACTGAATTTGGTAAATTTAGTGAGTGTATGTACAGATGGTGCACCTTCTGTGATAGGAAAACATGAAGGGTTTATTGCGCAGATTAAAAAAAAATATTAACAGATCCAGATGCTCTCATTTCCTTTCATTGTATTGCATCAGCAAAATTTCTGTGCTAAAGCTACTATTTTAAGTGACACTTTGCAACAAGTTATAAGTACTGTTAACCCTATTCATGGAAATGCAACATGGCATTGTCAGTTTCATAACATGCTAAAGTTGAATATGAGGTATTCAATGTGGATTTGTTGTATCATTCTAAAGTGCGTTGGCTATCACAGGGACATGTGTTAGCCAAAATTTTCTCTCTCTGAGAACAGATAGTTAAAGTTTATGAAGAACAGAATCAGCAATGTGAATTATTGAAAGAAGGTTTCTATAGGAATGCAGCATTTTTGTGTGATACGATGTCAAAACAACTTAAATATTTCCTTGCAAGGTAAAACTAAGTCTGTATATAAGGCAAAAAATCTAAGCATTTCAAAAAAAGCTATCTTTTTTCAAAAACACTTCTTCAAAAGGAAATTTCAGTGAACATTTCCCCTAGTTAGCCAACATCATTGATGGGCAGGATGATATATGTGAATCATCTGAAAAATACACAGCTATTATAGTCCTATTAATTGGATTATACAATGAAAGGTTCATTGACTTTGAGAATCATGACATCACACTCAAATGAGTATTTCAGTCTCATCTAGTTGATATCACCAAGGCACCTAAATAACTACAGATGGAATTAATTGAGCTCTCAGTAAATGACATTTTAAAGTCATTGTTTGATTCTAAGAAAGATCCAATTGAAATGTGGGACAATGCAGTAGGATAGCCACGCCTTCAGCAACATGCTTGAAAAATGCTTTCTTGCTTTTCAGCCATTTATTGCTGCGAGTCTCCATTCTCCTACCTAACCCAAATCAAGACGCTCTTAAGGTCACAAATGACTGATACCCTTCTAGAGGATCAGCTGAAACTGTGGACCTCCAAATATTCAACCAAATATTCAAATGCTTTCCAACAAAAAGCAGACACAACAAGGTCATTAAAAAGTTATTTAACTTTAGAATTAACAAATAGTTTTCAATTTTTGAAATTATTAAGTACATAATAGTTAGATTTTTACAAAATAATGTACATTTTTAAGTATATCTAATTGAAGTTTTTTGAGTGTAGCCTTATTTGATTATAGCTAAATTAATGCAGCCTTCCAGCATGAAAAGATTCCCCGTCCTTGGACTTGAGCATCCTCTGATGGGGGTTTCCTGGAACCAATCCCCATAGGTACCAAGGGACAACTGTATGGGCCTGTGTATATATAAAATATATAAAATTTAGATTTATATATAATCCAAATAAATATTAAAATATATTAAAAATTTACATATAAAACATGATTTTATATACAACATAATTTAGGAACATGTATATATAAAATCTCCTTTGTTCTTCATGTCTTTTTAAAAATAATTTTTATTGATGCCTAATACATGTACATAGTTTTGGTATACCTGTGATAATTTAATACATTTGTATAATTCGTAAAAATCAAATCAGTGTACTTGGGATATCCATCAACTTAAATATTTGTCTTTTCTTTATGCTAGAAATGTTCAAATTATTTTCTTCTTGCTATTTGAAATGTATAATAGATTATTGTAAACTATAGGCACTTTACTGATCTATCTAACTCTAGGTCTTATTTCTTCTATCAAATCATTTATCTGTACCTATTAATCAACTTCTCTTCATCCGCCTGCCCCAGTACCCTTCCCAGCCTCTAGTAACCACCTATCTTCTATCTTCATGAAATCCACTTTTTAGCTCCCATGTATGAGTGAGAACATGTGATATTTGTGTTTTTGTGCTTGGCTTATTTTATTTAACATAATAATGTCCAGTTCCATCCATGTTGATGCAAATGACAAGATTTCATTCCTTTTTATGGGGGAATAATATTCCATTGTGTATATATACCACATTTTCTTTATTCATTCATCCATTGTTAGGCATTTAGGTTGATTCCATATTTTAGCTATTGTGAATAATGCTGAAATAAACATGAGAGTACAGATATTGCTTCAATATATTGATTTCCTTTCTTTTGGGTATATAACCAGTAGTGGAATTGCTGGATCATATGGTATAGTTCTATTTTTAGTTTGTTGAGGAGCCTCCATACTGCTTCCATAGTGGCTGTACTAATTTACATTCTTACCAACAGAGTTTTCTGTTATTCATATCCTCACCAGCATCCCTTATTGTCTTTTTCATAAAAGCCATTTTAACTGGGGTGAGATGATATCTCATTGTGGTTTCGATTTGCATTTCTCTGATGACTAGTAATGTTGAGCATTTCTTCATATACCCATTTACCATTTATTTGTGTGTTTTCTTTTGAGAAATGTCTATTCAGATCTTTTGCCCATTTTTTAATTGTATTATTTGGTTTGTTGCTAATGAGTTGTTTGAGCTCCTTATATATTCTGGTTATCCATCCTTTGTCAGATAGATAGTTTGTAAATATTTTCTCTCATTCTATGGGTTGTTACTTCACCTTTTTGATTGTTTTCTTTGCTGTGCAGAAGCTTTCTAGCTTGATTTAATCCCATTTGTCTACTTTTGCTTTGGTTGCCTGTGCCAAAAATCTTTGCCCAGACCGATGTCCTGGAACATTTCCCCAATGTTCTATTCTAGTAGTTTTATAGTTTCAAGTCTTAGATTTAAGTCTTTAACACATTTTGATTTTATTTTTATGTATAGTGAGAAACAGGGGTCTAGTTTCATTCTTCTGCATATAGTTATCCAGTTTTCCCAGTGCTATTTATTGAAAAGACTGTCCTTTCCCCATTGGATGTTCTTGGTGCCTTTGTTGAAGATGAGGTGGTTGTAAATGTGTTGATTTATATCTTGGTTCTCTATTCTGTTCCATTGGTCTAAGCATCTGTTTTTATGCCAGTACCATGATGTTTTGGTTACTATAGCTTTGTATTAACTTTTGAAGTCAGGTAGTGTAATTCTTCTAGTTTTGTTCTTTTTGCTCAGGATTTATTTGGTTATTCAGGGTCTTTTGAGGTTTCATATAAACTTTAGAATATTTCTTTTTTTATTTCTATGAGGAATGTCATTGGTATTTTGATAGGGGTTGCATTGAATCTGTAAATTGCTTTGGGTAATATTGTCTTTTAAACAATATTAATTCTGTTTGTTAAAACCTTTGCTTGCCTACTTTAAAAAAACAACAATATTCTTCCAATCCATTAGCATGGAATGTCATTCCATTTTTTTTGTGTCCTTTTCAATTTCTTTCCTTAGTGTTTTATGGTTTTCCTTGAATAGATCTTTCACTTTTTTGGTTAAATTAATTCCTAGATATTTTACATTCTTTGTGGCTATTGTAAATGGGATTGCTTTCTTGATTTTTTTTCAGATTGTTCACTGTTGGCATATATAAATGCTACTGATTCTGGGTTGTAGATTTTGTATCTTGCAACTTTACTGATTTCACTTATCAGTTCTAACGTTTTTTGGTGGAGTCTTTAGGGTTTTCTGAGTATAAGATCATGTCATCTGCAAGCAAGGCTAGTTTGACCTCTTCCTTTCCAATTTGTATGCTTTTTATTTCTTTCTCTTGCCAAATTTCTGTGGCCAGGACTTCTATCATTATGTTGAATAAAAGTGGTGAAAATGGGCATCCTTGTCTTGTTTCAGATCTTAGAGGAAAGTCTCCAAATTTTCCCAATTCAGTATAGTGTTAGCTATGAGTTTGTTATATATGGCCTTTATTGTTTTGAGGTATGATGGATAATCCAGTTTGATGAGGGTTTTTATCATAAAGGGATGTTGTATTTTATCAGATGCTTTTTCTGAATATATTGAAATAATCATATGGTTTTTGTTCTTGGTTCTGTTAATGTGTTAATTTCCTTCTGTTAAATGTGATCATATTTATTAATTTACATATGCTGAACTATCCTTGCATCCCTGGATGAATCCCACTTGATCAGGGTGAATGATCTTTTTAATGTGTTGTTGAATTAGGTTTGCTAGTATTTTTACATCTATATTTATCAGTGATATTGGCCTGTAGTTTTCTTTTTTTATTGTTGTGTCCTTGTCTGGTTTTGGTATCAGGGTAATGCAGGCCTCACAGAATGAGTTTGAAAGTATTCCCTCCTCTTCAGTTTTTATGAAGAGTTTGAATAGAATTGGTATTGGTTCTTTTTTAAATGTTTAGTGGAATTCAGCAGTGAAGCCATCAGGTCTTAGGCTTTTACTTGATGGGAGACCTTTTATTATGGCTTTGAGCTTGTTACTCATTATTGTTTGGTGAGGTTTTCTATCTCTTCATGGTTTAGTCTTGGTAGGTTGTATATGTCCAGAAATTTATCCATTTCTTCTAGATTTTCCAATTTGTTGGCATATAGTTGTTCATAATAGTCTGTAATGATTCCTTGTATTTCTCTGGTTTCAGTTGTTATATTTCTTTTTTCATTTCCAACTTCATTTATTTAGGTCTTCTCTCTTTTTTGTTATTTAATCTAGATAAAGTTTTATTGATTTCGTTTATCTTTTTGAAAAACTAACTTTTCATTTCATCGCTCTTTGTTCTCTTTAGTCTCAATTTCATTTATTTCTGCTCTGTTCTTTATTATTTCTTTCTATTAATTTTGGGCTTAGGGTGTTCTTATTTTTCTAGTTCCTTGAAGAACTAGTTTCTATAATTATCTCCACTTTACAGAAGAGGGAACTGAGGGACACAGAGGTTAAATGATTTGTCTAATATTATATAGCTAATAAATGGTAGAATCAGAGTCAAGCTCAAGCAAACTTTAGAGACTGTACTCCTAGCCTTCTATACTGTAAATTGTCTGTAGGGCAGTTGAGAGGATTAAATGAAATAATGTATTTACTTAATCATTGCTTGGCATATAGTAACAGCTCAATAAAGTGAACAGCCATTTTTATTTCACTTGAAGAAATCCTTAGTAAAATTCTTAAAAACATGGTAGAGCATTAAAAGTTGTGAGCTTTGGAGTATGTCACAATTTAAGTGTTGATTTCTGGAATATTAATGTGACAGTGGTGGGTAGGATGGGATACAGAAGGTGAGACCCGATGCACAGATGTTTGGAGACTTGCAAAAGTCCAGTTGAGTATAGGGAGGTATCCTCCATCACTAGAACAGCCTGATAAGAGAATGGAATTTTAAGATAGCTTGGATAGTCAAGCGATAACATTTATGGAACACCTGATGTGCACAGATAAGTGCTGGTTACTATGGAAAGAAAGAAAATGAACATTCCCTGAGCACTGATGACAGGTGCCATTACCTTTTTTAAATTTAGCTACCATCTATTGAGTACCTTCTATGGGCCAGACACTTGTATATAATTATTTTTCATCCTCACAACAATATTACAAGGTAGATATTACTGGTGCCATTTTTCTAAATGAGGCTTAAAGGTAAGAGGCTTGTCCTTGAGTGGGGGTGGGGAGGTGGGGAGGAAGGAGGGAGAGAGATGTCTAGGGTTCAATCCCAGACCTGTCTGACTTCAGAGCCCATATTGGACCAAGGATCTTAGTTTGAACTTTAGGAGTTCCATGACTTTTTTGAAATTGTAGACACAATTTTGTAGGGAGAGGGTCATTTAGCATAGATTCTCAAAGGAATTTATGACCCCAAAAGAGTTAAGAAGCATTTTCCTAGACTGTCAGAAGGGCCCTTAGAAATCAAAGCCCCACTGCCCTTGTTTCAAATTTGGGCATACAGAGGCACAGAAAGGGGAAAGGATTCGTACGGAGTGACTCGAGTAGCAGAGCCAACGCTAGAACCCAGTCCTGGGCTCCCTGGGCCCCTGCACCTTCTTTTTTGATACCTCACATGAGGGCAGCAGAAGCCTCAAGCAGCTTGGAAGAATTGTAGTGCACTGGACCAGATCTCCTTATAGACTGACTTGGCAAGGAGTCAATTAGGCATCTCTGGAGGGAGGTGTGTTAACTCTTCAAGGACCAGGTACTAAATTAGTGCTATTTGGTAAATTGCCACTTTATAGGGTACCATTAGTAAGTGACTGCTCTAATATGAGCTGGAGTGTAGAAGAACAACCCAACCATCCAAAGGTCTGCTTCCTGCCTAGTGTATAGTTTTCTCCCCTGGTAGAAGAAACCCTGTCTGGACTGTGGCAAGCCTGGGGTCCTTGGAAGAGGCCATGGGAGGTGAGAGAAAGGCAAGACAAGCTGCTGTCTGCACCAGCAGAGGTTCTGTCTGGATCCAAGAGTGGCTTTAAAAGAAGGAAGTGCAATTCGTATTTCTATCCCCTACACATTTTATCTTCTGTGAAGTCTTACAGGCTCCCCCTCCCCCCCTCTTCTGAGCCTGAAACCACAGCACCGGTTCCATTTCCTCACTACACTCTTGAGGCTCATTTTATTCTACCCATCACCTTGCTTGGTGTCTGGCTTTTAATCAGTATTTATTGATTAAATAAATGAATAAGATTCTACTTGGGTTTGAATCTCAGCTTTACCACTTACAAGCTGTGTTCTTTTAACAAGTAAATTAACCTCTCTGAGCAATAATGCACATGGTTACCTGGAAAAGCAGAAAACAGAAGAAGGTCTCAAAGGTCAAAACAAGCCCTCTTGGGACTTGGGAGAAAGGAGTAGCAGAAACTGACCCTCTTGGGGAACTCAGAGGTCAGGCTGACAGTATTGCTCCAGGCTGCTTCAGCAGTTGGTCAGTGTCCCTGAGACCCAATCCTTATTCTAAGCCCTGTACTTTGCTTTTATCAACATCAGGCTCATTCATCATTCTCAGCCTGCCTCAGTAACACTGGGAAACTTTGGCATTTTCTGCTTCTTTGATATGATGATCCGTCAACATTTCCCTCTCCAGGACAAAATCAAATCTGTGTTATCATCATTTAAGATGTGTAGTATTTGGAGAAGATTCCTGCTCAAAGAAAGGAATGAAAGGTTTAGGGTTTCTCAAAGAATGGCTCCTCCCATTTCAGAAACATTTCTGTTATTTAGCTTTGTCCAGAAAATGATTTTTGTTTCTAAATAAGGCCTCTGCAGTTTCAGATCTAATCATGATAAATCTACCAGGAATTCATGCCTGACATTAGACCAATTGCCTAGAAATCATGACACTTATAAGAAACAGTCATCTCTTTATTTGAATGAAAACAAAGCATTCCAGGGCAGATTTAAAAGTATATTATTTTAATTTTTAGAGGAAAAGAATTCTTTAAAGAGAATTGTCAACGATCAAAACTGGTTGATAAATCACATAT
Organism: Cheirogaleus medius; assembly: GCA_008086735.1. Lineage (NCBI taxonomy): Eukaryota > Metazoa > Chordata > Mammalia > Primates > Cheirogaleidae > Cheirogaleus > Cheirogaleus medius. The sequence continues at coordinate 4,235,574 of VBSM01003143.1, forward strand.
GTAACTATGTAATTAAACATCTCCATTTTCAGAGACCTGCAATTAGAGTTCTTCGTCTAGTTACCCACAATGATTCATTCTTGCTAATATGCTAAGGAAGGAGGGAGTCGGGAAGAGAAATTTTAATTTTAATTTTCCCTAATTTGGATCAAGACAAGTGGAAATATGTCTAGGCTAGAAGGCAGGAGAACTGGGTTCTAGTTGTCCCAGTTCAATTTTTCATTAACTATGAGGCTTTGGCCAAATTACTAAGCCTATCTGCGCCTTTTGTTTCCTTAGCTATAAAACAGAATAATAACACCTACTTCAGAGTATTGTTATGAAGCCTTAATGAAACAATGGATATGGTAATGCTTCATAAATTTTAAAGCATTGTAAGGTCCTAATACATTTCAGTGTCAAGCTTTCTCTTCTCATACAGGCCAGGCCCTCTGTCGGTGGGGAGAGGAAAAGCTTTAATGGACAGTATCAGCCATTGTGTAGTGGGAAGACGTGAAGAGCCAGGGCGCCTTGTTGGCTGTGTTTGTGATTTACTGGAGGCCCTGCTTCTGATAACCAGAATTTTATTATTAAGAGAATTGCTATGTGCTTGAGGGGCTGACACTTGGTTTGTGCCCTCTCAACTGCAGAGAGTCATTGTAGGTGCCTTAGGGGGTGGTGCATTGACTTTGCTGCATTCACGTTTAAAGACAACCCTTTCATTTAGACCAGGTGGAGGTCATAAGGGATTGTGACAAGAACAATGAGAGTTTTCAGGGTTCAGTTCTAAGTCTCAGAGTTGGGCCATAGGATAAGAATTTGGGTTGGAGTTCAAACAGAATATCAGAGCTGGAAATTACCCTACAGATTTTCTAATCCAGTGGTCCTCAAATTGTGGTTGAGTTGTGACATCAACATCACCAGGGAACTTGTTAGAAATACAGATTCTTGGCTAGGCATGGCAGCTCATGCCTATAATCGTAGCATTTTGGGAGGCTGAGGCAGGAGGATCCCTTGAGCCCAGGAGTTTGAGGTTGCAATGAGCATGGTGACACCACTGCACTCTAGCCTAGGTGACAGAGCAAAACCCTGCCGCCCCCCCCCAAAAAGAAATGCAGACTATTGGGTCCCATTCCAAACCTTCTGAATCAGGCTGAGGTTCAGCAATCTCTGGTTTTTGTTTTGAGATAGAGTCTCGCTCTGTTGCCCAGGCTGCTGGAGTACAGTGGTATCATCACTGCTCACTGCAATCTCAAACTCCTAGGCTCAAGTGATCTTCCTGCCTCAGCCCCCTAAGTAGCTGGGACTACAGGTGCATGCCACCGTGCTGGATAATTTTTCTATTTTTTGTAGAGATGAGGTCTCACTACATTGCTTGGCCTGAGTCTTGACCTCCTGGCCTCAAGCAATTCACCTGCTTCAGCCTCCGAAAGTGCTAGGATTATGGGCATGAGCTACAGCACCTGGCCAGCATTCTCTATTTTAACAAACCCTTCAGGTGACCTTGATGCACTCTAAACTCGGAGAACCACTGCTCTAATCTACCCTCATTTTGTAAGTATTTGTAAAATGCTGAGTAGTGACTGGTATATAGTAAATAGTGAATATGTGTTAGCTGTTGCTCTAGAACAAAAATCAGACTTTTGGCAGCTTTTTCCATGACACCATATTTTGCAGTGATCCTCAAAAATCCAAGGTGCATAGTTGTGAACACCTCTCCAGTTGTGCAGCAGTGTGTGAATGCAGTTGCTGGGACTTTTGTTTGTTTGTTTTGGAGGCGGGTGTTGCATGAGCCAGTTGGAGGTGGTGATCAAGACTCAGGGTAGCTTTTAGGGATCAAATGGACTTGAACAACTTCAACACTGAAGCCCTCGGTTCCCCATTTTGTGTCATACTAAGAGAGAATACTGTTCTCCTGAGGGATATGAGAGATGTTATAGAAATTAGCTATTTTGACTACAAACTCAGGTAGTCTCTACTTCTGTGATCCATTTCCTCCATCTGTAAAGTGAAAATAATGTGATTTCCCCACTGATTAGTTGACAGAGACAAGATAATTATAAGATCAGGTTTATAAGAGCCCCAGAAGACTCTTCTTTATTAAAATTTAGTTTCGTTTATTTTTGTGATTATAAATGTAACACATGTTAATGCTTTTGGAATAGTTTTAGAAAATTATAAAAAAGAAAATTTAAAAATTATTCATAATCTCACCACTCAGAGAAAACCACTGTTAATATTTTCATGTATTTCCTTCTGATCTGAAATTTTAATGAAAACAGTATGAAATCAGATACTGTCTGATAGATAGTGTCTGTTGAGGGAAGCTTACATGTATTGAGTGTCTACTGTGTACAAGATAGGGTGCTAATTGCTGAAAATGTATTAAATGAGTTAATCCTTACAGCAATCCTGTAAGGCAGAGGTCTCAACCTTGACTACATCTTAGAATCACCTAGAACAGTGGTAGGGGGTAGTCTTTAGAAATCTGAGGCCCATGCCTCAGACTGATTATATCAGAATCTCTGGGGGTGGAACCCAAGGCATCAGTGTGTTTCAAAGGTTATCCAGATGATTACAATGAGCAATCAAGGCTAAAAAGTTCCTATAACATAGACCAGTGTTCTCAAACTTTAGTGTGCCTCAGTATCACCAGGTGATCTTGTGAAAACACAGAGTGCTGGGCCTGACCACAAGAGTCTCTCATTTAGTAGGTCTGCAACGGGGTCTGAGAATCTTACATTTCTATCATTACCAGGTGATGTTAATATTGCTGATCCAAGGACCACTCTGAGAATCTCTGAAGATTACATAGACACTATTTTACAGGTGAGAAAAACACAGTTCAGATTAAATAATTTGCCCAAGGTATACAGCTAGAAACCTGTAAAGCCAGACTATGAACCCAGCTCTATAGAAGGCCTAAACTTTTCTCACCTCTTTATTTCCCTGAGTGTCACTTAGCTTATGTCCACTAATTTAATAAGTTGCATCCCTGGTAATACTTTTCCAACCTCCCTGGTCTCTGAGCATTTTCAAATGGTGGTTAAGAAAATAGCTCCCTAATTAGCCGTGGAAACAAAATAATAACCAGAAGCACAGGTTAATATTTTGCTAGGTTCAACCTGCTTCATAACTGACAAGCTTTGGGCAGCTCAAGGTAAAAAGTACCTATAAAAACTCTTCACCAAATTTGTGAGGGAAAACCTTACTTGGCTTTTCCTCATGACTTTGAAAAGACTTCCAGTAAGCTATTCACTGAGAAGGTATAGAGTTTGAGGCCCCAAACTTCTATCTTCTTTCGCACTTTTCCTATTTGTTGTTTGGTTAGTCCATTCCATGAGTTTTCCTGAGACCAGGCCAGGTAGAGTTCTGCCTCTGTCACCGCAGCTATCAAACGCATTCTGACGAGTTTTTAGTCTTTGGCTTTCATCAAAATATTACACTATTTAAACTTAGATTGGCACACATTCCTGGAATGAATTAGATAATTTTACACACTTTGCAAACACTGATTTGGTAATGACGTGGAGCTGTGGAGCTAGCAGCATTGCTCTTGCTGAGAGCGGTAGAGTAGGTGCGTGTTGTCATTTGCTTCCTCTCTCTCCAGGTTCTGAGTCCTGTTCTGGAATAAAACGTGTGAGTGAAACTTTGTGGCGTCAGGGGAAGATTGACAGAAACTGCTTTGCTGGCTGCAATCTTAGGGAAAGGCTGCTGAGGAAATAATGTGGTTGCTAATATCCTGATCTTTGGAGTCACACTGAGAAATGTGACCATTTTGTAACCTTTCTGAAATGAAGTAACCTCAGAGACGAAGTTCCCTCCTCTATAAAGTGAGTACAGTGTTTTACTTTTTGGGGTTATGATGAAGATCACTTAATTGCTATCATCCATGTAAAGGAGTGTGGAGTGACACCCACTCTGGCATATAGTAAATGCTTAATAGGTTATGAATTTTATTATTGTCCTTATTATTAGAGATAAGTCAAACCTGGGGAAATAAGTGTGGGGGGGTGTTGGCTATTCTGTTTAAAGATATCTTCATTGCAAATATTTGATAACTTACCACGTGTCAAGTATCGTTTTAAGCACTTTGTATGTTTTAACTTATTTATTTTCCAAAACAATCTGGCAAGGAAGGTACCCTTATTTTTTCCTATTTTACATTTGAGGAAACTGAGATGCCGAGAGGCTAAGTAACTTGCCAAGTTTTAAAACATAAGCACTCGCTGTCTTGTGAGATGGTAGGTAAGGAAAGCATTCTAGGAAGAAAGATGCAACACAGTCAAAGGGATGCAGGCAAGAATGCATAGGAAACGCAACCAGCAGCCTGGCCCATCCTCAAAATTATAAGTAAGGTAGTAGTAGAATTGAGGTTTGAAAGTAGCTGGGAGCTTGTTTTTGTTTGGCTTTGAATGCCAGGCTAGGGAGCCTACACTGTATCCTATAGGAGCTTCGGTTTCTACTCCCAGCTGTTTCCCTGGTCATTGATCCTAAAGGTTTGTGCCTGAGAAGACTGCACACAAGGTGAGGTCTGACATGGCTGTTTCTGCTGTCCCTCAGTGGCTCTGGTCTCAACATAGGATATCGTTAGAACTATTTTGTTGTTTAATTCAGTTAGTTGATCTGGTATTTTAAAATCGTGATTATTTGGGGGGGATAAGGCTAAGCCAGAAGACTGAAAAATAATCCCATGCATAATTGTTCTCACCTTGTTTAGCAAATATACTAGCATCATGGTTGGTTTATCACTGGACTAAACTGGCAAAACCTATGGTAGCAAACAGCTTATAAGGAACATACTAGGAGTCAAAAGACCAGAATTCTAGTCCTGGCTCTGCCAAATACCAGCCATGTGACTGTGGGCAAGTCATTTGACCTTCCTGGACCTCAGCTCCTTCATCCATAAATAAGAATAAGAACTCCTAATATGCTTAACAAGATTTTCAGGAATATTCAATAAGACAATCTAAATAAAAGCCCTTTGTATGCAAAAAAGCACACGTTAATGGTTAAAATTATTTTATAGCATTTACTCATTGTGGTCTATCAGTGAGCCAATATTTATTGTGTACTTTTTAGATATCATTGTGCTAAGTGCTGTTGAGGTTTCTTAAGTAAAAGATTCAGGCTCTCCCTTCAGAGAGCTGGCTGTTTAGTTGAGGACATGGATATATTCACATAAAGTCACCAGATATGAGATGTACGTAGTAAGGGTTTTAAGGTTTTGGAGATCACCTTGGGCTCAGGTGGTCTAGGACAGCTCTCTGGGCAGGGGATGTGGGTTTGGGCTGTGAAGGTTGCGGAGAGTTGGTTGTGTGGAGGGGTGCACATCTGAAGTAAGGGGAGTGGTGTGCCAGTAGGGCTAGAAGAGAAGAGTGTGTGCAGAAGCGAAGGAAAATTAGCCTGGCTGGAATCTAGTCCAACTCACGTAATTCCTGTGGAAAATCAGACATATCAGACTTCCACTCTGGAGACTAATAATGACAAATAATTATAATGGTAATTACAAATTAATGAACAATTAATATTATTCAGATTTAGGGCTGAGGCTTTCAGTAAATTTCTCACAATTGCCTTATTTACTTTTCTCAATCTTATGAAGTAGGTGTTATTATCCCCATTTTATAGATGGGGAAACTGAGGCTTGGTGTGGTCACATAAATAGTCAGAACCAGGAGCCAAATACAGATTTATCTGACACCAAATCCACCATCTTTAGCATTATTTTGTGCCTCCTCATTTGTTTTCTAAGTATTCCTATATTCATTTCTGTCTAGGGGGTTGTGTTAGAGATTATTTTACTTGGCCTCTAAGGCCCAGTTCAAATATCACCTCTTTCATAAAATCTTTCCTTCATCCCCAGTAAGAAGTTTTTCTTAGTAAGAATGCTAAGAACGAAACATTCTTAGTTTGTACGTGCACAGCAATACTTCACACTTTGTGTTTTGTGTCTTAGTCATAATATTTGGGCACAAGAGTGTCTCCCCCCATTAGGCTGTTCCTCAGCAATGCACCTAGCTGAGAATTGCTTCTCAACATAGGTTTGCTAATCACTGCATTCCAGGGCAGAAAGAGAAGCTCTCAAAACCCACAGCCACTCAGGAAAAGCTCATGTAAAAAACCTGTGTGGTATATTACCTTGTGTTTCCATCAGGTAAAAAAAAAAAAAAATGAACAAGGAAAGAAAATGAAAAAAAGGCCCCAGTTTTTATAATTATCCTGCCAAAATGGCCCTGAAGAGGCAGGTGACAATCAATTCAGTGGCACGAAGCTTCACCTGGTTCTGGTTTGCAGAGCACCCGTCTCTTTGCCTTTTAATCAGATAATAGAAATGGCTGAAAGAGTAAAGGTGCCGGGGCCAATGGTTATGCGGGGTCCATTCTTCCCACTGATGCTTAAGGGATTTATGTAGGTAAGTCCTATTAATGTTAATGGAAGTTACATGCGTAATTCCCCTTTTTCATCACTGAGAGAATAGAGCTTTATATTCCTTGGGTAATTATGGTACTGGCACTGTTAGTTTTTTCACTTAACTTTTTCACCTGCCTTTCCTGCTTGGACTCTTAAGAAAGGAACTGAATTCTTCCGTTCAAAAAGGAAAATTGCCAAAATATCTGAGAGGTGAAACAAATGTAACCAGATCCACTTGGAGGAAAAAAAAAAAGCAAGAAAACACTAGGACAGGAAGCTGGAGGGTGAGCTCCTGCTAATTTTCAGATCCCAGGAAGCATGTCGTGGTTTGGATTTTCTAACAATGCAGGGCTTTTCACTGGCAGCCCATTTCCTCAGGTATTTGAAGTGAGAAGAAAATAAGTCCCTGAACATTTGGCTGAATTAATTTTAGCATGTAAGATTTGAGTAGCAATGCCTCGGTCTTTGCAGAGCTTAATAAAGAATTAATCTTGGTCTCTGCCTAAGACTTAATAAAATATTTGAAGCATCCTGGTATCTGAGATTTGGTTTACAGGAATCTAAAGGATACTGGCAATACTGTCCTATTAGAAATGTAAGTCCTTTGGGTGTTCCTCTGTCATGCCAGCTGCTCTGATTAGAGCATACAGCAGGTCATCTTATTCCTTAGGAGACAGCAGTGCCTATTCCTTAGCTGTTGGTAGGAAAGTCAGCACCTTAGTCTTGATATGTAGACAAGTCATTTTTTAAAAAAAGGGACAAAAGTTCAATTTGTCTGATGGTTTCTACCATTTAAAAATTGTTGTTTGTTTCTTTTTTTTAATAATTGAAAATAAAAGAAGAGTATACTTTGATGTGGAGACATTTGTAGGTTTTGTGGCAATCACCAAATCTCATGTTGGAAGGAACTGTATAGTCACCCAATTCAGTCAAGTGGTTCAAAAGCATTCAGTGATTAGGGACCTTACTCTAGCACTTAGTAGGATGTCTGGAATACAGTTGAGTAAGTCATTTGAATCAATCTGTTATGAACAGGCTGTTCTTTCTTTGGGCAGTGTGAGAAAGTTTTGCCTTGTAGCAACATAAAAATATGTATTCCTCCAGTTTTCTTTTACTCCTTGAACCCTGTTCTACACTTTCACCCACTGGCCTCTGTCCTGTCCTCTTGGGATAATGGAGAATAAGCCAGTTCCTTCTTTCACTTGAGAATTATTCACTCATTTTCTCAGAATTAGGAATTGAGATGTTTTATGGGCCTGCCTTTCCCATCCTAGATACAATAATATTTTGGTTTCTTAGGCCACAGCTCTGGCTATTTATTCTCTGGTTGTTCTCTTATCCTTGATGCTGAACCATATTTCTCCAACTTGGCTCATTTCCTGAGGCTTGGGATGGAAGACCTTTTTCTATCACCTTTTCCTTTAAGTCTTCACACCCAGATTACTGGTCCATGTAGCTGCCTATCCCCTGAAGCCCTCTTCAGGTTAACTAATCAAAGTTTGGAGAAGACCCAGATACAGTGTTATATAAGCTGCTTTCTCCAAAATAGCCCAGTGTAGTGAAAATAAAATCAATTGAGATTTAGGAGACCTGGATCTTAGCCTTTCTTAGCCATGGAAGCTCACTATTTGAATGACTTCTCTTCTATCCATTTAATTATTATGCAACAGCCAAAGCAAGCTTAAAGTATAAATTGGATTATGTCACTTAAAATCCTTCAGTGGTTTCTCAGCCTACTTAGGTCTTAGCCCCAAATCCAAAGTCTTTATTGAGGCCTAAAAGGTCTTCCATGATGTGACTCCATCCTGACTACCTCCCAATCTTCATTTTTACCTTTTTCTATGTTACTTGCTATGCTTCAGTCACATTGGCCATTTCTCAAGATTTGTCCCACCTTAGAATCTTTGCATCAACTGTTTCTACTTCCTCAAATGCTTATTCCCTCAATTTTTGTCTAGCTAACTCTTAATTCCTGGGTTTCAGCTTAGATATCATTTCTTTAAAATGCTCTTTCATAACCTAGAAGAAATGCTCTAGCTAAATGAAAGGCAGCCAAATCGAGCCCGGAGCCTTGGGGATAAGCTTAATCTAACCTTTCAGCCTGTGCTTTTGAGGTGTGTCAAGCTCTTCTTGTGGCTTTTTCCACCAATAAGTATTATATACAGGTCCAATTATATGCATGCTGGATAAGTAGGGATTGGTGCTAACAATATGGCACCTGGAACTTAAAAACATTTTTAAAAAATTTAATTCATTCAACTTGAAGTGACCACTGCCAGTAAAGGGAAGGAACAGCAAGAAAACATACATTTATTTAAAAAAATGAAGAAAACATACATTTATTGATTATCTACTTTAGGGCTTGGCAAATTTTTCTATAAAGACCAAATAGTAAAAATTTTAGGCTTTGTGGCCATGCAGTCTCTATTGCAACAACTATACTTGGCTGCTGTATCATGAAAGCAGCCATAGAAAATACACAAACAAATTAGCGTGGCAGTGTTCCAATAAAACTTTATTTACAAAAACAGGTGATGTTGGTCTACTAGTTATTATTTCCCAGGCCCTGACCTAGTGTGTTCCAGATGCTTGACATGCATTTACTCTTTATGACAACCTGATAGACAGCTGGTTATCCATTTTATAAGCTAAGAGAGGTGAAATGTCTTGTCTAGAGCCGCTCATCTTAGAAAGGGAAAGAATTAGGAATCTAACCTAGACTTTGAAGATTAGAAAAAGGAAATGGCCAATAAAGTTTAATTTAACAAATATTCATTGAGCACCTACTATATGATTATAGTAGTGCTAGACATTTGATTAGCATCTTTATACTTCAATTTTCTCTAAAGACCTTTTATTTTAAAATAATTTCGGGAGGCATCAGGGTGTAGGGAAAAGAATGTGAGTTTTAGAATCAGATATAACTCAAATTTTAACCCCACTATTTAACAACTTGTGAACTTGGAAAAGTTATTAAGTTCTGGCCTTAACATACTGAGACCAAAAACCAGTAAAGTGATATTGGTAGATACTAGGCTTCTATTAAATAATTTTTTTTTTTCCGAGATAAGGTCTTGCTCTGTCTCCTGGGCTGGAATGCAGTGGCGTCATCATAGCTCAAACTATGCAACCTCAAACTCCTAGGCTCAAGTGATCCTCCTGCCTCAGCCTCCCAAGTAGCTGGGACTATAGGCCCATGCCACCATGCCTGGATAATTTTTCTATTTTTTGTAGACACGGGGTCTCACTCTTGCTCAGGCTAGTCTTGAACTAGCCTCAAGCAAAACCCCCACCTTGGCCTCCCAAAGTACCAGGGTTATAGATGTGAGCCACCACACCTGGCCCATTAAATATTTTTTCAAATGAGATTTTATATTCAAAGGGACATTATACTTTTTATATTATTTGAGTTTTTCTGTACTAGCTACTGTAAGGTCATTATAGATTTTAAGACTTTTAAAAATAGGGATTAAGGGGAAACAGCTATTCTTTATCTCCTTCAGGGCTGATCTAAGAATTTGGCTTGTGTGATGGAGCCAGAATTATGTCTTCACCAGCAGGAAGAAGCATTTGGGGGAGATTCAGGGAACATAGATACTAAAGACAATAGTATACAAGTTGTTGAGTCCTGCATTCTTTCTCTTTTATTTGCTAAGTGACAAAGAATCATCTGCGAGAGTGAGAGTAACTTGTAAGGTCCACATCACGATCATGTTCGATACTCATATTTAGAGTGGACTTTGGCATGGTCAGTGGTTATTATAGGTGGTCGACAATTTGAAAAGATGCAGTGGGAAGAGTTAAGTGGGTTGTGGGAAAGATGTTTATGAGCAAAACAGGGCTGCTGTTACTTTGAGGATTGTCTTAAGGATCTGATTACATTATAGAAACTTCATCTTGATGATTGGTATCTCTTATTCCACAGGCTATATAATTTCAAATTTCAGGCATCTCTTAAATGCACACCAGAAGTGCCTTCTTCTGCTCCTAGAGCAACCAGAAAAGCTTCATGTGGAAAAACTTGCTGTTCCCTTTGTGTGCCTCTTCAGTTGTAAGGACATTCACTCCACTTTGCATGAAGCACCTTGTAAGTGTTCTCATTAGAGGCACCCCTCGGACTCTCTTGTCCTTATCTGGATCTGTTGTACTAATGAAAAAAAAAACCCAACCTTCAAAAATAAATGTGGAGAAAGTATAAACTAGTTCATGGTTGAAAATATGGCATTTGATACAGTTTTAGTAATCTATAACCTTCATATCTTTCTGCTTTTATCAGACAAAAAGCAAATTCCTCTGACCCATGAAGTTGATCTCTGAACTCTGTCAAAAAATTCAAAACCCCACAGTTGTAGATCATGCATTCCATTAGCATAATTTGCCACCCAAGGTGTAAATGTATATTCCCTAAATTGGCACATAGTATAGATAGTATTTTACAGTATGTTAAGTAGAGTGTTTTCCATGTAGTAGAGTGAATTAAAATTTTGCCACAGGAATTACTACTTGTTTCTCTTCACCTTTTCTTTCAGAAATTGTGAGTTGTAATACAAATGTAAATGTAGTCATTGAGATAGATACTATACTTCAACCAAATGAGACCATACACTCTAGCAGAGTCTTTGGGGGTTGAACAGAGTGAGAATCTGATTTTCATAATCATGTCAGTTTGGTAAATTAGGACAGAAAAAAACAAATGTCTCAATTAGTCAAGTTCAGTTTTGGGATTTCAGAGAACCAGTTTATAGGATGAAATAATATTAATAAAATGGAGAATTTGAGAATCTGAATTTCCCTTCGCCCCCACTCTGAAGCTTCCTTCTCTCTCTTTGTGTGTGTGTGTGTGTGTGTGTGTGTGTAGCTTGGGTGTTTGCAGAACTTACTTCACTGTTATTAAAGCTTTGTAAGATTTCTCTAGGATCTCCATGATGATGTTCCTCTTTTTTAATTCCTGAAATTAAAATGTGTTGGAATGCTTGGCTGCCTTTCACTCCCTCCTCAATGGACCCTTTAGTTTTTCACACCAAGGTGTCCTTCAGGGTGCCAGGTCAGGCTACCAAAACAGCTTCTAGGAGGGGATTAGAACCAATTAACATCTTTGTACACAAAAGCCACTGGCAGCTGAACAGGCAGCCTGGTGGCGGCTCCGGAGCTGCATTTTAAATAGGGGCCTTCTGTACTTGAGTTCAAGTAGGAAGAGGTGGAGAAAGTTTTTATTTATAATTGAAAATGCTGTTTTTGGATAAAGTCTGATGAAAAGAAAAGTAGTGTTCAGAAGTATCTAACAAATACCGTTTGAATGTTGGTCTATATTGTATGCGATTCCATCAAGGACGCTCTCACAATATAGCCTGCTCCTTGGCACATATGGAGATGAAGTGATGTTTCTTCACATAACAATTTTGTCCTTACATTTCTCTTGTTCTCTGTTTAAAAAAAAGTTCAGCTGGATCCCAAGGCACAAAAAGGAGCTGCTCCAAAGGATATATGGTCTTAAAAGCCAGTAGCCTTTTCATAAGAAATCTATCATATGGATACCTGTACCACAAAATCTTTGTTTGGGGCAAAATAAAGTGGAGAGAGGCATTGTGCAAAGTTTGTTTGTTTCTTAACCCTTCAGTTTGAGAGAGGTTGAGTAATTTTAAGCACAATAACCAAATTGTTATACTTTTTATTTTTATTTTTTTACCTTTTTTATTTTTGGAAGTACTATGTCTTTTGATGTTCAGGAATACTGGACTCAATAAAGATGTTAGAATTAAAACAAAGAGATTTTGTGACCCAAGTAATTGGGAAGAGTCTTAGAGACACAATTGGAATCTCTTAAGAATAATGTTTTTAAAGATGTAATGGAACCTGTTTTTACATTTGGATGATGAGTTTTCAAATACATTTTAAAGCTCAAAGGCAAAGTAGGAGTGTTTTCAATCCACTTAATATTCCACCTTCTCAGCCTCCTCAACTGCAAGGCATATAGCTTTCTCTAGAAATACTAGAAAATAAAATAGTGCTTTCAGAATCTCATCCGAAAGACTATAGTCTTTTTTCCCCCATGGATTCCATGGGGAAAAAATAGAGAAAAAGAAATTAGCTAATATATCATAGGTCAAAAGAATGATGGTGATCACAAATTTACTAAATCAGGGTAGAAAGTATAAGGAAAAATGGGACAACCTGATATTCTATTTTCTGTCCTGTTGTATATTTTTGTTTTATAGAAGGAAACATTGAAGAGAATAGTATGCATTTCTCTTTCAATGGCTTGAATAGAAAATGTTTTTAAAAAGTCAGCCTCCTGGTCCCTAATCTAAATTATGGTCATTTTCAGTTTCCTGGGTTTTATACATAACTCTAGATTCTTCTTAGTGTGATATTTTCGAAGCAAACCTTAATACAGTCTCAATGTGTGGCTTCCCCCCTGGGTTTTAGTTTCAGATACTGTATTGTGAGTCTTCAGACATGTTGAGTCCCCCTAATGTTAAATGGTAATTGCTAGAAGTATAGGTGGGGATAGAAACATTGTTATATTTTGTTCATTTTTCACACTTCAGCAGTTATCCCTTTTTCTCTCTTGCTGTATGCTTATTAGGGTATGAAATGCAGGTGTGTGGGAAATGGCTAGCGGACATTGACAGGTTATTTTGTTGGTCACTGCCTAATTAGTAGCATAGTGGATGCACCCTGCTAAGCTTTTAGTGTGGGGCAGCAGAGCTGGTCTGTTCTAATTTCCTCACGGCTTTGATATTCGCCAAGAGATTGACGGTTTACACAAAAAGCCAAGGCCCGAAGGAGGCCTGTGGAAACAATGAGCTTTCTTGCTTGTAGACACCACAGATGTGAGAGAAAGCTGGCTAAAAACAATTGGCTGACACTGTCTAATTGTCTCCGATGTCAGCGTCATTAATGTTTTCCCATGTAAAACGGAGAAGGCCAAGGTTGTATCCTCCCTTTATTTTGAGGCACATGATTATGTAACTTATCGAGATTCAGATTAAGTGTTAATTGTATTTGTGCAATAAAGAAACTGAAGCTACCTTGGATTTAATGAATATGTGCTTAATTAATTTTGACAGCTTTTATCTTTATTACCTTTTGAATAATCCTTAGCAGAATTAATACCATTTTTCAGTAATTAAAATCACAACTCATTTAATAATAATATATATTTACATTTCTTTCTGAGCTCAAACCAGGGAAATGATTATGAAACTTATCTTCTGGGAAGCTTCTTATGAATGTGTTAAGCAATAATTAGAACAAATACTTTGGGATGTCAGCAGAGCTGTTCACATTAGACAACTGACCCAAGTGTTCTAAAGAAACACATGGTAATAGCCAAGAGGCACAAAATTACAAGGCTACCCCTGTGAAACTCCAAACCTATTTTTATCTACGAAATGGCTTTAAAGATTTTTTCCTGAGGAGGGGAAAACTGGGAAGGTGAAACCCTAGGAAGAACTGACAGATTGGACTGAAATTAAACATTTTTTTGCAAGGTAAGACCTGTAGTTTCCTACAGTGCTGATGATATATCAATCCAAACTGAAATATATTATTTGTTATTGTAATCAGCAAATATTATCATACAGTTTGCACTGTGCAGCAACATCTGTGACGCCAAAATAAGTCAAGGCAGATACTGTAGTTTCTAATCCTTTTGATATTTCCTAGGTCTTTTCAGGGGAGTACATTTTTTTTCATCTGAACAATGTAGTGCCCCAGAGAAGTGGCAGAGGAACGGAGCTGTGCCCAGGAGCAGATATATCTATGATTCGTTTATTGTCTGTGAAGCTTTTGAGTTGGGGAAGCCCACATATCCTGAGTTCCACATTAAGTTAAAACATAACAAATTTGATTCTCAAAAATAATCTCTTTGCAGAATCAGCCTCCCTCAAAATCATTTTCCCAGGGAAGCTCCATGTTTTCCTCTGAACCTTTTATTTATCAGGCTGGTTACTTGAACACACAACTGCCCTTGACAGAAAGCATTGGTTTTTGAACTCGGGGTCATGCGTAAAAAATTATATTGCCAAGTACTTGGCTTCCTAAATGCCTTCCTTACCCGCATAATAGCACTGGCAAAATGCAGTCCTCAGAGTGAATGCCCAGTATGTGTGGGCCCCATACATTGTCCGCAGTGGTTTCGTAGGGGATGTATTATAGCATAGTTTATGACCAGAGAGAGCCTGATGCCATGGAAAAGTATGCAGCCTTTGGGGTCAGGTAGACCTGAGTTTGAATCTGGCCTCAGCTACTTAACTGGCTGAATGACTTTTGGCATGACCTTTTTGAGTCTCAATTTCTTCATATTTAAAAGGGATGGTAATAATAATAATAACGACGCCTTGCAGGGTTGGTGTGAGATCACCTACTGTAGCTGTATGATTTCTAATTGTGTGTACCCGAGCATGTTACCTAACCTAAGCTTAGTTCCTCACATGTAATATGGGGATGATGATAGTATATCCTTATAGTATCATCGCGAGGAGTAGTGAACTGCTAGTAATGTGAATAATAGCTATAATGACTGCCACTGACATTTATTGAAGGAGAACTCAGTAGATATTGCGCCGAGTCTGAAACTTAGTAAGCACTTTATAAATATTAGCTGCAGTGGATGCATTTATTGTGAAGCCCTCAGAGTTGTTGAAGAATTTCAGCTGTCAAATTCTTCACATACCATTGTCAGGGGACCCTGGTGAAGCAGTGCCTCAACCGGGCGTTTCCTATCTATGAGGTTAAGAAAGCATTACATACGAGTCCGTACTCTTTTCTTTTAAACCCTTTAGCTTTAGTCCTTCCCTTATCTTCCACTCTCTTTCTCTAAAATTCTGTTCTCTAAAGATGGCGATAGTGTAAAGGCTTACTCTGAATAAGTCCAGGCTTCTCCAGAAAATGGTAATTGCTCATCTTGATTTATTCCAGTGTGTAAGCTGTCTGCATACAGCTTTTCTCTCAATGACCTGAACCAGCTGGGCACTGCTGCCTCATGATTGGCAGATCCTTACGCACCGGGTGCAGCCAGATGGGCCTAGAGAATGCCCTCTTCTCTCCCTTTGTTTTTATTGGCTTAATTTGCCCCCAAAAGGGATAAAGTTTCACAATTTTTAAACACTGTGCCCACATTTGCGTG
This sequence comes from Cheirogaleus medius, assembly GCA_008086735.1. Classification (NCBI taxonomy): domain Eukaryota; kingdom Metazoa; phylum Chordata; class Mammalia; order Primates; family Cheirogaleidae; genus Cheirogaleus; species Cheirogaleus medius. The sequence continues at coordinate 4,251,097 of VBSM01003143.1, forward strand.
CATTGGTTTATTTTAAACACAAAGGAATATTTTATTCCTATAGGTTTCTCAAACTCCCTCATTGGTTGGAAATTCTGGAAATAGGATGTTGGAGCTTGGTAATCTAGAGAATCATAGTCTTTCATTTGCAACAGCAAGAGAGTTTCTGAGAGGCTAGTGTGATCACCCAAACTAGAATTTTGGTTGCCTGAGAGGGGCCAAAGCTATAAACTAACACATTATGCTCACATCCTTACTCTGGATCATTTAAGCCAATGGCTTCAAATCCATTGTGCTATTTGGAACAGAGGTCAAGATAAGTAGAAAAGGTGATCCAGTGCTTTCAGTCTTCTCTTCTAGAGAAAATTTAGTGCCGCCACACATACTGTAGTTTGAAAGGAAGCACAAATCCTCAACAGTCATTCTGAGCTCCCTGTGCTATTTTCTCACACAGTCAGAAGCTTTTAAGGCAAGAGTCCTGGAAAAAAAACCACCCCAAGAGGCAGAACCCTTTTCTCCCTTCTCTATCCTCCTCCCCTGGTTCTACTGGCTCAAGCCCCCTTCCTCTACTCCCTCCCTTCCTTCCTTCTGTTTTTACAAATTAGGGTGTTTGACTTGGAAAACAGAGGATGGGTTGGATTGTAAACCCATGGCTAGGTGCCCTTGTGTAAGACAACTTGTACAATCACATGAAATGGCTCTTATCCTCTTCTGAATGCTCAACTCCTGTTTGAGCTCACTTAATGATGACTATTTTGTTTTATTTCTAATTGTGGTAAAATACACATAATACTAAATTTACCAGCTTAACTGGTTTTAAGTATACAGTTTAGTAGTGTTAAGTGTATTTACATTGTTATGAAACCACTCTCCATAACTTTTTCATCTTGCAAAACTGAGACTTTGTATCTATTTATATTAAACTACCTCCTATCCTTCCCTCCCCCAGCCCCTGACAACAACCATTATACTTTCTGTCTCAATGAATTTGACTACTCTAGCTACCTCATATACGTGGAATCATACAGTATCTGTCCTTTTGTGACTGGCTTATTTCACTTAGCTTAATGGCCTCAAAGTTCATCCATGTTGCAGCATGTGTCATTTCCTTCCTTTTTAAGGATGAATAGCACACATATGCTGTTTTGGTTACTATAGCCTTGTAGTATAATTTGAAGTTAGGTAAGATGATGCCTCCAGACTTGTTCTTTTTGCTTTGGCTACTCAGGCTCTTTTTTGGCTGAATATGAAATATATAATTTTTTTTCTAGATCTGTGAAATATGACATTGGTATTTTGATGTGGATTATGTTGAATCTGTAAATCACTTTGGGCAGTATGAACATTTTAATGATGTTGATTCTACTAATCCATGAACATGGACTGTTTTTCCATTTGTTTGTGTCATCTGTGATTTCTTTCATCAGTGTTTTGTAGTATTCTTGTAGAGATCTTTCACCTTCTTGGTTAAGTATATTCCTAGGCATTTTATTTCGTTTACAGCTATTGTAAATGGTATTAAGTCCTTGATTTGACTCTCAGCTTGACTATTATTAGTATATAGAGATGCTACTGATTTTTGCATACTGATTTTGTAACCTGAAACTTTGCTGAATTTATTTATGAATTCTAGGAGTGTTTTGGTGGAGTCTTTAGGATTTTCTAGATACAAGATCATATTGTCAACAAATTGGGATAGTTTGACCTCTTCTTTCCTGATTTGGATACCCTTTATTTCTTTCTCTTACCTTATTGCTTTGGCTAGGACTTCTAGTACTATGTTGAATAGAAGTGGTGACAGTGGGCACCCTTGTCTTGTTCCAGTTCTTAGAAGGAATGCTTTCAACATTCCCCTATTCAGTATGATGGTGGCTATGGGTTTGTCATATATGGCTTTTAAAATTTTGAGGTACTTTCCTTTTTCCTTCTATGCCTCGTTTGTTGAGGGTTTTTATCATGAAAATCATGCTGGATTTTACCTAATGCTTTTCCTACATCTGTTGAGATGATCATATGGTCTTTGTTTTTGCTTCTGTTTATGTGGTAAATCATATGTCTATTAACTTGCGTATGTTAAACTATCCTTGCATCCCTGGGATGAAACCCACTTGATCATGCCAAATTATCTTTTTGATGTGCTACTAAATTCAGTTTGCTAGTATTTTGTTGAGGATTTTTGCATCTATGTTTATAAAGGATATTGGTCTGTAGTTTTCTTTTTTGTTGTGTCCTTTCCTGGATAGTGTCCTTTAATGCACAGAAGTTTTTTTGTTCATTTTGTGTTTTATTTTATTCATTTGTTTTTTGAGACAGTGTCTTACTTTGTCACCCATGCTAAAGTTCAGTGGCTTGATCATAGCTCATTGCAGCCTTGAACTCCTGGGCTTAGGCAATCTTCCTGCCTCAGTATCCTGAGTAGTGGGGACTACAGGCATGCCACTATACTGGGCTAAGTTTTAATTTTTTGTAGAGATGGGGTCTCACTATGTTGCTCAGGCTAGTTTCAGACTTCTGGGCTCAAGTGATCCTCCTGCCTCAGCTTCCCAAAGTGCTGGAATTATAGGTATGAGCCACCATGCCCAGCCAACACAGAAGTTTTGAATTTTGATGTAGTCCAGTTTATTTTTACTTTTGTTGCCTGTGCTTTTGGTGCCATATCCAAGAAATCATTGCCAAATCAAATGGTATAAAGGTTTTTCTCTATGTTTTCTTCTCAGGGTTTTATGGTTTTAGGTCTTTGATCCATATTGAGTTAATTTTTATATATGTTGTAAGGTAAATGGTGGTTATTTTGTCACTATTTAAAAAAGAATAAAAAATTCTTGAAGTATTATCATGATCTTTCCCCACCTGTAGACTTTAAATTACTTTTTATTAAATTTTTTATATTGGCATAATTGCATACAATAACATTTATCAATTTTAAGTTTACAGTTTAAAGAATTTTGAAAAATGTATCACACCAGGTAAATACCACCACAATCAAGATTAGAACAATTTTATCACCCCTAAAACTCCCTTGAGCCACTTTTAGTCATTTCTTTCTCCCATCCCCAATAACCATTGATCTGTTTTCTGTCACTATAGTTTTGCCTTGTCTAGAATTTTATATGATTGCAATCATACAGTTTTTAGGCTTTTGTGCTTGCTTTCTTTCATGTAACTTAATGATTTTGAGATTCATCTATGTTATTTTGTATATATAGGTCATTTCTTTAGGATTCCATTATATGCATATACAGATACCATATCTATTCATTTAACAATTGATGAACATTTGTTTTTGCTTTTGTTTTCCAGTTTTTGGTTATTACACATAAAGCTTCTATGAATATTTGTATACAACCTTTATGTGGGCATATGTTTTTATTTCTTTTGGTTGAATACCTAGGAGTAAGTTTCTTGGGTCATATGAATAACATATGTTTAACTTTAAAAGACACTGAAAACTACTTTCCAAAATGGGTGTACCATTTTGCATTCCTTTCAGCTATATATAAGCCTTCTAGTTACTCCACATCTTTGCTAACCTTTGCTAGTAACAGTCTTTTTAATTTTAGCCATTCTGGTGGTATCTTATTGTGCTTTTAATTTTCATTTCCCTAATGACTAGAAATGTTGATCATCTGTTCATATATTTGTTAGTCATTCATTTATCTTCTTTGGTGAAATGTCTGTTCAAATTTGACCCATTTTACAATTTCTTTTTGAGTTATAAGGGTTCCTTATATATTCTTGATAAAAGGCCTTTTATTAGATATTTTCTCCCAGTCTGTGGCTTGCCTTTTCATTTTTCTAATAATGTTTTGTTGAAAAGCAATTGACAATTTATGTCTATATGGTCTATTTCTGGACTTTCTTCTGTTCCATTAATCTACACATGTTTATTCTTGAGCCAATACCACACTGTTTTGATTGCCGTAGCTTTATAATGAGTCTTGAAGTTAGGTAGTGTAAGTCTTCGAGCTTTATTATTTTTGAAAATTATATGGGCTCCATGGTAGACCTATTGGCTCCAGGTTCTTTGCATTTCCACGTAAATGTTGGGACTTTAAACTCTTTGGGTATAGGAACTATGTCTAATCTTTTTACTGTCACCCCACAGTGCCTAGCACATTGCCTGCTAAGGTACATTTCCATACTTGTTGAATGATCAATTAATGGGTATTGATTGAATCAGTAGGATTCAACTCATTCAATCCTAGAATCTTAGAGCTGGAAGACAACTTACAGGGACACTAAGATGAAGATTAAGTGTAACTACCTCATTAAACATTTGGTAAAACTGAGACCCAGATAGATTGAATGACTTACCTAAGGCAAATAGAGGCAGTTAGAACAAGAACTCAAGTCTTGTTCTTGTTCTTGTTCTTGTTCTTGAACTCAAGAACTCAAGAACAAGAACTCAACTCAACTACCTCTAAATCAGGCACTGGGCCTACCTGGGTTGGTGGATCTGTAGAACTCTATTAGTGTATCAGATATAGGATTTCATTTTGCCTTTACCACTAGCACTCATCAATGATGTGCCAGGTCATAGGGATACAGAGAGGAATGGAGCATGGTACTTACATGTTCATGGTCTATCAGGGTCTACTTTTGTACTTTTCACTGAAAGTGCCCCAGACAAGGCCCCAGTGTGTGTGTGGTCTAGGAAATATGCCTAAAGGAAACCTTAGGCATCTGTGTTTTAGTGGCAGACCTAAGGCAAGTTAGTACCTGAGTAAATGTGATCAAAGACTCCAGAGGCACAATCAACAAGGCCAAGGACAAAATTCTTGCGAAGTAAATAGCCTACACATTACAGGTGCTGCCATCTGCACACCTGTATTGGAAGACTTGCTGAGTGCAGACATTTTGACTTTTTAATGGATGGCCATGAAATTGACAAATTAGGGGGGAGGAAATTGCATCTCTAAAAGCTTGTAGTTCATCATTTTCCTTGGAATGACTCAGCTCCTTCTTCCCTTCAAGCTGTAATTTCAGTTTCTTTTTCTAACAGACACATTGGTATTTTTGTGCTTATTTCTAAACTTACTGCCTACTGAAGATTTTCTTAAAGGGAAATAGAGAAAGTAGAAGGTATAATTTGAAAAGTAGCTTTTATGTGAATCGACTCTACCAATGTTAAGATTTAGGTAACAGAACATTTCTAAATTTTAATCAGCTATGAATAATTGCTACTATTTTGCTATGATAAAGGCAATTTTTTATTCTTTTAAAATACTTTTAGCCATAATTACACAAAAATAAATGTTAATTATATTTGAAAGCATTAAAACACATGCCATGGGCTCTTTATCAAAGAAAATGTGTTTTCCTAATATTATGTGTTTGTACCTCAAGTAAACAAAATTAGGTTAATAATTTAATAAATGTTTATGAACTTAGCTCAAGAACTAGAAATTACCAGTAACATAATTACTGCTGTCTATCCTATTTTTCTGCCTTTTTTACAGAAGTAACCACTATCATAAATTTTTTATTTATCATTACCTTGCTTGCTTTATTTTTTAAAGCTGTATCACTCACTCACATACACACATTTGCCTAAACAATGTATTATTTAGTTTTGCATGTTTCTGAAGTTTATAAAATGGTATCATACTTCATATAGTCTTCTGGGGTTTGTCTTTTTTCCACCCTATTGACATGTTTTTCATTCATTTTTACTGTCATATGATATAGCAACTATATCACATTTTATTTAATTGCCATTTTATCGATAGTCTTTGATGTTGTTTCCAGATTTGTGCTATTACAAACTTTTATGCTATGAATATTCTTGAACATGTCTCCTGATATATATGTGCACTACTTTCTTTCAGCTGTATATGTAGAATTGCTGAATTATAAGGTATGTCAATGTTCAGCTTTACAAGCTACTGTCAAATTATTTTCCAAAGTGATTGTATCAATTTAGAATTATACTACCCAAGTATAAGTGATTCCATTATCCATATATTGTTAGTTCTGCTATAACACACTTGTGTCCTAAAAACCACTACACTATTTTAAATCACCTAATAAAAAACACAGAGCTTATAAGAAAAATGGGGTTGGGGAAAAACTCTCAAAAACTTTGTCAGCGGCACATTAAAAGAGTAGCACAATTTTACACAGGTTAAATGGCTAAGAAATGCATAAATATCACAATAAATATAGCCCTTTACCTTGAAAAATTGCTTGTGGAAGTAGGTGTTGGAAGGGCTACAGCTTGTTAAGTTATTGTGTAGTGATGGAAGGAGGGTTATCTGAAATTGGACAGAACATTATAACACCAAATGTGGGTGGATATGGCTCCAAACACTCTGGTGAACTAAAGTAGCTGGTAGATGTTAGAGGTGTGTTTTATGTATTCCTATGCAGTTTGTTTGCCTGGGTACAGTTTATGCATTTCACTGGTACTTCTTGGGGTGAAATTGTGCATAATCAAATGCAAAATTTGCATTATGCACAAATTTTTCCTTAGTATATCAATTACATTATAACAAACTCATATTTACACATCAAATATTATAGCAGAACTAACTGTATTATTTAACACTTGACTTGCCAATTTTTTTTTAAATTTCAATACATTTAGGGGATACAAGTCATTTTTGGTTACATGGATGAATTATATAGCACTGGGCTTTTAGCGTACCCATCACCGGAATAGTATACATTGTACCCAATAGGTAATTTTTCATTACTCACCCCCTCCCCCTTCTGAGTCTCCAATGTCTATTATACCACTCTATATGGCCCTGTGTACCCATAGCTTAGCTTCCACTTATAAATGAGAACATGCGGCATTTATTTTCCTGTTCCTGAGTTACTTCACTTAGGATAATGGTCTCCAGTTCCATCCAAGTTGCTGCAAAACACATTATTTCATTCTTTTTTTATGGCTGAGTAGTAGTATTCCGTGGTATAGGATACCACATTTTCTTTTATCCACCCCTTGGTTGATGGGTACTTAGGTTAATTCCATATCTTTGCAATTATGAATTATGTTATGATAAACATACAATTGCAGGTGTTTTTGATATAGTGACTTCTTTTCCTTTGGGTAGATACCCAGTAGTGGGATTGAATGGTAGATCTACTTTGAATTCTTTGAAAAATATCCATACTGATCTCCATTGAGGTTGTCCTAATTTATATTCTCACCAACAGTGTATAAGGGTTCCCTTTTCACTGTATATGCACCAATATCTGTAGTGTTTTGACTTTTTAATAATGACCATTCTGATTGGGGTAAGGTGTTATGTCATTGTGGTTTTAATTTGCATTTCTCTGATGATTAATGATGTTGAACATTTTTTCATGTTTGTTGGCCATTTGTATATCTTCTTTTGAAAAATGTCTGTTCGTGTTGTTTGCCCACTCTTTAGTGGGATTATTTGTTTTTTTCTTATTGATTTGTTTGAGTTCCTTGTAGATTCAGGGTATTAGTACATTGTCAGATGTATAGTTCGTGAATATTTTTCCCATTCTGTAGAGTGTCTATTTACTCTTTTGATTATTTCCTTTGCTGTGCAGAAACCTTTTAGTTCAATTAAGTACCACTGATTTATTTTTGGTTTTGTTGCATTTGCTTTTGGGGCCTGGTCTTAGTCATAAATTCCTTGCCTAGACCAGTGTCCAGAAGAGTTTTTCCTAGATTTTCTTCTAGAATTTTTATGGTTTCAGGACTTACATTTAAGTCTTTAATCCATTTTGAGTTAATTTTTATATACAGTGAGAGATAGGAATCCAGCTTCATTCTTCTGCATGTGGCTATTGAATTTTCCCAGCACCACTTATTGAACAGGGTGTCTTTTCCCCAGTATATGTTTTTGTCTGCTTTGTTGAAGACTGGTTGGTTTTAGGTATTTGGCTTTATTTCTGGATTCTCTATTCTGTTCCATTGATCCATGTGTCTACTGTTATACCAGAGCCATAGTGTTTTGGTCTACTATCGCCTTGTAGTATAATTTGAAGTTAGGCAATGTGATGCCTTCAGATTTATTCTTTTTGCTTAAAGATTGCTTTGGCTATTCAGAATTATTCCATAACAAATTTCTGTGAAAATGACATTGGTATTTAATAGGAATTACACTGAATCTTTAGACTGCTTTGGACAATATGGTCATTTTACCAATATTGGTTCTTCTGATCCATAAGCATGCGATGTTTTTCCATTTGTTTATGTCACCTATGATTTCTTTCATCAGTGTTTTGTAGTTCTCTTTGTAGAAAGCTTTTACCTCCTTCCTTAAGTATGTTCATAGGTGTTTCTTTTGTTGTTTTTTTACAGTTATTGTAAATGGGATTGAGTTCTTGATTTGATTCTCAGCTTGGTCATTTATTGGTGTATAGCAGTGCTACCAATTTGCGTACATTGATTTTGTAAACTGAGACTTTACTGAATTAATTTATCAAATATAGAAGTGTATTGAAGGAGTCTTATAGGGTTTTCTAGGTATAAGATAATATCATTGTTAAACAGAGGTAGTTTGACTTCCTCTTTTCCAATTTGGATGCCCTTTATTTCTTTCTCTTCCCTGATTACTCTGGCTAGAACTTCCAGAACTATGTTGAATAGAAGTGGTGACAGTGGGCATCCTTGTCTTGTTCCAATTCTCAGGGGAAACACTTTCAACTTTTCCCTATTTGGTCTGATGTTGACTATGGGTTTCCTGTATATGTCTTGTATCAATTTGAGGTATGTTTCTTCTATGCCTAGTGTGTTGAGGGTTTTTCTTTCATGAAGGGAGGCTGGATTTTATTTTGAATGCTTTTTCTGCATCTATTGAAATGATCAAATGGTTTTTGTTTTTAATTCTGTTTATGTGGTGACTCACATGTATTGACTTGTGTATGTTGAACCATCCTTGTATCCCTCTGCCCCTTTTCTTTTGCCAACCAGATAAATATAAAATTGTGTCTTATTGTGGTCTTGACTTGCATGTCTCTGTGATACTAACAAGATTGATCATCTTTCCCTTTTGTTTATTGGCCAAATGTGTTTCTTCTTCAGTACCTTGCCTGTTCCTATACTGTGTCTATTTTTCAACTGGTTTCTTTGTATTTTCTATAAGAGATTTTATATATACTTATGATACCAATCTGTTGTGGTTAAATATGTTGCAAAAACCTTTTCTGATTTTGTAGCTTTGTCTTTTTACTTTCTTTAAGCTGCCTTTTGAGAAATAGAAATGCTTAGTTTTAATGTAGTCATTCTTATTAATCTTATCTTTTTTACTCATATTTTCTTGTTTAAGAAATCCTTTCCTCTCCATCACCTATGTATCTTTTAAAGTTTAAAATGTTTACTTTCTATTAAAATCTTAATCCATTTTTAGTTGATTTATATGTATGATATGAGATAGAGATCCATTTTTTCCTGCCTTTTATGTAGAACTAACTCCACCTATCAAATAGTCACTCCTTTTTCTAGTGATCTGTCATGTCATGTCTGTCATATACCAGATCTTTTAAACGTGCCTCTTTGGGGCTTTTTATTTTCTGTTAGTAGTCAATTTGTCTAATCTTGATTCAATACCATAGTGTCTTAATTATTAAAATTTTTTTCAAAAAACATTTATACCTGGTAGGGATACTCCTCTTTTCTTATGCTTTTTTTTTTTTTTGGTATTGTTTTAAAATAAACATAACATAAAATTCACCATTTTAACCATTTTTAAGTATACAGTTCAGTGGCACTAAGTACATTTATAATGTTGTATAACCATCACCACTATCTGTTTGCAGAACTTCATCACGCTGAACACCTAAACCTATTGCTTATTGTACGCGTTAAGCAATAACCCCTGTTTCTCCCTCCATCTAGCCCTTGGTAACCTCTAATCCACTTTCTGTCTCTATATATTTGTCTATTCTAGATATTTTGTATAAGTGGATTCATACAATAGTTGTCTTTTTTTGTGTCTTGCTTATTTCATTTAGTGTAATGTTTCCAAGGTTCATTCATATTATAGCATGTATAAGAACTTCATTCTTTTATATGGCTAATAAATATTCTAGTGTTATGTATATGCCACATTTTGCTTATCCCTTCATCTATTGATGGACACTTGGGTCATTTCCACCTTTAAGCTATCATGAATAATGCTCCCATGAACATTGGTCTACAAGTATCTGTTTGAGTCTCTGCTCCTTTGCTCCTTAGTGGCTATTAAATCAGGATACAAGGGTGCAGAGTAAGGTTGTGAAGATGTTGAAGGAGTAATTTGTTCTAAGATAGCCACCTAGTTTCTTAGTTCCTCTAGTAGGGAGAGATTGAGCTCTGTGGAGGAAACTGCTGCTATAGAGGCAACTTCAGGTTCAACCAGGAGGACAGCTGCCTAGCTGATGTCCCCATGCTTGATATCTGGTTTGAATTTCTTTAGTGTTCACCCCATTAAACTCTTCTTTGGGAAACCTTGTTTTAACAGCTCTCATGCCCATCATTCTGTCCATTGTACAGCCAATCTGAAGCAGCTACAGACTTCAGGCTTTAAATAACTTCTTCCATGGTCTTCCATGGGATTTTATCAACTTCAGACAAATCTCTAGATCACTATTATGTAGTGATTGATAAAGAAATCCAAAGGAGCAAATCTTGTTATGGGACAGAATTCTGTCCCAGCCGAAGAGTCTGCATGAAGCATGGGATCACATGTGAGACAGCCTAGTTGCTGTCATTTACCTTCTCAGTCTCTTGTCACATGGATGTATCAACCAGTCTCTAACAGCTCCCTAGTGTGTTAATCAAAGCAGTCCCAGATTTCCTTCTTTTCCCTCTTGCTACAGTTCGGCATCTTGTTACTCTAAGCAAGGATATGTTACCCTCCAGAAATAGTTCTAATGTGGGTGCTAAAACAGGGTACAAGTGTGCTTTCCTCTCTGATGGGAACCCAGGGCACTTTTCTAGTCTCCTATACTGTAGGAGAACAAGCAAAAACCAAAGCATAATTTGGGCATCTTGTTTCAGTCATACTAGCCTCTACCTATTTACTCAATTCATATATATTAATAGATAGGACAGTTATTCCTCCTTTATTCCTCCCTTCACCAACCACTTGGGTGAGAACATTTGCTCTTAGTTTCCAAAAGGTATCTTCATATCCCTGAACTCAGATCATAGGATCATTGCCTTTTCTTTCCATAAGTTTGTGTCTGTCTTGGCACCCTGCTGACTGTTCCAATTTTGGCAGGGAAGAACCCCAACCTTCCCATGACTCTATAGATGCCCAAAATAGATAACAAGACTCAATGGGTCCAAGAAAGATAGTTTATTACTCACAGTATTGCAAACAGCAGGTATATGAGCATGGTAGCACCGGTTTCCCTGCCTTCCAGTTGTTTGGGGCAACTCAATGGATCAAGTATTGGCTACACATGCAGTGGACTGTGCTACAGTTGAAGAACCCAAGGCCAAAAGCTCAATATCTTTTGTAGTAAGCAATATGCAAGCCAGCCTTCTCTCCCTGGAAGTGATAAATTGCATGATAGTCATGCTATGGTCATGTGACCTATTTAATTGCCTATGTGACTAGCTATAGAAATAGCTCAGGACCAGATCATTAAATCTTGCAGTTTGGCACACAAAACATGATATGCAGAGAAGTTCAGTACCCATGTTAGACTGCTTTGCCCAACATTTTGTCAGAAAATATTTTTATTTCAGCCTTAGTTTTGAAGACTGTTTTTACTTGGTGTAAAATTATAGGATGACAGTTATTTTCTTTTGGCACTGTAAAAATGTTATTCCCAGTATGGAGATTCCTCAAAGAAATAAATGTAAATGTACCCAGTCCCACTGCTGGGTATCTACCCAAAGGAAATGAAGCCATTTAATCAAAAAGACACCTGCACTGCTTATCACAGCACAATTCACAATTGCAAAGATGTGGAATCAACCTAAGTGCCCTTCAATTTATAAGTGGATAAAGAAAATGTGGTATATATACCATGGAGTTCTACTTATCCATATAAAGGAACAAAATAATGTCATTGGCAGCAACACGGAGTGAATTGGAGACCATCATCCTAAGTGAAATATCTCAGAAATGGAAAAGCAAACACCACATGTTCTCATTAATTAGTGGGAGCTAATAGATGGGTACACATAGGTACAAAATGATGTAAAGGACATGAGAAACCAAGAACGGAGGAGGAGAGGAGGGAGGCATGGGATGAAAACTTACCTATTGGTAAACTTACCTATTCTGGTGATGGGCACAGCAAAAGCCCTGACTTAAACATTATACAAGGTATATATATAAAACAAAACAACAACAACGACAAAAAAACACACTTGTACCCCCTTAATATTTTGAAATAAAAAATTAAAACATAAAAAAAGAGTAAAAAACGTTATTCCATAGTCTTCTGGCTTCCATTGTTTTGGTTGAGAATCCCTCAGTCCCTCTGCAGTTGCTCTCTGCCTAGTCAAAGCCCAAAGTCCCAGCCTCTTGCCCTGTGGATTCACCGCTGCTTTCTGTGTGCACGGGTTTGGCAAAGGGGCAGGGGGAATAGGCAGCAGCACCTAAGTTTACTTCTTCACAGTTGTCTCCTCTCTGGAATCCGACCCCTTGGTCCTTGTTTCTAAACTTTGCTCTTTCAGACCACGGGATTGTACTGGCTTTCCATGTTTCTACTCCCAGGATGGTTACCTGTATGATACTGCTTCCTTGAACTCTGCCCACATCTTTGTAAACAGTCCTTTATCAAACTTTCTTTGGTTAACTCTTTTGGGTTATGCCCTCTATTTCCTGCTGGGTCGCATATATAATGGGTTTCTTTAATGTAGGACTACTGATGTCTTTTAATATATTTATGTGTCATGTGAGTTTTGAAGAAGGGTCCTAGAATATATATCTCTGAGCATTTTAGGACTGGTTTTATTGAAACCTTGTCTTTAGAGATAATATTACATGAATGTGGACTTAATGCTAAATGGCTGGGTGACTTCTTAGAGTCTATAAACAGCAGTCAACAGAAGACTCCCAGCCTGCCTAATGAAGGCTCTGATACCTAAGCCTTTCTTATCTCTGCTGGTTTTTCCTCAAAGACTTGCTGCTCTGATAGAGTTCCAAAGTATAGACTAGTGGTTAAGAACATGAAATTTGAAGGCAGATAGATCTATGTCCAAGTCTTTGCTCTGCTATATTTCTTCGGTAAGTTACTTAATCCTCCTGAGATTGTTTCCTTATTTGTAAAATTTCATTCATGGGACAAGTAAGTACTAATGTATTAACTTCCTTCTTACTTTCTTCTCTCTTAATGACGGCCAATTTAAATCATTTAAGGAAGATGAAGTTATACATTCCTTTCTGTCTTCTCATACAGAACTTTAAAGGAAATATGAAATTGACTATAAAATTACCAGCCCATATATACCCTTTAAACTCAATTTTAAGTTTAAAAATTTGTTCTTAAAATTCTGGCTTTTGATTTGTATTATGAATTTTATACTGTACTTCTTCCACATACAACTTAATATGTTAACTTTTATTTAGTTAAAAATAAATTGCTATAGCATTAGTATTATTTTAGTATAGTTTTTTTAATAAGTGTTTTTAGTACAGAGAGAAAATAACTTGGACTTTTATTCTTTTGCAACTCTTTCTTTCCCCCTTTAGGGCATGTGAAGGTAGTGATCAAGAAAAATACAGTTGATGATTACTCCAAAGTGGAGCCTTATTCATCTAAATCATAATTTTAAAGATTTTGGTGATTGTTCCATAGTGCCTAATTGCTCCAAATATCTATTAATAGTTATCCTTTGTCCTGAGGGCAAATTTGACAATGAAAACTCCATTTTCCTTAAGTGCCCAAATAGAATTGTTCTCCACATACACACCACTGACAAGGTCAGAAGTCACATGTCATTTCAAGTCTCTCCATCTTAGTTCTCCATTGTCTTTAGTCAAAATGTAAACTCTTTGGAATCTAACTTCCTTTCATATCAGCTACTTGGAAAAGCTGACATATTACCACACTTTCTGCTTACGGAACTCAAGATTTACTTTGCCAACTAAGGAAACTTATTTGTAGAAGTGAGGCGTTTTTGTATTTGTAAGTACATATTTCTTCTTAAACCATAAGGGCTTTTGTGCTGGGGAAGCTTAAGATATAATATGAAAAAATAAAGTGAGAGGTATTGAGGTATGAGTATACCAATGAAAGTCCTTAGAACTTTTCTTCCAGTAAAATAAATCAATAAAATCAGCACACTAAAGGCAACACTAATGAAGTTTTATACATCTTAAATTAATAATAATGGATACTGTGCAATTACTTTCCATTTGCCACTCTTTTCTCCAGAAACTTATAAGTGATTTTCACTTTAATGAAGATAATATGCAAACTCAGCAGTATCTATATGACCTTGGGCAAATTAGCAAGAGGCATTTTTTTCTTGTTCTCTTTCCAAAAGTTAAATGTTTTTCAGATTCATTATAATTAACTGAATTATGAATCAAAATTAATGCTGATTTTTTCCTAAAAGCTGTAACTTTAGAGATGCAGACTAACTTTGGATGCTTGAAATGAGAAAAATCTTGGTGCCTTTCATCTATCTTATCCAATGCAGCTGAGTAGGCATAGTAATTTGTCAACTTATATAAAATTATGGTATGCTTATGTTTATTTCTGCAGATTTTTTTGGGCAAGCTTGAAAATTTCTGTTACGGTATATTTTACTTGTGTTGGTATTCTCAGATGGTGGGTTTGGGAATGGAATAGAGGTAAGCAAATAATGAAGAGCTGTGGTGATCTTTCCAATGAACAACTAAGAAAGAGAAAGTTGAAGCAAAGAAAGTCTGAGCTTAGATCTAGTGGATAGCTCTAAGGATGTAACTGTCTGTCAAATCAGTTTACTTCGTTCTACCCCATGGACTGTCATCTTCCTAAATTAGATAGCCATCACTTCCTCTTATACCTGGTTTCTCTGCTTTCAGTCTTGATGCATTCAATCCATTTTCATGCAGTATCTAAAGTTATCTTTCTAAAATACAAATCATTCTGTCTGTCAATCTCTTGTCTAAAATCCTTCAACATCTCTTCATTGCTCTCAGGAAAAGGTCCAAGTTCTTTAACATGATTTACATAGGCATAATGGTCTGGGCCCTGTGCGCCTTATCTCTAAATACTCCCTCATTACATGATTATTCTAATATTACTGCATTTAATGTTGTTATTATTGTTGTTATTTGCCATGTGTACTCTCAGTTCTTCCTCTGACCTACTCTTTTCTTTTCTAACTAATTTCTATTCTTCCTTCAGGTCCCAGTTGAGCCACTGCTACCTCTGGTGTCTTCCTGACCACCCCCAACCACGCTGAGTTTAGGTTCCCTTTTAATCCTACCCCTTAAATGCTCCCACTACAATGCACATCACACTGTGTGGATAATTGCCGCTAATCAGTAGATTGTATTCCCCACCAGGTTGGAAATTCCATGGAATCCCAGGCCATGCTTATCTTAGTCACTGTTGCATCCTCAATGTCTGCCGTCCCCAACCCCTGGGCTGTGGACCTGTACCATGGTGGCCTGTTAGGAACCAGGCTTCACAGCAGGAGGTGAGCTGCCAGCGAAGCTTCATCTGTATTTACAGCTGCTCCCCATTGCTTGCATCATCACCTGAGCTCTGCCTTCCTCTCCCTGTCCCCCACCGCTGATCCCCCAGAGTCTGTAGAAAAATCGTCTTCCGTGAAACTGGTTCGTGGTGCCAAAAAAGTTGGGGACTGCTGCATGCCTAGCAGAATGCCTGGCATGAAGAAGGTGCCCAGTATTTATTTGGTAAATAATCGAATGAATGAAGGAGCTTGTGATTTCTGTGACAGGCTGACCCAAAGCCTTTGCCACCTCAAATCCCCAAGTCATTTTGTACTGAGATCACTATAAGACCCAAGAGGCAAAACTCAGGGCAGGAATATGGTAGCCCTGACTCATCAAATCTAAAACCTAGGGAGCCCCTATGTTGAGGGCTAGGCTTGAGAAACAGTGATTCTCAGGATGCAGAATATCTACCATGAAGCAAAGTAGATTCCTAAATACTGTGTTGAAACTCTGGGGAAAGGAGATCCTAGAACATATAACCACACAGAAAAAAGGTAAGTAGAAAATAATAGTATAGTTTCCATTTCTATTAATTTATGATATGTGAAATTCAGTTAATTATGTCTGTATTATTTTATTTTACAAAATACAAAAGGGTTTTGTTGTTGTTGTTCACAAGATCTTAATGTTTTTCAACCCCAAATTCCCTGGAGGTGTTAAGGAACTGAACCTCATGGAGGTCTATGGTACTTCTTAATTCCACGAGTATAGAGCCTTAGCTTTGACCAGGATGGCTCCAAGCCATATACAGTACATGCTATCTGCCCATCCTTCCTGCAAACACTGGAGGGCAGTGCAAAAGCAGGCTTATTGTCCCTGGACTTCTTTTATCTCTTCCAAGGTGTCATAAAAACTTCTGCCCTGCCAACTGCTGCATTTTCTGTTCCTAGTATCAGTTCCCTATTCTTCTAATTATCCCCAATAGAAATGGCACAAATTACTGAAATCTAAATACTATAGTTGTGTATCGTTCCCCAAAACAAGACATAAATAAATTTACACATATCAAAATTATACAAGAGAAGAACTAAGATTTATGGTGATCTTACTGAAATGCAGTAATCCTTCACTTTTTGAGAGTTGTGGATTCTTTGAGAATCTGATGAGAGTTATGGATCGAATGATGCATGTATACCCTCACAATTTTGCAAACAATATCAGAGGGCTCATGAACTATAAATTAAGGACCTCTGCTGAAATATGTTTCACTAAAGAACTCTGCTAAGTTCTGAGATTTGAGTACTGGAGGATGAGAAATATTAGAGATGCTTATGCCTATGAAATAAATTTCCAAAGACTACACCTCATCACAGAGTTTGATTATAAGCTTTGACATGTGCTTTATTAATTTATGACACTGTCAGCCCGAAGGCTATTAGGGAGTGCGCCACAGGGTCATTTGGTATTTGCTGAGAGTAGTTTGAGACCATTAGCTTTCTAATGAAAATATATGGATGTATAATTAGAAAAATGAGAATTAACTAAATTTAGCTAAAAGGGGGAAGATTATGTGCTTTAAATCAATATTTCCAAAATGCCAGGACTTTTAATAAAAATATTTAGCATTGCCCTCCCCTCTCCATCTCACCTTGTGCTGCCTCTGGCCCTGCCCCCATTGCACAATTCTAATATATTCTCCAATGACTAGGGGGATTCTGGACTGTGGGTAACTGGAGCTCTGTTGTAGGAACCTCAGGAAGTTCAGAAGAGGGACAATGCTTAGGGGGTACTAATGCTGATGGCTACCCTATGGCCATAACAAGGTGCAAAAGCCACCCCTTCAACTCGCAGAGGGGCACGGTGGATCTCCAGGTGCTTACCTGAAGGAGAGGGAATTAGGAGACATAAATTGGGGCCAAGAGGAATTAATGAGTTGTCTTCCAGTCAGTGACCCTCAGGATTTGTGCTTGGCTCCTAAGGGAAGGGACTAATTTTCAAGATTAAAATGACCAGAATGGAACTTCTCAAACCATGGATGTACTGTGCATTCACTAGCCACATCCTTCCCAAATGTTTCGTTGATATTTCAAGTTGTCTACACTGCATTGGTTCCACAACGGAACTCATATTCGAAAATAACACAAATTTTTGACTTATCCGTGGTTTCACAAAAATTGCTCTAAAAAACATTTGAAAGATAATCACAAGCCAAAACATGAGTTTGAGAGAATGAGGATGTACCTTCACAGTAAAAATAAAACAAGAAGTAGCAAAGTGAAATGTCAGAGATATCAACTGTCAAACTTAGTACATATGGAAATTGGGCATTCCATACTGAATGACCTATGTTATTTGAGGTCCAAAAAGCCCATGCCTGGTGGCTGAGCAGGAGCCAAGAATCTCATGATTTATGCCACCTCGTAAGTTCATCAACAAATGTAGAAGGATCATGGACTTTAGAGGCAGAACAGGGATAAATTTTACATCTGTCACTTATTATTTTTGTGATCTTGTTAGGTCTGTGTGGATGTTCCCTGGTCCCCTGGTTCCCAGTGTCAAGAATGAGTACTGGTACTGAGTTGAGTCAATACGGAGTGATCACAAATGGGAAGCAATCTCATACACAACATTTAATGCAAAGCAAAAGTATGTCTCAGAGGGAGAGACAGGTCATCTTCCACAAGTGGAGAAGACCCAGAAGTCTGGGCGCACACTGTCTTTTATATGCTCAGTATTTTGTCCCGCCTTTCTCCTGGCAGGATTGGTTGCTGTTTTCCGCTTTTGGGGTGATTGACAGGTTGGGGTTACATTACAGATTATATAACAGGTTACATAAAAGGTTATGTTATATTACAGTTTCCTTACTAAACATGTGTTCTCCCAGAATCCTTCATGAAAACTCCACCCATGTTAAGTAGATGGTAATGAGCCCCAGGTCAGTTAAAGGTCACTGGGTGCTCCTTACTGTGTATATCCACACCAGGGAACAGTTCCTAGCCACAATTTGGTTCCTAGCTACAATTGGGTTCCTGCTCTCCACCCTTAGCCACTTCCTTGCCACCTGTTTGTCCTCCTTTTGACCTAACAATCTGGAGCTAATTTTTTAATTTCATTTTGCTGCAGTTTTCTCATTTATATGATGAGAATAATGTTACCCAATGGGCTGGATTATGGAGTAATGCTATTAGAGATGCTAGCATAGTTCTTGGAATACAGATTTTATTCCCTTCAATATTTAATCACTATTTACGGGGCCAGGAAACAGAGTATTTCCTGCTTTGATCTTGTTTTGACAATATAGTTGTAAAGGAGATACTGAACATACACTTTCAAACCTGATAAAATAACAAAATGTTTCACCAATGCAAAATGTCAAACATGAAGAACATCATAATAATTGATAGCACAGCAAATTGTTTTAAAAAGATAATTATTCATTTTGCTTAAATCTAATAAAATGCCATTTTGTTAAATTACATTTTTATTCATGTAAGATAAATGTTTTATTGTTAAAGAAGGTAGGAAAATATAAATAAAACATTTACAAAATAAAATAAAGCAAAATTATAGTTTAGTTCTGATGTCTCCAAACCTGTTTTGAAGAAAAAAAATCTCCAAGCCTATTTTGGATCCTTATTAAATCAACATCTATGGAACTGCTACAGGGCCCTCCACCTGTGGGCTTAATGCCCCCTGAATGGTATTCTTTCTCCACTTTGTCCTCACTAAAGCCTGCTCTTAGGAAAAGGAAAAGAAAGGATCTAACACTCAATTCCAGTAAATATGGGTTAGTGAACTGAGAGCCAAGAGGAAGCTTAACTTCCAAACGGATCTCTTGCATCTACTCAGGGTGCTGCAGCCAGGCAGAGCCTATTCCTTCCTCAAGAGAGAATCTGTCTCCACCTGCTTACCAAAATATGGATACTTCTTTTTTGTTGTTAGAGGTCCCTTTGAAAAATGCAAATGCCTCGGGACAGGGAACTAAAACCCATGATAAAAGTTAAATGACTAAAACTAGTTAAATCCTTGGCAGTAACTTTGCTAGGCACGAGGAAGGTGAGGGACAAAAAGGGCATAGAATGTAAAGAGAGGCAGAGGGAGGAGGAGGAGAGGGCTCAAGAGTCAATGGGAGCTCAAAAGAAAATCTCCACTGGCTATGGTTTTAAACTAGAATCTGGAGTTTTGAAATTTCACAGTTCTAGAAATAGACTATGATTTTAAAAAGAGCCCCCTGCACATGCATGCACGCATGCACACACACACACACACACACACACGAAGAGACACAAAATATACCTCCCATATCCACTTAGTGGTTTGCAGCTATTTAACTAACATGCGTGGTATTGACTTCAGGGTCCATTATGGGCATCAAGGCAGCAGGCTGGATTTTTTTTTTCCGACAGTTTGATTTTCAAGACTTTTTCATAGCTTTTAGTACTTTTTTTTTTTGGATTCATCTTTATTATGGATTTTAAAAGCAAAGGTCTTTGCTTACATTAAAAGTGTTACTTTTTCTATCATCATGGTTCCTTGCTAATGGGTTTCTGAATTCCATTTTCATTATTTTATTTTTATAGAACTCTACTTTCTTTATTTATTACATTTGACTTTGTAATATGTACAATCTGTTGGCTACATATAACTAGGCTTTAAATACTTTTTCTGTTTACCATTAATAAAAAATGTTCGGTGATTCATTTGCCTTGCAGAATAAATCATTACCTTGTCCATGCCCAACAGAAAAATAGCATATATTATCTCCTGATTATGCTCGGTAGCTATTTTGCTCTGATCTCTCTCTTTTCCTCTACACTAGTCAAGATATAATGTTCTTTGGTTACAGAGAGGAAACAAGCAGAGTGGTAAGGCTACTTAGACTTTATAAATTTAATAGTAATGATTTACCTACTTAAAAATAGTAACATAACACTTGACAGTTTACTGAGGACCTTCATTTATGTTATCTGGTTTGATTCCTGAAGGGTTACAAATGTGACCTACACAAGTTCATGATTAGTAAGCGACGTAGGCCACCTCGCCTTTCCTTTAATCAGGCTCAGGTGCTTTCCATTTTAAGAATCAAAATCTGTTTCTCAGTCCCACATTCTCTCTTAGTTACAACACTTTTCTCCCTTTCAGAGATAAGCCACTTGAGAGTGGTCTGTACATCTTTCCCCACTTCCTCACTTCCCACTCACTCTTCAGCCCACTGGAATCTGAGGTTGGTATCTACTTGTATTGGACGGATCCAGTAAAGATAATTGCAACCCTCTGGTTGCTAAGTACAATGAACACTTTTCTTCTTTTACTTGATTTCTCTCTCCCATTTGACATTATTGTGTATCCCTGCCTTCTTACAATGAACTTTCCCCTTGGCTTTTGGGACATCACCCTCTTCTGGTTTTCTCCTGCCTCTCTGGTGTCTTCATGGTCTCTTCAGTGACTCTTAGTCCTGTGCTTTTTCCCTAATTGTTGAGAATTCCTCAGGATGTCAGCTTCCACTCACCTCCCTTTCCTTTTTCTTTCCTTTTCTTCTCATTCCAGAGCAATTTTATCCATTTCTCACTGTTTCCTCTGTAGGTAGATGACTTTGTTACCAAAAAAACCCAATAAAAATTATTACATATATTTTTAAATATAAATAAAAACAGAGATAATGGTTTAATAAATGCCCAGGTACCCATCACTCAGCTACAACAATTACCAGTCCTTTGCACATCTTGGATTGCTGCAACAAGCTCCTAAATGTTTGCCATTTCTAGTCCTGACTCCTCCAAATATTCTTTCCATTACAGCCAGGGATCTTTCTAACATGTAACGAGGAAAGACAGCTCATTATTTTCAGGATAAATTATAACTTACAAGGCCTTCAAAGCCTACTGCTTGCTAATATCTTCAGCCCCATTTATCTCTTTTTCTCCTGATACTGCGTGCTCCAACCATATGTTCCCCTGATGTTCCACGTTCTTTCTTACGTTGAGTGTATGCATATGCTGTGGCTCCTACTCGGAATGCTCTTTTATTTCCTCTCCCAACCCTTTCCTAATTGATTTAAGCCCTACTTGTTTTTATATATTTGCTTAAACGACACTTTAAGGAAGTCTTTCCTTACTCCCCAAGCCTGAGTGAGGTGCCTGTTCTCTGGGTGACTAGGGTACCTGGAGGTATCTGGTTCTGTCTCCATTTGTAGAATTTATTTCACAGATTTGTAATTGCCTTTTTGTTTGCTATCTTCTATCTTATTAATGATTGTAGTCTTAGTATCAAGAATAGTGTCTGGCATGAGACAAATAACAAATGTTAGTTGAATGAATGAAGTCTTCTAAGTCCCATGTTCTTTCCAGCATACCACTCTGTTTCTTAGTGTTGTAAGTATTGCTATGTGATAGGCATTTGCTCTGGCATCCAGGCCTTAGGAAATTCAGTTCGATTTTCAGAAAACATTAATAGTTGAAACATGAAAATAAAGTAGTATAGGGGAAAGATTGTAAGCTTGTTCCTGTCTTAGGGCTTTTGTAATAACTATTCCTTATCCTTAGAATATTGTCCTGCATCTTTACCTACTTGGCTCTTGGTCATTTAGACTTAAGTGTAAATAACATCCTCAGAAAAGTGTTTTCTGACCACACAGTCTAATGTAGTCACATAGTTACTATCTCATGTCCCAATTTAAATGCTCTGCAAAGCACCTACTGTTTCTTGGTTCATTTGTCTTTCTCTCTGTCTCCCCAAGGGGGCCAAGAGACTTTGTCTATGCTGTTTATTGCTGTATAATAGGTATTGAATTAAAGGAAAGATGAATCAATGGATGTCTGCTATAGAAATTGAGGTGATACGTTTCCAGGACTGGTGAGGGAAAATCCCAAGCCTATTTTCCAAGGAGTAATGTTTTTCAAAAGTAAACAAAGCCTCTGTAGGTCCTGTTATTAGTTGGGCATACAATCTTGTGCATGATCTTTTTCTGTGCTATTCCTAATTTTCCTTTTCCTAAGAGGAGGTGGAGGGAGAGCTGTTTGAGGGATGCTGTCTGTTAGCCCACCTTGCTTAAGTGAGGTGATCAGCATGTGCTAATAATATTAGCCGAACCCAAGGAGAAGCAAGCTCTGGGAGAGGTGTAAATGAATAAGAAAAGTAATCAGGGAAACTTTTGAAAGAAACCTTTTAACACAAGAGAGAGGCAACAGTTTGCATACTTCAGCTTCAGAAACCCTGTTTGCAGAAGCTCATTATGAGGCTAATTGATTTAGCCCAAAGAACAGTCAGTGAGATTCAATTTAGATTGCTGGTTTTCTCCTCAACACTGCAGTTGTGTGGGGCTTTGGGCAATAATGATTGTCACTGAGGGAGGGACAGGAAGGCAGTAAGATGGGAAAGTACATTTCCAGGGAGAGGGCAGAAGCTCTGTTCTCAGAGGCAGGGTAAAGCCAATGTCTCTCTCTAAGAGTGGGTATGAAGATTCCGATTAAACTACCTTTCCTCCTAACCCCTGTGAATAGAGTCCAAGCATGGTCTTAATATCACAGCACCGGTTTGGTAGCCACAATAAACTCACAGCTGGAGCATTTACTTTTGAGGCCAGCCTTGAACTGAAACATTTGTTTTATCTAGTTCAGTGAAAATTGAATAAGAATATATAACTCTCCAGCTTCTAGTTTCATGGTTCCTTAATGCCAGCGCTCAGTGAGACTTGCTGAAAAGGGGAAAATGAACACACCAGAGAATTTTTCATGACGTTAAATATGTTCAATTTAAAGGACTGTTATTTATTCTGGAAGGGACCCTTTTGGTGTTAATTTTTTTCTTTTGTGGAGTATGGTGGGAAGTATATTGTAGTTTTTATTTTAGTTTAGTCCTTGTTTAGAAGAAATAATTTAAATTGTATTTGGGGATTTCAATAAAGACCTCTTGAGAAAGTGACTTTCAAGCAGAGACCTGAAGGATGAATAAAAACTGCCAGGTGAATGGTATAAGGAAAACTGTTTCAGGTAGAAGGCACCACATGTGTAAATACAATGAGGCAAGATGGAGATGCAGCATTACATCGATTTTTGAATGTTGAACTAGCCTTGCATACCTAAAATAAATTCTACTTGGTCATGTGTATAATTCTTTTTATACATTGCTTCATTCAATTTGCTAATATTTTGTTGAGGATTGTCATATCTATACTCATTTGGTCTGCAATTTTCTTTTTTTGTATTATCTTTGTCTGGTTTTTGTATCAGGGTAATACTAGCCTCATAAAATAAGTTGGTAAGTATTCCTTCCTCTTGTATAATACTTCCTGGAAGATAACATGTTAAATTTTTGTTAATTCTTATATGTTTTGTAGAAGTTTTTAGTGAAACTATCCAAGACTGCAGATATTTTTTCCAGAAGGTTTTTAACTACAAATTCAATTTATTTGATGGTTATAGGACTATTCAGGCTGTCTATTTCATCTCAGTTAAGTTTTGGTAGTTTGTGTATTTGAGGAATTGGTTCATTTCCTCTAAGTATTGAATTTATGGACATAAAGTTGTTCACAGTAATCCCTTATTATCTTCTTTGGCTTTAAAATATTATAGTAAAATACACATAGCATGCAATTTATCATTTTAACCATTTTTAAGTGTACCGTTCAGTAGCATTTAGTACATTCACAATACTGTGTAACCATCACCATTATCTAGTTCCAGAACATTTTCATCACCCCAAAAGCAAACCCCATACCCATTAAGCAGGTCCTCCCCATTTCCTCCTCCTCTTAGACCCTGGCAATCACTAATCTGCTGCCTGTTTTTCCCACTCTGGATTTTCCCACTCTGGATATTTCATCGAAATGAAATCATACGCTATGTGGCCTTTTGTGTCTAGCTACTTTCACTCAGCATAATGTTTTCAAGATTCATCCATGTTGTAGCATGTATCACACTCCATTCCTTTTTATGGATGAATAATATTCTATTGTATGTTTATCACATTTTATTTATCTACTCATTTGTTGGTGGACATTTGGGTTGTTTCTACGTTTTGACTATTGTGACTAGTGCTGCTATGAATATTCTTGTACAAATTTTTCTTTGAACACCTGTTTTCATTTTTCTTGGGTATATATTTAGGAATAGAATTGCTGGGTCATATGGTAATTCGATGTTTAATTTTTTGAGGAACTACTAAACTGTTTTCCACAGCATCTGCACCATTTTCCATTCTCACTAAAAATGTGTAAGGGTTCTGATTTCTCCGTATCCTAGCCAACACTTTCCATTTATTTTTATAATAGCCATCCTAGCGAATGAAGTGGTATCTTGTGGTTTTGATTTGAATTTCCCTGATGACTAATGATGTTGAGCATCTTTTCATATGTTTGTTGGCTATTCATATATCTTTGGAGAAATGTCTGTTCAAGTCCTTTCTCCACTTTAAAATTGAGTTGTTTGGTTTTTTGTTGTTTAGTTATAAGAATATTATATATCCCAGTTACTGGATACTTTTCAGATATATGATTTGTAAATATTTTCCTCCATTCTGTGAGTTATCTTTTCACTCTCTTGATGGTATCCTTTGAAGCACAAAAGATTTTAATTTTGACGAAATCCAGTTTATTATTTTCTTTTGTTGCTTGTGCTTTTGGTGTTATATCTATGAAACAATTTCTAATCCCATGATTATAAAGATTATCACTATTCTTTTTTTCTATGAGTTTTATAGTTTTGGCTCTTATAGTTAGGTATTTGATCCATTTTGAGTTAATTTTTATGTACGGTATAAGGGATGATGTAGGGTCCAACTTAATTCTTATGTATATGGATAACCAGTTGTTTCAGCACCCCTTGTTGACAAGACTTTTCTTTCCCCATTGAATGGTCTTGGAACTCTTATTGAAAATCAATTGACTATAGATGTATGGTTTTATATCTGGGCTCTCAATTCTATTCCTTTAATATATTTATCTATCCTTATGCCAGTTCCATACTTTTTAAAAATTACTATAGTTTTGGTGTAAGTTAGGAAATCAGCAAGTATGAGTCCTCCAACTTTTTCTTATTCAAGATTGTTTTAGCTATTTGGGGTCCCATGCAATTTTATATGAATTTCAGGATAGGTTTCTCTATTTCTGCAAAAAAAGCCCTTGAGATTTTGATAGTGATTGCATTGACTATTTAGATAGCTTTGGGGAATATTTCCATCTTAACATTAGTAAGTCTTCTAATACATGAACATGGAATGTCTTCCCATTTATTTAGGTCTTTTAAATTTCTTTTAGCAATGTTTTGTCATTTTCAGTGTAAAGGTCTTGTGTCTCCTTGGGTAAATTTATTCCTAAGTATTTTATTCCTCTTGATAATATTATAAAAGGAATTTTTTGTTTATTTCTTCTTAGAGTGTTTATTGCTAGTTTATAGTAATTCAATGGATTTTCACATGCTAATTTTGAATCATACAATTTTGATAAACTTGTTTATTAGCTCTAGTAGTTTTCTTTGTGGATTCCTTAGGAGTTTCTATATATATGATCATGCCATCTGAGAATAGAGATAATTTTACTCCTTCCTTTCCCATTTCAATGGTTTGTATTTCTTTTTCTTGCCTAATTACTCTATAATTAGGACTTCCAGTGCAATGTTGAATAGAAGTAATAAAAGCTGTCATCCTTGTCTTATTCTAATTATAGTAGGAAATCTCTCAGTCTTTCACCATTGAGTATGATATTAGTTGTAGGTTTTTCATAAATGTCCTTTAACCTATTGAAGAAGTTCCCTTTTATCACTAGCATATTAAATGTTGTTATCCTGAAAAGGACTCGTGGATTTTGTCAAAATTTTTTTCTACATCAATTAAAATCATGGTCTTTCCGCTCTTTATTTTATTAATGTGGTATATTATATTGAGTTGAACTACTCATGCATTTCTGGGCTAAATCTACTTCACCATGGTGTATAATCCTTTTAATATGTTTCTGGATTTGGTATGCTAGTATTGTATTGATGATTTTTTTGGTTCTGTATTCATAAGGGATATCGGTCTTGTGTTGTCTTTGTCTGGCTTGGTGTCAAGGTGATGCTGACCTCATGGAATGAGTCAGGATGTGTTTCCTCCTCTTCTATTTTTTAAAGAGTTTGAGAAAGATTAGTGTTAATTCTTCTTTACATGTTTGGTAGAATTCAACAGTAAAGTTATTTCTAATCCTTGGCTTTTATTTGTTGGGTCATTTGTGATTACCGATTCAATCTCTTTACTTATTATAGGTCTATTGGGAGTTTCTATTTCTTCTCGAGTCAATTTTGGTAGTTTGTGTGTTTCTAGGAATTTGTTCATTTCATCCTGGATATCTAATTTTTTGGCATACAGTAGTTTATTATATTTCCTTATAATCCTTTTTATTTCTATAAGTTCAGTAATAATGTTCCCACTTTCATTTTTTATTAATGGAGTCTTCTCTCTTTTTCCTTGGTCATTCTAGTCAAAGTTTGTCAATTTTGTCTGTCTTTTCAAAGAATTAACTTTTGGTTTCATTGATTTTCTCTATTGTTTTTCTAATGTCTATTTCATTTATCTCTACTGTAATATTTATTATTTCCTTCCTTGTGCTAACTTCAGGCTTAGTTTGCTTTTCTTTTTCTAGTTCATTAAGACATATAACTAGGCTATTGATTTAAGATTTTTTCCCAAATGTAGGCATCACCAGCTATAAATTTTCCTTTGAGCACTGCTTTCACTGCATCCCATATGTTTTTATATGTTGTATTTTTATTTTCCATTCATCTCAAAGTATTTTCAGTTACTCTTGTGATTTCCTCTTTAACCTATTAGTTGTTTAAACCCTGATTATATTTTTAATGGCTATAGGGATATCCTCTATATTATTTCTGATATCGATGATTTATATATTTTATCTTTTTATTCTCAGTTTTGCTAATGGTTTATCAATTTTATTGATTTTTTTCAATGAAGAAGCTTCTCTTTTCATTGATATTCTT
>VBSM01003143.1:4278677-4297325 GCA_008086735.1 Cheirogaleus medius
TCTCAGTATTAATTTAGCTATGTGCCACATATTTTGATATGTTGTATTTTCATACATAAAAAAAAATTAAGGTACCTATTACATCATGAAGTCTTCAGTAACTAGGCTATTGACCCCTAGCTTCCCCAGCTGTGGCCTCTCTCCTTTATGCAAACCTCTCTTAAATTATGGTTCCTAGAACATGGAATTCTGGGTTGGTCTAGCTATTGCAGAACAGAAGTGGACTGTCTACTAATTCCTTTGTTTGTTCATTCATTCACTCATTCAACAGACATTTACTGAGTTCCTGCACCAGGCATTTTGCTGGTTAGGAATATAGAGATGATTAAGACAGACATATTCCTTCCCCTTAAGGCTCTATCTGGCAAAGATGACAAATAATTAAACAAATAATTCCAAGGATGACCACTATTTCCCTTATTGTAGAAACTCTACTTCCCATTAACACAAAGCTAGATTAAAATTTTCCATGAGGTTTTTGGCTTTTTCCAACAAATTTTGCCATTTTCTACCCCATTTTTGAAACTCTTTGCCACCTTGAACCTAGGGTGATCTTCAACCGGTCTGTACTCAAAAGGCTTTGCAGTTTATTGCTTAAAACTGACTTCTTACTAATTGGTTTAGACTGTGGCTAGATATTTTGAGTATCATCCCTGGCCTGAACTACGACTGCAAACATCTCTGTCTGTCTCTTTTCATTGATTGCTCCTTTGGGATACAATCTGAGCCCATATTAGAGAAGCACCTTACATTTGGGTAGAATCGTCAACTTTTCTAGAGTATTGTCAGGACTTTTGATCTTTACCAAAACCCTGGACAGATATAATCCCCAGTTGACAGATGAGGAAATTGAGATTCAGAGAGGGTAAGTTTCTTGTCCAGTTGGGAAAATTAAGAACAGATACAGATTTCTGGACCCCACCTAGGCCTTTACTATTGCCTCAATCTCACTTTCTCTTCATAGCTGACCATTCAATATGTTTTAAAGAGAGCAAAGTCCAATTGCATAATAGATCTGCCTGTCTGAAACATGATGATTAGTGCTAATGGATGGGTATTACCTGGCATGCATGTGTTAGGTTTACAGTAAAGAATGTCTACTTTTTATTAACTGTCCTTTTAGATATATTAGTGACTGTCATACCTGAATTATAACAAAGAAACACTAGAGAAATTCAATGTGGGCGGCAAAATTCTTTGAAGAATAACTAGTTATAATTGGGGAGTCTGAACACATTTCAGAGTTGCACGTTTAATATGCAGCATGGTTAATTGCACTGTAATTACAGTATTTTAGAATGCCATGCTAAGTGTTTAATTCTTTTCAGGTTTGCCCTCCAATCAGTGGTCTGCCTTCATTTGCCAGATTGATGAAGTCTGCCTAAGAAAAGGGGGTAGGTAACAAGATTGTGCCTATGTGTCTAATCAGCTGGGCAAGTTGTAAAATGAATCTTTCCTATCTGGAATTTATATTTAATCATAGTTATGTTCTCTTTGTGAATGAGTGTTGATTAGTTAGTTGTAGGAATAGGAAAACAATAAGAGCTTTTATTTGCCCAGATAAGTTATGCTGGAGTCATTATTTGGGTCTGATTGAGTTGATGGGGATATTTACATTACCTCAGCACACAGACCCACTTAATCTTATTCATAATGTTAATTATATACTCCAAGAGTTACTGCCATGCTCTTATTTATGGTGTTTACTATTAGGGTTTGTTTATATATGTGGTGATTGTATGGCTCCCCTCTCTTTCAGTGGACTATGCCCTTTTTATAGTTGCAAAATGCACCTCCACTCATGGAAACCTGATCCTCAGTAGCTTGTGTACAGTGAGTCAGATGACATCTAATTCAAGGAAGGAAACTCAGTTCAGTTTCAGAGAGGTGGTTAAAACTACATCATTGAGCTGATTTTTAATTTTCTTTATTTCTTTACGGCCTTCATGTATTTGCATATGATTTTCCAGTGTCTGGAGTTTTCTTTCACTACATACTCTCTGCAGACAGTTATTTATCCTTTGAGACCAGGCTTGAAATTCCATTCCTCAAGGAAACATAGCCTAATTCTAACAGAGAGAGTTAAACATTGCCTCCTTTATCCCACTACTGTATCTAGCATTAATACCAACACAGCCCCATCAGACCGTATTGCAATTATCTTTTGATATGTTTGCTTCCAGCAACAGGTTGACATGTTTGAATGGGGGCCATATTGTATTCATGTCTCATATCACCCAAGTCTGATAGTGCCTGGTACATGGTAGGTACGTAATAATTTCTCAGTGTTGAATGACATAGAGTATGCTTTTAAAAATAATTTTTAAAGTCTTAATTTGTGTACCATAAATTCACTCTTTAAAAGTATACAATTAAGTGGTTTCTAACATATTAACAAAGTTGTGCAAGTATCATCACTATCTAATCTCAGAATATTTTCATCACCTCAAAAAGAATTTCTTCTTTTCCTCAGCTCCTGGCAACTACTAATTTAATCTCTGTCTCTATGGATTTTCCTATTCTGGACATTTCATGTAAATGGAATCATATACTATGTGACTACTTCTTTCTCTTTGCATAATATTTATAAGTTTATCCATGTTGTAGAATATATAAGTACTTTATTACTGGCCAAATACTATTCCACTGTATGGATATATCATAGTTTGTCTATCCATTTACCAATTGATGGGAATTCGTGTTGTTTTTACTTTTTGACTATTATGGATAATACTACTATGAACATTCATGTATTTTTGTGTGAACTATATATTTTCAGTTCTCTTGGGCATATACATAGCAGTGGAATTTCTGGGTCATATGGTAACTCTACGTTTAACTTTTTGAGTTGCTGCCAAACTTTTCCAAATGGTTATACCATTTTACATTCCCACCGGCAATGTATGATGCTTCCAACTTCTCCACATTCTCCCCAACCCCTGTTATGGTCTGTCTTATGGACAGTGGGTATGAAGTGGTATCTCATTGTGGTTTTGATTTGCATTACCTAATGACTTATGGTGTTAAATACCTTTTAGTATGCTTATTAGCCATTTTTTACCCTAGCTTCTTTGTTTTTCTTCAGTTTGAATATGATATGTCTAGGTGTAGATTTTTTGTTGTTTATCTGAGTTGGTGTTCTCTGAGCTTCCTGGATCTATAGTTTGGTTTTTGTCATTAGTTTTCAAAAATCTTCAGTCATTATTACTTCAAATATTTCTTCTGTTTCTTTCTGTCTTTCTTCTCCTTCTGGTATTCCAGTTATACCTTCCTGTTACATCATTTGTAATAGTCCCACAATTCTTGATTATTATGTTCCTTTCGTTCATTTTTTCCTCTTCTTTTTCAGTTTAGGAAGTTTCTGTTGGCACATCATCAGGATCATTTATTCTTTCCTCAGTTGTTTCCATTCTACTGATGAGCCCATCAAAGGCATTCTTCATTTATGACACAGTATTTTTTATTTCTAGCATTTCTTTTTGGTACCTTCTTAGAGTTTCTATCTCTCTGCTTACATTACCCATCTGTTCTTGCATGTTGTATACTTTTTTCATTAGAACCCTTAGCATATTACCATAGTTACTTTATTTATTTGTTTGTTTGTTTATTTTTATTTATTTTTTCTTGAGAGACAGAATCTTGCTCTGTAGCCCAGGCTAGTGGCACAAGCATAGCTTCCTGACTGTAGCCTCAAATTTCTGGGCTCAAATGATCCTTCCACTAAGGCCTCCTGAGTAGCTAAGACTGCAGGTGTGTGACACTACACCTGGCTAATTTTTCTTATTTTTTGTAGAGACAGTGTCTCCCTATGTTGCCCAGGCTGGTCTCGAGCTCCTGGCTTCAAGCAATCCTCCTGTCTCAGTCTCCCAAAGTGATGGACTATAGGTATAAGTCACTGTGCCCAGCCCATAGCTACTTTAAATTCCTGGTCTGATCATTTCAAAATCTGAGTCTGGTTGTGATGCTTACTCCATCTATTTAAGCTGTGTGTTTTTGTCTTTTAATATACTTTGGAATTTTCTGTTCAAAGCTGGACAGGATGTACTAGGTAAAAAGAACTGAGGTAAATAAGCCTTAGGATGAGATTAATCTGACTAGAAATTAGGCTGTATTTACTGTTTGCAATATCTGTATGTGTCAGAAGTTAAAATTTCTTCTGGTATCCTTGTTTTTGTCTCCCCTGTTGCCTATGGGTTTTAGGAAGGACTTCTTAAATAAAGTCTGAGACATGGGGTTCTTTCAGATGTAATCACCTGGTGTTATACAGAAGCCCTGTATAATGTAGATGTGGTGGTAAGATGTGGAGAGAGGGGAAGTGTTTCTATAGTGTTATGATTAGTTGTCAGTCTTTTAGTGAGCCTGTGCCCCCGGGCTGTGACCTTTATAAGTGTTTCTTAGTTTACCTCCTCTGGTGAGACAGGAAGTCTAAAAGTTACTGGGATTGGACTATTTCTCTTTCCTAAATCAGAGGCTGGAAGGGACTGGTGTTGGTTATTTTTTCTTACCCCATGTGGAAGGTGAGAGCAGGCTGGAGTTGGGTATTTGATCCCCAATGTTGGAAGTGGTGCTTAATGGGAGGTGTTTGGGTCATGGTGGTGGATCCCTCATGAATAGATTAATGCCCCCTATTATTTCTCACTCTATTAGTTCCTGGTTCTGTTAGTTCTCTCAAGAACTGTTTGTTTGTTTGTTTGTTTTTTTAAAAAACCTGGCACCTCCCTACCCTCTCTCTTGCTTTCTTTCTCACAGTGTGATCTCTGCATATGCTGGCTCCCCTTCACCTTCCTTCACGAGTGGAAGCAGCTTGAAGCCTCACCAGAAGCAGTTGCTAGCACCATGCTTCTTGTATAGCCTGCACAATAGTGAGCCAAATAAACCTCCTTTCTTTATAAATTAGCCAGCCTCAGGAATTCCTTTATTGCAACATTAAATGGACTGAGACAGTCAGCTAATGATTAGATAGATTTCCTTACCTGACTTGAAATCAACAAGTCTCCCAGCCTTTGTTGAGAGTCTCTTTGTGCATATGAAGGAGCATGCTTTTGGTGTTTAGGCAGGCTGTTGACAACCCACCCTTAGGCTTCACTTCCAGCTTATACAGAGCCTCAAGGTCATGTGGATAGGAGTTCAAGTGATGGAAGCCTAGGACCTTCTCTTTCTTGCTCTTGTTCACAACCCTGTGAATACCCATGGTCTTCTAGATTCCTAGGAACATATCAGAGCTTTTTAATGTACTGTATGGACCTTTCATTCCCTAGCTTTTTCTTTTAAATGTTTTGGTCAGTTCCTTGGTTACCCCAACTGTTGTTGTCTCAGTTGTTGGTGACTGTTATCAAAAAATGCCCCTGTGGAAAAGGCTGTTTGCAACATGTGAACTCTGATTTGGATCAAATAAAGATAACTCTTGTGAGTGGGATTTTCACTGCCAGCTGCCAGGCATATCTAGTGATAATAGCACCTGGTAATGGGGCAAAGGAGGAGCTCTAACCTCATTCTACCTCCTCCAGAGGCTGCTAAGCTGACATCTTTACTGTGATTGAGGGGCTGCCAGTTTTTAAGGCTCCTATGCAGTTGGAGGGAGAGAGGGATAGGAATGGGGTATGTTAAAATGTCACAAAAGTCATTGTTCTTACCCAGAGTCAGTCATTTTTCTTAAATAAATGTTCACCAGATTGTTACACACGTTTGCTTATTTTCCAGAGTTCTGAAAAAGTTGATGTAGACAATTTTTGCCAGAGTTCTCATTGCTTTTAAGGAGAGGATTTCCAGAGTTTTTTTACTCTTTTATTTCTACTGATGTTACTCCAGATTATTCTTAATAAATGAATATTGTTAACATGCTGCATAATTTGCAAATAATACAAATTTTCATTTCTTATAGAAAGGGTTGGGACTAATACTCATCAAAAATGGATTTTGTAGGCCAGGCACAGTGGCTCACACCTGTAATCCCAGTGCTTTGGGAGGCCAAGGTGGGAGGATCCCTTGAGGCCAGGAGTTTGAGACCAGCCTGGGCAACATAGAAAGACTCTGTTTCTATGAAAAATTTTAAAAATTAGCCAGATGTGGTGGCATGCACCTGTAGTCCCAGCTACTTGGGAAGCTGAGGCAGGAGGATCGCTTGAGCCCAGTAGCTAAAGGTTACAGTGAACTATGATTGTGCCACTGCATTCCAGCCTGGGCAAAAAGGAAACCATATCTCTAAAAAAAAAAGTGATTTTGTAAATTTTGTAATTTGTTAGTGTATCCTACCTACGTATTATATTTAAGAGATAAATTGCTTGATGATGATCTAAATACTTTCTCTGCATATATACACACACACATATGTACATATTAAACTATGTTAAAGCATTAAGAAACTTAATAGCTAAATTTTTAAATGACAATAATTGCTCAGAAACATCCTTTCTTTTTAGCATTTTAATATGGCAAAATTGGGACTTTCATTAAAAATGTTATAAAGCAACAATGAGATTTCATTGTTTCTCATTGTTAGACATTACCATCAAAATATTGTGACTATACTTTTCACTTCTACGTAGATGTTTTGGCAACCTGTGCCTAGCTTTTCAAGGAGGTTTTCAGATGTATATTTTTCAATTCTGATATTTCCACTGT
The DNA here is from genome assembly GCA_008086735.1 of Cheirogaleus medius. Taxonomy (NCBI): domain Eukaryota; kingdom Metazoa; phylum Chordata; class Mammalia; order Primates; family Cheirogaleidae; genus Cheirogaleus; species Cheirogaleus medius. The sequence continues at coordinate 4,285,299 of VBSM01003143.1, forward strand.
TAGGTCAGAAAATATTCCAAGCTATACTGCTTTTACCCCTGTTATTTGGGTACTTACAGACTCCCCACAAAATTACTTCTTTGACTTCAAATTGATATAGAAAATACACAGATTTCAAGAATGAATGTTCCATATCATATATTTATTGCAGTTTTGAGAAAGAAATCTAACACAGAATATCTTATTCAGACACAAATTGCATCATTGTTATCAAAGTTACTCAGTTTCAAGGTCTCATTTTTTCCATATCTGTAAGGCTTTTGTATAGGTGAGTAGATAGGTAATGTATATACATATATTGAACACTGTGTAGCTTTAAAAAATAAGAATAAGTCAATGTGACAACATGGAAAGATCTCCAAGATATATTGTTAAGTAAAAAAGCAGATTGTAGAATAGTATACATGAACCATGTTTATAAAAATATGTATATAGAAATATAGGATATCATTTCCAGAAGAATATCTATGAAATATAGTAATAGTTACCCTTGAGCAGCATGTAGAGCTTGGGGTAAGAGGGAAAGACTTAACTTTATTACTATATCTGAATAATAAAGAACAAATCTTGCATTCATAATTTGTTTTAAAAATCTATTTTTAACCTGGCATATGAACAACAGATTAATAAAGTAATTCTAGAACTAAGCTGTCTCCTAGAGAATCATCTAATTTTTAAAACATTGGAACATATAATTTCCCCTTTATTTCACATCCTTCTCCATATATATGATTCTCATTTTATGTTTTCCTTTACCCTAAAAAGCCCCTCTCTTCTTTTCTTATTTATCAAGTCATAGACCAACCATTTTTTAAAAAAAGAATTGTTTTCACTTTTAAAAGTTCACCTTTTTTAACCTTTTTTTTTTTTTTAAAGAGAGATAGGGCCTTTTGTTACCCAGGCAACACAGAAGTCCTGGCCTCAGGCTATCCTCCCACCTCAGCCTCTTAAGTGGCTGAGATTACAGGTGCAAACCACTGTGTCTAGCCATTTTAACCATTTTTAAGCATACAGTTCCATGGCATTAAGAATATTCACATTATAGTACAACCATCACCACCATTGGTCTCCAGAACTTTGTATTTTCCTGAACTGAAACTCTGTACCCATTAAACAATAAAGGTCCATTTTTAGGAGATGGAAATTTGTCTGTAAATCATGTAAAATAAATTGGAAAAAATATATGGAAAAATAAGAATAGACTTATGGTGTCTTTCACTTTAAAATACTGCTTTCACTTACCGGTTCTTATCTGGAGAGTTCTTGACTCCATATAGGTTAAATGTTTGTGTTTATTAGTGCTACATTAATTAGTGGAATAAAAAAGAAAAGTTGCAGAGTTGCTACTTATCATGAATATAATGGAAGTGCATCCTCATGAGAGCCATATTTGGGTATGTGTTTCACTAGATTGGATGCTTTTCATGATAAAAAAAGGGGCATTTAACTTAGTACCTAGATAAGTTAATCAGATGAATAGACTGAATAGTTATCAAATATAATTATTGAAAGATGGTTAATAATGCTGTTGTGAGACTTTCAGTTTTAGGAGAGAGGGGAGCAGAAGGAGGATAAAGAGAACCCCAGACTTTAAGCGCAGTGGAATATATCTTCTGTTCTGTGGAATAACCTAAGCTCTAGCACAGTCAATAAGTTGGAGCAGATAACGAAGGGGTGTATTTGCTTCTGAGCATGAGAGTTCTCTGATTACATAGGAGGTGATACTTTTGAAGGGTGGCTTCAAAAACAAATGGCTCATTAGTTTTGCAGCTAAGTGAGCTGCCATTCCTGGCAAAGATGGCCTGTAAATATCAAAGGAAAATGGCAAAGATATGCTGTGAAAAACTTGAAATGCAGTTTTGCTTTCTGTTCCCACTTCCTCCTTTTTCATGACTTACCTTTCCCCCACTAACATACACACTCAAAGGCCTTAAATAAATTGAATAGGGCAGGAAACTTGGGTTTTAGTTTGGGTTCTGCCATTAAGTAGCTAAGTGAATGAGAACATATCATTTAATCTCTGTGGATCTTATTTTACTCTTCTGTAAAATTAAGACTCTTGGGCCAAATGATGTTTCAGGTTTTTTAAATTTTGTTATTCTGTTGGTTCTATAAGTAAAAGGAATTTGGAAATTTAAGTAGATGATTTGTCATACTGGTTATTCTAAAGAACAAAATAACTTGATGTGTGTGAATCTTTGAAAATAATAATGTAGTGTCCCACCCGTATAATCCGTACAACAATACTAATGATTATACATGTCTACTCATGTGATGTGCTAGTGGTATATATATATGACAACCAGAGCCACTGTAATTTTTCTCTAGAAAAAAGAAAAATCACAAGTTCTTTGGGAAGTTACATGTTCACCTAACTAGGCTGAACTAATCTGACTCTTCAAGACAAATGTTATGAGTATTAAACCAGTGAACTTCCTTTCTGTCTTGAACCCCAGGCTTACATATATGTTAGCCTCATATGAAGCAATATCCGTCACTGAAAAAACAGCTGGAATACCAGAAAAGAAAACGCATGTTGGAGGGTTGAAAACAGTTCCAAAAATAGTGTATTGGACTCCCTGATGCTAGATATTGCTTCATCAATAGTATCACTTATTTACTCTTCCAGTTTTTATCCAGTGTTGAAGGTAAATTTTAATAAAAATAGGTAGCTACTAAATTTGAGGAATTGTATTAAAAAAACGACAACTTTATGTTGAATTCCCTTTGGCATTTCAATAAGTATACTTAAGTTGGAAAAATATATCAATGAAGACATACTTAGGTATTAATATAATGCTAGACTGAGTACTGAGCATTATTAAAAAATTACTTACAAAAACAGTCTTTGTCTTCAAGGTGCTTATGACTTTGCTGTAGAAATAAGAAATACAAAACATTTAAAATATTGTGGCCACTTAGTTTTCATGTGAATTAAACTCTTCAGATCATAGTAAACACCACAAAAGTGAGGAAAATTAAGCTGAGCAGCTTAAAGCAGCGTCAGAAAGCCCTTGCCCTAAAGCATATGAATGCTATTAATGATTCTGTTTTTTACTCACAAGCTTAGTATTCTCTCTTTAAAAAACCGTGTTCTAAATAGATTTTTAAATAAACTAAATTTTTAGGCTTTTAAGAACAGTTTTAAACTCATGAGCATTCCCGTGTTTTTTACACCATTTCCCCTATTATTAACATCTTAAATTAATTAGCATGGTACATTTGTGACAATTACTGGACCAATATCGACACATTATTATGAGCTAAAGTCTATACTTTATTCAGATTTCCTTAGTTTTTACCTAAATCCTTTTCTTGTTCCTGAATCTAATCTAGGATACGACATTACATTTAGCTGTCATGTCTCCTTAGGCACTTCTTGGTTGTGACAGATTCTCAGACTTTCCTTTTTTGATGCACTTGACAATTTTGAGGAGTATTGGTCAGGTATTTTGTAGAATGTTTCTTAATTTGGATTTGTCTGATGCCTTCCTCATGATTATAGATTTTTGGGAGGAAGACTACAAAGGCAGAGGCCATCTCAGATAACAGACCAGAAAATATATGTGTACATGCACGTATCTATTCATATTTCAATATGTAATCATCTGTATCTATATAAAGTTCAATGAGTTTATTCTGATGTGTCTCTCTCTAGTCCGTTATTATGTGAACCATCCTAGCCTCCTCCTCTTGCTTATTTGGAAACTATCACTCTAACAGTTAGAAACCTGGCTCCCACCATCTGCCATTCATTTATTTAATTGTTTGATTCCAATATACATGTATTTTAGTATCTGAATTGTTAATACATAACCCGATGGCAAACAACTTTATCAACTCATGTATAGTGATTAAGTACAGTATCTTTAGCTTTTAATTTTATAGACTTTAAATTTTACGGTGATTTCCAAAGGTTACATAGGTCATGTTCTGTGGTGAGCAGGTATATGCAAACCTACCCTCAAAGACCAAGAAGCTGAGATGCTGAAGAAAGAGGCTCATAAATTCAGTTTCTCAAAAATAAATACTTATAGAGACTTAAGAACATAAGTGATGTCTCACGTGACTGCAAGATGGTGGATCCCTGCACCTGCCCTCCAGAAAGTATCCTTTATATAGCAAGTTTCTAGCATAAAGACATGTTTGGCTGGTCGCATCCCAGACTTTCTTGCCCAAACTCGTGTCCACTGGGGAGATTAGATAAGCATCTTTATATAATCAAGAGGGGTTATCTATGCTATAGGCATTGTTTAAAGACCTTGCTGCAGAACACCTTGGTATGCAGTAGTCAAACGTAGGCAGTTTTGTTCAAGATGGTGTCACTCTTGACATGCAACAGCTGTTTTCTTATAGGTCAGCAGCTCTCCCACCACCACCCCAACTCCTTTCCATAATGTTGTTTTAAACATGTATAATGCAGTAAGATTGTTTTGTGACATTTTACATTCCATCCTGGGATTCTCCCAACATGCACAATGATTTTTTTTTAAATTTTGAAAACATCAAAGTTTATTCTTTGCGAAGTAAAGTTCAGTGAGTTTTGACAGATACATAGTGTCATGTATCCACAATTCCAGAATCATACAGAATAGTTTCACCACTTTAAAAGATCCATTGTCCTTCAGCTATTTAACCCCTGCCTTGTTGAATTGCTGACAATCACTGATCTTTTTACTGTCTCTACAGTGTTGCCTTTTCCAGAATGTCATATAATTGAAATGATACAGAATGTAGCTTTTTCAGACTGTCTTCTTTTACTGAGCAATATGTATTTAAAATGTATCTATGTATTTTAGTGGCTTTATAGTTCATTTATTTTTATTGTGGAATAATACCCCATTGTATGGATATACTACAGTTTGTTTACTTATTGTTCAAGAAGGACATCTTGGTTGCTTCTATTAAAAAGCTGCTATAAACATTAATGTGTAGGTTTTTGAGTGGACGTAAGTTTTCAAATCAGTTGTGCAAATACCTAGGAGCATGATTGCAGGATTGTATGGTAAATCTATGTTTAGCTTTGGAAGACAGTGCTTAACTGTCTGTGTCACAAGTGCTGTATCATTCTGTATTCTCACCACCAATGCATGAATGTTCCTGTTGTTCTACATCCTTGTCAGCATTTGGTGTTGTCAGTGTTCTGGATTTTGCCCATTCTAACAGGTGTATAGTGGTATCTCTTTGTTGTTTTAATTTGCATTTCTCTGAAGACATAGGGTATGGAGCTTCTTTTCATATGCTTATTTGCCATCTGTATATCTTCTTTTGTTGTTTGTTTTCTTGTTGAGTTTTAAGAGTTCTTTGCTTATTTTGGACAACAGTCCTTTTATCAGATAGGTCTTTTGCAAATATTTTCTCCCAGACTGTGACTGTCTTTTCCTTTTCTTGACGGAGTCTTTCACAGATCAGAAATTTTTACTTTTAATTAAGTCCCAGTTATCAATTCTTTATTTCATGGAGCATGCTTTTAGTATTGGTTTTGTCATCACCAAACCCAGGCTCATCTATATTTTCTCCTATGTTATCTTCTAGGAGTTTTATAGTTTTGTGTTTTACATTAAGGTCTATGGTCCACTTTGAGTTATTTTTTTATGAAGGATGTAAGATTTTTTGTCAAGATTCATTTTTTATTTTGCATGTGAATGTCCATTTGTTCCAGCACCACTTATTAGAAAGACTTATCGTTTCTCCATTGTATTGCCTTTTATCCTTTGTCAAAGACCAGTTGACTCTTGTTTATTTGGGTCCATTTCTGGGCTATCCATTCTGTTTCATTGACTTATTTGTCTATTCTTTCACCGATGCAACACCAATGCTAGGGGACATCCTACCTAGTTCTCAATTTTAGGGGGAAAAGAATTCAGTCTTGCACCATTAAGTATCATGTTCGCTATAGACTTTTTTTGCAGATGACCTTTATTATATTAAAGAAGTTCCCTTCTGTTCCTAGTTTGCAAATTAAAAAACAATCATGAATAGATGCTCAATGCCTTTTCTGCATCTATTGAGATGATCATATTGTTTTTGATATTTGTTAATATGGTAAATTACATTGATTCATTTTTGAATGTTAACCCTGTCTTGCATTCCTTTTTGCATTTGGTTTTGATATGTCATTTGGTTTGGTTTTGATATGTCATCTTTTTATTTATTGCTGGGTCCAATGCTAATATTTTCTAGAGGATGTTTTGGTGGTAAAATATACATAATATTTATCATTTTAACCATTTCTACGTATATAATTTATCATTTTAACAATTTCTGAGTAAACAATTCAGTGGTATTAAATACCTTCTGTGTCTGGCTTATTTCACTTAGCATAATGTTTTCAAGGTCCATTCATATTATCATATATGCCAAAACTTTATTTCTTTTTATGGATGAATAATATTTCATTGTATGTTTACAGTACATTTTATTTACCCATTCATCTATTGATGAACACTTGGGTTGTTTTCACCTTTTGGCTACTGTGAATAATGCTGCGAGGAACATGGGTATACAAATGTGTGTTTGAGTACCACTTTCAATTCTTTTGGATAAATACCTAGGAGTGGAATTGCTAGGTCATATGGTATTCAATGTTTAACTTTTTGAGGAGCTGCAAAACTGTTTTCTGCAGTTGCTGCACCATTTTACATTCCTACCAGCAATGCACAAGGGTTCTAACTTCTCTATATCCTTGCCAAAACTTATTACTATTATTATTATTTTAAATACTAGCCATCCTAGTAGGTGTGAAGTGGTATCTCATTGTGGTTTTGATTTGTATTCTCTAATGACTAATGATGTTGAGCATCTTTTCTTGTGCTTATTGACCTTTTGTATGTCTTTGGAGAAATGTCTATTTAAGTCCTTTGTCCATTTTAAATATTGGGGTTTTCTTTTTTGAGTCGTAGTTCTTTATGTATTCTGGATATTAATCCTTTGTCAAATATATGATTTGCAAATATTTTCCCCTCTCTGTAGACTGTCTTTTTGCTCACTTGATAGTACTCTTTGAGGCACGAAGGTTAATTTTTATTAAATAAAGTTTATCTAATTTCCTTTCTTTTCTTGCCTATGCTTTTGATGTCATAGCCATGAAATTGTTGCCAAATCCAATGTCATGAAAAATTTCCTCAATGTTTTATTCTAAGTGTTTTATAGTTTTAGCTCTTAAGTTTGGGTCTTTGGTCTGTTATGAGTTAATTTTGTATATTAACTCAATTATGATGGGTCCAACTTCATTCTTTTGCATGTGGATATTAAGTTTTCCTAGTATCTGTGTGGAAAAGGTTGTCCTTTCCCCATTGAATGATCTTGGCACCCCTGTTGAAAATCAGTTGATGATATATGTGAGGATTTATTTTGGAGCTTTCTATTTTATTCCATTGGTAGATATATCTATCCTTATGCAAGTACCATACTGTTTTAATTACCGTAGCTTTGAGTTTCAAAGTCAGGAAATGTGATACTCCAACTTTATCTTTTTCTTCAAGATGGTTTTGGCTATTGGGACCTCTTACAATTCCATATGAATTTGAGGATAGGCTTTCCATTGCAGCAAAACAGGCTGTTAGAATTTTGATAAGAATTGCGCTGGCTCCATAGATGTGGGTATTTCTGACAATGTTAAATATTCCTATCCATGAATACAAGATGTCTTTCCATTTATTTAAGTCTTCTTTAATTTATTTCAGTAATGTTTTGTAGTTTTCAACATGCAAGTCTTTCATGTCTTTGATTAGATTTATTTCTAAGTATTTAATTTTTTAAAATACTATGGTAAATGGAATTACTTTCTTAATTTCATTTATGGATTGTTCATTGCATTACTGGTGTGCAGAAACACAACTGATTTTTGTGTATTGATAGTGTACCTGAAACTTTCTGAATTCAATGATTAGCTCTAGTAGTTTTTTTGTGGATTTTTTTGGGTTTTCTCATATAGCATCATGCCATATGTTACTAGAGATAGTTTTACTTCTTCCTTTCCAACTTGGATGCCTTTTTTTCCTTTTTCTTGTCTAATTGTTGGCTAGAACTTCCAGTACACTGTTGAATAGTAGTGATGAAAGCAGGTATCCTTGTCTTGTTCCTACTTTCAGGGTAACAAATTGTTATCACCCCAACAAGAAAACCACACACCTATCAGCAACCATTTTCCATTTTCTCCTAATCTCTGCCCCCATCCCCTATTCTAGACAATCACTAATTAACTTTCTCTCTATATGGATTTGCCTCTTGAGGTCATTTTATATAAATGGAATCATATAATATCTGGGCTTTTCTGACTGGCTTTTTCCACTTACTATAATGTTTTCAAAGTTCATCCATGTTGTGCCATATATCAGTATTTTATTTCATTTTATTTTCAAATAATATTCCAATGTTGCCATTTTCATATCATAATTAACATTACAATAAATAGTGCTGTACATAATCCTTTTAGGATTCCCTGATATACAATTAGTGGGTCAAAGAGAATAAACCTTTTTTTCCCACTGTATTCAGTCTTATTTATCTACATATCTCAAAACATTACATAAATGTGATTTCACTTTAATTGAAATTGAACAAATACTAAAGAGAAAATTCTTTTTGATCACTGCACTCACCCACTCCAACTCCCACCCCTTGGGACTATTTCTCTACTTTCTACCTCTAGATAGCCATTATCCTGAGTTTGGCACATTTCCTTCCAATTCATTTTTTAAAAGTCTTTCCTTTCTCTCTACATATATATCTGTATATGTATATGTAAACACACATTTTTAAAGGTTTTAAATTACAAGGTATTTGGAGGTTAATAATAATGTCAATGTGATACCTGCAACATAAATCCCTATGTATTATTAAACAGAACAAAAACTAATTCTATCACTTCTATCCTTTCCATCAATATTCATATCATATAAATAAACCATAGTGTAATGGGAGATCTGAATCCCAATGAGTGTCTAATGGCCATCCTAATAATTCATACCATGCCCTCAAGGGAATAGCACATTTTATTTCAGGAGGCCTTTTTAATTTTAAGGAGGGTAAATGGGATTAATTTCAAGGGGTTGCAGATTTAGTATGGGACCAAAAAACTTAGTTTGAATATAGATTTGACAATTAAGTCATTCTTAAAGTCCAAAAATATCTAATATTGTATAATTGCAGTAGACAATTAAATCAGCCGTTGAAAAAACTGAAACTTTGTGAACTAATCCAAATATTTAATGCATACTCTGCATAATTGGTACAGTATGAGAAAATACTTCTGCTTATTTAGGTTTCAAGGGACTTTCTCAACATTGCTCAACAGTCAGGATGACTCATCAGGTTTAACAGGTTTCTTGGACGCTGTACAAAAGTGAAATGGCCATGATTTGACACCAGGATCTCCTGGATTTTTTTTTTCTGGAAGGAAATTATTTTTCCTTCCACAAAATACCTGACGGCAGCATATATTCATATTTTCATGTAGGTGAGTCTGATTGCCTCCTGTTTCCTGGGCCTTCCTTCAACTTCGAGGACTAAGATGTACTTCTAGGGCAAAGGCCATTTGGCTATCTCCTGGGGGTCTTCATGGCAGCTATCTGCAACTGCCTTTAACTATTTTATGAAAAACTTGGGAAAGGAGTAAATAGTAAAATCCCATACCAAAATTATTTTTAAAGTTTCAAACTTTTAATTCACTCTATTTAAAAAGTACTATGTTTTTAGATCATTCTACCACTAGATCACCCATACTAAAATATCTTATTGCCATTTTAGAGAAAGAGAAAGCAGAGCTACTATTTTTTTCCCAAAGTTTGTTTTGAGTTAGTATTTAGTAACCAGTATCAGAAAGATACTAGTTACAGGATTTACCAATATCCTGCCCCACCTTCCCAACTGTCATGGAGCGACTGACCCAATAAATGGAGTTGGGCATTTGCATAAAGTATCAAGTGAAGAATGAGCAGAAGCACCGTGTTGGTGGTGTACGCATACTAAAAGCTTACAGGAAGAGAGAAAAGCCAAGATGTGCAGTAAATCCAATTCATTTTGAATTTATTTTGGATGCTTAATGCTCAGTATAAAAGAACTTGCCTGCTTTAGCTTATAATTACCAATCACAACTCCTTTTTCACAGACCTGGTATAACTTTTTTTTTTTTTTAACGCAGAGTCTCTGTCACCCAGGCTGGAGGGCAGTGGCACGATCATAGCTTACTGCAGCCTCCAACTCCTGGGCTCAAGCTATCCTCTCTCCTCAGCCTCTTGAGTAGTTAGGACTATGGGTGCACGCCACCACAACCAGCTAATTTAAAAAAATTTTTTTGTAGACGCAGGTCTTGCTATGTTGCCCAGGTTGTTCTCAAACTCCTGGGCTCAAGCCATCTTCCTGCCTCAGCCTCCCATAGTGGTGGGATTACAGACATGAGCCAACACGCTTGGCCCTGTAGTAATCTTAATAACAAAACACCTACTGTCTGATAAATTCTGGATTTGGTGTTTTGTTAATCTTCCTCTCCCTGTTCGGTTCTTACAACTCTTTCTGCAGAGCAGGTATTATTATTCCCATTCTTTAGATGAAGTTCAAAGACACAGGAGACTTGACCAAAGCTTAGCTAGCAACTAATAGTTGAAGAGAGGTACCTCTGGAACCACGCAGGCCTGCCACCTCTCTCCCTGTCAGGGTCCAACCCAGACCCGGGTTTCAGCAGAGCAGAGGGCAGTGAAGTGGGACAAATGCTGTGCTTCACTCCACAGGGCTCTGCTGCCAGGTAGCTGTGTGATCTTGGACATTTGGACAGCACTTGGACATTCTCCCTAGTGGGAACGTCGTACCACCACCAACCAGATGATCCGCAAGGGGTCTCCAGGCCCCGCAAACCGCTTGAGCAGGGCCCACGTTCTGACCACCTTTCAGTCCTGGTTGGATGGGGGAAAGCTAGTCCAGGCCCTCGGGCACTGTTGTCCAATCTCCACGCCTTCCTTTACTCACTGCGTGGTAACTTAACTAGGCGGCACACTAAATACACTTACTGGGCAGACCGGCCTGTTTGGGTGCTTGTCTGCTTTTCAAGGTGCAAAACGTACGACCCTGGGCCTGTCCCTGCGGGCATCTAGATTTTCCACACCCGCTCCCAGATGCAATGCATGAGAACTGTGGAAAAAGCCTGGTGGCTAATTGCCCAGTACGTCCTTATGTTCGCGGTTCGTGGGGGGCGACCCTGGGGCAGCGTCCAAAGTGGGGTTCCCACGGACGCTGCGAACCCGAGGACGGTTTTCTCCGGACGCGCACCCTTGTGTCCAGCGGGTGGAGGCGGAGTAAAGGGTGCTGGAGCCGCCGGAGAGACCGCACGCAGGGCCGCAGGCCCTCCCGCCAGCGCGTCCTGCGGCGCCGGCCTGGAGGCAGCCTGGCCGCAAGCTGGGACACGGGCTGCGGCCCCACCCCCGGCCCTCCGTGCCCTCCCCACACCCGCTGCCCCAAGGCTGCGGGTCGGTCCGCAGTCCCCGCCCCGCCCGCCTGCAGGTGAAGCGGCCGCCGCCGCCGAGTAGGTGCGTGGGGATGATCTCACTCGCGCGCTCCGCGCCAAGAGGAGGAGGAGCGGGAGCGAATCCAACTTCCGGGTAGTGAAGCCGCACGCCACCGGCATCTTGCTTTTTCTTCCTCCTCCCCCCGTGTACCCCTCTCCTCTCCCTCCTTTCCTTTTATTCCCGGCCCCACCCGCCAAAATGAACAGCTCGGACGAGGAGAAGCAGCTGCAGCTCATCACCAGTCTGAAGGAGCAAGGTAGGCGGGCACGCGGGCGCCAGGTGTGGGCAGCCGCGGCCCGTGGGCGGGGACGGCTCCAGGGCGCCCGAGCTGGGGCGAGTGGCAGCTGGGCGGGAGGCACTGTGGCCGCCGTGATCGCCCCAGTAGCTCCGTCACCCTTGGAGAAGTGTCCTTCGCGCCCCGCGCGCCGTGGAGCGCCCAGGGCCGCGGATAAAGTGCGGGAGAGTCGGGCCCGGCAGTGTGACACGGGCTGCCAGCCGGTTTCGTGAGCTGGCGAACGGGGGTTGG